>OX596278.1:18586572-19786572 GCA_951394225.1 Harpalus rufipes | reverse complement strand
TCTTTCTAATTTGAAAAAGTATGTTTAATTTGGATGAAAGCGATCAGGATATTGTTGCCGGTATAATCGCAGGGCTTCTCTTGAATTATTATTTGATAAATGGAAACATTTCAACATATCTACCTTCTCGTTAATTGAGTATTCTTCCATTTTCACAACAAATAATAAACTAAGTTATCAATTCAATAAACTTTTTCACAGGGTTATAACAATAAACTAATACAAATGTCAAATTTTGTTTCCATAGCCAGCTTTAATTTCCAGTAAAATTATTTTAATATTTTCTTCAATATCTCGAATACTATTAAGTTTAGAAGGTATAACTTATGAAACTTTTTTAAAGCAAAAATTATTTCGTACTAAATAGTATAAAAATATACAGGGCGTACCATTTAAAAAAGAGTCAAAAATAGGTATATCTCCGAAAATTAAAATATTTTTTTTCTGATTTACATTAATTTATGTAGCTTACTAGAAACACTAACAATTTTATTTGAAAGATTTTTTTGTATCTCTTATAACTTCCGAGAAAAATCGCGTTCCCTAGTTCCGTTTACACCCTGTATATAATGTAAAGGTGACATATTTATAAAACGTTATGGACGTTAAATAAGTAATTCAAAAGCATCGTTCTAAATTTCACAAGTATTTATACAGGGTGTTTAAAAAATAGAGGTCACGGATTTAAGGGTGGATAATACAAAACAATAAAAAAAGTTCATAAAAACATATATCCGGAAATGCCTACTTTCAGAGCTATAGCGATTTTAATATTTTATCTCTGTCATATACAACTCATACTTTTAACATTACAATAAAATCATAGTGGCCGTTTATAATGGAAATTATTCATGATAAAATTGTATTTGTAACAAACAATAACAAATAAGGAAAAACAAAAGACTATCTTCAATTGTTTTCCATTGTAAACGGCCGCTATGGTTTTATTGTAATGTTAAAAGTATGAGTTGTAATATGTCAGAAATAAAATATTAAAATCGCTATAGCTCTGAAACTATGCATTTCCGGATATATGTTTATATATGATTTTGTGGTTTATAGATTTCCATGCACCTGTTATAATTGCTTAGAATTATTAATATTATTCGTTGCAATATTTTTGTCATTAGTTTCCAACATAATTTCAATTGTATTAAAGATCAGATAATTATTTGCGAGTTATGGACACAGATTCAAATCGACTCATTACTTTTTTTCATTCACCACTCTCATACGAATACAAATAGGACAACGCGGTTTCAGAATATGCAGCATCTTTCTTATTATGTATAACACGATTTTATCGAATGAAGTGGTTCACGAATAAAACATAATGGAATTCCAAAGAAATTCCTATATCTTGAATATCTTCAAACCTACTAACCACTCCTCAGCAAGAATCTTACAAATACATGATAGGAAAGAAAAATTCATGTCGAATTCAAACCGCGTTACAATGTTTTTAGCGGTGTCGTAGTAATGGATGCAACATGAGAAATTTGCCGATTTGAAACGTTTCGATACTTTTGAATTACTTATGTTAATGAATATATCACCTTTACCTTATATAAGAAGTTTGAAAATATGTTGAATATTTAAAATATTAATTCCTACGGACTCGCTCTATTTTTGTCTGATACTATATCTACTTTGAAAAATAAAGATATGTGTGTTTATATTTAACTATGTATTTTGCCCAGTTCTGCAAACACTATTACTAATACATCGGATAACATTTTATTTATTTATTTATTTATAAATGATTCCTTTTTTCTTGCTGTTTTTCATTTGCACAATATTTAGGAAGATCTACGTACATAAATATAATAAACAACAATTTAAATAAAAATCTTAAACTTTCTAGTCTGCAACATCTTCAAAGCACCATTCAGCAGCAAGCCAGTGCCGGAGGTACTTACGCTTCTGCTGGGAGTATTCCCTACGGCTATGGAGGTGGCTACGACAGTGGCATAGGATACCGCAGTGGTTCGGCAGGGGCACCATCCGGCAGCTATGGCGGTGGATACGGTGGTAGTTATGGCAGTGGGGGATTTGGAGGCAGTTTCAGTTCTGGTAGTGGCGTACCGGGAGGATATGGGGGCAGTTTCAGTTCTGGTAGTGGCGTACCGGGAGGATATGGGGGCAGTTTCAGTTCTGGCAGTGGCGTGCCTGGAGGATATGGAGCTGGGGCTTCGGCCAGTGTGGGCGGAAATGGCGTCCAGCAAAAAGCGTTTTTGAGCCCGGAAAATCCCGTAAGGAAAAAATGAAGTATTTTAGGATTAGTGCCTTTTTACTTTGTTGCTGCATTTAATGTGTTTTAATTTTTATTGATGGATTCATTGTTTATCACTATTTAATTACTGCATTCATAGTTTATTTTAAATTGTGTTTCAGTTTTTATTTAATTGTTTTATTCTGTATTTTAATAAAAAAATAAATTTAATTTTTTTAATTTTTCATAATATTAGCTATCAAGGAATATATAATTTTTGAGTGGATTGCTCTTATTCGGATGATTTCGTCTAATAATTTAAAGATCTTTTCAAATTTCGCATGTCGATCTGACATTTGCTTTTGGCGTAGTACTGTAGATATATTTGGTTTTTGAATTTTTATTTATTATATTTCATCTTAAAGTGTACTTGAAACTATTCATATAAATACGAGTATATACCGGATGTTGACCGTGACACAGGAACATAAGACTTTAACATGTAAAATAATATTTTCTTAATTTCCTGCTTCGTTAATTAATTTAGGTAAAAATGATCAAACAAAAGTTGTAGAGCTTAAAATTCTGCATCTGAATCAATAATAGTATATTATGTTATTAGGAGTAGAAAGCGGTCTTTTTGTGTTGAACCCAGCTATTGCGGCCGAGGCACCAGCCGAGGCCAGGCAAGCTGGGTAAAACACAAAAAGGGCGTTCTACTCCGAATAACATATACTATTTTTTCTTCAAGTGTTTCAAAGAAAACTGGGGATTTTTTTATATATATCTGGAATTGTTTTAATTACAGAGTTTGCAATTTCAGCTATAGTTGGCTGTGTACACTACAAAACACAAACGATACAACTGTCAAATAACAATTTTTCAATATGGTCTGTTTTGCTGTGACGACTGCTGCCGCCAGCGGTGAACTAAGAAGCTAACATTTTTTTACTAGTACAATAATGAACAACATTGTTGTACTAGTAATAAAATGAATATCTTCTATAGTGTGTGTATAGTAGCATAATATGAATATTATTGTACACTTGAAGAAAAAGAAAATTAATTTTCCGCGCTCTATAACGGCATAAATTAAGTATGGAAATGTCGAAAGTCATCCCAAAAATAGCAACAGCCGTGGAATTGAAACATAAATTAACAAATGTTTCATGTTTTACCAGTCAAGTTAGGTTAACATTTTTATTAGGTTTTATTTGTAATATCTATTCATATTAACAATTATCTATTAATTTAAATAAATAGTTTTTGCACTTTAGCATTAATTAGAAATAAAAATAAATTAAACTAGCTTGACAGATAAATTTGGTAATTTTTCTTAAATTCCACAGCTACTGCTATTTTCGATATTTTTATACCTAATTTCTGCCGTTATGTAGTATATAAAATTAATTGATTCTGATTTAGAATTTTATGCTATACAATATATATATTTGAATAATAAAATGTTCCGGTGTTGCGGAAAAAAATTCTGTAAAACTAGAAATAGATTTTTTTTTAAATTTATATAAAAAAAATATTTTTGATCATGATGTCTGTCTCTAACGAATAAAACTATGTATGTATATTTGACATTTATTGACATATCTTGAAACGTTGACAGCAACAAATTATTTTGTCCCTCCTGCTTTATATGTATTATTAATTCAGAATATTTCATTATTTGTACATCCTTTTGAAAGGAAAAACCACCTGTTGCAATTTTACCGGCGCTTTCAAAATTTTTGGATGTTAATATTCCTAAGCACTGCACTGACATTCCACATATAGTGTGTGTATGCGTGACTATAATTATTGTGTGTGTCTGTATGTATGTGGGTGTGCGCGTGCGCGTGTGCGTGTGTGTATAACAGCGAGTATAAGAAGTATAATAATTTCAAATATTATATATTATTACCATCTTATAACGTTTCTGTAATTGTTTGTTTCAACAACTCCTAATTGTTATTTTTCTATCATTTAACATTTTATAATCAAGATATTTAACACTAATGCAATCGCTAAATTACAATATACATATAATGCTTTTTTTTCTAAGTATAGCCTGGATGACATATTTTTGGTTATAGCTTTACTTGAATTTAATGGTGCAGGTTGCTTATATTTTTCTATTGCTTCCTTTTTTCAAAATAACACCCTTACTTGCTTATAATAACAAAAATACAATATGAAACAAATTTTCAGGCAAGTCCAAATGTGAATGTTCGTTTTGGCGGAGGAGGCGACGGAAGTGACGGAAAATCGTATGCCGTTTTCACTTCCTCTTCCAGTGGTTCTGGAAATCTTGATGGTAAACCATATGGTTTCAGACGTGCCCAAACCACAGTTAATGATAATGGTAAAGTCAGCACATACACAGTAACAGATTAAGATTTTAAAAATGTATTGTAAAGATTGTATTTGGCAATAAAAATTGTTTTTTCGTATCACTTACTTTTGTATATGGATATTAATTTTATTTATACCAATTTAAAAATGGCGCGTCATATAAAATAATATATTCAGTAGCTATTATACAGAATATTACTTATTACAGTACAGTGATAAATTTACTTGCATTGTAAGATAGATTTATGGTGTATACAAAGATTCCGCGCCAGTTTATAGTTATTAAATACCTGTACTACCTTTCACATATAAATTTAAAAAATTCTGACAAAATATTGTAAGAAATAATAAGTAATAATAATAGAAATGAAAGATAAGTACTATTAATAATTAAACTTTGTATACTATTTTTGTTCTACTTAAGATAAAAAAAAATGTTTGAACGAAAGTATAGTTAAAAATTAAATTGTTTTATTAACAATTTCTAATACAGTTTATTTCGTTTATATACATTTTAAAATTCAATATAATTTACATTTTAAAATAATTTAAATAATGTTTCTGTGTTTCCGAAACCATTTTTGTAATGAAATGTTACAGCATAATATTTTAATATATACAAGTTAATATAATACATTTAATAGTGAATCAAAATTTAATTTTTCAATAATACAAGATCATCATCAAAATTCATATGTACCTACATAATTTCAATTCCTCCCTAAATATGATACTGTCAAAATTACAACCATTCTTAAGCCCAATTAATTTTTTCTCTTATTTTTTATTTAGTGACTCCATTTTATCATTGACAGGCGATGGTGGCGTTGGTTGATTTGGTCCGAAACTAGGATACCAATTCAGCCCTGAATTGGTACACGTACATGCCGTAGTTTGACTCCAACTATTTGTTGTATGTGTACTAGTTGATGGGTATTTCAATTGCCATTGGTTGAATGGTTTAAAAGGCCTTACATTTGGTACGAAAGCATGGGGATTGTAACCATTTCTACGGCGGTACCATACGTATTGAGGTGGTGGAGATTCTCCAAAATAATGGCTGTTGAAACTTGGTTCGAAAAATGGTACATTGTGTCGAAAATGACTTTTTGGTACTTCGTTGGTGAATGTGTCAGTACCTGTTGTGATGGCTACGTCTTGGTTGCCATCAATACGCCTGGAAGAAGTTATTGGTTCCAAACCATTTGGTTTAATGTTGGTACCACCATAACCAACAACAATTGGCACATCATTATCTTCACCTGCTGTTTTGTTTTCCTCTTTTTCTTTGTTATCTACATTTGTAACAACTTGTACTAATATATCTGTAGATACTTTATCGTCTGGAGATCCTTTGTCATCTGATGAGTTGCATTTGCCGTCGACGCAAATAACTCCTAAACTAACAAAATCTGTTTTCGGATTTTCAGGAACTAATGGAACAATTGAGCGCAAATTAAAAGGATTTTGGTCTAATTTCGACGAAATTACGGTCTTTCTAGGACTAGATGAATGTTGTAAATGAACCAGAGCTTTTACTAAAGATGAGCTTAAAGTTGAATCATATTCTGATGTTGTTGTTTCTGATCCGAAATCCAATTTAGAGGAAATTTGCTGAGATTCACCTACAAAAATAAAAAAAAGGTTTAATAATTATTATATGAATATACGACTCTGAAATTATCGCAATACAAAATGTACGCTATCGTGAACAATTACTTATTTATCATTCATGTGAAATTAAGTTGCAAAGATTAAGTTAGTTTTATTGCTTATTTAATAATTTAATAGCTTGGACAGTTTTCAAATTAGTCTAATATTAATTTGACAGTTTTTAAATATCCCAGAAATTAGTCCGAAACCTTGCCCATAGAAGATTAGTTGGGAGTTTTAAGACGTGGAAGGAAAGAATGGTGAAGTATGTTGTTGAAGGAAACTATTTTGAGTATATTTAAAATAAATTTCTAAAAAATATGAAACATAGGCTCGTATTCTCACTAATTCCTCGTATAGAAATTAGAAATCATAGCTATATTCTTAATAATTCTATTTTAACGTGCGCCGTCACTGGTAGAATATTCCCGAGCGATGACGTAATCCCCGGCGGGGGGAAACCCTTACGCGTCTATACTAGTTTAATTACATCCGTGCGTTGATCCTTTATATTCGATGTCATTGTGGCGTGGGAAAGTTCGAGAAGGACAGCGCGCTATATAAACCCGTCGCCTTAGCCAGCGAGGACAGTCTGATATATGGAAGCAATGAGCAATGAATAGGGTGATATAAATAAACAGTCTACGAGTTGTGAACATAAATAAATGTAGTTATTTAAATAAATATAATGATATAAATATTGTTTAAATAAATAATCTTAGTTTAAGTATTTAATAATATTCTTAGTCTTAAATTAGTGTTTATAATTATTTAATCGTAGTGTTAGTTATTTTTATTATATTTTTAATATTTATCCTAATTATTTATCGTTTAATAAACGTATTATTTTAATTAATAATATTTCTCTGATTTTTACACTTCACCCAAATAAATAAACGTTACAATTGGTGTCAGGTGTTTGTTAATAAACTGTGAAGTGTAAATAAATAAACAAAATGGCGACTAAACAATTAAAATTAAGCGAATTAAAGGTAACTGATTTCAAGAGAGAACTGGAAGAACGGGATTTGGAAACAACAGGAAGGAAGGCAGTGCTTCAAGAAAGACTGCGGCAAGCATTTAATCGATTCCGTTGAAAATCCCGGCGAATACTTATTTGACCTATCCGACTTTGGTAAATTAGAACAAAAATTAGAAGGAAATTCCAAAGGATTAAAAGAAGAATTGCCAGAAAATTCTAGAACATTAAAAGAACAATTAAAACAGGAAATGGCAGAAAGTTCTAGAAAAGCCGAAGAAAATTCTAGAACATTGGAAAAAACAATTGGAAGAAAATTCTAGAACATTAGAACAAAAATTAGAGGAAAATTCTAGAAGTTTAGAAGAAAAATTAGAAGAAAATTCAAGAAAAACCGAAGAAGACTTGAAGAATTTAAAACGTAAGTATGACAAGAAGATCGAAGAAATACGACAAAATTTTACTAAAATTGCATCGTCGTTAATGTCAAACTCCGATGTAGCAAAGGCAGGTTTACTAGAAGAAAGGAAAGTAGTAAAACCAAATACTAGTTCTACAATGCACATTAAAACGCCGGAATTTGATGGAAAATCCAAACTATTTAAAACAATTTGAAGCAGCTGCGAAAGCACATAACTGGACATCCACAGAGAAGGCTACAGCATTGATTGTCTCGTTGCGTGGAGAAGCCAACGACATCTTACAAACGCTGAAGCAAGAAGAACAAGAGACCTATGAACAACTAGTCAAGCGGTTGGATATGCGATATGGCAATGCGCACCTGGAGCAGGTGTATCAGACGCAACTGAGAAACCGGTATCAGAGTTCAAAAGAAAGCCTTCAAAAATTTGAAGCCGACGTGGCCCGTTTGGTTCATCTCGCACATCCTATAGCTTCTGATAGCGTTTTGGAGTGCCACTCAATCATTCATATACGGAGTTCGAGACAGCGAAATGCAGCAAGCACTGCGACTGTCTCGTCCAAAAACTTTAATTGATGCACTCTCATATGCATTAGAACATGAAGCTTCTAAACAAGCTTCACGTAACCAATTACGAGTGCGGCATATTGATACGGAGAGAAATGAAAACACGGAAGATTTAGATGAGAGGTTACGATGAATTGAAACTGAAATGTTTGCTGGAAGAGGGAAACTCCGCTGTTGGAATTGCGGTGAACTGGGTCATCCGCAGAGACTTTGCAGAAAAATGCAAAAGAAGACGGAATCGACAAAGGCAGAAAAGGAGTCGGAAAACTAAGTCGGGTTGATGCGAAGGGGCAATCGTCGATCCGTAATCTAGTAGCCCCACTTTCCATCAGTCATGTCGCATCCCTTCATCATCAAGCCAACAGCATCTACGTGGATGACTCTTTTAATGGAAGGCCACTGAAAATGCTACTGCATACGGGTGCGACAAAGACTATAATTAGATTCGACTTGACAAAGAAAACTACTATGTGGCGATTACGCATAGCGACGGAAGAACAAGCTATCGCATTATGAGAAGTAGATGATACCATCACTAATGGAAATACCTCCTTTAAATATCGTGCGCTGGTAGCTGAAGTTGAAGATGAATTAATACTCGGTATGGACGCAATGACAAAGCACGGTTTTAAGTTTACCTGATGAGGGGAGTGATGATGGTCAATGAAGAAAAACTCGTATTAAATCCACGAGACGACAACGTTGTGCGCGTACTAATTGCCGAAGACATTACCCTCCCAGAACGAAGTGAAACTATTCTGGAGGCACATTTAGATGGTAGTTTCTTTGAGGGAAGTATCGTCATGCTGGAGCCCAAGAATGATGATGCCAAAACTGGCACTGGAGTTGTCGGAAAATCACTAGTCAAAGCCAGCCAGATAATTCCAATTCGGGTAATGAAGATCAATTATTATCCGGTTGTTCTCAAAAGAGAAACAATTGTATGAGAATGCTTGGCAGTTTCGGCGATTATTCAAACTGTGAAGCGCAAGGGAAATATCTCAAGAAGTTCCGGACACGCTAATCAATCAAATATCAACATCGTTTCAAGATTTGACCGCCGACCAGAGAACCAAGACAAAGAACTTAATTGGAAATTTTCAAGATGTGTTACAATTCGACAAGAAAGCCAAAGGAAGAACTAATATAGTTCACCATAAAATAGACACCGGAGACGCAAGACCCATCCGCCAACCAGCAAGAAGACTGCCCTTGGCGAAGCGTGAGGAAGCTGAAAGAATTATTGAGGACATGAAGATGGAAGGCGTAAACTAACCTTCAAGCAGTCCATGGGCTTAACCAGTGGTGTTAGTGAAGAAGAAGGATGGCTCTATACGATTTTGCGTCGATTATCGTCAACTTAACAACGTAACGAAGAAGGATAGCTACCCGCTACCTCGAATAGACAAAACACTGGACACTTTGACTGAATCGAGGATTTTCTCCACTCTGGATCTAAAGAGCGGATACTGGCAAGTAGAATTGGACACAAAAGATAAGGAGAACACAGCCTTCACCATTGGTAACGGACTCTGGCAATTTACCGTAATGCCATTAGGGCTCTGCAACGTTTGAACGACTAATGGAAACCGTATTGGCTGGGCTATCTTGGAAAACCTGTTTGGTTTATCTCGACGATATTATTGTGGTAGGAAACACGTTCGAGGACCATATGAAGAATGTGGTAGAGGTTTTCTAAAGACTGAGACAGGCTAATTTAAAGCTCAGTCCAAAGAAATGCCATCTGTTCCAAAAAGAAGTTCAATACTTGGGACACGTGGTTTCTGGTAACAGTGTTGCAGTTGACCCGGAGAAAATAAGAGCTGTGAGTGACTGGCCAGTACCTAGAGACAAACACGAACTTAGAAGCTTCCTTGGTTTGTATACTTACTATCCACGATATGTACCTGGATTCGCCAACATAGCTAAGCCACTGACAAGGCTTACCGAAGAAGGAAGAAGATTTATCTGGGAAATGGACTGCAAAGTTGCGTTTAAAGAACTGAAACATACCTTGACAAGCGCACCTGTCCTAAGTTATCCTTTACCTGAAGGAGAGTTCATACTAGATACAGATGCCAGCAACGTTGGAATTGGTGGCGTTCTTTCCCAGAAACAAGACGGACATGAGAAGGTTATTGCCTACTTTAATAAGACCTTATGAAAATCGGAAAGGTATTATTGCATCACCACAAAAGAAATTTTGGCAGTCGTGAAATCCATGGAGCAATTCTACAAATATTTATATGGAAGAAGATTTTTGATAAGGACTGACCATGCTGCTTTAAAATGGCTGCTACTATATTCAAGAATCCAGAAGGTCAGGTGACTAGATGGATTGAGATACTACAGGAATACGATTTTAAAATCAAACACAGGACAGGTACCAGCCATCCTAATGCCGATGCATTGTCCAGACGGCCTTGTCAAGATGACTGCAAACATTGTAGTCGACTTGAAGAAAAACATTCCACCGTCGCCAGAATAACAGTAGTCGACGATAGTTGGCAGCCCGATGGACTACGCAAGGACCAAGAAAATGACCCGACTTTGAAAATTTGATTCGAATGGAGAAGAAGAAGAAGAGAGCAAACCAATATGGAAAGACGTTGCACTACACTCACAGTGTAAAATCGTACTGGGCGCAATGGGACGCCATGGTGATTGAAGATGGCCTGTTAAAACACGTGGTGGAAAATGCCAATGGAACTGAAAAGAGAACTCAGTTGGTTATTCTTAAGAATAGAATACCAGACGTGTTAAAAGTGATCCATGGCGGATATGGAGGAAGCCATTTTAGAGTCAACAAAACTTTAGAAAGATTGCGCCAAAGATTTTACTGGGTTAACTGCAAGGAGGATGTTAAAGACTGGTGCAGGAAATGTGTGGTTTGCGCTGGAATCAACGGTCCGCATAGACAACGAAGAGCTCCAATGCGTCGATACAACGTTGGCAGTCCATTTGAACGCATTGCGATTGACGTGGCCGGACCATTTCCAGAAAGTGACGACGGAAACAAATACATTGTGGTTATCATAGACTACTACTTCACCAAGTGGGTTGAAGCCTATCCATCACCCATCCAGGAAGCCATCACAGTCGCTGAAACCTTAGTCAAAGGGTGTGTCTGAAACAGCAGGGCTAATTCCTGCGAACATCTTATTCGGGCGTGAGTTACGTTTGCCATGTGACTTGGTGTTCGGAAGTAAACCTGGGGAAGATCTGGCCGGGGAAGTTTACGTTACGGACTTATGGAGAAGAATGAACGACATTCATGAACAAGTCCGCACGAACATTCAAGCTGCCAGCGGCCGAATGTAAGACCAATATGACATCAAGGCTGAAAAAGGTGAATACCAACCTGGAGATTTAGTGTGGCTTTACAATCCACAAAGTCGTCGCGATTTATCACCAAAGCTGCAAAGAAATTGGGAAGGTCCTTATGAGATCGTTAAAAGGTTAAACGACGTAATATATAGGATTAGGAACCCGAGAGTAGTACACTTTAATCGGCTAGCTCCTTTCGCCAGTGACAACAATGAAAACCATCATGAAGCAACGGTTCATCGGATCATCAAACCGACTTTTGAAGACTTCATGGAACAATATTCCTTTGGTCACAAGGCGCGGTATGGCGTGACGACAGAAGAACATCCAGACCTGTTCACCGTGTCTTCAGATTATTCCCTCGGCCACTGCGTATCAGAAGACTTAAAGATGTCACGCAGCATAGCTTCAGTCTTTAAGACGAAATTTGCACGACTACAAGAACTGGCCAAACAATGTCCATCCGTCTGGAAAACGGTACGACTGAGGAATAGCAAAACAGAACATCAGCGGTATATCTACTACCTGGTTACAAAACCACGCTCGTACCAGTAACCGTCGTATTGCAGTGTACGAAACTCACTGTGCGATTTGAAGGATCATCTGCTAGAGAATGACATTTTGAAGCAAGCAGTACCGAAGTTAGGCTGTGGATTAGATGGTTTGGATTGAAGGATTGTTAAAAACATGTTAGAGATTATCTTCCGCTACACCGGCGTTGAAATTCTCGTCTGCAGCTTTAACCTTAACTGACAGAAAGAAGAACCCCAGCGGACCATCGACTGTCACTTCTTCAAGACTTCTAAATGTACCAAGGGTAATACATGTAGATTTCGTCATCAAGAACTGTTGCGGGACGAAACAGTCTTAAGGAGGGGGCAGAGTAACGTGCGCCCCTGACCTAAGAGTATGCGAGCGCCGTCACTGATAGACTATTCCCGAGAGATGACGTAATCCCCGGCGGGAGAAAACCCTTACTAGTCTAGACTGGTTTAATTGCTTCCAATGGACTGATCCTTTGTATTCGATGTCATTGTGGCATCGGAAAGTTCGAGAAGGACATCGCGCTATATAAAACCGTCGCCTTAGCCAGCGAGGACAGCATGATATATAGAAGTAAAGAGCAATGAACAGCGTGATACAAATAAACAGTCTACGAGTTGTGAACATAAATAAATGTAGTTATATAAATAAATATAGTGATATAAATATTGTTTAAATAAATAATCTTAGTGTTTTAAGTATTTATAATAATAATAATAATAATAATAATAATAATAATAATAATAATAATAATAATAATAATAATAATAATAATAATAATAATAATAATAATAATAATAATAATAATAATAATAATAATAATAATAATAATAATAATAATAATAATAATAATAATAATAATAATAATAATAATAATAATAATAATAATAATAATAATAATAATAATAATAATAATAATAATAATAATAATAATAATAATAATAATAATAATAATAATAATAATAATAATAATAATAATATTTATTGAGTGCTACTATACAAAAAAGTATTTACACAAGTCAATAGGAAGAAACACAATACAATAAGAAAGATTGATAAAATTACATGTTTTTCAGTATTTCCATAAATTCTGATGTTGTAAATGGCGCTTTTTTCATAAGTATATTTTTAACTTTTATTTTGAATTCGTTAATACTCAAATCTCGCAGAAAGTTAGGCAAGGAATTATAAAGCTGTATAGCATAGCAATTTACACTATATTTTGATTTATTAAGACGTAAATAAGGGTGGTGAAGATTAGAATTGTTCCTGGTGTTGTAAGAATGTATTGCACTGTTTAATTTGTAGTCTTTGAGATTATGTTTGACATAATATAAACTATTTAGAATATATATGCTAGTAAAGGTAAGTATACCCAATTTTACAAATAGGGGTTTGGTATTTGAATGAAAAGAGGAAAATGAGATTATTCTTATACATTTTCTTTGTCAATTGAAAATTCTACTTGCATGAGATGAATGACCCCAAATTATAATGCCATAAGACATGACACTTTCAAACAATGAATTATAGGCCATTCTTATTGTAGTTTCAGAAACTGTATCAAGTAAATTTCTAAGAAGGTACAGCACCGATGCCAATTTTTTTAGCTATATTGTTGCAATGCTTGTCCCATAATAAATTTGGATCGAAGATTAGACCTAATAACTTACTGCTGTTAGGATTTCTGAAAGCATTGAGATCTCTAGTAGAAAATATCATATGTTGAGTTTTTGATTCATTCATACAGAGTCTATTTGAAGCGAACCAACATTGAAGATCTTTTGTAATATGTTCTGTGAGATTAATGGCATCATTGAGGTCTTGAGAGGCATTTATAGCAGTCGTATCATCAGCAAACATTACTAAATTAGTATTTTTAATAGAGAAGGATATGTCATTCATATAAATTATAAATAGTATTGGGCCGAGAACTGAACCTTGTAAAGCTCCGTGGTGTATTGGCAAGTAATTAGATTTAATACCATTTATTTCTACGTATTGATGTCTGTCTGAAAAATAGGATATAAAAAATAAGATAGTATTTTCTTCAACATTATATAATTTCAATTTTTCTGTTAAGAGATCGTGGCAGACGCAATCAAATGCTTTGGTTAAATCACAAAATAGAGCACTGGTATAAAAGCCATTCTCATTTCCTTCAATTATGTAATTAACAAATTCTATTAGTGCTAATTCAGTTGATTTATTTGTTCTGAATCCAAATTGAGATTTATATAATATATTATTTGATTCAAAATATGTTTTTAGTTGTTTTGCAATTGCAATTTCAATTTTTTTCCCAATAATGGGAATAATTGATATAGGCCTGAAGTTATTAACATCGGTGTTGTCTCCTTTTTTAAAAATTGGGATGATACGGGATAATTTAAGAATGTCGGGAAAAGTGTTTTGATTAATGGCTCGATTTAGCAGCTTTGTTAAAGGAATAACGATAATGTCTTTTACTGATTTTATAAGTTTGCTGTTTAAGCTATAACAGTCCACACAATTACTAGAGCTCAAATTATTAATTATATCTCTTACTTCATTGAAGCTAACTTCATTTAGTTGGAAGGAGAAATTATTTACTTTGTACCTGTTTTTCAATACATGTAACGGATCTACAGTAGTTGGAGGCTGTTTGGAGATAATATTTCCTGCTATGTTTGTGAAAAAATGATTGAAGATGTCGGGTGTAATAGATGTTTGCTTTCCAAGTGTTTTTCGGTTGGAATTTATTACGTTCCACGTGGCTTTCATTTTATTGCTACTATGAATTATATAATTGTCATTTTTACCTCTTTTAGCTTTAAATATTTCATATTTGTATGTTCTTTTGAGTTTTTTTACATAGTCATCGATTTGTAAATTGGGTAAACTTCTTTTAAGGTCTGGAAACAACTGAATTCTTTCACGTAAATTGAAAAGTGTATCATTGTATAAATAGGCATGATTTGAGTATGGTTTGATAGATTTAAAAGGAAATGCGACATTTACAGCAGCTACAAAAATATTAATAATTTTTTTTTAAAATATTATTAATGGGTACAACATCATTCACGAAACTCCAGTCAATATTATTAATGTAATTATAAAATAAATTTAATCCTGACATGGTAATGGATCTTACTAATTTTGAAGAAAATGTTGTAGCAGATGTAGGTAATTTCAATATAAGCAACTGTCCAGAGTGGTCAGATAAATATGTGTGTAGTACTTTAGTATCATATGTAATATTATTGTAGATAATATCTTTTATAATATTATCGAAGCAATTCTGTCGCCTAGTATTTTTAAAAATTGTTGTATTTAAACCTTGTGAAATGAGGAATTCAGTAAATAATTGATTTTCAATTGAGTCTGTATTAAAAGCAATGTTAAAATCGCCACAAAGTACAAGTTTAGCATTTGTAGTTAATGATTCACAGACTTTCCCCAAAATATTCATGAATATGTTAAAATTACCATTAGATGGTCTGTATATACATATAACAATTATATTAAATGCTGTAATCTTAATAGCAGTTAATTCGCAAACGCCTTCTTCAGAAAATTCTTTTATGCTTTCAATATTAACAAATTCATAAGAGTCTTTAATGAGAATCATGGTTCCTCCATAGCCTGCCTGACGACTCTGAACAGATGCTACATTAAATTTACCAATTTTAAAGTTAATAGTTTCAAAGTCACAAAGCCAATGTTCTGTCAAACATAATACGCTACAACTGAAATTTAAACAGTGTTAATAATATTCTTAGTCTTAAATTAGTGTTTATAATTATTTAATCATGGTGTTAGTTATTTTTATTATCTTTTTAATATTCATCCTATCATTTATCGTTTAATAAACGTATTATTTTAATATATTTCTCTGATTTTTACACTTCCCCCAAATAAATAAACGTTACACTATAATATATTTTACAATTTCAAAATTAATTCCTAATTTGAATATGAAACTTATAAATGTATTATTAATATTATAAATCGCTCATTATTTGTTTACTATATATCACTATCATTGTGCCTGTCATTCATATTTTAATAAGAGATAGTTACATATTTGGAAAAACAACAATTAATTACATTTAATATTTAATCATAATTTTATTCTTTGCACTACAATTTTGCTATTATTGAAGTAACTATATTATGAAAACTTGTTAAAGCTCTAATTGTCTGTCACTAATCCTTTAATACCCTTATAATTTGTTGAATACAATATTAATCACATTGGATACACGTGGTTATTGCATTATAAAATCAAATTAATATAACAACGAAAAATTATTTATAATTACCACAGGTCACATGCAATCAATTGAAGGATTTTCTGTAAGATGAATTTGTCGTCATAGTACCATATCTAAATTTAACAAATAGATTTGACAGAATATTAATTTATAAAAGAAGCCTTATATGACAATATATCACGAGAATTTATGATTTACAACAGTTTGCATTCGCAATGGCATCGAGTTAAATAAATTATTGATAATTATGTGGTCTATACATTTCCATGCATCCTTTATATTTTTATATAATTCCTTCAAATTATTAGTATTTGTAATGTTTTGGTAACATTTTCTACAATTTATTAATTTAATGTACTGATATGAAAAAAAATTTCATGCCGAATTCAAATTTTCAAACTTCATGATTTTAAACTGTGTTGGTTTGATGAATGAAAAATGAGCTGTTTTAAGAATGGTCAAAATATAGAAAATTTGGACAAAGTATAATAAATTTTGTAGCAAATTATATACTTACCTTTACCAGATATATCCCTGAATTCTGTAATTTCTTACATTGACAATAAATAAATTCTAATTCTATATAGACGGGTGTATCAGGGCTAGTGTAAAAAATTAATTGCTTATTCCTGAGATCGTTTTGAGTAAAAAATGTCATGAACATAGGTTCTATTCCTTTTGGTTACGAAATTACAAGTGATCGAAGTTTCAAATTTCAATCAAGATACTTATTTTTAAAACAAAATAATAAACAACGAAACAACAATGCAAAATGAATCTGAAATATAGATTTTTTTACCTCAGTTTTTTTAAATTTATTGTGAAATGGATGGGTTTAGTGCGGCGGAATACAATAAGGTATGTGACCAAATTTTTATTTTTACATAATATATTACTACACAATAAAATAAAATACCCGTATCTTTTTAAATCGAACAATTTTACGAGAAAATAATTATTAACAATTTGGGGAACGGATACGTGACGTGAGCATGGTAGAATCACGAATATAGTGGGAGGGAAAGAGATAGTTATAGGCAGCTGTCGTCATGTCACGCCTACCACAATATAATCGCGACGCTAATCGACTGATCTATAACTATCTCTTTCTCTCCCAGTCTATCTGTCTTCTTCCACGATTCTCTCCAAAACATTAAATTGCTAATAACAATATTAATAAAAACTAATATTTAGTTTTTATTATTATAATAAGAAGCTATAGTGGTTAGTTTTTATATTTTATGACTTTTATATTGAAATTCGAATATGGTCACATACCCCATTAGAATTCAAAATTTTCTGATTGGTCGATGTTGCTTCCATTGGCGCTTGGAGCTCAAGAGATAGATTTTGAATACTTATAATAAGAAATAAAATAAATATATTTAATGTTTTTTTAACTGCTGATATGTATGAAAATATGATCTCTTGTAATTTCGTAACCAAAAGGAATAGGACCTATATTCTTATTACATTTTTTTACTCAAAATGATTTAAAGAATACGCTATTATTTTTTACACTAGTCCTGATAGACCCTGTATTATTTTGTTTTTTGTATAATTTAACTTTATTTCATAAATTGTTATTATGGTTTTTTTTTTATATTTTCAATAAAGTTATTTTAGTATTGTTGCACTTTTCATCCGTACTTAAATTCAGAAGTAAATACTTATGCAATTATAACATACTTTTGAATTACTTACATATGTATATTAATTTTTCTTTGAATAATTATATTACTCGTATATAAGAAGTTTGAAAATATGTATAGGGACATATTTTTTTTATTGATTCCTACCGGGTCGCTTTATTTTTGTCCGATACTGTACATATTTGGATTGTACTTTACCTTAAGAATTCTTAAAATTTCTTGTATTTCCGTAAGTAAACTTGCATTTTCTACGGTAATATAATTCTTGATCGTGTTTCTCGAATTATTCCGAAATAAAAAACTTTTAAATGTTTTAAATTTTTCATTTCATATATTGAATTCGCTTAAAGGACGTGTTTATAAAAAATAACGTTAAACACATTAATAATTACTGGTTTTATTATACAGGGTGTCTCAGAAGTCGACGATCTAACTAAATGGGGTGATAGAGGAGATCATTTCCAATCAAAATAACTGTATATATTGTAATGCAATTGTTGATGGTTCAAAAGTTATTGCAACTTTTGTAGTTTCTCCTAAAAACGGCAAGGCGTCCAATAGAATTATTATTATTTTTATTACGAGACGTTTGTTTCTCTTTTTCTTTTTTATTGTATGCACCTGAAATACACAACTTCTTCTGATAGTTGGTTAATTTTTTTTAGGACATTTTTTTCTGTCAGCGTCACTTTAAAATCAAGTAGCTTTTTTTCGGTAGAAAATTTTTTCACAAAACAATATTTTTATTATTAATAGAAGGTACTCATGTTCAAGAAAATGATTTTATTAGAAAGTAGAACCCTTCAGGTGCATACAATAAAAAAGAAAAAGAGAAACAAACGTCTCGTAATAAAAATAATAATAATTCTATTGGACGCCTTGCCGTTTTTAGGAGAAACTACAAAAGTTGCAATAACTTTTGAACCATCAACAATTGCATTACAATATTTATAGTTATTTTGATTGGAAATGATCTCCTCTATCACCCCATTTAGTTTGATCGTCGACTTCTGGGACTTCCTGTATATATATACCGTGTGTCCCAGGCAAACCTTGACATAGGCGTTTAACATGGGAAAACAGTTTTTTGTAAATAAAAAGTGTCCGGCAGAAAATAAAGCCATGCTATTTAATATGATAATAGTACATTACCTGTATGTTATTTAATACTAATTGTTTTATTATCATTACACAAACCAAAGAAAATTATGAATAATTATCAATAAATATTTGTTTCAAGATATTATTATGTAATATAAAAATATTTACAACTGTCATTGTAGCTGAGTGGTTAGCATGTCTGCCTGTGGAATGAAATAATTTTTGAACATTGGGATTCAAATCCCCATCAAGCTATACTTTTCATTTTTATTTTTTTATTTATGAATTAATTACGAATTGTAATACATTTTTATAATATTCACTCGATCGTTAACGTTTAAGAAATTCAATTTGACACGACTATTTGATATAAACAAAACAAAAAACCAAACAATGAACATATTGTTGACACGAAAAGAAAAACACTTTAAATATTTTTTTATAGAAAAAGCTCATTTCTAAATTGTAATGGGAAATAGAAAATAGATATTGAAATGCATAACAATATTTTATAAATAAAAATAATTGGTTTCAACAATGACAAAAATTGATTACAACAATCAAAATATGGATTTAATAAAAATGCATAATTCTTTCTTTTGATATTAATAAAACATGATAATAACACAATGAGTATGTGTATGTTTTGTATTTTTACTGTATTTATAAAGGAAAAGTGTGTGGTATAGTTTAAAATCTTGCTTTACGGTTACAACTTCCATTAAAATTACAATTATATCGTGATAGAAACTTATTTGTAATTATCTAACTAATTCATTGATATTATCTCATAATATCTTTAATATAATTTGTAATTAATACATAAATAAAAATAAAAAATTAAAAGTTTAGCTTGACGGAGATTTGAACTCCAACCCTCAAAAATTGTTTCATTCTACAAGCAGACATGCTAACCACTATTTATTGACAATTATTCATAATTTTCTTTGGTTTCTGTAATGATAATAAAACAATTAGTATTAAATAACATACAGTAGGTAATGTACTATTATCATATTAAATAGCATAGCTTAATTTTCTGCCGGACACTTTTTTATTTACAAAAAATTGTTTTCCCATGTTAAACGCCTATGTCAAAGTTTGCTTGGGACACACGGTATATATATATATATATATATATATATATATATATATATATATATACATTTGTAGATGTACCCATTTTTTAATTTAAACACACTTATTAAAAATTAGTACATATTAATTCTATTACAATTATACTAGTACATACTTTAATTATTAAAATTTTAAATTAATCACATTTTAAACCGTATCAAATTATTCGAATCGGCTAACGAAAACTTAACTAACCGGAACATAAACTTACCTTTCGGAAAAATTGAAAGAAACACAAACATACAAATACTTAGAAGGCTCATGTTGAAGTTTCTAGCAGCTACATTCATCACAAACTAAAGGAGATTGTAATTTTCGCGTGTTCAAAGTAGCACATAAGAGCGTGACAATTTAGGAAAAATATAATTAAATCTTGCGTAAGAAAAGCTATTAAACATTCTTAGACGCTGAATCCCTTGTTCATAGTTTTTTTTGCAATAATTACCAAGATTATTGCAATTATCTTCAATAAAAAATATTGTAATATGATTTTTTCCTTGAGGTATCATCTGTGACAATGACTTTTTTATATAAGAAAATTGCGGGGAAACCTAGAAAATAACAAAAAAAAATACATATTAAAAGTGTTTCTTAGTACATTTAATTTGAATTTAATTTAGTTTTTGTCTTGTTTATAATCCTTTTTTCAAAAACTTGTTTCTATTTTGAAGAAAGGAAGTGACGCACTATAAAATTGCTTTTGAAATAATTCTCGTAACAGCATTAAATATACTTACATTTCAATATAGGTGTATACCGGCGCAAAAGACGAGGATTAAAAAAGCCAAATTTTTGCCATTTATTTAAAGTTTGATGTAATAGTCTAAATAAGCCATAAAAAACGACATTATTGTATGTTGTATCATACCAAAAGGTTTTGTTTTTATCCTGTATAAACCACAAAAATCTGTAACATAAGCGTTTAATATGGAAAAAAGTTTCTCTTCTTTTTCAATATTATCTATCCTATAAAACTTTGAAATGACCTATACAATTTCAGAGAATAAAATATTGAACTTTTTAGTGTCAAAATTCGTAAATTCCCGGCTTTAGCGACCGAGTAAAATTGATTTAAAGACGTGGTAAAACCAGATTTAGTATGCGTTATTTCAAGAAATGAGTGTTGATTATCTGTCAAATACCTATTTTTGACATTTTACCTGGTTTGACATTTACTCGTCGTTCTGTTTTTGAAATAATCACATACTAAATCCATTTTTACTAATTCTTTGTATTAAGTTTACTCAAATAAGTACAAAACGCTTAAATTAAAAAGTTTAAGTATCTAAAAAAATTATTCTATAAATCTCTATGTACAAAGCAGCGCATAAAGTGGAGAAAATATTTGAAAAAAAAATCCTATGTTAAACACCTACTTATACCAGAGATTCTCGTGTTCATCCCATGATTATATTCTTACATGATTTATAATAAAATAAACTGTTAATAAGTTTAATATTTTTTGTTTTCTAAACAAATAGTACCTAGCTATTTACCGAAATGAATGTAGTTTTTTTTAAATCATAACTAAAGAGAATAATTGGATTTTTATATTAAAAATGATTTGTTGCACTATTTTAGACATTATTATTAAGCCTCACCTCATTCACAACACGAAATTAGTGATTAGTGTCAGTAGTTAGCGCAAAAAGCTTAACATACGTAGTTGTACTAGCATTCACAATAACGAAATTAGCGCATCACAGGTCTCCGCTAGGTTCAGCCAATCACAAAACAGAGTAAAATGAAATAGACATAGAGTAGAAAAAGAAAGATGTTATGACATTAGTTAAGTCTGACAGTTGTTTTAAAAGAAATATAGTACATTTATGTTGAATTGAAGAATAAATTGATAGAATTTATTATTCTGTTATAAATAAACGTTTTTTAAATGTGTCTTATAAAAATGATATCAGTTTTGTAGGTTTTAGGCTAAATAAGCTTATTTTGCTGAACTTTTTTATATCACGAAAAAGAAAACAAGATCTTAAATTTGTTGTATCAAATATATACACACCGGCACAAAAAACGATCCTTTTTTAAATTGTTATCTCTCCGTTATATTGTATAATTATGAATTGTTTTATTTGGATATATAAAAGATTAATTCGCAGTACATCGTAATACGATGCATTTGTTAGATACCTACGTAACGCTGACTTCTTCCATCTTCAAAAACCACGGAATATACGGTATCTGTGCTTAGTTACACTTCCAACGCATTAAAATAACAAATAAATAATAAAATAAGGGACTGAATGGAACGGACCTAATATTCACGATAAGTATAAATTTTATCAATCTCATTTATTCAATTACGATATAAAAATAATATCTTAGTTAATACACAGCAATAATAATATTTTGTAGTAAATACTCAAATATAAATTTTATACATGCATTTATTCTTTAAAAAATGAAATTGATCGTTTTCCGTATCGGTGAGTGTACTTTTTTTACTAATAAAAATAGTTATTCGTAGTCGTTAATTTCATGTATTGTGAACGCTGTATACCACTCTTTAACTACTAAATTATAACCACTAACCATAACTACTAACACTGACTACCTACTAATTTCATATTGTGAATGAAGCTTTAGTCTTTTCTTAGTAGAATAAGATTTGAACAACTGGTTAATTTAATCGACTTTTAAACTGATATATACGGTATTGACAAAATGGCAAAGTGAAATGAAACAACCAAACGTTGCAGAATCTTTTTCGATTTAATATTTACAACGTATAAAAATCTACATAGAAAATTAAGATTTCGCTTACAATAATAATAAATTAGATATATTTACAATATTGGCTGCTTAACATATGTACGTTTGCTTTGTAATCATACGATAAAACAAATTATTTATATAAAACGTCACATATATTGGCATAACATATATCGAATATATAAAACAAATAAAATTCTTACATTATGGAACATATAGACACAAAGATCAAGCATTCTCAATCTGAATGGAGTGTATGACAAAAATTGTATTATATAAAATTTATTGGAAAATTAATAATCATATTAAAGAAATATTTTAAATGTTCATAGTTGTCAAACAGAGAACGATCGGTATAGAAAAGAAACGCCTGATATTTATTTAATAACTACCTGTGGATGCGACATCCAGGGCTGGTAAAACCCAGGGATTAAAAAAACCACCTAATAGGATTTGAGCTTTTTTGAATTTTTTCGTGTTTCGTTGGAATAATTTTGAATTTTCCAATTCCATTATTTTTATACTTTTACAAATAATCATTAATTTATAATAATTTTTATTAGGTGTTACAAATATTCAAAACCTCAGTCACAGAATTTATTCATACAAAATCGATGTTCAGGTATACACTTATATCTTATTCAGGGTAAGTAAGATTTTATAAATTTTTAAACAAAATCATGTATAATATAATAATAATTCTTTATTGTATTTATAGATTTTACATCTTATTACAATAATGATATATGGGGGTGAGTTAATTGTTGCATTTTTGTAACTTTCACGGTGTATAAATTGCATAGATGAAGATGGGATGATGAAAGGGACACTCACTGACATCCAAGCCCATGGTGGGAATCGAACCCACGACCCCAGGGTCCGAGCGGTAAAGTCGCTTTGAGTGCTGCCAGGCACGCTGCTTCAACACGCTCGACCACCGATGCGGCTAAAATCATGTATAAATATATACATAGTAAAACTGAATCGTTAAACAAATGTATTTATTTACGTATACATGATTTTATGTTTAGGAATGTAAAATCTGAGGAGGTATAAGTGCATACCAAACGTTGGTTTTATAAGAATAAATGCAAGACTGATGTTTCAAGTATTTGTTACCCCACATTTATTTTTTATTTTATTAATAAAATATTGGCTTAAATATTTACAAACTTTAGTTTTGAAACTGTCAATGTGTATTCAGTTATTAGCTCATATTTCATAAATTTTATGGATTATTAAGTGTTTTTTTGGATGGCCTTTAGCAACTTACGATAAACATAATTGCGAATAAATGAAAAAATAAATGTTAATACTTTTCACTAGTAGCAAACTACAAGATATTTAAAAATATATATACTTTTATGGTCACGTACACCATTCTTTCTTAAGAATGTTGATCGAAATCATCCAAATACACACACGTATACACAAACATACATATATTTAAGTAATTGGCACAAATATCATTCACAGATAATATAAGTTTACACTAAATTTGAGACGCCGAATATTATTACTGTATTTTTGTAAGCCGAATGGTATAACACCATGGCCTTCAAAAGGCACATTTCAAACAAATTGATATTTTGGCCTTGCAAGATTTAAAATTAAGCACTGGTATTCTAAATCTACATTTGTACTTTGTCAATTAAAAAGAAATCATCAGTTGGTAACATTTAAAATGAAAACATAAGTCCTTTGGCCGTTCTTAGTATGTCTAGTAGCTAAAATCTTGCAAATAAATGTCACCCATAGTAAAGTCTTGGTTTTAAGATAATAGTTTAAGTGAAATGACATTTTTCTCCATAGCGACTAGTACTTTTTGACTTTACTATAGGGGATATATTTGAGCGTACGATATATGTATCTTTAGCGTTTATACATAACGAGTTAACTGCGTATAAAATTCTTGTAGACATACGTGAAGCTGTGGAAATGTTGGTCTTTCATCTGCACTCATTGCCCAGCAATAAGCCATTACAGCGAATCTGAAAGAAACAATACGGTCATTGCTTTGTAAATGCTACAGAAAAAATATAATTATTTCTTTTTTTTAAAACTACTATACATATTAGTCTTTAATACTATTATAATGTTATACCGGGTGTCTATTTTTCCTCGAACCATAGGAAATACAATGGTAACATTTTTATATGGCTGTAATTTCTGCCCTATTAATTTTAGAATAATGTAATTACAAACAATGTGTAAAATAAAAAATTACATTAAAATTACAAAGAGAGGTAAAATAAATTATTTAGCTATTTACAGAGTGCCATGAGCAATAGCACAAAATGTTAAACAGTTATATTGCTTGAGATTGGTATGTCATAAAGTTTTAATAATTATTGATTTCATTAAATCATTTATCAGTAATCATGGATACATTTATCATCGCAGAAAAGACCCAGTAGAATAATATTAACGATTAAATATCAGTTAATAAAGTTCTATCTGTCAAAGTCAAGCATTACGACCATTTAAATTGTATGTTTCGTCTTGCATTGCACGTTTATTTCATGACAAGACTCTATTATATCAATAAATTCGGGCTCATTTGATGCAGTTTTTAATTCTGAACATTCTACGTTTTTGGTCTAAGATTCAGTGCCCGATTAACCATGAGGCACATGAGGCGCGCGCCTCAGGGCCCGGGCCTGCTTGGGGCCCGGCGGCCCGGTCACGCAACTATTTTGTCGAGTTTTTATTTTTTTATGATTTTTATTTTAGAACTGAAACTTTTGACTAAACTCAGTACATATTATGGGATAAAATTTGGCTAATAAATGTGTGATCTTGTCATTTGCTAACTTGAATTCAGCCGGTGTGTATTTATAAACCACATTTTACAAGTCTATTTGTTAAAAATTCCGTATATTTCCTATGCTTTCAATGTAGTCGTTCACCTCACGCTGTGACATCACGCATAGAGAGGGAATAAGCATTAAGCCCTGTTCTCTCATGTGGCCTCGGTTCGCTCTAGTGCTTTGTTCATGATGAAAATGAGAAACCTTTAACAAGAATTGAAGCTTTATTTGAAACCATGTTTTTAACAGTCATATGGAACAAATTATTAGAAAGAGTAAATGCAATTAGCAAGACTTTGGAAAGCCCATCATTAAACCTAACTTCTGGAGTTCAACTTTTAGGATTACTTCTAACATTTATAAATGACTTTAGAGATAACTTTGATGAGTTAATGTATAGCCATGTCAATGGCTGAAAATGATGCAGGTTCACGATGAAGATTGGTCAAAGACAATAAGAAGGAGAAAAATGGTTACAGACAAAACCAGAAACAATGAAAGTGAATTGCACGGGCGGAAAAATTTAAAATTAATGTGTTTTATGTAGTTTGTAATGCTTTGGCACAGGAATTAAGGAGAAGATTAGGATCATATTCAGAAGTTGAGTCTAGTTTTAAATGTTTTTTTTACAAACGATCAAAACATGATCAATGAATCTCTAGCAAAGCTCTTTGTCAAATACCAAGGGAATATTCAATCATCAGATTTAATAGAATAATTCCAACATTTTCAAATTCATTGTTATAACACAAATTCTAATACAATTAGTCAAAAATTTGAACTTGCGTAGTCTGTTAGGTCGAAATTCCCCGATATTGCTGGAAATTTATTTTACTATCTCGTTATCAAATACTTCTGCAGAGAGGTCGTTTTCCGCATTGAAACGGGTCAAAAATTACCAAAGATCAATTATGGGGCATTTGCATTAAATAATTCAAGAAATAAATAAATTTGTTAGCACATATTTATATATTATATTTTATATATTATTAGAGAGAGTTTTGTTTTTATTTATTTATGAGTTTATAATTTTTTTATTGTTTTTTTTTTGTATAATTTATAAAATAAATGATTTTTGTAGGGTCTTATGTTTTATTCCAGGGGCCCGAAAATTGTTAGCGTCTCAGGCCCGAAAGTATCTTAATCCGGCCCTGCTAAGATTAATAGGGCAGAAATTACAGCCATATGAAATTTTTACCACTGTACTTCCTATGGTCCATAAAAAAGTAGACACCCGATATAACTCTGGCTTAACGCAATAACAACTATTGTCAGCATTTCGTAATTTTAGAAATGAGTCATTCACTATCAACAAGAAACTTTCTGTTAATATGGGGGTCATGGTGGAATTATTGAAAATAAGAATGTCAGGTAGGCCGTGGAAAACATTTTTTTCATAATTTTAAACAATTATTTATTTGTCATTTGAAATTACGTTGTAAACGTAAGTTATAACGTAATTATTTTTTAAGACATAGTTGTAAGTTAAATATGGATTTAACCAAAGTTTATTTTCGAGTAATGATTTATAATTTGACAATCAGCCTGAAATTAGACAGTTTATAAGTTACCTAGTTTTTAAGTTCTTTAGTTATTAATTTGACACCTTTGGTAGTTTTTTTTCGCACTAGAAATTTATTTGATTATTTTAGCAGTTTTTCAGTTTCCGAGAAATTAATTTGCAACATTCCAAATGTAGATTGGTGAGGGTGCTTTAAAGAAGTATAAATAAAGACTGGCGAAGTGTATTTGTGGAACGAAACAACTTTGAATTTATTTTAAATAAAATTCTAAAAAATATAAATCATGTGTCTTATTCTCGATAATTCTAGAGTGATCCTTGTTTTATATATATTTTTAATATTATACACTTGTGGCTAATATAAGAACAACCAATGTCAATATTACGTAATTTTGCTAATGAGTGATTTAAAATCAAGAAGAAACTTTCAGTGTTTACAGTAGGTACCGAGAGTATCTTTCTCTAAAACTTGACATTCTGAACTATTAATATTGATTACAAATGTCACTAATTCAGTGATTTAAACTTTATATATCACTAAAGCCCATTAAAATTTTACTGGCAAATCTATATTCGTTATTATTGTAAAAAAGTATTTTCTTGTTTTATAACATGACATTGGCTCAATCAATACCGATTCCTATAGGTAAGAACCAAAGTAAGACTATAAAGGCATCTATAGGAATCATTATACATTGAATAAAATAAAAAATATTGCAATAATAACCAATGTACACATCAATAATATTTTAAACAGATTCAGTCATGCAACCTCGCAAACATTTCAATTTGTTAAAATCTCCTACTTACAATTCGTCTGGGCAGTTAATTGGTTGAGCCAATCTATACCCATCTCTTAGGTACGCAGCCATTTCAAATGGGTCTATCTCCACATAGGGCTGTTGGGCCAATGTAGTCAGCTCCCAAAGGACAACTCCAAACGACCAGACGTCCGAACTAGTAGAGAACGTCTTATGTAGAAGACTTTCTATGGCCAACCACTTTATGGGCCGATTTTCATTGTCGCCCAAACAGTGGTAGTCGGATGGAAAAAGGTCACGTGATAGGGCATTATCACAAATTTGAACCCGGAGCTTATCGTCCACCCTAGAAGACAGAAATTGATATCAAAAAAATAAATGACAATATGGACAAAGGAAATTTATTAATTTAGGGGTTGATATCTCAAAAACTTGGGATGAAACAATTATTTTATAGCCATATTTAAATTTCTCCGACAATTTTGTATAAGAATATAATCCCACAATATTTTTTTTTTTATAGAGCTCATACAATGTCATAAATACTCGTATATACTTACACGTATTTCACGGTCTATTTCATTAAAAGATTCATGAGGTATACTAATTTTCATATTTATTTAATTATAATTTCAAAATTATAAATTTAGAAAATTGGGACCATTTTAAAATATTTTATTATAATTTTTAAATCGTTTAACACATGGTGACGAAACTTGATGTACATATATATATATATATATATATATATATATATATATATATATATATATATATATATATATATATATATATATATATTAAAGTTGATCGGTATACGTGAGGAAAAAAACAAAAAAAAAATTGTAAATTAATTGTTGCAAAAGATATAAAGCATTTAAATTTTGCTGATGTACTAGTTGTACTACCAATGGGAGACCAGTGGAAATCCCTACTCCATGTTCGAATGTGATAAGAAGTCGCATCTTAAATATGCACATGCTCGGGTCTACTTAGGATCGTTCGGGAGTGTTCGTGTACAGATGTAATAGCATGTATAACTAAGCGATATGCCATCCTGTGACAAAATAATAAACTACATGTCAATTTGTTGTTAATGTGTGTAATATTAAAAAATTGTTAAATACTACGTACAAATACATGTTTGTGTATCTAAATCGACGTACGGGTGGCGTTCGAAATCCGTTACATAGGCGTTCAACATGGGAAATTAAAATATTTTTAATATTTGCTTCCCATTCAAACTGAAAAACTTTGTACTCATGTTCGTGAATAGGTACCTATTGCTATTTTAATATAACCAATTTTATTTGATTATATTAAATAAACATGAAGAAAAATAAATAAATTCGGAAGATTCGAACCCATCATCCTTAATATAAGAAGCAAAAGCTTTACCACCATGCTACGTGATTTATTTTGACATACTCTCTTCTACAGAGGATAACAATTATTACATTAAATATGCTACAATGTTTTTTAATTTGATTTAATTATTCCTTATTAATTTTGGACCATTAATTATTAATATTATTGCTGCTTACATGAGCGCACATTGTCATGTAAGAAAAGTAATAAAAGTATGTTTGCAAGCGCCACCAATATAGTTTGACAATAGGTCCGTGAAGTTGGCCCCTCAAAACCATTATTTTTTAAGTAAATATACATCAAAATATTGTACTTATGTACAATTATGTGCAATAAAAATTTAATTTTGTACGTTTCTAGTTAGCGTATAATTAATTTATGTCAAAATGGAGGGCCAACTTCACGTCCCTTCATTAACAAATGAGATCAATTTTATGTAACCAATAATATTGTACAGTGTGTCCACTGTAAGCGGGCCACCATTGCTATAGTCAAATTTTTTTACTCTGTCGGGTACAGTAATAAAACTATAAATGAACTATAAATATCGCAATTATGATAAAGCGGCATATCCTTTACTTTCTGCAGTATAATACTGTTTGGCATCGGCCCATATTTTTGAGCCGCTCTATTCATGCATTGAATCAAACGTCTACCAGGTATGTATAGGAAAATAGCCTTACAGTCCTTTAACATAAATGAATAGAGCGGCTCAAAAATATGGGCCGAAGCCAAACAGTATTATACTACAGAAAGTAAAAGATATGCCGCTTTATCATAATTGCGATATTTATAGTTCATTTATAGTTTTATTACTGTACCCGACAGAGTCAAAAAATTTGACTATAACTTTATTATTTAAAGAGATAGAAAGACGATTAAATGGACAAAGTTGGGCGATATTATACGACAAATTTAACGGTGAAAAATACAAAACAATTGAACATCAAATTCACGACATATTCAACAAATTAACATTTTTTTAAACGGAATGCCATATTGAAATTGGTACCATTTAAAAGATTTTTATTATCTGAATATAAAAGTTCAGTATCACTATGCCTCTAAAATTAAAAACAAAAGAGTTATTTCAAGTTGAAATTTAAATATTTTGTTTCATATTTTGATACAAATACAATATTGTTGCTATGGAAAAAACAAAAACAAATAACGAAATTAATTATTAACTAGTAAACTTAAAAAATATGTTCTATTGGGTTGAGGTCTATTGGGATATAGTTCTAAATACTTTTGCGCACTGGCTACAGAATTTTTATTGCACTTTGCATAAACAAAAAGCATATCAACTAATTCATCATTAGTATATTTTTCCATATTGTTGACAGCATCTATCAATAAAATGTCAGTTGTTCTTTGTTTAATGTTAGTTTCTGTAGTTTCCATAGCAACAATGATATATGTGTATTAAAATATGAAATAAAATATTTAAATTTCAACTTGAAATAACTCTTTTGTTTTTAATTTTAGAGGCATAGTGATACTGAACTTTTATATTCAGATAATAAAAATCTTTTAAATGGTACCATTTTCAATATGGCATTACATTTAAAAAAAAGGTATTTTGTTGAATAAGTCGCGTATTTGATGTTCAATTGTTTTGTATTTTCCACCGTTAAATTTGTCGTATAATATCGCCCAACTTTGTCCATTTAATCGTCTTTCTATCTCTTCAAATAAGAAAGTTAGCAATGGTGGCCCGCTTACAGTGGACACACTAAACAGTTGCAAACCTATTATGTACAATTATGTACGCGTTAAACGAAATTTTGTACTATATTCATAATCCTATAATTAAAAATTAAACATATGGAGGGCCAACTTCATGCAGCCCTTCATTATGGCATGAGATAAGTTTTATATAGCGCATAATATTGTACATATTACGTACAATTATGTACGCATTATATGAAATTTTGTACTACATTCATAATCCTATAATTAATAATTAAATATATGGAGGGCCAACTTCTCGTAGCCCTTCTTTAGCAAATAATGTCAATTTTATCGAGCGCACAATGTTGTACATATATAAAATATTGTACACATTAAAGAAAATTTTGTACTACATTCATAACCCACTAATTAATTATTAATACATTATTAAGTATAAAGTATATAATAGGGTACAGCAGTATGATTAGAATGTCAGCTTTGTGATCGGCATGTCCGAGCGGTTACACAGCAGCGATATGTTGGATGGGTGAACGCTCAGCGACAAAAAAAAAATATCACACTGCGGCTCGGTGCGCCCAGCACCCTTACACCGAAAGGTACAAAAAGGGTTACAGATTATGTATGTATGTATGTATAAATTATCATTTTTATATGTAATATTTATAGAAATATATACCTACATTGATGTTTACGGGGTACGTATTACTCGTATTTTGTATTATAATCTAAATCATGTTTCCTGCTATTTTTAAGTTCCACGGGCAACCTGATACGCTGGAAATTCGGTTTTGATAAAAAGTCAAGGGAATGTAAACTAAGTCATATTTATTCTAATATCTAAACCAAGTTTTAGATTCATTTATGTATTCATTCATTTACGGACGCAAACTCACACACCGAAGTTTTTTTTTTTGTAGGAATGTATATCAATTGTTTTACTGATTTAATAGTTAGCATTTCAATTTTACTATTTAGTTCAAATTAATTTCTGTACCTACTTACTTTTTATGGTTAAAGGTCGTATTTCTTGTACTTTTAAATTTGATTTAGCATCGATTTTAAGGCTTTGTATTTTTGATCAATTTTTCAATTCAATTTATTATTTATTATTATTTAATGAATGAATTCTCAAAAATGTAAATTGTTGCTATATTTTCTCGTGCCATTGAAATCATTGTAACAGTGGCGTGGGGTAAGTTTCTATGTTGGGTGTGCCTAATTAAAAAAATCTGATGTTGCCAGCACATGACCTCCTCTTACTTCCGGTTAATCATTTGTATCCAAAATATGGTTCCCCTACATATATAAAAGTCCTTAATATATAGTTTAGAAAGTTTTGGATTGTATTTTATTACATTTTTTACGAAAATCTGTTTAGAGCTTCATCTAAAGTATCACTTCCGGTTAATCAAACGTACCCACAATTTATTACGTTATTTCCGTTAGTATAGAAGTCTCAAATACCTAATATGGTGAAAATGATTAGGCAGAAGATTTACGTCATCAACCTGGAAAAAACCTTATAAAAAAATATAACTTTTAGAAATCATTAGTTATTTATTTTTTGAAAAAGAAATATCACTTTACTATTAAATATAATTTATTTTCAATATTTACTGAATATCTTGTCGAAAACCCCAATAACCACTGATTGCACACCGCTGGTACTGTACAACTAGTATGTAACTATCACGTGACACAACAAAATCAAATTTTAAAAATTAATATCTTGCTTATTAGAAGGAATTTTTAATTCGGTTTTTCACAGGCTACTCTTAGATAAATCTGTCCTTTAAGAATATATATACGTGTGACATGGCATAATGCGTAGTTTCTATGGCATGATATATTTGAATACCAGAGGGGACAGACGACTAATTTTTTTTAAGTTAGCAGAAATGCATAGCTAGAAGTTCTGTACCGATGGTAGGACGAGGCAGTCACATGAAATCTGTTCAATGATATGACACACTCTGTGTTACGCCCACGCGAATAAGAATTCGCACGTTTAGAGTTGGCGAACAATAGTTCGACGCGTTTAAGCTACGCACGTATTTGTTATAAGCATTATTTATATTTTTTTGTGTTCACATTACCACCATATTTTACTTTAATATATTTATTAATTTAAAATAATCGGCGTTGATATATTTTAAATTAAACCTAAAAACCCTGTCAAGTGGAATCCATAAGGTTCCAGCCGTTTAACCCAGCAGTTCCGTGACGTACGTCTGGTACGGGGTAAGTACCCTTACTCCACATTTCGCCTGCTTTGAGAAGGCCGGCCTAAATTATTGTAAACTGTTACATTGGCGGCAGTCCGTAGAATTATCGTTGAGTCGGTAGTATTATTTTGTCGTATGCTACATTTGGCGACTAACGGTAAATTGGTCATTGTTTCGTTTATGTAATAATTACTTGCTACATATTTTGTATTTGGCGCAGTCTTTTAAAAATTTGACCATCAAAAAGGACCATAAACTTCGTTAATTACGTATATTAAAAACGCAACAACATGCCAGACATAATGGACGTTACTGTCACCCTAACTACAACAACAACCACCACGACGCAAGTTAATAATATTCATGCGAATAGTGTAGTAACTGTAACTGCTACCCCTACGCAAATATCAACACCGAACGTAACTGCTAGCTCATTCCCGTTTTGGCAATATTCATGCTTTTGGACAAACCTCGCAAAGCTTCGAATGCTTATACACCGCTTTTTGTTGGTTCACCCGGTGCACAACACGAGAATATGACAATGAACGCACCCCAAAGTCAGCAGAGTTTATCTCCGCACGCTAAACCAGATACGTGTCTGTATTGTGAACGCTTTAAAATATTTAGATACCTATTCTGGTGGAACTGATTTAGAATGTTTCTTCGATAATGTAGCAACAATTACGGACGCTTTACAACCAAGCGACGTACAGGTAGTAAATGTAATTAAATTAAGGGCAAAGCACAAGAAATGCTATACGCGCTACCCTCGTTCAAAAAACCAAAAAAAAACCTCGAAATGAGGAATTGGCTACGAGCCATATTTGGGAAACGTCCGGGAAAAGCGACGGGCGAACGTGATTTCCAAAAAATATTTAGAAAAAAAGACGAATCATTACGTTCATTCTTACGATTAGACATAGAGACAGAAAAAATCTATCCTAGTGCGAATCTTAAAAGGGCAGACGCCTATCGCAACCAGGTCAAACGTGACATGTTGACAGTAAAACAGTTTTTTGAGGGATTAGAGACGCGGTTAGCCAACGAAATTTGTCGATATTAAAATTTCGAGACTATGGAAGAAGTTCTTCCATACGCTGAAGAGTGTGAGAAAGTTTTAGAGCGGCTTTTTAGAGAAACACGCGCTGATGCAGCGAAAAATTCCATTCACACGGTGAATGCGACGCAAAAGCATACCACCACCCCGAATAAACAAGCTGGTGCCTCATATCATAAACAGAATTAACAAAAAGATAATTCACGCAATGATGGTACAACAAACAAACCCTTAAGAAATAAAGACGTGCAGTTGCAGTCTCGCGACAAGAAAGAAACCATTCATACGCCCACATCAGAGTCAGTTCATGAGAAACAAATGCCCTTCAAATCGTCCGCAAAACGTTATCCGAAAATGCAAGGACGATGTTATAATTGCAGTGATAGAAATCATTTATTAAAACAATGTAGAAGCCTAAGCAGGACTTTTGTTATTCATGTATTATGACCGGACATCGGGCAAATACAGGAAAATGTCCTTTAAACTCACGTGCTGACTCCAAGCCGACACGAGACGGGATAGCATGACAAAATTAAGTAGTGCCGCACGGATTCAATGTAGGAGATAAAGTATTACTTTTCAACCCAGCCAGTAAAGTTGGAATAACTGCAAAATTAGCAAAAAAAAATGGACAGGTCCGTATCGAATCACTAAATTAATATGCTGTAATTAAAGAAATTTTTGGAAAAAAGGAGCAAAAAGTACATATAGATCGCCTTAAATTTTGCATACCGGAACTCGAACAAATTTTCGAAAACAAATTGAAATTAAAAATAATGCAAACGATCTTAATGTAGCGCCCTTTATAATTCCTGGATCCCAAGATCACGAAAATCCTGTCCTAGAACCTGATACTAACTTTCCTATCTCCGAACCCGTGCCAGACAGCCAGCACAACGTCTTTCTGGACGTTGACGACACTCCAGACCCTGGAGACGCTGAAGACACGACCACGTCTTCCCCGCAGCCCTCACATGTCGTGAGAGCACCATCACCGCCAGCCATGGCGTCACCAACTGTGACGTCATCATCACCAACTGTGACAACAACATCAGCTATGACGTCAACACGACACCATACCCGAAGTCAAAGTCCTGTAGATGAGCAAACATGGATCTACCGCGGACGCATTTAACATGCGTCATGTTCCTGAGGATGACAACCATCCTGGCCATCGCCAATACCCACATCGTGATGACGAAGGCACCGAATACCACGCGAGTGACTCGCGTCTGTATGATTGAAAATGTGTCTTGATCATTTCAAAAATTCGTATGTGGAAAATAAAACAGTGCAGTGATTTACAAAAGCAGAGTAATCATGTGCATGTGTTTTGTGTGCATAGTAGAAATAAGTCAACAACATAATGGTATAGCCCCTCAACGCTAAACCAGCATTGGTCATCAACATCTCGACCATACTTACAGGCCTATTCTGTAAAATCGAATCGTTACCATACCGAAATCGTTATTATGAAAATCGTTATTTCTACTTAACGATAATCGTTATCTTCGTATTCGTATTATGTAACACATTTTGAAAAATAATAACCTTGGGATCAAGTTAAGATCTTTATTTCCTAAAATCAAATTATAATTTGAAATGAAATATCTAAAATAATTCAATATAACTCACAAAACGTCTAGGTTAGATTAGTCCTGGTTGTAGTCTGCTGTCAACCTGTCAGCTGTCGGACCATTCTTTTTCTTTTTGTAGGTTATGCTAGAGCAACTACTACCATCTGTAGACAAATTGGGAAGCTTGCGCTAGGCGCTACGAATAAAAACTTATTCAATTATTTTAATATTACCTTGCAGAAAACTGTAATATGACTGGTTTTTGAGATCACTATTCAACATAATAGCAATTTTATTTTGACATGAATACAAATATTGAATTATTGACAAAACGTTTAGATAACGAATGATTTTTCCAATCGTTAAGAAATAACGATATCGCTATCTTTTTGTCGTTATGTAGAATTAAATTATTGTTTACAGAATACCACTTTAACGATTATCGTTTTGATAACGATTTAACAATGAAAAATGTTCGATCGTTTATAAAATAAGCCTATTAAACGATTTTCGTTATTACCATGACGATATAACGTTTTACCGATTCGTTATGTCATTACGATCTTACAGAATAGCCCTATTAGTCAGTCAAAAACATCAATATTTATTGTTATTACATCGTTCATTTGAATACACTATACATATGTCCAATGTGTATTACAGCTGACTGGATAGAAAGAAGTCCACACATCTCACCGTTTGTTTATAAACTCGTATCGCTTATTTAGATTGAGCTAATGTAAATATTATTGATAAGGTCAACTCTTTGTTTACGTTTATGAATCTCAGATGAACAGAGTTGTACTTCGCTTTTATTCGTTTGTATTTTGTTTAATTTAGTTAAGATATTTCTGAGGATACGAATTTCAACTTCTTTGGAAGATTAAGTTCGTATCTAAACGGGAGGGTGATGTGATATGACATAATGCGTAGTTTCTATGGCATGATATATTTGAATATAGACGAGAGGGGACAGACGACTAAATTTTGCTAAGTTAGCAGAAATGCATAGCTAGAAGTTCTGTACCGATGGTAGGACGAGTCAGTCAAATGAAATCTGTCTCAATGATATGACACGCTCTGTGTTACGCCCATGCGAATAAGAATTCGCACGTTTAGAGTTTGCGAACAATAGTTCAACGTCAAACTACGCTTGTTATTTGTCATATTCGCCCCGTGTTTAAGCTACGCACGTATTTGTTATAAGCATTATTTATATTTTTTGTGTTCACATTACCACCATATTTTACTTTAATATATTTATTATATTATAAAATATAAAAAAGCAACATGGAGAAAATATTTGAGTAACAGAACACAGGAAAATTATAATGTATATAAAATACAGCGGAAAAAAATTAAAAATTTGATTCGAAACGAAAAAGAAAAAAGCTGGAGTATTTTCGGACAGCAAATGGAGGAAAATAGTAAGTCAAACCAAAAGCTATTTTATAAAACACTAAAAACACTAAGAAACGGAAACTCAACGAGAAACTTTGGAATCAAAGACAAAGAAGGAAAGTTAATTACAGAAGAGACACAGGTAATGAATCGTTGGAAAGAATACTTTACACAACTACTAAACGTAGAAGAAGAAGAAGAAAGAAATATAGAAACGCAAGCACATACAGAAGTAGATGATGGAAACATGCAAGCACCCGGGCACGATAAAATAACTGCAGAAATGCTGAAATGCATGGGGGAAAGTGGTACTGAATTGTTGCACAACATTTTTAATCAATCATGGAAAGAAAGAAGAATCCCAGAAGACTGGGAAATAGCAGTGATCATGCCGATATATAAAAAGGGTGATAATCGTGACTGCAACAACTACAGAGGAATATCACTGTTAAGTACAGCTCTAAAAGTGTATGAGCGAGTATTAGAAAAAAGACTAAAGGCGAAAATAGAACCATCGTTAGAAGAAGCACAAAGCGGATTCCGAAAAGGAAGAAGCGTACAAGATCACATTTTCACAATAAAGCAAATAATACAAAGAACCCTATTAAGTAAGAAGAAAGCACTCATGGCCTTCATAGACCTAGAAAAGGCATTCGACAGAGTACAGAGATAAAACAAAGAGGATTGAATGAAAGGTTGCTAGAAGCAATTAAAAGTCTGTACTACAAAAATGTAAACTATGTGATCAGTAAAAATAGAAAGTCAGAACCATTTGAAACCAAAGGCGGTGTGCGGCAAGGTGGAGTTATGAGTCCAGTTTTGTTCACAGTGTTCATGGACGAAATCATAAAAGAATGCAAGCCAGAAATTAAAAAATTACATGTAGGTCACAGATATTTGGAGCGAATTGGAATAGGAGAATGTGCCTCTGCGGACGATGTTGTTATATTTGCAAACACAGAAACAAATTTACAAAACAACCTTAATGTATGGAATGAAAAACTACTAAAACATGGAATGAAGATAAACGCAAAGAAAACAAAAGTTATGGCGGTAGCAAATGAAGAAATAACAATGAACATCTGCATAACCAATGAAGAAATAGAACAAGTCCAAATATTTGAATATCTGGGAGTAATTATAAATAATAATGGATCTCAAGAACAAGATATTAACAGACGAATAGAAAAAACAACGAAAATGTTCCATGCTATGAAAAATAGCTTCATTGGCAAAAAAGAAATTAACAAAAAGACAAAAATGACTGTATATAAAACACCATATTTAGATCAATTCTAACATATGGGTGTGAATCCTGGGTTATGCCAATGCGAATAAAAAGCAAAATCCAGAGTTTGGAAATGAAATACCTGCAAAGAGTTAAAGGAGTCACCAGGATGGATAAAATAAAGAACAAAGATATACGCGAAGAACTAGAAAGCAAGCCTATGCTAGAATTTATTGAACAAAGACAACTGAGCTGGTGGGGTCATCTTATAAGAATGGAAGATAACAGACCGGTCAAGAAGATCTGGACATCAAGAACAATCGTGAAGAGGAATCGAGGAAGACCAAAGGACGACTGGGACAGCATAATTAAGAAACTACTGAAGAAGAAAGGCATATCGATAATCGATGCAAAACAGTGCGCAAGAAACAGAAAACAGTGGACAAAGTTTGTGCACGACTAGGACTAAAAATCCCTACACTTTACGGTATATATAGATAAATTTAAAATAATCGGCGTTGATATATTTTAAATTAAACCTAAAAACCCTGTGAAGAGGAATCCACAAGGTTCCAGCCGTTTAGCCCAGCAGTTCCGTGACGTACGTCTGGTACGGGGTAAGTACCCTTACTCCTTCCCTTCACCTAGGCTACTTTGAGAAGTCCGGCCTAACTGTAAACTGTTACATTTGGCGGTAGTAGCTGGGATGCTATTTATAGCAAGTAATGCCTGTTACATTGGCTAACAGACGTAAGGTTTATTCTTCGGCCTGTTACATTTGGGCCTAGTCGGTAGAATTATCCTTCAATTGGTAGGATTATTCCCGACTTGTTACATATATATATACAGGATGTTTGTCGTAAGTCCGGCACCACGAATATTTCGTTTATTTTGAGAGATACAAAAAAATGTGAATAAGCAAAGTTAAACTAGACAAAGGGGCTCATAAGATGATCATAGAAGAAATTTTGTATCACTTCCGGTTTTAGCGGAAATGGGTACAACTTTAAAACTAGCATAGGGAATCGGTATTTTTATATATTTTTGCAGAATGTACATATAATTTCCTTCACAATGATACCAAATTATCATAGTTTTACTTTCACCATTTCAAAATGGCAACCATCTATTCTCAAAATATGTATTAATAAAATTCCATACCAAATAAAACATAGCAAGCTATGAAAACAATTTTATTATCTTATAACAAAAGAAAAGAAGAAATTTTAAAAAAATTAGACGTAAGGTATTATTTTTTTTATTTTTTAGCATGTTCACAACAATACCAAAACAGAAACAGTAAATGTGAAAAACTACAAATGCTCAATATGGCCGCCGTTATTATCTATACATTTTCTTGTACGTAATAAAAACTCTTTCATTACATTTTCTAGGATATTCTCATTAATTTCTCTAACAGTCGCTCTAACTTTTATATCTAAATTTTCCAAAGTAGTTGGAGGTGTTCGGTATACTTTATCTTTCAAATAACCCCAAAGAAAGTAGTCCAGTGGCGTAAGGTCAGGAGATCGTGCCGGCCAAGGATTTGGAGAATTTGTTCCAATCCAATTACCTTCACATTTTTCATTTAAATAGGCCACTACATTTCTTGCATTATGAGCTGGCGCTCCATCTTGTTGGAACCACATGCCAATGGTATTCACAATAGGTAATCGTCCAGCAGATCTTCCACTTCATGTTGTAAAAAAAGTAAATACCTTTCTGCTGTCAGAGTACCTTGAAATATAATATTCTGGTCCCAATTATTCCCAGCCAAACATTAAAACCAAATCTTTCTTGATGCCTGGATGTTCTCAGTATTATGGGATTTTCGGATGCCCAACGTCTTACATTATTTCTGTTAAAAAACCCATTGTTCGAAAAATATGATTCATCAGAAAATAAATTTTTATGATGAAATTTGTTATCATTCTGCCACATTTGTAAAAACCAATTGCAAAAATTTATTCTACGATCATAGTCATATTCCCTAAGAGATTGACTAATGTGCATCTTATAAGAATTAAAACTATGTTTTTTTTTTAATTTTGAATGCTCTCCAACATGATAACGCGCATTCTCTACCTAATTCCCTCACCGACACTTCAGGATTGTAATTAATGTAAGCTAATATTCTTTCTTCTTCTTCATCTCGATGATTATCTACTTCATTTCCTCTTCTTGCACGTCGATTTTTCAGTTTAAATGATCCATGTGTTTTCAATTTATTAACAACTTCATTAAAAAATTGTCTTCTCGGTTGTCGTCGGTGAGGATACCTCTCTCCATAAAGTTGAAGTGCTCTAACAGAATTTCTTTGGCATTCTCCGAATATTAAAATCATATCAACCATTTCTTCATTTGTGTAATTCACTTGAGCCATAATTATTTAATTATTACAAGAAATTGTCACTATCACAAATGTAGGTAAATTCTTTTCTTTTGTTATAAGATAATAAAATTGTTTTCATAGCTTGCTGTTTTATTTTACATGGAATTTTATTAATACATATTTTAAGAATAAATGGTCGCCATTTTGAAATTTTTAAAGTAAAACTATGATAATTTGGTATCATTGTGAAGCTAATTTTATGTATATTCTGAAAAAAATATAAAAATACCGATTCCCTATGCTAGATTTAAAATTGTACCCATTTCCGCTAAAACCGGAAGTGATAAAAAAATTCTGCTATGATCATCTTATGAGCTCCTTTGTCTAGTCAAAATAAACGAAATATTCGTGGTGCCGGCCTTATGCCAAACACCCTCTATATATATATATATATATATATATATATATATATATATATATATATATATATATATATATATATATATATATATATATAGAATACCGTTATTGTACAGCATAATTTTTGTTCATGCAAATCAATAAACGAAATTTATTTCGTATATATTGTAACCGCAGAAATTAAATATGAAAATTTACAAAATTACAATTTTATAAAAATTATACAAAGAAGTTAATTATCACGGAAAGTGAAACATAGGAAATCAGTTTTTCCGTGCGCATTACTCCTCTTAATTATTTTAGACAAAAAGTTTCAAATGGATGTTTTCAAATTATATTTTTGCATCTTCTGCTGATTTTTTTTTTATTGATTCGGATGTAGAAATTTTTGCTTCACAACATCCATTTGAAACTGTATGTCTAAAATAATTAGGGGAGCAACGCGCACGGAAAAACTGATTTCTCACGTTAAACGCTTATGTTTCACTTTCCGTGATACACCTGTATGTCACGGCAATATAGATTTGCAAATATCTAATTTAAAAATATCCAATTTTGTTGTTAAAGATTAAATTAAAACGAACTTATTAGCTTCATCTGATATAATAATTCAATTGATACCTTTGCCATTTATTTCCATGAAAATGGGGAGCAGGAATATAAATAAATGTGAAATGAACTCTCTATGCATACCTTTATACACAGGTATGCCTTTCCATCCGGTATAATGATAAGATGTAATTATTTATACGAGTGGCAACGAAAATGTTACTGAAAATATTACAAATTTATAAAATTTGGCTTTCTTATATTTTTGTAAGCAAATGAAATAGGATATATATATATGACACTTTTAACTCAAATCAAAATGACCTCTCGAACAAACTTTTAAAGTTTGTTATACTCATTATAAATCAGCCTGTATATTTGTATTCAGGTTGTGCAACGAAAGGCGGAACATAGGAGTTTGACATAAGGTTTTAGAATTGTGCGGAAATTGGCTCTCCTGAACATTTTAGACCAAAAGTACAAGAATGAAAAGTTGTTTACAATTAATTTCTACTTTTAATGCAGTAGAATATATTTAGAAAATAAAATATAACATTGTCGTTAAAAATCAGATAGCCATGGAAATTAAAAAAAACAAATAAAACAAAATTCATTCTGACAGTTTAGTGTTATGGGTATTAATTCTTGTAATCATTGTGTCTACAATGTTATAATTCAGCATTAAATATTCGAGTGTGCATTATGATCTTAATTGATATCTTGTTGTGTTTTTTATTTCCATGGTCATTAGGCCAGCGTCAGGGAGATTAACATCGTTTTAAATCGGGAAAAATATTTAAGCATTAGAATCGGTTTATTATAGAGCTCTTTTAGACATACTCATTTATCCCCCTCGCGCACCCCGCACATTACCATGCTCTCTACTTGCTGCCACGCTTAATTTTCACTATTAAATATTTATTGTAGATTTTCAAATTACAAATATATAACTATCAACGTTTACAACAATTATGCGCTCGTTTTCACAGCATATTGCGGTAGCGCGTTTTTTTTAGTGGTGTGCCCAATAGGCCCATCAAGGATGGCAGCGTATAAAATAAATTGTATAAAAGAGTATAATACGTACGTATAATACGTATGAGTATAAAACTATTATGTATTATACATTTTATATAATATATTATACAACATTATACGCATTTTATACAGTTCATGTATTATACAGACGTATAATAATAAACACCAAATATTTTTATACTGTTCAAAAGGTAAAATACGTTTTATACACTATGAAATGTATAATACTTATGTATTATACAAGTATAATAACATACATTTTATTAGAACATATTATACTTTGTATACGTTTTATACAGGACTTTTATACATGTAATGTATAAATACTTTTATACATGTATTTTCCCATCCCTAGGCTTAGTCCACTTTTTTTTATTTAATTATTGAACTCATTTCCGGTACTTTTATTTTATACTGCCAATGTATTATATTTGTTTAACTATTTTTAAAGTGCACGGACCCTTTTGGACCAAAAGGGTCCCTGTCTTGAATTAAATTGTGAGTGTCGGTATCGTTATCAACAGCATCGTCTTTGTCAAATTTATAGGGCTATTCTGTAAGCATCGTTATGACATAACGTATCGTTAAAACGTTATATCGTTATGGTAATAACGAAAATCGTTTAATAGGCTTATTCTGTAAACGAGCGTTAAGACGTTATGCATTATTAAATCGTTATTATAACGATAATCGTTAAAGTGGTATTCTGTAAACAATAATTTAATTCTACATAACGAAAAAAAGATAACAATATCGTTATTTATTAACGACTGGAAAAATCATTCGTTACGTAAACGTTTTGTCAATAATTTAGTATTTTTAATCGTGTCAAAATAAAATTGCTATTATGTTGAATAGTGATCTCAAAAACCCGTCACATTATAGTTTTTTACAAGGTAATATTAAAATAATTTAATAAGTTTTTATTCCTAGCGTCTAACGCTTCCCAATTTGTCTACAGATGGTAGTAGTAGGCCTAGCTAGTGATGTGCAAATTTCAGAAACTTATTTTTTTGAAAGTTTCACTGAAAGTTTCATTGAAAGTTCCCCAAATGTGTCACTATAAATTTCAATGAAATGACACAAATACACTTAAACTGTACTGAATTGTATTAAGAACAAAGTATACATTCAACATGTAGATTTATCGAATATATCTTTCTGTTAAAACGTCAAACTTATACGACGATAATTGCATGCATGTTGATCTGCACATGTCCAAAGAGGTACACGGCGCATGTGCATTATAGCTTTTGAAAGTTTCAAGAAATCTAAAGCTTGAAATTTTCAATTTTGGAAGTTTAAAATTGAAACTTTCAATATGAAACTTTCAAATGGCACATCACTAGCTCTAGCATCACCCACAACAAGAGGAAAGAGTCTGACAGCTGAAAGGTTGACAGCTGACTCCCACCAGAACTATTCTAACCTAGAAATTTTGTGAGTGATATTGAATTATTTTAGATATTTCATTTAAAATTAAATTTGATTTTAGGAAATAAAGTTCTTATCTTGATCTCAAGGTTGTTATTTTTTAAAATGAGTTACAGAATACGGCTACTAAGATAACGATTATCGTTAAGTAGATATAACGATTTTCATAATAACGAGTTCGTTATGATAACGATTCGTTAAGCGAATATTTTACAGAATAGACCTGTTAGTCGAGTAGTCGTGTGTTTTGCCTAAAGTGTGGATAATCCGATCATAAGGATTAAAAGGTCAACGTCTTCCCGATGAGCATTCTTTAAATGAATTCAAGTATAATTTTCGTCAAGTCAGTACCAAAAAGTACGTGCTACCTTACATCGTTTTTAGAACTTATTACCAAATTCAGCAATGGTACAGTAATACCAAGAATCCACAAGATTGGGGTTGGTTGAAAAAAAAAATTGGACTGTACCCTATTACTACCAAAAAAGAAGGTGCTCTCAAGAACTCTTAAAAACAATAAGCCGCAATGTACACAAAGGCCGCAAAGCCGCATGTAGTTGTAGAAAATCCAGACTAAAATGTTTCGTCATTTGTTCCAGATGTCAAGGTCAATCGTGTACAAACGTTGAGATCTATGTAGGCGACTTAGATCAATCCGACGAAACCGATGATCAGTTATATTTTTTGTTACACGACGACACGGCTAAATCTGACAAAGACGATACAGTTGATAACGATGCCGACACTCACAGTTTAATTGAAGAAAAAGGGTCCCTTTTGGACGGTCAACTATAAAAATAGCTAAACCAATGTAATACAGTGGCAGTAGAAAATAAAAGTACCGGAGATGAGTTCAATAATTAAATAAAAAGGTGGATTAGGCATATTGAGAACACCACTTAAAAAAACGCGCTAAACGCGCTACCGCAAGGTGGTGTGAAAACGAGAGCATAATTGTTGTAAACGTCGATAGTTTATATATTTGTACTTGATAGCAAGTAGAGAGCATGGTAATGTTGGCAAGTGTAGATATAGTGCGTCAATCCGATACGACACGCGACTTCCCCCGCCTGTAGCTCGTAGGATATTGATATTACGTAAAAATATGTATAAATCTTTAATTTTAATATTGATATTATTTGTCGCACGACCATCCAAAACCAAGTTATTGGCAAAAAAAAAAACGTTTTTCGAGCAATATTTCGGCAAAATTGAGGGTGTTCCGGGGGGTGCGCGAGGGGGATAAATGAGTATGTCTAAAAGAGGTTTACAATAAACCGATTCCAATAGTTAAATCTTTTTCCTGATTTAAAACTATTTTTACCTCTGCTGAATTCCCTGACACTGGCCTACATCTGATTTTTGACGAAAATGTCATATTTTATTTTCTAAATATGTAGTGCTACAGAAATTTTAAATTAAATGAAGACTTTTTAAAATTGAAAAATAATGTACTGTAACGTGCGCCCCTGACTAAAGAGTATTCTAGAAGAACATCGCGCTATATAAACCAGTCGCCAAAGACAGCGAATATAGTCTGATATATAGGAGCAACGAAGAATGAAGTTGGTGATATAAATAAACATTCTATGAGTTATTAACATAAATAAATGTAGTTATATAAATACATATAGTGATATAAATATTGTTTAAATAAATAATCTTAGTGTTTAAGCATTTAATAATATTCTTAGTCTTAAATTAGTGTTTATAATTATTTAATCATAGTGTTAGTTATTTTTATTATCTTTTTAATATTTATCCTAATTAGTTATCGTTTAATAAACGTATTATTTTAATTAATAATATTTCTCTGATTTTTACACTTCACCCATATAAATAAACGTTACATTACTCTTTTCGTCCTTGTAGGTACTTTTGCTCTAAAAGGAGAGCCAATTTCCGCACATGTATAAAATCTATGTTAAATTCCTATGTTCCGCGTTTCGTTCAACATCCAGTATAATTCTGAAGGTCCACAAATTAAAACTTTCTAATTTAAGTTTCCTATTCAAATCTCTTGGCAACACTTACACACAATTTCTAGCAGCTAAATCCCTATGCAATAAATGCTTCTTATGCAAATACTGCATTCCAGTTATAATTTGCAAAGCCATATCCACCACTTCTTGCGTTGTTAATGTATGTGCCACACCTTCTGGGCAAAGTTTACATTTCTGCAAGAACTTCTTCATGTTTGTATATCCATTGTAAGGGTATATTAAGAACGGTGCAGTATGGTCTTCTATGGACACACCAAGAACACTAAGTACATTTTTGTTGTTGAGAGCATACATTGTCATTCCTTCTTGTAAAAGTAAAGAGATTTGGACATGGGATGCATGATCGGTAACTGTTTTTACTAAGACATCTTCTTCGAGGCCGTCTTCGTCTGTGTATGATCCGTGGTATACTCGGCCGAAGGTGCCTTCGAGGACGACACTACGTAGGCGAACACGACATCTACAAAATAATAAATGTATTTGAATTTATTTTGTTTTTATCAAACAAAAGCTACACAGAGTGATTTATACATCTTATTTTTCTGTAGACTATCGTTATTTGAAAGTTATATATGATACATTATTCTATTTCTAGAGAATTAAGTGCACAATGACTATGGAATAAGTATTACGTATTATATTTTATTATATTAGGTATGTAGTATTTAGTTAAATTATTTTTTGTTATAATATTGTTTAATGCCAGTATTTTTGATTTCCATAAATTATTTTTTTTCGCCTTAAATTACCTTGCCACATGTATCGGATCACACAAAATTATATCTGGTCACATTAATCACATATCCTTAGTAGTCGCTTGTAACTTTCAAATAAAATATAGAAATGTATTGTTCTCATGTGCTTATATAATTATCAAATTTATGCTATACAAAATTTTATCCAATATCCCTTCATATATTTTAAAATGTATTATTATTATTATTTTTTAATGTGACATTTCAAAATGACATTTGATTTGGAATAAAAAAGTGTAAAGTAGGTCATATATGAATGTTTTATTTACACTTTACGTATGATTTTTAGTTTACCGAGTATATACAGGGTGTTAAAAAAGGGTAAAAAAAATTAAAAGAGATTTATTGATCAAAATTAGTAAAAATTGCATAAAAAAACATGGGGCTCTGATGTCAACTGTATCAGAGAAAAAAAACTGACAAAGATAGTGATCGAACAAAATTTTGGCTGGTCAGTAAATAGACTATAAAAAAACAATAAAATTTTATTTGAAACATTTTTCTCATTTTCTAATAGTTATTTAACTTAGTACAATTATTTGATTTTTTTATAACAACGAAAGCATATCTAAGCTGACCTCTGATAAGTAAACAAAAAGTCTTATTTAATCGAAATCGTAACTCTTATACGAGGTCTGTTCAGAACATAACCGAACATTTTGAATTACGTGCCAACGGAGATATTTAGTGATATGCGGTTGGCAGCATTGCGTTGCGAATAACCTCCTCTGTAACCACATGTTCCTGGATTGTTAATATCTCGTTTAGTTTTCGCGATATTGGTATTTGAGTGCAACGTGTTTAAGTGTTTTTAGCGATTTTTGAAATATGTGATTATCTGGAGCAACAATGCAACGTAAAATTTTGCGTGAAACTTTCACAGAAACGTTTCAATTTTTGAAACAAGCTTACAGAGATGATCCTCTGGGTCGTAAGCAATGTTACGAATGGTTTTCACGATTTAAAAGTGGTCGTCAGTCAATTGATTCACTGTCAGAGAAATTGCAGAAGAGGTTATAATCTCAATTGGGTCATGCCATGAAATTTTAACTGAAAAAAATTGCCGCAAAATTTGTTCGTCGTATGATGACCGAACAACAGAAAGAAAATCGAGTGGACGTTTGTCGACAATTCCTTGAATAATCCAATGACGATGAAATATTCATGCAAAGTACTCGTATCATAATGAGAGACGAATTAAAATCAGTGCTGACAGGACGCCGTTTTCAAACTATTGATGACATCAAAGCAAATTCGTCACAGACCTTAAAGGCTATTTCAAATGAAGCTATCCAGGAATGCTTCGCGAAATGGAAACACCGCTACAAAAAGTGTGTGAATAGGGGAGCGGCATACTTTGCAAGGAACAAGGACCAATAATCTGTAAAATTATTAATAAAGTTTAAAATAATAAAGTTCGATTATTTTCTGAACATACCACGTAGTGGTGATAACAGAGGTTAACCCCTTAAAAACTCATTGTTCACTGTCTTATATCTCGGAAACTATTGAAGATCGAACCTACATTGATTAAGCTTTTTTATTCATTTTAGTCAGTACTATATGCCCTTCAAAATTTTTACCCGTTTTTACAGCCTGTATATATGCAAGAACAATCAATGTCAATATTTCGTACTTTTGGGAATGACTGATTTATAAAAACTTCCAATGTTAATAATACCGAGAGTACTTTTCTGTGAAATTTGATAGTGTTGCACTATTAATGTTAATTACAAATGCCAGTAATTCTGAGATTTAAAATGTCTATAACACTAAAGCCCTTTGAGATTTTACTAATATATCTACATTGGTTATTATTGAAATATATTTTTTTATAACATGACTGATTCAATGAATGCTAATTCCTATAGGTTCCTTTATACTTAGACTTATTTTAACCCATTTTGGTCAAACATTGACATTGATTGTTCTTGTATTGAGCCACAGAAATATATTCAACAACATTCTTTACCATTTTTATAAAATTAATGTCAATTTACCAATGAAAAAAATAATTGAAATGGCATTTTACCTTTGTATCGTTAGTTCGGCTATTCTTTCATGAAGATCTTTCGATCTTTCATCCAATAGCGAGTAACTCGGCAGTCTTCTAAAACTTGCATAACTAGCTCCAGATTTACAAGAAGATGCCGAAGTTCCACTAAAATGATTATGAGGTACTGACGTATCCGTTGACAAAAACGTCGTATGAGCTTGTCCACTACTATTGGACCCATTTCTTGATTCTTCTACGATTTCACCCTGCCTTCTAACCTTTTTATTCTTCACATAATACGCCGGGACAAACATCCCTATGACTACTATCAAAGCTATCGCGCACCCAACAGCAATATAGAATATATTTGCAGAAGGAGAATCTGAAATAACTGTATCAACTATAACAGGGTTAACTTGCTGGGATTCGTAGTCTGTTTGAAGGCAGATCTTCTTTCTTCGGAAGTTCAGAGTGGTCACATTGTTTGTGAATTTGTTTACTGTGATACTGATGCTTATAGTGACGTTGACTTCGGCAGCCATTAGACCAGAACATGGAAGAGCAACGCTGAAGATTTGGTTAGCTGTAGGAACTGTTCCCGTTTGGGATATGTTAAGATATGGCTTATCCAATGCTTCCTGGTTAGATATGTCCACAGTAATTTCGTAAGGCAGCTGTTGAATTAAAGAAATAGTTACTAATTTGCATAATTTACAAAGAGGAATTGAATTTTTCTGGGTTGTTGGGCCGTGATCTAATATTCATATAACCTTATTTTGGATATCTTCAGAAGTTGGTGGACTTAATTCCAGATTTATATCCTTTTTTGTCAGAGTAACAGTACAATGTCAAAATTATTGATGTATTAATAGAAAAAAATAAAAAACACGGCTCAGCAACCCAAAAAACAGCCATTCTTTCATAGAGACCGGCCGTAAAAACCGCATTAACTACATATACTGTATATTGTTTTCTAATACAAAGTATATAAGCTACATATCTTAAATACCCATTTGTTTTCGTTGATGTAGCAGAATATTTCCCCAATATTTCCAGAAATTGTTCAATAGTACCTTCTGTAAATCTGAACGCTATATATATATATATATATTATTTGATCAAAATGGAGAATGAAAAAAATCTTAAAAACTAGATTTATATTAATTGAAGTTCAACCGCAATACCGAGATGTATATTTAAAAAAAACTGCATTAAAATGGTAGTAGTTAAGAAAAAATATTTATGCAACCCGATTCTATAAATTAAATTACTTAAAAGGAACTGATGCTTATTGAAAACAAAGTTTAATAATTTGATACTATGGGAGTACTAGACTATATTTTTTACACGAATATCCGAGCTAATATCAGTTACTTATTAAATATAAATTGATATATCATACTCTAAACAATTTGGAAAAAAGAAGCATTTATCTTTAATTCCTCCTTGAATATTATAATATCTATTTTTATCGAAAAAAATCCTCAGTCTAATTCAGAAATTTCGATTTTGCGCCTTGATCTTATACACCCCGGTACATTTATGAAGGATCACTGAACCTCACAGGCTTAATGCTTGGGGATTTGAGAATAAACGGTATTCCTGGTCGATCTTGTTATAATGTTCGCGTTCAGCCGGGGATAGCGCTAACCTAGCAAAAATTAGCGCTATTTGTTGGCGCTAGAAGCGTACTGAACGGTATTCACTTATTAAACTTAGCGCACAAACGCTGTTTAAAGTAAGAAAATAACTTACAATTCTATCTGCATAGTATGTATTGAAAGCTCGCAAACTTCATTTTGAAATGGAAATTATTACTTGAACTGTTAGAAAATGCAACAGAAGTAAATATTATTAACCAGTTAGAAAGTAACGTTCGTTGCAATCAAACATGAGTCATATGCTGCCCACTAGTCACTTGCAATTTCTTCTAACGCTATATCTCTAGATTCAGCGAATCGTTAAATTATTTTGCTCGGCTAGCACTAACCCGGCTGAACGCGATTAATAATATCCTTAGTATTGGAGACCAAGCAATTGTCTTAGTTAAATATGTCGATATAGCAATTATTTTTAAAGGCAATTTTTTGTCCGGTTTTAAAAAAGTATATTTTTATTTACGTGCATCTCGATATGTATACCAAATGTAATGTGTGCGGAATTGAAAATACGATTTATTTTGAAGAAAGTATTGAGCCCACATTAAATTAGCAGTTTCGGCTATGTCAATAGGCGACGGATTTTTTCAACTGGAAGAAATTTATGGCATATAGTATTTAGTTTTAGTACTGTAACAAATAACGTATTTTCGAAAAATCAGAAGCAGCGCAAAACGTTACAAATCATTCAGAAAGCGTCAAAGAAAACGAAACAAATAATCCTGCAGAACTAAATAATTCAATACTCTGCAAATTTATAGGAGGAAAAAGAATAAATTCTTCCTTTAAAAACTCATATGAAAGCGAATGAAACATGGCAGTTGTTTTATGAAATTAAAAAAAAATAATATTTTGAAAAATTAAGTTTTTCTCTTAGGGCAAAAAAACTAAAACACGGAGAAAAATATAGAAAAAGACTGAGAAGAAGAATGCAAGGATACTTGAAAAAGAATAAATACAGTGTATGTCTTCCGGATGGCAATTATAAGCCAAATGCGAAAAATGCCACGTCAGATATGAGCACAGAAGAATATGAAGCTGAAAAGAATATCTTCTTAGGTAAATAGAAAAATGCTGATTCCTACACAATTTTTAAAAATCGGTCATTTTATGAAATATTATTAAACATCAGTATCATATGACTTCTATTCTTGGTAGAGTAGTCGTACCTAAGAAGCATAAGGCACTAACGCACTCATTCGGATAAGCATGTGTGCGTAAAACAACTGCGATAATCACAAAATTATACAACGTTCGCTCGCGTTGAGATAATTAATTTAGCGTTAATGAATGAATTGAGTTAAGACTATATGGGAGTTTTTAAAGAATTTCACAGCAGTGAAATTAAGCAAAATTTAAATAGTAATTATAATTATATAAATATAAGTTTATGTCAATGCATTCAATCGTCAGAGTTCGAAAGCATCAAATTAATTTAAAATAACTTAAAATAAGAATTTTATGCAAACTTTATATATTTCATAATAACTCATAATTATAAATTAATCATATTGAACAAAAAATTGACAGATATATATGTAATGCCATGTCAAATTTGTCGAAATTTACCCAATATGGATGTAAATAATATGTATGTATATTGTTTCAGGATTTTCAACCCTTACAGGTTATATCCCTAGGCTGGTCTCCCACACAACATCTATTAATGTTTCTTTACAATTGCCACGAAGTTCTTTGTATTGATGTCATGTGTGGTGCCCACCCGGAGCAAGCCCTTGTTACAACCACCAGCCGGTGCCCGTTAATTTATTGTATTCCAACTTGGAAAGGTAACGGGAGTAGATATCAATCAAGACCCACGATCTCTGAGTCCAGAGGCTAGCACTCTACCACAGTGCTATCCCGCCGTCTAAATATAAATTTATTTAAAAAAAATGTATTAAAACGCATTACTTGCTTATACGGCATAATTCCATAATTGAAGACACTGGTGCAAAAAGGGAATAAGTTACATTTTTTGAAAAATAGAGATTTGTGTAGAAATCTGATCTAAAGCAGTGTCTGCGTGTATACTTTAAGAACGGTATATGTATTGTGTCGCATACGAGAACTACAACGTTAGAAAACATACCCCGTTTGTAGTTTAGGTGCAAGAACGGGATAAGTTTTTTCACATATCCCGTTCTTGCACTTAAATTTTTTCGCATTTATTTATTTTACTGCACAAATCCCCTTCATGCGCCGAAATATTAAAATCGCGAAATATAGTTAAAAAATAAGTTTATAATAAAAACAACCGCATATTAGTACGAATACATCAAATTTGCAATAAAAACATTGAACTTGAACAAAACTTTAAAAATGTAACTCGTCTCCATTTTACACCATGTACTTCAATTATAAATTGTATTTTTAAGTGAACATCTATTTAACATGTTTTAAGACGGTTATTTTTAAGTATTATTAATAATTATATTTTTTAAATATAATTATAATTTCCAAGTATTATTTCAGTGCTGTGAATGAATCTTTACAAAGCGCTTAATTAAGTTTTGTTGCTACAAAGTTAATTGGAGATGTAATGCACTTTTCATTTTCTTCTTACATGTATGAGTTATTTTGAAAGCTTCATTGGAATTTTTGAAACATACTTAACCAAACACCATTGTAATTTGAGTACCAAATATTTGTTTTGTCAACAAAACTAACCCTCAAAAATTATTTTGGTGGGTATTTAAATTATTCCCTTAAATACCGAAGAAAGACCTTTCTATGTCTAGTAAGAAGATTTTGGGTTCAAGTCCCAATGATGTTCATGAATTTTTCACAAAAATCTATTTTCTATATTTAATAATTGAGTCATTCATGGTTCTGAATGTTACAAAAACAACTATGCATCTACATAAAACAGTTTATACTATATTCTCTTAACTTTGATAACATACACCATACGCGTGTGCAGCAGCATTTAATAAATAATATTACTTATTAAATGCTAGCAGTATAACATACAGGCTATTCATTTTAAATGGGCCGCCATTGCTATCTCGAGAACTATAAGAGCTATAAAGACAGTTAAATGGACAAACAATTTCTATTCACAAAATATATTTAAAGAAATGAAAAATTATTGTTTTCGACCAGTTGTTCTCAAAATATAGGACTTAACTTTTTTTTAAATATATTTTATATTTGATCATTCATTAGAGAGTTTAATTCTAATTCAATTATAATATTTTTATACCCTTATATAACAGTTTTTTTTTTGTGAAAAATGCATATAATGTATTATATTAATTTGATTAAAATGTGACTATAATAAGAGTCCCATGAATGTAAAAAATGAATACGTGTTAATTTTTTTTACATAGAATTAGAATGCCATGAAAGAAATGCGTGATATTTTGTTTGCGTTGGCATTTATGATATATTAAAAAAACAAAATATTCACTAATTCACTTTTTACTGTCAGGGCACTCTAATTCTATGTAAAAATAACATGTATTCATTTTTCCCATTTTAATCAAATTAGTATAAAACTTCAAATGCATTTTTTCTCAAAAATTCGTTATATATGGATATAAAAATATTATATCACTGAATTCAGGATTAAATTCTCTAACAAATAAATAAACAAGTTAGATCTCATATTTTGAGAACCATTGGTAAAAAAATTCTTTTCTATAAACTTGTCTTGTAAATAGAATGCTTTTGGCCATTTAACCGTCTTTATAGCTCTTATAGTTCTCGAAATAGCAATGGTGGGTCATTTAAAATAAACACCCAGCATGTAGCAATTTTTTTAATTTTCCTATTTTCGGCTTATAATTTACTTTTTCATTCTCCAATACGTATAACTTATTAGATAATTAAGGAAAAAATAACTATGTATCTTAATAATTGCACAGGCATATTTTTTTGAAAACTGAATTCATTTTAAAAAATACCAGTTAAAAATAAATTTCTGCCAACATTTATCCTACTCTTTCTAGTTTCATAAAATAATTAGACCAACTACAAGTAGATTACCGCAACACTGAACATTGGAATTACACCAGGGGTCAAAAAATTAAAATCAGTAGATGTCCAAGATAGTACTGATATTTTCTTTAATAATTCTGTAACAATCATTATCAATTTCTCGATACTGACCGGTTTCAAAGAGAGGCTCTCCCATGTGAAGTGCAAGGAATCAATATGCGCTGGAACGGGCACGATGAAGTTGAGAGCATACTCGTTGATGATTCCCTCTCGCACGTAGAACAGCTCTGCCGACAGACCTGCAAGGGAAATTGCATTACTATCTCCTTTAATGCGCCAAGTTGACATTGTATAATACTTAATCTAATTACATACGTTTTCAGGCTTTCAAACGCTAACGTAATTTTATTGCACAGATTTATACAGAGATATTTCTAGCCTCTTTGATGCTGACAGTGGATTGTTAATTATGTTACTTATTTCATAATGAATGTGTTAAGACTTTAATGAATAGTATGATTTTTGTTGACTTAGGCCCGGTTTTTTCACCTCTTGATAAAGTGCCAGTTAACTTATCTGCCAGATAGAATAAAAGTATCGCATCATATAATTGATGTTTGTATAATTTTGTCAATTTAAGCTGTACCATCGATGCCATATTTTCATTTTATCTTTATCTAAAGGTGAAAAAACCGGGCCTTAGTCCCGGTATGTTTCACTTCTGATTCAACTGTCTGTTAACTCTCTAAACGAAAAAGTATAGCATCAGTATAATGGCATAAGTTGAAAAATTATATTTGTCAATTTTTTTATGCGATATTTTTAAATTTAACTGGCAGCTAAAATAGACAGTTCAACCAGAGATGAAAATACCAAGCTTTAGCGTAGACGTTTTATATGACGACAAACACTTTACAACCACAATGGCAAATTTGTTAAGTTACCGCTTGTTTTACATTCTGACTCAAGTATTTCAGTCATTTTCTAAAACGCCTAACTACATTTGCGTAATATTGTAGGTTGTAGGTGAATTACAAAAACTGTCATCTTATAAAATGCATAGCCATTTTCAAAATAACTAGCCGAATTAAACTGGTAAGTTTTGGAATTAATTAGCTTGTATATTTCTCCAAATGTAACATAACATTACCTAACTTATCGCATAAAACTTGTCCCGAATTTTCTACGCGTGAGTTTGGTAACTTAGGTTAGGTAATGTTGAGTTGTCTTCAATAAAATTATAAACAAAAATACTCGTTTTACAATGTGGCCGTAAGCTACGTATTCGTTGTTGTATAAAACGCCTAGCCAGTTTGTAAATTAACACTAAATCAACGAAGATTTGACAATCTGGTCGCTTTTTATAAAAAGATGGATTTTGCAGTTAAACTACAACATAGTCGCTTTTAGCTGGTTCGTTATGAATTTTTGAATATTGTACCTAATGGATATTGAATTTGGGGAACAGAAAAGTTACACTAAGTCATATCTGGAGAGTAAGGGGACTGTGAAACTACTAAATTGGCATCATCGTATTCGTTTAAATATCTGAATTAAAACCGTCACCTTAATTCTTATTTTCCGCGGAATTTGGAATTGGAATTTGGAATTAAAGATTAAGAAGAAATCTTTTTCTAGGAGAGTGGCCCCCACTCCCGCTTCAAACCGTTTATACGCGCATCTCCAGCGCTCATAAAAAGATTCAAAAAAAAGATTCGATTCAAAAAGATTCGAATTCAATTCGATTCGCATCATATACTCTTTTAGTAATCTTATTTAAATTTTATTTTAAAATATTCTCAATTGCCAGTCCTGTGCAAAACAACTACCTTAATTGTAAGTACTTTTAAATTTATTTTGTTATATTAATTTATGTAGAAAGTATTGAGTATGTTAGAATAAATCTTAGTGTGTAAGATTAAACTTCTTTTTAATAAAACCCCGGGCTACGAACCCATAGTCCGATTATAACCCTCTTAAAATTTTATAATCAAATATTTTCCTTATAAATTCAAAATTTTAATTTAATTTAAAGAAAAACCTTAACACAGTTTGATTCGTTATTTTATTACATTTGGTGATTTGGTGGGATTCTCTATTCTATTACATTTGGTAATTCGGTGGGATTTTATTTTATTACAATTTGGTGACACAGTTGAGATTTTATATTTATTACAAAAGCAGCTCAGAAACTGCAGGTGTTCCAGGCGTCAGAATAGGTGCGAAGCTTTTGTCCATTTCACGTCTGTTAGATCAACTTAGTCGGCCATTGTACAGACCTTATGTCGCTAGAGTAAACCGACAACACCAGCCGCCGAAACATTATTTTTATAAATCTTCGTAAAAAAATACTACTACCGACCAGGAATAAAATATTATAAAAGAAAATGAAATTTCCTTGCTAGAAAAAGAGCACGTTTTTGAAATTCATTTTATTTGAGATTTTTAGTCCTTCAACGTATATTATGACAAATATGAATCTTATATGAAGGTTCTCGGCGGGAGAAAACAGTGAATGTCACGCGCATCTAATTTTGATAAATCGATTTTTTAACTAATAAACAATATTTTTAGGCATTATTCATGAACTATAATATTTTTTTACTAAATTAGACCCAGGATGCAAAAACAAGAACTGCTGCTGACTAGCTGACTGGTCATAATTGTTTTCGACCGTTTATGCATGGATATTCATGATTTTCTCGTTTCATCCGGAAGGGTATATTGAAATGCATAATACTCGCGATGTACATCATTTTCTACCAAACTGAAACCACGTTGTGGTACTACTTCAAATCCACCTTTGTACGAAATGAATAAATATACGAAAAATATTTTGCATTTAGCAGAAAAGGGTTAAATATATGTATATATATATATATATATATATATATATATATATATATATATATATATATATATATATATATACAATATAATAAACCTTATTAAAATATTGCATCCAATGACTCACAGAGACCTAAAGTCTTTTTTTAGTTCCCAACCTTGAAACCAATTCTTTTCTCAGTTTAGTCAATATACATACCATTACATGAAAATATTTGCAATAAAAATTTGGAGACAAAATAATTCTCAGTCAGAATTTGAGTTTGTACATTAGGGTCCAAGCGTATGGAATGGCATTACAGAAAAACTGAAAAAAAAATCCGCAGTGAACGTGTTAAATAAAATTAAATACGAAACCATGATTGGTTACCAAAAAAGCCACGTGTGTATGCCCATAGAAATCATTGGCATCCGTGGATGGATACAGTGTTACGTATTCCATAGAAAAGAAAACAGGAAAATTATTTTTGGTCAATATCTTCCTTTGGTTGAATTTAACGCATTCTCCCCGTAAAATTGCGGCGTTTTAGAATACAGGAACTAGCACAATACATCCTTACAAATTTCCGAAAACGTACCTGCATTGTGCAGACGTTCCTTGACATATTCACAATGGCTCATTGCAGATGACAGTTCTCAAAACACTCTATTCACACTGCCTTACTGTACTAGGGGTGCATATTTCTTGGGGCTACCACTGTGTTAGACTTGATAGGGGTGGGAAATGTGACAAAGGGCCTTACGTATTACGCAGTAAATTGAGAGCTAAGTTTAATGAGTCTTTTCTATTTTATTAGCGGGTAGGAGTTAGAATTAGAAATAATTTGTAACACCTGTTTTCAAATAGATTAAGGTTCTGTGCAATGAGAGAAACTGCGAGATCCGAAACATCACAGGGATCATTTTTTTTTTGTACGATTGGAAAATTGGAAATAATTTTCAAGTTTTAGAAATCATAACGTTAAAAATATATCGTAAAAATTGTAATCCAAATATTATTTATTACCCACTTTACATTAGAATCAATAGCAGGTTATTGTTTGATAATTAAAATGTAGTACTTCATTGAACAGTTTTAAAACTAATCTTGATTATCGCATAATTCTTCTTCTAAATAATTCCATCTCCTTGTGTGAATTTACGTGTGAAGAAACATTATCTCTCAGCACATATAGAAGCACAAAAACAGAAACATAATCAACTTAACCTGAAATTTAATCTCGAGTAACTTAAAGCGATGGTAAAAGGATCAAGTTTCCGAAAGTCACTAGCGGTCGTTGATTATCGGAACACCAAAAAATAATAGAAATTCAGCACAGAGATTGTTGTATTCGCAATCTTATTCAATCCATGCCTCGACGAGTAGAAGGGGTGACAAGAGCGTGGGGAGGACACAGTTCTTATGGAAATTTTAATTTCCTGTATTTTTGATTTATATGAAATTTTAATCATTTATTCTATACATCATCCAACCAGTCAACCGATTTACATTATCGTTTAGGAATTTTTGAAATTTTCTATGTATTTTTAATATATTCTATTAACGGTATTTTATTAGTTCCTTTATTATTATGTATTTGATACCATTAATAGAAATAATTATATTTGGAAATATTATTATTATGTAATTTTTTTGTTAATTTTTGTAAAATGACGTTTGATTATTTTTTTATTATTGACAAATCTGAACATAAACAGAATGGACCATAAGGGTACCTTAACTTCACTAGAATGTGGGTTGCGAACGACCACTGCTTCCAAATGTCATATTCAAATTTCGTAAAACGATCCTTCTGTGCGTTAATAAGACAAAGATGAAGCTATTGGACATACGTTTCGAAGAAAAAAGAAGGATAGTGGCATTATGGTGGCAACTTGCAGATCATATTTTAATCTGTTTTACATGCTCCTGTAAACTTATTAACACTTGACGTAATTTTTTTAGTGATATTTTATTCATGACGTAAATCGTTTGACTGGCTGGATACCCTATAATAATAAACAACCTGTGCTGAATTTTGTCCGTTTGTTCCTATTATTTTTTGGTGTTCCGATTTCAACGACCGCTAGTATACAGTACTGGACAAAATAAATCATACACCTAGTATTAATTTTAATTTATCCTTGTATCTATTTAACCTTAGAAGTAAAAAACATTGGTATATAAGAAAAATAAAGTCATTTTAAAATACTTCTATAATATATGTATGAAATGAAAAAAATGTTGCTGATTTTTTTTTTAATATTTTATTTTCCCAATAATAATACATTTTACCTTGGTCAAAATAAATCATACATTAAAAAAAAATGCAAATAAAATATATTCAAAAAATCCTTAATATTTCGTATGACCAGCTATAGCTCTTATAGCTACTTCCAGTCATCGAGGCATACTTTCTACTTATTTTTTTCATATATTGCTGATCCATTTCCTCCCACGCCTGTTGAAGTGCAGCAAGGTATGACGTTTTGTTCGTCACATTTGATTTGTTAATATTTTGATCAAAATAACCCCATATATTTTCAATTGGGTTTAGATTCGGTTACTGTAGTGGCCATTCGAACAGTTTTTTTTCGGTTCGACTTGAAAAAGGCAGCAGTTTTCTTTGCTGTATGTTTTGGATCATTGTCTTGCTGGAAGATAAAATTATTTTCTACGCCCAATTTTAAAACAGATTCCTCCAAATTTTCGCACAAATATTAATGTAATCTCCAGCCTTCATATTGCCTACAATTCTTAATAAATTACCCACACCGGACCATGAAAAACACCCCCAAACCATTACATTACCGTCGCCGTGTTTTACTGTATTTTGAATATTGATTTCTTTTAGAGATTCATTCGATTTTCGCCACACCCTAAACCGCCGTTTATGTCCAAATAATTCAAATTTACTTTCATCCGACCATACTATTGTTTTCCAAAAGTCTAAAGACATCGCTGCGTACTTCTTTGCGAACTCGAGTCGTTTCTTTTTATTTATTTTTTCTTATGAAGGGACGTTTTGAAGCTAAACAGTTTTTTAGCCCAGATTCACGAAGTCGACGACGCACTGTTAACTACCAATAGTCAGGTCCATAAATTCTACAATATTTGGTGATGATAAACTTGGATTTTGTTTAACCATATTCTTACGATTATGTTATCATTGCAAGGAGTTGTAGCCCGCTTTCGGACTTTACCACAAAAATTCGTCACAATTCCATGAATTTCGAAGTTCTTCCAAATATGCTGAACTACTCCAATGGAAATGGAATATTTTTCAGCAATTTTTCTAATAGATACTCCATTCTGTCGATCACGAATGACCAAGTTGCGAAAATCAATGAAAATTTATCTTACTGACATTGGTTTAACGACTAATACTGACCCAGAGCACATTACCAAAAAGATAGATTCCAGAGTATTATTATAACATAAATTTCTGAATAATGAATGATAACAGAATAATTAAATAAATAGTTTTATAAAGTGTATGATTTATTCTGTCCAAGGCAAATTATTTTTTAAGGAGAAGAAATAATATATTGAAATAATTTAACAATATTTTTATTCTATATTATATATTTAACTGCAGTACATTAAAATGTCTTTACATTTTTGTATGTATTAATAAATTTGCATATAATATTAAAAAATACAACAGAAATTTTAAAATAATGTTAGGTGTATGATTTATTTTGTCCAGTACTGTATATGTATATAGTACTTATAAACAAGCTTTGTATCACTGGTATTTTAGATACTGATTATTGGTTTTAACTTTCTGGTGAATGATTTATTTCAAAACTCCATTATAGTCTAATGTACCTACCTACCCATGTTAGATATTAATTAATTATTAAGTTATTATATAAGTATTATGTTGTATTTTCATGAATCATATTATTGTGTTTATATCATGTTATGATGTTATTCTAATTCTCGTATTTACTTTTCTTTTAAATATTTACTGTATTATCTTGTTATTCTCGAAGTCCATTTCGATAATCCCATTGTTAGATTTTCTCATGTAACTGACCTTTCCTACCAACCATCTCTGAGTCATTTTGTTAGAACGTGATTTGTACACAAATAAGATAACAACCCTTATCCACTAATATATCCTAATAAGCGACAGTCAAAAACAGTCAGTCGATCTCATCCAGTCCTCATAAAATTTCACGTCACTCTGCATTATTTTTTAAATAAACTATACTTTTAACCACTAAGAATGAATTATTTTGTCGACCCATTACATAATTTTGGTGTCAGAAGTGGGATCGGTTTTCGAAATAACGGTAAATAAATTCAAATTTTACAATTTGAAACCGGTGACTTTAGTCTTTAACCGTCGAGACGAATCCAATAAGTTGTCTGCATCACTCGCGTTCGAGACAGTGGTTCCGGATCTTACTCTAATTCAAGGTTCATCTTCGACAACGTCGGGGTCCATCCAGATCCAGCCAACCAGTCCACCAGATAACTGTTGAACTCCAGTTCAATCGTTCACCAGGTCCAGCGAGTAGCATTTCAACAACGTCGTGGGTCTTCATTCACTGTGGTCATGTTCATACTATTTCTGTGAGTACAATAATACCAATCCCCAAAGTGCCAGTGTTCAATTCAAAAAATTCAGTAATACAAAAAATTAATTCGTGTAGATTTTAAATACTCTTGTAAAACATTTGTCAAAACTAATTTCAAAATTCCTGATACTACTTCAACATCTTTCGTAAGCTTAGAAATTGCCAGAAGTATGTTAATTAATTTCGATGGCAATAACAAATCCAAACTATTCGAATTTGTCGATAACTGGGATGAAGCATACGCTCTCGTATCGGACACAGATAAAGTTACTCTTTTAAAAATTATTAAAACTAAATTAACTGATAACGCCAGACTCTTAATAAAAAACAGAAACTTTGATTCATGGTCAGATTTAAAGAAACATTTATTAGATTCTTATTCAGATAGACGAACGGGTGGTCAATGGCAATTAGAATTAAACTCAAGTAAGCAAAATATCAAGGAAAACGTTCTTTCTTATGGAAATCGTATTGAAAACTGTTACGTTAAACTATTAAATACTTTAGACAACGATTTATCACATGAAGGACGACAAGCGTGCGTCAATCTCTTAAAAACACAAGCCTTACATGCATTTATCTCCGGATTAAATAAAGATTTAATTATACTTGTAAAAGCACAAAAACCTGAGTCTCTAGAAGAAGCTATAGCAATTGCAATAAACGAAGAACGAGAACTTATATCAAAATTCGAAATTCAAAAGTTTCAAACTATTAATAATTCCAACACAAAGCATTGTAATTATTGTAATAAACCGGGACACAGTAGTTTTAATTGTTACTCAAAAAATAAACCGAGAAGTGATTCAAACATTCGACATTTTAGGCAACCGAATGATTCAAGACAAAACTATGCATCGAGTAGTCAAATGAATAGAAATTCTCCAAATAGAAATTCAAATTTTAACCAAAATCAAAATTTTCCCCGTAGGAATCAAAATTTCGATAATTCTAAGCAGTGCAATTATTGTAAAAATCTAGGGCACGTAATTTCAGAATGTCGAAAACGACAATATAATAACCAAAAACGAAACAATATTAGTTCTAATTCTCAAACCTCTTCCAATCCTTTAAACTCGCAAAGTCCAGTTTCGTCGGCCACTCAACGGACTGCAAATCACATTCAGGCCGAATCGTCATAATACAAAATTAAGCTGCCACAACATTTATCAATGTATCTTTTAGCGAATCAAAACTTCTACAAAATTCATTCTTGCTAGACACAGGCGCGGACGTTTCTTTAATCAAAATTTCAAAATTAAATGGAAATACTCTTATTAACGAAGATAAAAAATTGATTCTGCACGGCATTGATAACGCTAATCCGAATTCTGTTCAAACACTCGGTTATCTACATCTGAATATTTTAGTTGGAAATAGAACGATCACTCACACATTCCATGTAATTAGAGATGATTTTCCAATACAATTCGATGGAATTTTTGGTAACGATTTTTTGAAAGAGAATACTTGCCACATCGACTATGAGAACTGTGCTAGCCGGGAATCACTGAGTAAAACACTGCTCTACACTGTGCAACTGTCTATTTATTTAACTCCATTCGTAATTATAATAATAACACAAATCATACAATATAACACTAGCATTCATTACCAACTAATCCCCCCTTCCTATATTCTCCACCTTATAAAGACTATAACTCTTACGTATACCTTACCTAGCTATTAATTAGTTTATTATTTATTTACTATTATTTATCGGTATCCACATTCCCTCCTTTTTTTCCAGTTTCAGAGGAGTTATTCTCGGTAAACTACATGCTTGAGTATTATCTGGTCTAATTAGTTCGTCGACGCTCTTTTCTTCATTTTCTGCTGGTGTACTCGAACTCGATGCTTCTTTGCTATGCTCTTGCTCTGAATCATGGACTTTCTTTGCATGTGAAATATGGCGTTTATATATTTTTCCGTCTCTAGATATTGTTAACTCATTTCCATTCCTTTCTAATACTTCGTACTCGTCTTCGTTAAATCTCGTGGTGAGTTTATGAGGCATTATCATGTTTTGCAGTACTACTTGATCTCCCGGATTAATATTTACATCTACTGCTTTTCTAGACTTATCTTCCCTCTCTTTCCCTTTTTGTTTGTTTACTATGTCATTGTCTCTTGCTTCTTCATCTATATCCTCCCCTATCAGATCTACCAATGAAGGGATTTTATCGCGAATGTTTCTTCCGAACAATAATTGTGAAGGTGTTTTATTTGTGGTCCCGTGTGGTGTAACATTATGCATTAGCGTAAATTTATGTATTTCTTTTTGATAGTTCGTGTTATTTGAATGACAAATTTGTAGGCGTTTAAGAATGGATTTATTCATATTTTCTACCTCTCCATTCGCCTGTGGCCAGTACGGAGGAGTCTGAATTAGCTCTATATTGTTATTCTTACAAAATTGTTTGAATTCCTGACTCACAAACTGTCTGCCGTTATCAGTACGAATTGATTTCGGTATTCCCAACCGTGCGAATATTTCCTCTAAATGGTTTATTATTATTTCTGAAGTTGTCATTTTCAAGAATTTTATTTCTTGGTATCTAGAAAAATAATCGATAATTACCAGAAGCATATCTTTATTTGGTATCGGACCCATTAAGTCAATGGCCACACATTGCCATGGTCCTTCTGGAAATTTGTGTCTTGTCTTGGTGGAGGTTTATTAGGTTGCGAAACCAAGAGACAGTCTCGACATTGTTTAACAAATTTCTCTGTCTGTCTATCAATCAGTGGCCACCAGACCTTCGCTCTTAGTCGTCTTTTCATCACTGTTTCTCCCTGGTGTCCTTCATGGGCCAATTCTAATACTTTCTGTCGTAGTGTTTCCGGAATTACAATTCTACTACCCCGTAGGATTACCAGACCCAAAGTTGTCAGTTCCAGTCTAAATGGGAAATAAACACTCTTGCCCGCTTGGTCCCATGTATTGTTATTGACATGCTCAACTGCTTCTAGGATTTCTTTGTCCTTTTTACTTTCCGTGACTATATCAGAAATGCGCAAGGCCTTTGGTGTATTTCGCCCTAATATTGAAAAGGCATGATGCTCGCCGTCCTTATCAAAGGATTTTTCTGTTGTTAGACGACAAAGTCTCGAAACAGAGTCCGCAATATTTAGTTTGCCTGGCTGGTAGACGACTTTAAATGTGAATGCTTGCAGTCTTAACACCCAACGTTCAATACGAGCTGGCGGTTTGGAAGACGGCTTGAAAATAGCTTCTAATGGTTTATGGTCGGTAACCAACTCAAACTTTAATCCGGCCACATAATAATAGAATCGTTCAACACTCCAAACTAATGCTAAACTTTCCTTTTTCCGTTTGCGAGTACCGACGCTCCACGTCTGAGAGGCTTTTGCTCGCAAAGCATATGACCCTAGGACATTGCTCTTCATCGAATTGCAGAAGAACAGCTCCCAGCGCCACTGGGCTTGCGTCCGCTATTATTCGCGTTCTTTTCTTAGGGTCGAAATATGACAGAGTTGGAAGTTTTGCTAAATTTTCTTTAAGTTTATTAAAATGCTTTTGATGTTCTTCCGTCCACAAGAATTTTACGTCCTTTTTTGTTAGTTGTCTTAGGGGTTCGGTTGTACTTCCCAAATCAGGAATGAATTTTCCCACGTACGTCACCAAGCCCAAAAAACTCCGTACTTCTTCTTTAGAGCTTGGTGGACGAAATTCCAGAATTGTTTTGACCTTTTCCTCATCCACATTTATACCGTCAGCACTTAGCTTGTGACCTAAAAAGTTCACTTCTTGAACTTTTATCATACACTTTGATTCATTTAAGAGTACATTATTTTCCTTGAACACTTTTAATACTTCTCTTAAGCACGAATCATGCTCCTCTTCGGAAGTCCCGAACACGATGATGTCGTCTATATAATTTAAACAGTTCTTGCAGGAGGCGAGGAGCCTTTCACACTCTTTTTGAAATTTCTCAGGTGCCGAATTAACGCCAAACATTAATCGCTTATAGCGAAACATCCCCTTATGAGTGATGAACGTCGTAATAGTGCGGCTGTCTTTATCCAGCTCTAACTGATGGTATGCATTTGTAAGATCTAAGCGGGAGAAATATTTAGCATTCCTCAGTTTCGTCATGAAGGAATCAAACGTTGGCATTGGGTAGTTCTCCCTCTGTATGGCTTCATTGGCTCTTCGCATATCTACACATAACCGAATGTCACCATTTGGTTTGAATATTACCACTATGGGTGATATCCACGGGCTGGGTTCTGTCACCTCTTCTATTACGTCAGTTTTTAAAGCTTCTTTTAATTTTTCCTCCACTTGAGTTTCCACTGATATTGGCACTCGCCGCAGTGGTTGTTGCACTGGCTTAATTTTTGGGTCAATATTCAGCTTGACTATTACTCCTTTGATTTTTGGGAATGGAGATATTGCTTCTACTCGGTTTATATTCAGTCCCAACTTTAAAATTCCTAACTGCTTGGATGTTTCCTTGCCTAATAGCGAAATATCTCCTGCATCAATTACATAAAAATACGTAATAATTTCTGTTTGCCCGGGAATATTGACTGTTGTTTGGAAACGATGCCTAATTTTTAAGTTTTGTTCTGCGGCATATGACTTTAATAAGTCCGTAGCTTCCGGTTCTATGTCCCATACTGCTGCATTGCTGTTTGCCAGTTGGTCCCAATCTTCCCCTTTTAAAATGTTAACTTTTGATCCTGAGTCAATTAATAATGTTATTGGCACCCCTCCTATATGACATTCGATGATGTCGTCATTTGTATTAGATTTTGTAGAATGCCTATTAATCTGGAAACATTCAAAATTCCTTAAACTAGATTCTGTGCTGTTATTTTCTGTATCCGAGTTTTCAGTCTCTACATAGTTCACATCTGACTTAAATCTTTTTGTTTTATTTTTCTCTGGAAGATCATATTGTCTTTTTCTCTGCCAAGTTCTACACCAGAATGCAAAATGTCCCTGTCGCCCACACTTCCTACATTTTACATTTTTCGCGGGACAGTCCTTTATGTTTCCGGCATGTCCATATTTTCCACATCGAGTGCATTGTTCGGATGGCTTGTTATCTTTACGGTCTATCTTATTTATCCCACTTACAGATGCGCCGGGTTCTCTCTTGTGGTCGCTCATCGCTACTGATTGACTTTGAATTTGTTCGTGAACACAGTTCGATTACTTCCTCTAATGACCTTTCTTTCTCCAATAATTTCTTTTTCAATTCTGTGGAGGCCCAACCGTCAATCAATTTATCTTTCATACTGATATCAGCAGCTTCCTGTGCATTATTCCCGAATGTACACCTTGCTGCTTGATGCCGAACTTTTATAAGATATTTATTGAAATTTTCACATTCCACTGGTTGGAGATTTCGGAAAATGTGTCGCTCAAAGGTGGAGTTCTGTTTTGGAGAGAAGTATGTTGTTAATTTATCAACAAGTATTTGAAAAACATCGTTGTTTTGCTCCGGATTGAAAGTTTCTACGGCTCCAGGCAGATTGTATGCCACCTCTTGCAGCTGGGTGCCTCCCAAGTGCAGCAGCTTATTTCTCTTTTTGATAACATCTGTAACATCTTCTGCAGCTAAATACAGTTGTAGGGAACGCAGCCACTTTTCCCATTCTCCCCTCACTAAGGCCTTGTCAATGGTTTCGCACAGAAACGGCTTTATCCCTGATTCTGCCATATTACCTAGATCTCGTTCCTGAAACAAAACACCTTTATGTAATGACACTAAATCACACCGCCTTACGAATTTATTATTATCTCAAACTGTTTTAGGGTTTAGCTCAAGGCTTGTCATTCTTAATTCAGCCCGCATGCTTTCTTTAATCTGGCTCACGCCCTTCCATCTGGCTCCCAGCCATTCCTTCATATGGCTCACAGCCGTTTCATTTGGCACAGCCATTCACTTTGGCTCACAGCCATTCCTTTTGGCTCACAGCCATTCCTTTTGGCTCACAGCCATTCCATTTGGCTCACAGCCATTCCATTTGGTTCACAGCCATTCCATTTGGTTCACAGCCATTCCATTTGGTTCACAGCCATTCCATTTGGCTCACAGCCATTCCATTTGGCTCACAGCCATTCCATTTGGCTCACAGCCATTCCATTTTTTTTTTTTTTTTTTGGAATATTGTCCCACATTCGTAAATAAATTTATGTCACTTTATATTTACCTGAATCGTACACCGTAGATTCGTACCACTTCTCGTCGCCAAATGTGCTAGCCGGGAATCACTGAGTAAAACACTGCTCTACACTGTGCAACTGTCTATTTATTTAACTCCATTCGTAATTATAATAATAACACAAATCATACAATATAACACTAGCATTCATTACCAACTAATCCCCCCTTCCTATATTCTCCACCTTATAAAGACTATAACTTTTACGTATACCTTACCTAGCTATTAATTAGTTTATTATTTATTTACTATTATTTATCGGTCTCCACAAGAACGATTTATTACATATTCATAATTCTGCTATTTCTCTAAATCATATAGAGAACATTTTACAAAAAGAAAATTCTAATCTTACTAATTCAGATAATGATTCTAAATCTTCACTAATTCCTACTTATCCTATATCAATCGAACCAAGATCTGAACAAATCATTGTTGTTGAAATATCTAATCCTGAAATCTCTGAAGGAATTATTCCTCCTACTAAAATCCTAGATGGTGTTTTATTATGTCCTAGTTTTGTTAAGGTCCGTGATAAATTTGCCATTACGTCTGTACTCAATACAACTTATAATAAAATCAAAATCTCTAAAGTAAAAATTGAAATTGAACAAGTTGAAAACAATCACATAATAAATTCCATATCAAACAATAATTATAAACAACATATTAATTGTAGTCGTGCTCGAGACAGCACAGTGAACAGACGTGTTGTAAAGAGCTCCGAATTATAATAACTAGCAGTCAAAATTATTTTACATAACACACCGACACAACATATTTAATTATTTTAATTAATTAAACATATTATATTACATCAGTCCTACTCAAATAAAGAAAAACAACATCTAAAATGCCAGAATTTAGCGGGGGATCACTCAGGGTATCATCCGCATGCACAAATGCAATTACGACAACTACTCCGCCACTAACAACCATAATGCAGTTTACTCCGTATTATACTTCACCAATATTTAGCACAACTTCACCAGTACTTGATACAACTTCACAAGAACCAATGTGCACAACCACAACAACAAACATATCAATGAACCTAAGTGGACAGAACACTTCCCAAGGATACAATTCATGGGAAATAAGACCTTCCCAAGAATGGCAAGTACTAAGAATTAAGAAAGTCGCAAAAAGACAACGCAACGAAGACAATGATAATCCAACTCAGATTGAAAATAAGCGAGCGAATATAAATAACAATAGATACACTGTATTAGCAGATGAAAACCTAATGTCACAAAACACCATATCACAACAGAATAAAAATGACGAAGAACAAAGATGTAATCCTAAAGAACCAAAAACACCCCCAACATATATCCAAGATGTCGCAAACTACTCTGCAATGTACAACAGTATAAAATCAATTCTAAAGCCAGAAGAATTCATATGTAAAACACTAGTAAACAACGTAGTTAAAGTAGACACCAGGACAATCGACGCATACAGAAACCTTATCCAATATCTAAAACAAAACAACATTGCTTATCATACATATCAACCAAGACAGGAACGATCTTATAGAGTTGTTATAAAAAATATCCATCCATCGACACCAACAGATGAAATAAAGGAAGCACTCGAAGCAAAAGGATTTAATATCCGCAATGTGTCCAACATCCGTAAATGGAAAACAAAGGAACCTCTGCCACTCTTCTTTATAGACCAAGAACCTAATAAAAACAATAAAGAAATCTATAATCTCACTAACATCCTAGGAACAAAAATTACCGTAGAACCCCCAAGAAAAAAGAAAGACATCGCTCAGTGCACAAGATGTCAAGAATACGGACATACTAAGGCGTATTGCAACAAACCATTCTACTGTGTAAAATGTGCATTAAATCACCCATCATCATCATGTAACAAACCTAACGATACGCCCGCGAAATGTGTACTGTGCAATGGCGATCACCCTGCAAATTATAAAGGATGTATAACATACAGAGAACTCCAAAAATCAAGAAATAAACATTTTCCCCAAACACAACAAAGTAACACTTCAAACAACACATATTTCATACCACAAGAAGATAATCCTAACATAACGTACGCCAAAGTAACAAAAAATCAAACCAAAGAATATGAACAAAGCAACTCAACGATAACTCAACTTTTAAATAAATTCGAGAACATATTTACTCAATTAACAAATCAGAATAATATGATAATTAACATGCTCTCCACGCTAATAAATAAACTTGGCAAAAATGGATAGAGAAATTAGAATTGCACTATGGAACTCCAACGGCCTGGTACAGCATAGGCAAGAAGTTGAGTTCTTTCTCAAAGAACAAAAAATTGATATTTTCCTCGTGAGTGAAACTCATTTTACCGAGAGGAATTACTTTAAAATTCAAAACTACAAAACGTATAACACAAATCATCCAGACGGGACAGCCCACGGTGGCACAGCTATCCTCATAAAAGAAAATATTAAACATTATGAGATAGAAAAATATGAAAAAGATTTTCTCCAAGCCACGAACATAAAAATTAAAGAAACAAATGGTACACTTACACTTGCTGCAGTGTACTGTCCTCCAAAGCATGGAGTTAAACATGTTCAGTTTCAAATTTTTTTTAAAATCCTTGGACAAAGATTCATCGCTGGTGGGGATTTTAACTCCAAACATCCGCAGTGGGGTTCAAGAGTAGTGAATCCCAAAGGAAACGAACTCAGAAAAACAATAAACAGTAATAACTACCAATATCTAAGTACAGGGAGACCCACATACTGGCCCACCGACCCGAATAAAATTCCCGATTTATTAGATTTTTTCATAGCAAAAGGCATATCGTCAAATTATATTAAACTAGAAGAAAGTTTTGACCTATCATCGGATCATTCGCTAATTATAATGACAATTAGCACAAAAATAATTGAAAATGTGCCTAGACCATACTTGCACAATCAAAGAACTAACTGGGAAATTTTCAGGCAATATCTCGAACCAAATATAAATCTAAGTATACCACTAAAAACTAAAGAAGACGTAGAAACTGCAGTCGAAAACCTAACAAAACAAATACAAGACGCTTGCTGGAAATCAACACCGCCTCTGAAACAAAAACGCGAAGAAGTCACAAATTATCTAAAACTTATAAGAGATAAAATAGCCGAGAAAAGGAAAACTAGAAAGAAGTGGCACCTGTATAGAAATCCTCAAGTTAAATCTCTCTTAAATAAACAAGGAAAAGAAATCAAAAATCTTATCCAGCAAGTTAAAAACGAAACATTTCGCGAATATCTAATTAACCTTTCTCCGTACCCCACAGAAGATTACTCTCTGTGGAAAGCCACAAAGAAGCTGAAAAGACAAACTCAACCAGTACCTCCACTTAGAAAACCAGATGGAACCTGGGCAAGGTCAGACGAAGAAAAATCAGAATTATTCGCAGAACACCTATCACATACCTTCAAGCCACATGCAAGCCAAATAACTCCTGAAGAAGAAGAACATATCAACGAATATTTAGATATTCCCATTCAAATGTCCTTGCCAATAAAACACTTCACACCAAATGAATTAACAAATGAAATACAATTTCTGAACAATAAAAAAACTCCCGGTTTCGATTTAATTACAGCTGCAGTACTAAAGCAATTACCAAGAAAAGCCGTGGTAGCCATTACCCAAATCTTTAATGCCGTAATCAGAATAAATTCCTTTCCAATTCAGTGGAAACTGTCGCAAATCATACTAATTCTAAAACCTGGTAAGCCACCGCACGAATTGACTTCGTACCGGCCAATCTCACTATTACCTATATTAGCTAAACTTCTAGAGAAACTAATACTACAGCGACTAAAACCAGATGTAAAGAAAAATAACATTATACCCGAACATCAATTTGGATTTCGAAATTCACATTCGACGATAGAACAAGTCCATAGAGTTGTTAATGTAATAGAAAATAATTTAGAAATGCAAAGATATACGGCAGCTGCATTTCTTGACATAAGCCAAGCTTTCGACCGTGTTTGGCACATCGGCTTACTATATAAAATCAAAAAGTATATACCCCATAACTATTACCTCTTACTCAAATCATACATCTCAGACAGATACTTCCAAGTAGTTTATGAAGGATGCCAGTCTAAACTTTATAATATAGAAGCCGGTGTCCCACAAGGAAGTGTGCTCGGGCCGCTATTGTACCAAATATTCACAGTCGATTTGCCAGTAGAAGACTACACCACAACAGCAACTTTTGCTGATGACACAGCAAAGTTAGCATCACATGAAGACCCTGAAGAAGCATCACGAATGCTACAACAATCACTGGATCGAATAGAGTCATGGGCAAAGAAATGGAGAATAAAAATAAATGAAGCAAAATCCAATAATATCACATTCACCAACAAACACTCTGTATGCCCACAAGTTACACTTAACAACAACGTTTTACCTTTAACAACAGAAACAAAGTACCTTGGCATGCACCTGGAAAAATCTTTGACATGGAAACGGCACCTAACAGCTAAAAGAAAACAACTTGACATTAAACTAAAAAAAATGTACTGGTTAATGGGTCCAAAATCAGCGTTATCAATGGAAAATAAAATATTGTTATATAAAACAATATTAGTCCCCGTGTGGACATATGGCATTCAGTTATGGGGATGTGCAAAATCATCTAATATAAATATTATTCAAAGGTTTCAAAATAAAGCACTTCGCATGATAACAAACGCACCTTGGTACGTAAGAAATGATACCCTACACACAGATTTGCGTATAAAATATGTAAAGGAACAAATTGAAATATATTCAGCAAAATATGGGAAACGACTGGATCAACATCCTAATCATCTGGCGCTGAACTTGCTCGACAACAGCGGCGAAATCAGAAGACTTCAACGTACCAAACCACTGGATCTCATATAATATGAAAAAAAAAATGAAATGAAATATTAAATCATACAAACTATGTAGAAAAAAGAGATTACTAATGAGTAATTTCTTTTCATGTTACAAATCAATGTATCAGATTTGCTGGTTGGCAAGAACTTGCCAGTTGTAAATTAAATTGGACAATAAAAAAAAAAAAAATATATTAATTGTAATTCTAATAGATTAAAATTATTGAAAGAATCATTGCGCTTACATCATTTAAATGAGGAAAAATATAATAAAATTTTAGAAACTTGCATCGAGTATAATCACATATTTCATTTACCAGGCGACGAGCTAACTCATACAAATGCGACAACTCATCAAATTCCTACTAATTCTGAAATACCAGTCCAATCCAAAACCTACAGATTTCCAGAAGTCCACAAAGAAGAAGTAAATAATCAAATAAAAAAAATGTTAGACGAAAATATTATCCGTCCTTCTACCTCTCCATGGAATTTCCCCGTTTGGGTCGTTCCAAAGAAGCATGACGCATCCGGTAAACAAAAATGGCGATTAGTTATAGATTACCGTAAGCTTAACGAGATTAGTATCGGTGATTCATACCCTTTGCCAAACATCAACGATATTCTCGATCAGTTAGGTCATTCAAAATATTTTTCAACACTCGATCTCGCATCCGGATTTCACCAAATTCCAATAGAAGAAAAAGATATATCAAAAACTGCATTTACTGTACCTTCAGGCCATTACGAGTTCAATAGAATGCCCTTTGGATTAAAAACAGCACCTGCGCGATTCCAACGTCTAATGGACACTATTTTAACTGGTTTACAAGATTTCGCATGTTTTGTATATCTTGACGATATCGTTGCTTATTCAGATAATCTCGATAATCATTGTAGAAAATTAAAATCAATCTTTTCCAAATTAGCAGAAAATAATCTAAAGTTACAACCAGATAAATGCAAATTTTTACGCAAAGAAGTCATTTATTTAGGACATCATATCACATCCGAAGGTGTTAAACCAGACGATAATAAAATAAGAGCCGTAGAGGAATTCCCAATTCCACAGACTACTAAAGATATAAAAAGTTTTCTCGGTTTAGCTGGTTACTATAGACGATTCATCAATAACTTTAGCAAAATAACACAACCTCTCACAAAATTATTACGGAAAGACGAACCATTCCTTTGGACAAGCACTCAACAAGAAGCTTTCGAATCCTTAAAATCAAAATTAATATCAGAACCAATCCTTCAATATCCAGATTTCACTCAACCCTTTAATCTTACCACCGACGTAAGTAATTTTGCTATCGGAGCAGTCCTATCACAAGGTCCTAGTTCCCAAGATCTTCCAATCGCATACGCAAGCCGCACTTTAAATCGAGCAGAATCTAACTACTCCACCATTGAAAAAGAACTACTCGCGATTATTTGGTCAATTAATAATTTTAGGCCTTATCTTTATGGTAGGAAATTTAACATATTTACAGATCATCGACCCTTGACATGGTTGTTTAACGTGAAAGATCCTGGATCACGATTAGTTCGTTGGCACTTAAAAATAGAAAGAATATGATTATCAAATCACGTATAAACCAGGTAGATTAAATTCAAACGCTGATGCGCTTAGTCGTATTAAATTAGAAACTAACAACTGTAATGTTCTCGAGGATCAGAGAGACGGATTTGTGATTTGGTTTACAAAAATGATAGTGGATCGTTTGTTGTAATACTAGTTATTTATATCAGAGTCGGAGGCAGCGTAACGTCGAGAGTTGTACCGAGATATAATATGTATGACTAGTAAATTTTACAGTATATGTACAGATTCAGAGTTTACATAAATGATAAAATGACAATAACAAAATAGGGTAGTCGTGACGTAGCCTGGTCAATTCTTGACCATGAGAATCAAACAATACATAATGAAAACATTTCTTAGAAAATAGATAAAGTGTATTTGAGATCAAATGAGTAATCTAATGGAAATTTACTGGCACATTACACCTTACCCCTTAAAGAAATTAAAAGAACTTAAAACTTTGAATTAACAATATCTGAAAAGGAGTTCTTTTAATTTTCTCTAATTTAGTTAAGTTTTAACATTGAAATAAGTATTACAATATGATATATACATAATACATGGATAAAGATTAGGGTACATAAGGATATTTATTTGGAGGATATACATATAGGATTTTATTTATTATTATTTTGAAAAGAAAATTCTTATAATTAAATATACATATTACAATTACATTTTAAATATATATATTGTGAAGTGATTACAAGCCGTCTTTTAGTTTGGCTAAACGTGTGCTTCTTCGTAGGTTAGTTTCACTGACAGGGGAATTTTTGTCGTCAGTTGCACTTGAACAGTTTGATTGTTCATCTAGTTCAACTCTCACATCGGTATTAGATATTCGGGGAGTAGTATTATTCTTTTTACATAATTTAAAGGTTATGCAGTTCATAATTGTACTACTCTCATGATTGTGTCTTGATGGAATTATCTTATTATTTAAACATTGGTTCTTACACCTTTTAAACAGTTTATATAAAACATATACGATGAGGATTTTAAGTAAGGTCAAAAATATATAAGCGAAATAAGGATGATTGATAACTCTGTTGAAATTAGGATTTTGATTTGTCTCTAGGATGTTTAAATTTTCATTAATTCTATCTAATTTATGACTAGCAATTTTTAAACTTTCTCTGTCTAGAGAAAAGGCATTATTATTTGTTAATCTTAGCTCAGAGAAATTTTGTTTACTTGTTTCGATACAATCATCGTCTATTATATCGAAATTTGGAATGAATATGTTATTTTCACTTGTTAGAGAATTGTCATTATTAGCATTAATAATGATCGTACTAGTATAAATTTTACAAGCAGGTCTGATCGTCAAAATGCCTGTGTTTTTAATTTCAACATCAATAGGTTTTTCGTTTTTACAATTCACAGTGATATCTATTGGATTCTTTAATACAAACAACCATCTATTTGGGGAAGATAATTTGTGCCAAGATTCGAGTGGCATTTTAATAACTCGCGTGTCACAGGAGGATGGGATGTGATCTGAATTTAAGAGTAGTTCTACTTCACAAGAAGGATTTGTTCTAGTAGCATAAATTGGGGTAGCTAAATAGCAAATAGTATCTTTATTAGATAGGGTGTGACAATGATCTAAGTTATTCAAGGGAGCATATGTAGATTTAGACTCAGACATAGCTAAGTATTTACTTTGAGTTAATATAAAAGCATGATGAATGTTGTCTATTTTAGTAGGCAAAGGAATTATGTGAAATAAATCAAAGTTTTGTTGAATTATCAAAGGATTAGAAATTTTGAATATAAGTTTATTTTGTAAATAATAAACGGAGATTCTTGCAATCGATAAAAGTTCAAACGCATTTTTAGGATGTAGTGGTAATGCGAAAGTGGTTAATACTGGTAAATGGTTTGAAACTTTTGAGAGTTGATTTATAAATTGTTGTGGGGACATAATTGAAGGATGAAGTGTGTTCGATTTTGTAAATAAGATCGAATTTATTACAGTCGAATATTCATTGTCTAATTCAGTAGTCAAGAGAGATAGAAATGCTAAATGTTCTTCCATATTTTGTTTGGCATTGAGATTAAAATATCTTTGATTTTCTGTATTAGTAAAATCTTCTATTCTTTTAAAATTATATTTAATAATATCATTGTTTTTTTCTAAGTTAGTAATAGTGCTATTAAAATTCTCGATAGTAGTTTTTACAACTTGGATTTGATCCTTTAAAAGTGAATTTAATTGCTTTTCGTCAGTTGATATATTATCAACTATTTTATTGTAATATTCAGCGTCATTGGAATCAAGAGTTCCAAATAAATTTTGAAAGCGGAACCTAAACCATTTATTAGCCCTCTCTTGTTTCTAGTTTTTACAATTTCATCTTGTGTTAATTCCTTTAAACTCAAGTCTTTTTCGACAAGATTAGGGATAGTGTGAGAAAGAATTTTGAGGGAGTTGAAATTGAAAGAAACATAAGTAGAATGACTACAAAGAATTTCTGTCTTTTTGAAAGTAGAAGTGACTAAAGATAATTTTGATTCAAAGTTTGATAAATCGAGATAGGTAATAATGTTCCAAAAGTTATCGTAAAATTTCGTGTTACCTAGGTTTTCATAGAAGACACCTGGTGAAGGAGATATCTCCTTGACGGTAATTGAAGAGGTGTCACATGTTGTGGTGATCAATGTAAAAATTAATCTGAAACAAACGCGTCTTTTAATCTATCAGAATAAACTTTTAATTTCTTGTTATTTACTAGCAAAGTATACGTGACAGGAGAATTGACTTGTATAATTTTATAGGGACCGTTATAATTTTCTGAAAGTTTCCGTGATTGTCCTGGTTTAATTTGTTCGTTTGTTAAAAATACCTTGTCTCCAATCTTATACTTAACATTTTTACATTTCTTATCGTATATTGTTTTATTGGCTTCTTTACTTTTAATTAAATGATCGCGTGCAATTTGGCGGTAATTTTGAAGTTTAAGTTTTAATTCATCTACGTAATTATCATAATAATATTTAAATTCAGGGGATTTATCGAATTCGGAAGGAATTGATGGTTTATTACCAAATACTAATTCAAATGGGGTGAATTTTGTAGAAGTGTGTGTTGTAGTGTTATATGCAAAGGTTGCGAAGTCTAACCATTGATCCCAATCGGTTTGATTGATGTTTACATAATTTTTCAGATAGTCAGTTAAGGTTGAATGAACTCTCTCAAGAGCGCCATTACTTTGGGGGTGATATGCTGTACAATTAATTTTCTTTATTTTAAATAGTTTACTAACATCTGTCATGAGATTAGAGGTAAAGTCTTTACCTTGGTCAGTAAGGATAGGTTAGGTTAGGTTAGGTTAGGTTAGGTTAGGTTAGGTTAGGTTAGGTTTTGGTCTAGCATTTTATTGACTTGGTTTGAAACTTCATTTTTATGAACTTCAGGATAACGATAGGTTTTTGTACTAACCGGAACAGAGGAAGTAGTAGCAATTTCATGCATGACAGCCGAAGTAGAAGAAAGTTTATCGCCTTCTATGTAAAATATATCATTAAAATCGTGACAAATTTGGATTATTGAATTTTTTCCTCTTCGTTCATGTGATCGGTTCGTAATAAATTTGAAATTTTATCTAATCTAGAAGAGTTAAAATTTTCTGAATCATTTGAAATAGAAAAGATTCAGCGACAATATCGATTTGTCTTATATTGACAGTTTTATCTGTTGTGTTTAATATAGAAGTTAATGCAGTGTTATTGATTTTATTGATTTTTACTAAACTGGAACATAAATATACACCATCAAGAATCGTTACGTTTGGAATAATTGCGAAGTCTGAATTAGAATTTAGAACATTAATTTTGACAATTGTTTCACATCTGGGTTTTATTTTATACAGAATTTTCTGTTTGTTTTCAAAATTATCGGCTGGCTTAATTGCATTTGGATTAGGGTTGTTATCATTTGTTATATTGTTGTTTGGAATAAGAGATTTAAGGTCTGTGTTGGTTTCTTCATGAGATATGGTAGAGTTTGAATAAGGGTTAGTTTTACTGGATGACTCATCGAACTTTGAGACTTTGACAGAATTCTTATCTTGAATGATATTTGATTTTGTTTCTGGCGCATCTTTGCCTTTTACAATTTGAGTTGAGATATGTAATTTTATTGGAAATTTATCTAAATATAGTGTATCGGATTCGTAATTAATTGTTGAATTAAATGATTTTAATAAATCGTTTCCTATTAATCCGTCAAATTCAATGGGGAATTTATCTAGTACAGCGTGAAAAATATGAACAGAATTATTATTTGGGAGATTTAGATTTAGTAAGGAATAGCAAACAGTTTGTTGAGGAGATTCGACATCATCAATACCTTTGAGATTAATGGGGTTATCTTCGTAACATATAACATCTGGATTTAAAAGAGATAATTTAATTAAAGAAATATTTGCACCTGTATCGATCAAAAATTTAGATGGTCTTTTAAGTTCTGGAATATCAAGTATTATATACGAAGTAATACCTGTGAAATTTAATGTTCGAAATCGGCCTGGAGAAAATTGGCAGTCCTCAAGGTTGCCGGAGGTCCTTGGGAGCCGTTCGAGTTTAAAGAACGGTTGTGTGAGTAAGATTGCCGGTTATTGTTACCATGCGGTTGTTGATTTTGATTATTTGTGAATCTACTCGCATTTGGATTATTTTGTTTTCTACTATTATTAAATTCTCTTTTCCTACACTCGTTAATTAAGTGCCCAGGATTTTTACAATAGTGACAAAATTTTGGTTGACTACTAGGTTGACGAGGTTGATTATTAAAATTAGAATTTGAATGATTTTGGGAGTTATGAGGATTATTGACATGTCTCACGTTTTGTACATAATTATTAGATCTACGAAAATTTGAATTAGAATTAGAATTTTGTCTGTTACGACAGTTAAAAGAAGTGTGTCCTGACTTATTACAATGTGAGCAAAACCGTGCGTTTGATGAATTTACTAGTTGATATTTTTGTATTTCATAGCGAAATTTTTGAGCTTGTTCCTCTTGTTGCGCAAGTGAAATTGCATTTTCTAATGTTAAAGGTTTTTGTGATTTGACTATTAATGCTAGTTGTGGATTAAGTCCATTAAGAAATACTTCTAATGCTTCGTTTTTTATTAAATTAGTAGCTACTATACGTTCTTCTTCTTCAAGTGACGTATTAATTGAATTTATTAATTTCATATAACAATTCTCTACTTTGTTTGAATAAAATAATACATTTTCGTTTTGTAGTTGACGACAAGAGTTCAATTCAAGTTGCCATTGGCTTGTAGTTCTTTTTTCTGAATAATCATCTAATAAATGAGTTTTTAAAGTTTCCCAATCATGAAAATTTCGATTCCTAATAATTATACTGGCGTTGTCTGTTAGTTTAGTTTCTATTATAGCTAATAAAATGTTTTTTAGTTCGGGTTTTATTAATGTCATGGCTTTAGTGCAATTATGAATGAATTCGTATAATCTACTTTTATTTCCATCAAATTTAAATAACATTTTCTCAGCAATTTCTAATGATATGTAGTGCTGTGAAGTGGAAGAACTTGCATTATCGTTTGAATTCATTATGAATTATTAATTAAATTGATTTTTGGACGAGTTGGTTATTTTAGTTATCTGTCTAAACAGGTAATTTAAAATAATGAATCGATGTGAGCTTGAATACTAGAGTTGTGGTGCAACTTACATGTAGATTTGCATTGTGAAAGTTTGGAAATTGACTGTGGCTGTAGACTGTGGAGTTGTGCTGCTCTGCTTTTGATGGTGGAAGGTGGTGACTTCCTTCTCTGGTTGAATTGAAAGGCTCAGGAACTCTGGAGATGTGGTCTGGCTCTGATGTCCTGGAGATTGGTTCGAATACCTCGGAATGGTCGTAGACACGATCGGAGGTGAATGTACCGTAGAGTCGAGATACAGTTGATGACGCGAAAAACGAGTAGTTTTAACGAACGCGAAATACTTGTTTTAAATCCCGAATTTTTAGTACATCCCACTTCTGACACCAATTTTTATGTAATGTTCTCGAGGATCAGAGAGACGGATTTGTGATTTGGTTTACAAAAATGATAGTCGATCGTTTGTTGTAATACTATTTATTTATATCAGAGTCGGAGGCAGCGTAACGTCGAGAGTTGTACCGAGATATAATCTGTATGACTAGTAAATTTTACAGTATATGTACAGATTCAGAGTTTACATAAATGATAAAATGACAATAACAAGATAGGGTAGTCGTGACGTAGCCTGGTCAATTCTTGACCATGAGAATCAAACAATACATAATGAAAACATTTCTTAGAAAATAGATAAAGTGTATTTGAGATCAAATGAGTAATCTAATGGAAATTTACTGGCACATTACACAACGATAACAACTGTTCAATATTTAAATCCAGTAACAATACCGAAACATATTCTGATTTTCTAAATTGCCTTAAGACTTCTATTCTAAACTATAACCTTTTAAATGAATTCGATGGAGACATTAAAACTATTAAAGGTAATAAAGCAATTTTTGTTTCTTGCGATCTAGATAATTCAAACACATTATTAACAGAGATAAATGAAAAATACAATCATTTAGATTCACTACAAAATCCTGAGTTATTCGAAACTAAACACTTTTTCCATTCTGATGAAATAATTATTTATGTTTTTTCAAAAAAATATTATTGGGACCAACCTTCATATGAAGATATTTTCCATTCCATTTTGAATCTCAAAAACGTTCTAATTAATAATAACATATCTATAATCAACATCCCAAATCTAAATTACCAAAGTCACAATAATAATTTAAAATGACACAAAATTCGATCGATGATTAGGTACATATTTAAGAATACCAACATTACCATAAATCTATCATAATAATATAATAAATTTAAATACCGACCAAATCGAGAAAGTCCTTGTAGAATTTCATTCAAATCCATCATCGGGACATTCAGGATTCCATAGAACATATAGAAGAATAACAGAAAGATATCGTTGGCCCAACATGAAAAAAGATATTGCTAATTTCATTAAAACATGTAGCTCTTGTCAAGAAAACAAATTAGTTCGGAATAAATCTAAGAAACCAATGGAAATTACAACAACCGCTAGTAAACCTTTTGAAAAAATTAGTCTCGATATTGTAGGTAAACTACCGCGTACCGAAAACGGTAATGAATATATATTAACATTACAAGACGATTTAACAAAGTATTCCCAAGCCTTTGCAATTCCGCGACATGACGCAGAAACCATAGCAAGAACATTCGTTCAAAATTTTATTTGTAAATTTGGCATACCAAAATCAATCCTTACCGATCATGTCCAATCTTTTAAACGAAGTTTCCAAATTATTTAAGATAAAAAAATTAAATACAACGGCATATCATCCCGAAACGAACGGCGCTCTCGAAAGATCACATCACACTTTATCCGAATACCTTTCCCATTACGTAAAATTAGATCAAACCGATTGGGACTCATGGCTCGATTTTGCCATGTTTTCTTACAATACAACACCTCACACATCCACAAAATACTCACCCTATGAACTAATATTCGGTAATAAACCCGAACTTCCAACTTCAATTACGAAAGACGTAGAATTTAAATATACATACGACACTTACTTAGATGAATTAACCCTAAAATTTCAAAAATCACACGAAATAGCAAAAAATAATATTATTGAGTCCAAAAACACTAATAAAAAATATTACGATAGGAAAACCAAAGATATAAATTATAAAGCAGGAGATTTAGTGTATCTAGAAAATAATCAAGTAAAAATAGGAACTACGAAGAAATATTCTAAGAAATATACAGGTCCATATAAAATCATAAAATTAAACCCCCCAGTCAATTGCACAATAAAAATAAAAAATAAACATGTGCGTGTTCATTATAACAGACTAAAACGTCATATTGTTTTAGGTTAGTCAGCCTCGTATCAGGAGAACAGCTCTTCAATCATACCGAATTAAAGCAATCTCCAGGAATTTATTACGACCACATAACTAAATTAAATTATTATGAAAATATTTGGAAATTAATTGTACATATCGATATTTCTGCTTTCGAACAAAAAATTAATCTAATCGAAAATACTATTATAAAAACTCGTAACCTTTGCGATCACGATAATATTGAAAAACCTACACTATGTGGTAGTTCACTACATACTTTAGAAAAAAACACTACCAATTCTTAAAAATAAATTTGGAAACTTTAACGAAATTATTGGAAACCGTAGAACAAAACGTGGGTTAATCGACGGATTAGGTTCTATTTTTAAACTCATTTTCGGAACTTTAGATCATAATGACGGCGAATATTATAACAAAGCCATTGAATCTTTATCACATGATGAAAAAGAACAAATCAAATTATTAAACGAACAAACACAAGTAGTAAAATCTACTATTTCAAATTTTAATACCACACTTTCCAAATTGCAAGAAAATACCTTATTATTAAATTCAAATATTAAAATTTTCGAACATTTAGCTAAAGAGATAAATACAAAGTTATTCGAAGTAGAATGGAAGCAGGAAACAGACGAACACATCTCGTTATTAACTATTATGTTCACTGAAGTCGAGAAAGAATTAAGCGATTATACGACGGCAATTCTATTAGCCCAGAATAGTATTCTTCACCCTATAATCTTAGGTTCTAAACAATTAATTAAAGAATTACAAAATACCTTACCATATTTACTCCCATCTACGAGCTACGTAACTTCTTTAGAAACTCACAATTTCCACGCACTCGTTCAAGTAATGGAAATTGAAGTTTTTCGTTTTAATAATAGACTAATATTTGTACTTTTAAATCCTTTACTCGATATTAATACATTCGACATTTATAATCTTATTCCTTTACCGATTCTAACAAGCAATCAATCTTATCTTTTTATACAACCTTCCATTAAAATGATTGCACTTTCTGAAAACAAATTACAATATATTGCTATATCTGATTTTGGTAAATGTAAAAAATTTAACGAATTAAAATTAGTATGTCGTTTGGAATCACCTATATATTCGGTACATGTTAAACCTATTTGCGAAACACAGTTATTGCAAACTTCTTCTAGAATCCCAGAAAATTGTGATACTCGCATCTTCATAACTAATAACGAAATATGGCATAGATTACATAATAGTAACAGTTGGATTTACGTTTCTCCAAAATTAACTTCCTTAACAATAAATTGCAAAAACATTGCACCTTTCGATATCTCGATTGCTAAAACAGGAATTCTTACCATGGATAAATTTTGTCGTGGGTACACTAGTACTACGGTACTGTCAACATTTTCTATATTTAAAGAGAGTTCCCATTTATCAATAGTACCAAATTTTGACATTAGCCAAGACGAATGTTGTTTAAAAAATAAAAAACCAAATGTAACAATTCCACAAATGATAGACATATACTCAAACATTAATTTAGATAATTTAGAAATAGCTAGTCATAAGATAAAAGAAATAGAAAGGATGACTAAAGAATTAAATAAACATCAAGATTCTATTTTCTCTAGAGTTACTAATAACAATTATTTCATATATTTACTTTGTACGTTACTTAAAATTCTTAGCCTTTATTGTATATATAAAATTTACCAGAAAATTAAAAGAAGGTTTTTCAGAAACAACAATACCTGTTGTCACAGAATTTCAAATTGTTTAACTTTAAATATATTTAAAAATTCAAATAAACTCCATCCAGTTAAAACTAATATCGAATTAGGTAATAAAGACAATCATAGCGATGATGAAATTGAAAAGCCTCTCCGAAGGAGCAGTAGAATCGCTCAATTAAAAGAAAATCCTTGAGGCTTTCCTTTTCTTTAAGAGGGGAGGTGTAATGTACCTACCTACCCATATTAGATATTAATTAATTATTAAGTTATTATTTAAGTATTATGTTGTATTTTCATGAATCATATTATTGTATTTATATCATGTTATGATGTTATTCTAATTCTCGTATTTACTGTTCTTTTAAATATTTACTGTATTATCTTGTTATTCTCGAAGTCCATTTCGATAATCCCATTGTTAGATTTTCTCATGTAACTGACCTTTCCTACCAACCATCTCTGAGTCATTTTGTTAGAACGTGATTTGTACACAAATAATATGACAACCCTTATCCACTAATATATCCTAATAAGCGACAGTCAAAAACAGTCAGTCGATCTTAGATTCTCATCCAGTCCTCATAAAACTTCACGTCACTCTGCATTATTTTTTTCAATAAACTATACTTTTAACCACTAAGAGTGAATTATTATGTCGACCCATTACAATAGCTTCATGTTCAATAAATTTTGGAAAGGAATATTTGTTTATTGAACTTGATAGGTTGTTTGGAAATGAAAATTAAACAAAACAAAAAAATCTAAAAAGAGAGAGAAGTTCATTTTTATAAAAAAATCTATTATAACATATTTTAGTTCCAAGGGATCTACAACTTAAAATACGGACATCCAGATCCACAATCAAATTTAAATCCAGCACAATTTCATACTGGCTTAAAACTGAAAGCTAAGCAGAGCCATTTACAACGAAAAATTTAATTCGGCGCACTTTTAAATGCACGAAAGTTTAAACTTTGCAATATCCAAGTTTTCACTTCAAGTCAAGAATAAATTCACATGCGCATTACCAGCTTAGTTTAATAAGAACAAAGTGAGTGAACAAATCCAATATAATAGTCAAAAATTCTACCGGCTTTAGTATTTCATCATGTTGCTCGTGTATGTCGCACCCACCTAAATGTCATGAAGAAGTATAGTGGTTGTAAATGGCATAAATTTATGACATAATTTCCATTTGTGCAAATTACGCAGGGTCTAAAGTGATTGTGAATATACCTTTAAAGTGTGTGTATCTGAGAACTATCAAAATATGACTAGCTGGTTTTAGCTATTTCCTAATCTTGTTTTTTAATATCTTGGTGCGTTGTAACGAAATTCTTCTAGTCATGTTTAGAATTAAAATGAAGATTGAATGTTTTATTGATTTGTGTTTACATGCGGCAGAAATGAAGTTGAAGAGGAATAAAAAAGAATATTGGGAGAATATGGTATTCCCGCTGGTACAAAGGTCACACTCAGCATGTCTACCTAAGCTTAGCACACCGATAAGATAGGTAATATGTCTGCATAGCTAACAAGGGCTTAGCTAGCAACCACGCACTGTGACACAGCAAAGGATGCCGCCGAAGACGATGCTACACTCTGTTTCAGGACAAAACCAATCCGAAACTTTTACTTTTGAAACGTAGGCTTTCAATGATTTCAGATAAAATAAGATTTCTAGTATATCATATTTTAAAAGAAATGTTCTAAGTTTATTCTTCCAAGAACAATGCAGAGTGTCCGAAAATGGTTGCTTGATTTTTGAATAAGCTCTATTTGTTTAATTTTTAATCTAAAAGTTTTAAGTTCAAATTAAGGACGTAGCTAATAAAGTCCCGAAAATTAAAATCACGATGAGACGTTGTTTAGTACTAGAAACGTTCGAGATTTATGCAGTACGCGGTACCGTTGCTGAACAGTTTATTTTGCTTATTTTTCTAAATATAACAACAATAAACTAATCTAAAGCACAAAACTCGACCCGAGTTTTACCAGCATAAATTTTGTGAATTAGGTTAAATAATGTTGAGGTATATTTAGAGAAATTACGTAAACCGCTCCTCATTGATTTTTTTTTAAAATGATCCCGCGTTCGGGACAGACACACTTTACGAAATTAAACATTATAGTTTGATGTTTATTCTATTTATATATTTCTTAATCTATTTGTTTAAAGATATACTCCTACTGATTCGTCTAATAATGACAACTGTCCAAGATGAAATCGCGTGCGTGTTATGTTTAACCGAAATGAAATCCATGGTTCACGAGAACCACAGTCCTAAAAGAGTTTCTATGAAAAGAAAAAAAAATCATCGGGAAGGCCCAGGACTTCTAATGAGACAATAAATTCATTATTCGTCGTAGCCTAAAATTAAAGCTTTCAAAATCAACCTTACTTGATATCATAACTTAAATGAAATGTTTCTTATTAAAACCCAAGAAACTTTTTTTCAGAAAACCTAAAATTAAATCGGTGAGACATTTCCTTGTTAGACTGCTATAGACTAAAAGTGAGATACCTCAGATCGGATCAGAATATACAGTTATCTAGTAATTGAATGCCCACAACTATTAACACTATTTCCTTGATACGCTAGGTAATACCTGAAGATGGTTGTTTTATTGTTTCCTCAGTCTTTTTTTGATTTATATGTGTGATGGAACGCAGTGTATATTATCTTCTTGGCGTCCTCATGCATTTATTTACATAAAGGCTGGGTTGGTGTTGAGGAACCCAACTCCGAGAGGAGTGGGGTGCCAGACTGTCCAAGCTATGTGGTCACTCAATCAATCTTCTGCCGTCCAACAACTCTGATTTATATATCTGCATTGGTTTTTGTATTTACAATTCGTTGGTACACAAGAAGAGGGAGCCAAATAAGTTATACGTGTCTTTTATAATGCATAGATATACGGTGAAAAATTGGGGTTTCCGTATTATTAGAAAAAAAATATAGCTTTGTCTGAATGGTAGTTGTAGCGGTTTCTGACTGAATACAATAAAATCGCATTACTTCTGATAACAAATCAGAGTATGAATAAATGTACTAAATTAATGTAGCGTTTCAATTAAATAATTCCATCAACATATATTTTGATCCGGCTTAAAGGTTCACAAATAAATCGATCATATACATACTTTGGTCTAGTGTTTCCCTAATATAAATAATACCAAAATTTCTCCAATATTTTTTTAAGTATTCACAGTATTGCATATCATTTTTCAGTAAGAAAAATCAAATCTAGTTAACATAAGATAAATTAAAATACATATACCGAGTGGTGGCGGTTAACATATACGGATTTAACATGGAATTTTAGTTTTATGTAATTCAACAAAAACTTAAGAGTGCAAAATTGTTCAGAATTTAAATTTGTATATGAAATTGTTTTTGCATTTTTTTATGTTTCTAGTTTTTTGTTATCTGTTAATTCGTAGCAAAAGCCAAGCCATGACACTTATTTTCTTTTTTTCTGGTTTTCATAAATTATTTATAAACATCAAACGTCATCTTGAGGAAAATTAATCCCATAGTCTTTGATAACTACAACTACCACCATAATTCTTTATGATAAAGACACGTTCTTCGTCCGAATAAACTTTTATTTAATTAACATTAAAAAAAAAAATTGACAGAATATGTGTAAAATAATACTGTTGTCCATAATGACAAATGTCATGGCTATTGCTACGAAATAACAGAAATTTTTAAATATCTTTTTAAAATTGCGAAGGAACTGAAAACATAATAAATAATGTTAAACCAGTTTTGTCTGCAACTTTTAATTCTAAACAAAATTGCACTCTACAGTACAACAGACTTTTTTAAATATGTCACTTAAAACAATTAAATATATTTAAAAACCGTCGTCTAACAAGCATCCAATTTAACTACATATTTGTAAAGTGATTTTATATCGACAATAATAAAGCTCATAAATTAAAAAAAGACAATGTTGTAGGTTATAATTAACTACTTTTCACTTGGTATGTTACTCAATCATTCGACTACATATAAAGACAAATAATGTGATAACTTGAACGAAGATCGAGTGTTAAATTATTTAAAAGTGTCGGCACTTTTTGTCTGTAATATTTGTTGATACAAAAAACAAGTTTCAAACTCTTAACAAGCTGGATTGATTACAAATGCGTATTTGCGTATAGGAAAAAATAGATTGCTTTTGAAATAGTATGAGTTTAGAAACATGGCGTAATTAAAAAATCACAAATACGTTCCAAACTGTACTGGTAAATCGGGGTTTTAAAATATATAAAAACCACATCAGTTTTTTTAAAACTTACTTAACAAACCTATAAAAATCTCAATTAATACAAAGTAATCAAAATTTATTAATTGTAAGCTAATAACTGAATATACATATTGACTGTACCAAAGTCTGTAAATATTTAAGCGAATATATTATGAAGATAATAAAATTATGTCCAGTTGGACCAATATTTTAATTAAGAATTATAAAGAAAATTAAATTAAAATCAAACATTATTTCATACGTATAAAAAATTTGATTTTAATTTAATTTTTTTGTAATTAAATCAATTAAATTGATTATGATTTTTTTTATTAATTTATAATAAAAAATAATTATATTACGTTCAGTAATATTGGAAAACTCAATATTTTCCAATATAACAAAAAAAAAAACTTACTGGATTGATTTAGTTTAAAACTCTGGGTTTCTGCCAGGCCTTACTGAAATTGTGCCCCTTACTCAATTGTGGGAGAATATGCAAAACATAAGCGATTAACAGTTTTTTTTTTCAAATATTGTCTGTCCCATAAAACTTTATGAGGTGATTTATATATAGATTTTTAGAGAATAAAATTTCGAATTAAAATATTTAAAATTAGGGCCTTAGTAATCGAGTAAATTTAATTTTATAGACGTGATAAAAACAGATTTAGTATAGGTACGTTATTTTTAGAAATGAGCGTCAATTAATATGTTATATACACATATTTACATATTACATGATTTGAAAATTCACTTGACGTTCATTTTTTGAAATGCGTACTAAATCCATTTTTCTACGTGTTTAAATAAATTTTATTCAGGCACCAAAAGCATAAATTTAAAAAATTTGTATCAAAAAAATTTAGAATTTTATTCTTTAAATATTTATGTATAAAATACCGTATAAAATTATACGGGACAGATATTTGAAAAATATTGTTGTCCCATGTTAAAAGCCTGCCACGGATTCTCGTGTTCAGCCTGTATAGTATATTATCAAAACCAGAAAATTTTCCATATAATCGAAAACTGATATTCACTGAATAATTTTTCTCCGTAAATATTTATAACAATATTTTACTTTCTTAAAATAAATGTATTGTTCATGCCTGTTTGGTAAAAATCTGTCGTCATTGTTAAAATCTAAGTGAAACAGATAGACGCCTCCGAAATTTTAAAAACTGTTATGCTATTTATTTATTGACGTGACTGATGTTTTCGCTTTCAATGGTCGAAATCAAAATTAAAGCTGTTTGAAGACAGCGCAGAAGCAGATAACGATGTGTTGGGCGTTACTCAAACAATTATTGATCGCTCAACTTGACTTTGTAAAACAAGTATGAAATTGCGAGCTTTTTATTTTTTCACCTTTTATTAGGATAAATTTATATCATGACAGAGCAGAACTGCTGCAGAGATATGACAATGTAATTAATTGATGAAGAAAAAAACATGACATGTTGATGCTTACATTGTTTGAATTGAAATATAAATTAAAAATTAACTGAGATGAGCTCAACAATCAATATATACATATGAAATTCTTTCCTTCTACATATGTGTGAAGCAATAAGAAATATTTTTTCTCTTTCAGTAATAATTGTTTTACATAATCACATAATTTAAATTTCTGGTAAATTCCACATTTTCTGTATTTTTTAACTTCTGTGCGATTATGATTATGTTAACTAATTTATGGTAATGTTTGTTTTCTTTATAGATATGGTCATCTTTCCTATTATTCGTAAGTAACCAATTTTTGTTGTTATACCAAGAGTACACAGACATATAATATTAATTGCAATGGTATTACAGATAACGTACCATTTGTGGTAGATTTCAGAAATACTGGATACTGGATAAGACGGTTTGTCTCACAGGCGTACACCGATTTTTTTTTACATAAAATTAAGAACCTTTTTTTCCTTAGCAAACATTCAGTAATTCAAAACTGTTCCATAGCATTTTTTTATGATACTTTTATGTAATTGATTATTTTTACAAAAACTGAATCTTTCCAAATATTCAAATTTACAGGAACAAAACAATACTCATTTCATAACCGTTCATTATATGATTGTGCAACGCATAAAAACGAGGTGGAAAAACCGGCCCAGTGGGTTTTTTGGACTTGGTTTGGTCTTATTTTTGCTTTTATTTTTTTGATAATATTGAGTTTTTCAATATTATTGAATTCAATATTACTATATTTTGAATAATATATATTAATGTTAATACAGGGTGTTAAAAAGGGGTAAAAAAAATTGAGGGTATATATGCATTTCGAAGTAATGATCTCAATCAAAAAGAATTTTTCCAAAATTCGGAATATTATTTCTTATTTTTCATTTAATTCTTTATTTTACTGCGCCACTGTCAACAAGAGAGTTTTATTAAAAATAATGAATTATCTAATCACGTAATAGACGTTGAATAGGAAATAATTACGAATTAATTTATGTCGTATTCAAGGTGTGTTACGTGATTGGATAATTCATTATTTTAAAAAAAAAATTCATGTCGGCAGTGGCGCACTAAAAGAATTAAATGAAAAATAAGAAATAATTTTTCGCATTTTGGAAAAATTCTATTTGATTGAGAATCAGTACAACGAAATAAATGTATACACCCTGATTTTTTTTACCCTTTTTTAACAGGCTGTATAAGCATTATAAATTAATATTTTTTAAAAATTATTAAATTGTAAGATTAATTTTTATTATATTCATAATATATTGGCTTAAATATTTACAGAATTTGGTATTGCAGTATGTATTTAGTTATTAGCTCATATTTAATAAATTGTAATTATTATACATTAATTTGGTTTGTTAAACGTTAAGGGATTTTTCAAAATTGAGTGGTTTAAAAAAGAAACCGGAAGAATAGTTTGGGTTGGGAAAAGTTTGGCCAACCCTGATTAAAAAATGGGTTTATTTGGTATGAAAATTATGGACATAAATAAAATGATTAAAAAAAAGTTAATTTCCAACTTCTTATTATTCTTTTAAAAAATATTTATTTATTCATCTGAGAATCCATGATTAACTACAGTAATATTGTACGTCTGAATCTACGTGCTACGTAATAAATAATTACAGCACAAACATATTGTTGTACAAAATTTTAACTATGAATCAAGTTATGCGCTATAAATTTTGCATACTTCTTGTGCAACGTCTTGTTTAATATATTGTGTATTATAAAACGGCAACTCTAAATGAAATATTGCTTATAAACTAAATTCTATGTGTATAAACATTTTTTCCATATCAAAATAATATTAAACGAGTTTGGCACATTACAAAAATGAAAAAATGTATTAATACGATGTAAAATCTCAATAAATCCATTTTGAAATCTACAAACAAATTTCACCGTATGTGGGTGGCAGAAGTAAAAAATATCTTTATCTTTGTGTCCGAATCATAAAGCGAGGCCTTAGGAAAGGCTAAAGTGACATGTTAGGTTGTATATCACGACATTTTATTGTGCCAACGAAAAAGCCATAATTTATAACAGGCCCGGTCGCCGGACACTCACTGTTGGAGGTGTCTGAAATGAATTTTAACTACGACACTCCAGAATGTATATTTAAAATAATAGTATAAAAACTTCCAAATTCTAGTTAAATCCTAAATTTTATAGTATCTACTTTTTTACTATAAAATATTTTAAAATACACCTTTTTTGATCTGATTGACAAAGAAAAAATGAAAATAAACAGGCTTTCACAATTATTTTTACAATTGATACATGTTTCCTTTGATTCACATAGTCGGGGTTGCATGGATCTTTTGTTTTCTAATCACTCATTCTTTACCGGTTAGGGAGTTTTTTTTTTAAACATCCAGTACAATATAGTTATATTTTGTAAAAAGCATTCATAGGATAGTTTATTGACAAAACATTTATAATTATGTAAATAATAAATATACTTCAAAGTAAGATGTATTGTAAAAAAAACCATTTTTACAGACATAAAGCAATTCGTGGTGAGGGTGTTAATAGATTTCTTTGTAGTTTCATAGTCCAAGGTAAAAAATAAAATAAATTATGACTGAATATACTTTATGATTTATTAAATTTGGATTTATTACGCTACATTTTTAAAATATTCCTTATTTACGTACATATTTACCACTTATTATTATAAAATATTAATTTGAATAATATTTACCACTTATAAAATATTAAATGAAATAATACTGATCATAATATATTCAAACAAAAGGTTCTAATACGTATGGGTTACTGATTAGTTTTATGAAGGATCGGTGATCGTAATATTATAAGAGCCTTTGTTAGGTGAATGAGGCAATTGCTAAATTTCCTTTATGAAAAATACTATAAATATTTTCTAACACCCTCTACTATTTCAGAACTAACATTCTGTTCTACCTCTGCTAACTAGCAAGTTGCACCTTGCCTTTAGTGACCCGTTATTGTGATTGTCGTATTCCCATCGGCGTACTTACATTATTTTACCAAGGGGACTCGTGGAATGCCATAGGAGCTGTTACGTTGATTGAACAGAACAACTGTATAGAAAGAAATTTTATGGGAGGTGTAAATTATGCAGTTGTCTATTTTCTTCTAAGAGAAAATACACTTTTCAAACTTTAAAGTAATAAAATTTTGCATTCATTTTGGCTTGATTTTGTACTTCGTTCGATAAAGTATTAAATCGTTTTACTTTTCGTGCCCTCTCATCTGCTTTCCAATTTGGCTGTATTCGTCATGGAAGTGTCAATTCGATTTCTGCCTTCCCCTTAATTTACCCCTGTGTGGCACCCCGCTTGTTAAGGAATATTGTGTCCCACCCTACGTGAAGTTTAATCTATGACAAGGGGTTTAAAATTGACTTTGAGATACGGGTTTTCCGATATATTTTCACCATCCAGTGAGTGATGTCTCTTCTACAAAGAGGTTTCTGTATAGAAAGAAATATTATATTTAAAACTGACTCATATTCTAAAAATAATTTAAAATATTTTAGAATATGTTATTGAAGGATGTAAAGATAAACCAATATACCGTGTGTCCCAAGCAAACCTTGACATAGGTGTTTAACATGGGAAAACAGTTTTTTTGCAAATAAAAAGTGTCCGGCAGAAAATTAAGCCGTGCTATTGAACATGATAACAGTACATTACCTCCTGTACGTCGCTATAGGGCCCTTCAAAAATGTTTTTCTACGGAAATCATACTTTCTCGCAGGTCACAAATTAGTAATAAACAATATACACGTGTGTGAGCTAGAGCAATAAATTATCTAAGGGGCGCATTTAGCTAAAACTCAAATTTTACAGGATTATCTCGCAACAAAAACTATCTGTCGCCATAGGGCACTTCAAAAATGTTTTTCTACGGATATTATACTTTCTTGTATATCACAAATTAGTTATCAACAATATACAGGTGTGTGAGCTGAAGCAATAAATTATTTTAGCCGCCAATTTAGGATAAACTCGACTTTTTTAGAAATATCTCGCAACAATAACTATCTGTCGCTATAGGGCACTTAAAAAATGTTTTTCTACGGAATTATACTTTCTTGTAGATCACAAATTAGTTATCAACAATATACACGTGTGTGAGCTGAAGCAATAAATTATTTTAGCCGCCAATTTAGCTTAAACTCGATTTTTTTAGGAATATCTCGCAACAAAAACTATCTGTCGCTATAGGGCACTTCCAAAACTGTTTTTCTACGGAAATTATACCTTCTCGCAGCTCACAAATTAGGATCAAATAATATACACGTGTGTGAGCTGGAGCAATAAATTGTTTTTGCCGCCAATTTAGCTTAAACTCTACTTTTTTAGGAATATCTCGCAAAAAAAACTATCTGTGGCTATAGGGCACTTCTTTTTCTACGGAAATTATACTTTCTTGCAGATCACAAATTAGTTATCAAATATATACACGTGTGAGCTGGAGCAATAAATTATTTTAGACGCCAATTTAGCTAAAACTCAAATTTTACAGGATTATCTCGCAACAAAAACTATCTGTCGCTATAGGGCACTTCAAAAATGTTTTTCTACGGAAATTATACTTTCTTGTACATCACAAATTAGTTATCAACAATATACACGAGTGTGAGCTGGAGCAATAAATTGTTTTTGCCGCCAATTTAGCTTAAACTCTACTTTTTTAAGAATATCTCGCAAAAAAAAACTATCTGTGGCTATAGGGCAAATTTTTCTACGGAAATTATACTTTCTTGCAGATCACAAATTAGTTATCAAGAATATACACGTGTGAGCTGGAGCAATAAATTATTTTAGACACCAATTTAGCTTCAACTCGACTTTTTTAGGAATATCTCGCAACAAAAACTATCTGTCGGTATAGGGCAGTTCAAAAATGTTTTTCTACGGAAATTATACTTTCTCGCAGGTCACAAATTAGTTATAAACAATATACACGTGTGTGAGCTAAGCAATAAATTATTTTAGTCGCGAATTTAGCATAAATTCTACTTTTTTAGGAATATCGCGCAACAAAAACTATCTGTCGCTATAGGGCACTTCAAAAACTGTTTTTCTACGGAAATTATACTTTCTCGCAGGTCATTAGTTGTCAACATATACACGTGTGTGAGCTGAAGCAATAAATTATTTTAGCCGCCAATGGGGACTTATACAATTCAAATATTTTGGTCGCCATCTAGTGTGTAAAAAAGTATTTAATAATTAGTTATGTAGTGAGCAAGATTTTGTTTGACATTTATCACGTGATCCATATTTGGTCCCACGTGATCACAACAAACCATTGTTTGAAAAGGAACATGAACATGTCTGAGACTGAACACGGAAGTTGAAATAATATGATTAATATAAATTGAATATGAATTAGTAATGTGATAAAAAAGGAAATTTAATTATGTACAAAATAATAATAAAATGACGCAAACCTATGTTTGTAAAGTGGACAAACATAATCAAACTTATTTTGGAAAAACAAGTACAGCAACTTTAATAAAGCTGTCTACTAATAAAGTGACATAAGTTTATATTAATAAAAACACATATAAAAATAGATAATAAGCAGAACAACTCCACACAAACAGATATAAAGATTAATAAGGAAAGTAGTACCCAAACAGTCAACAATTATTATGAAAGAAAGTTATTTGGTGCTGTAGAGACATCGAGAAATGAAACTAAATTTGTCAATAATTGAATACAAAATTATAATTTATTAAGCAATGATGCTGTAATATATATATTTCACTGGCTTATCAGTAGAACATTTTAATGTTCTATATGATTTGTTAAATCCCACAGTTATGCCAAAGTTGAAATACAGATATTTCCAAAAAACGCCAAAGAAAACTAAATTTAATAATTTAACATCCAGAGACAAATTATGTATGACTTTAATAAGATTAAGACGTGGATATACACTAAAAGAAATTTCATTATTTTTTTCCGTCTCTGTCAACAGTGGAATTTGTATTGTTTACATGGATTCAGTTCATGTTTTTCAAATTGAAACGATGAAATCGAATTTGTTTTCCCTCCGTGAGAATCAGAAAGATTTGATTCCACAATGTTTCATTAATAACAATCACTACACATAATAACTTAACCAAACTTTGCTGACTAAATAACAAATTATTTGATCAACGGGGTGGTGCTGTAGAGGGAAAGCATTTGATCGACTGGGCCATGGTATATCACCTCGCTCTTTCTAAAAATTTCTTGTCCCTTTCTAAATTTTGTGGAGGGAGGGCCGCTGCCGATCCGCCGCCGATTACGTCAAAATCATAAGTCCCCATTAAGCATAAATTCTACTTTTTTAGGAATATCGCGCAACAAAAACTATCTGTCGTTATAGGGCACTTCAAAAACTGTTTTTCTACGGAAATTATACTTTCTCGCAGGTCATTAGTTGTCAACAATATACACGTGTGTGAGCTGAAGCAATAAATTATTTTAGCCGCCAATTAAGCATAAATTCTACTTTTTTATGAATATCTCGCAACAAAAACTATCTGTCGCTATAGGGCACTTCAAAAACTGTTTTTCTACAGAAATTATACTTTCTCGCAGGTCATTAGTTATCAACAATATACACGTGTGTGAGCTGAAGCAATAAATTATTTTAGCCGCCAATTTATCTTATACTCGACTATTTCAGGAATATCTCGCAACAAAAACTATCTGTCGCTACAGGGCACTTCAAAAACTGTTTTTCTACGGTAATTATACTTTCTCGCAGGTCACAAATTTGTTATCAACAATATACACTTGTGTGATTTAGGATAAACTTTTTTAGGAATATGTCGCAACAAAAACTATCTGTGGCTATAGGGCACTTCAAAAAAGATTTTCTACAGAAATTATACTTTCTCACAGGTCACAAATTAGTTATGAACAATATACACGTGTGTGAGCTAAAGCACTAAATTATTATAGCCGCCAATTTAGCATAAACATTACTTTTTTAGGAATATCTCGCAACAAAAACTATATGTCGCTATAGGGCACTTCAAAAATGTTTTTCTACGGAAATTATACTTTCTCGCAGGTTACAAATTAGTTATCAACAATATACACGTGTGTGAGCTGGAGCAATAAATTATTTTTGCAGCCAATTTAGCTTAAACTCTACTTTTTTTGGAATATCTCGCAACAAAACTATCTGTGGCTATAGGGCACATCAAAAATGTTTTTCTACGGAAATTATACTTTCTTGCAGATCACAAATTAGTTATCAAGAATATACACGTGTGTGAGCTGGAACAATAAATTATTTTAGACACCAATTTAGCTTAAACTCTACTTTTTTAGGAATATCTCGCAACAAAAACTATCTGTGGCTATAGGGCACTTCAAAAATGTTTTTCTATGGAAATTATACTTTCTTGCAGATCACAAATTAGTAATAAACAATATACACGTGTGTGAGCTGGAGCAATAAATTATTTTAGCCGCCAATTTAGACTAACTCTACTTTTTTAGGAATATCTCGCAACAAAAACTATCTGTGGCTATAGGGCACTTCAAAAATGTGTTTCTATGAAAATTATACTTTCTTGCAGATCACAAATTAGTTATCAAGAATATACACGTGTGTGAGCTGGAACAATAAATTATTTTAGACACCAATTTAGCTTCAACTCCACTTTTTTTAGGAATATCTCGCAACAAAAACTATCTGTCGCTATAGGGCACTTCAAAAATGTTTTTCTACGGATATTATACTTTCTTGCAGGTCACAAATTAATTGTCAACAATATACACGGGTGTGAGCTGAAGCAATAAATTATTTTAGTCCCGAATTTAGCATAAACTCTACTTTTTTAGGAATATCTCGAAACAAAAATTATCTGTCGCTATAGGGCACTTCAAAAATGTTTTTCTACGGAAATTATACTTTCTCGCAGGTCACAAATTAGTTGTCAACAATATACACGGGTGTGAGCTGAAGTAATAAATTATTTTGGCCGCCAATTAAGCATAAATTCTACTTTTTTAGGAATATCTCGCAAAAAAAACTATCTGTCGCTATAGGACACTTCAAAAACTGTTTTTCTACGGAAATTATACTTTCATGCAGGTCACAAATTAGTTATAAACAATATACACGCGTGTGAGCTGAAGCAATAAATTATTTTAGTCGCGAATTTAGCATAAACTCTACTTTTTAGGAATATCTCGCAACACTAACTATCTGTCGCTATAGGGCAATTCAAAAACTGTTTTTCTACGGAAATTATACTTTCTCGTAGGTCACAAATTAGTTATCAACAATATACACGTGTGTGAGCTGAAGCAATAAATTATTTTAGCCGCCAATTTAGCTTATACTCGAGGTTTTTAGGAATATCTCGCATCAAAAACTATCTGTCGCTATAGGGCACTTCAAAAATATTTTTCTACGGAAATTATACTTTCTCGCAGGTCACAAATTAGTATTAAACAATATACACGTGTGTGAGCAATAAATTATTTTTGCAGCCAATTTAGCTTAAACTCTACTTTTTTAGTAATATCTCGCAACAAAACTATCTGTGCCTATAGGGCACTTCAAAAACTGTTTTTCTACGGTAATTATACATTCTCGCAGGTCACAAATTAGATATCAACAATATACACGTGTGTGAGATGAAGCAATAAATTATTTAAGCCGCCAATTTAGCTTAAACTCGATTTTTTAGGAATATCTCGCAACAAAAACTATCTGAAACTATATGGCACTTCAAAAATGTTTTTCTACGGAAATTATACTGTCTCGCAGTTCACAAATTAGTAATAAACAATATACACGTGTGTGAGCTGGAGCAATAAATTATTTTAGTGGCCAATTTAGATTAAACTCTAGTTTTTTAGGATTATCTCGCAACAAAAACTATCTGTCGCTATAGGGCACTTCAAAAACTGTTTTTCTACGGAAAATATACTTTCACGTAGGTCACAAATTGGTTATAAACAATATACACGCGTGTGAGCTGCAGCAATAAATTATTTTAGTCGCGAATTTAGCATAAACTCTACTTTTTTAGGAATATCTCGCAACAATAACTATCTGTCGCTATAGGGCACTTCAAAAACTGTTTTTCTACGGAAATTATACTTTCACGCAGGTCACAAATTAGTTATAAACAATATACACGTGTGTGAGCTGAAGCAATAAATTATTTTAGTCGCGAATTTAGCATAAACTCTACTTTTTTAGGAATATGTCGCAACAATAACTATCTGTCGCTATAGGGCACTTCAAAAACTGTTTTTCTACAGAAATTATACTTTCTCGCAGGTCACAAATTAGTTATAAACAATATACACGTGTGTGAGCTGGAGCAATAAGTTAATTTAGCCGCCAATTTAGATTAAACTCTAGTTTTTTAGGATTATCTCGCAACAAAAACTATATGTCGCTATAAGGCACTTCAAAAATGTTTTTCTACGGATATTATACTTTCTCGCAGGTCAAAAATTAGTTGTCAACAATATACACGTGTGTGAGCTGAAGCAATAAATTATTTTAGTCGCGAATTTAGCATAAACTCTACTTTTTTAGGAATATCTCGCAACAATAACTATCTGTCGCTATAGGGCAATTCAAAAACTGTTTTTCTACGGAAATTATACTTTCTCGTAGGTCACAAATTAGTTATCAACAATATACACGTGTGTGAGCTGAAGCAATAAATTACTTTAGCCGCCAATTAAGCATAAATTCTACTTTTTTAGGAATATCTCGCAACAAAAACTATCTGTCGCTATAGGGCGCTTCAAAAACTGTTTTTGTACGGAAATTATACTTTCACGCAGGTCACAAATTAGTTATCAACAATATACACGTGTGTGAGCCGAAGCAATAAATTATTTTAGCCGCCAATTTAGGATAAACTCTACTTTTTAGGAATATCTCGCAACAAAAACTATCTGTCGCTATAGGGCACTTCAAAAATGTTTTTCTACACAAATTATACTTTCTCGCAGGACACAAATTAGTTATCAACAATATACACGTGTGTGAGATGGAGCAATAAATTATTTTAGCCGCCAATTTAGCTTAACTCGATTTTTTTAGGAATATCTCGCAACAAAAACTATCTGTCGCTATAGGGCACTTCAAAAATGTTTTTCTACGGAAATTATACTTTCTCGCTGGTTACAAATTAGTTATCAACAATATACACGTGTGTGAGCGGAAGCAATAAATTATTTTAGCCGCCAATTTAGGATAAACTCTACTTTTTTAGGAATATCTCGCAACAAAAACTATCTGTTGCTATTGGGCACTTCAAAACCTGTTTTTCTATGGTAATTTTACTTTCTCGCAGGTCACAAATTAGTTATAAACAATATACTCAGATATGAGCTGAAGCAATAAATGATTTTAAGCGCCAATTTAGATTAAACTCTAGTTTTTTACGAATATCTCGCAACAAAAACTATCTCTACGTCTTTTGTTCGATATATACTAACGTTAGTATATATAATCTTTGAATTTACTACTTCCATTGAAATTACATTTATATCGTGATAGAAACTTATTTGTAATTATTTAACTAATTCATCCATATTATCTCATAATATCTTTAGCTTTACCATGCTAACCATTCAGCCACAATGACAGTTGTAAATATTTATATATTACATAATAAAATATTGAAACAAATATTTATTGGCATTAACTTATAATTTTCTTTGATATATGCAATGATAATAAAGTAATTAATATTAAATAACGTACAGGAGGTATTGTGTTATTATCATATTCAATAGCATGGCTTTATTTTCTGCCGGACACTTTTTATTTACAAAAAACTGTTTTCCCATGTTAAACGCATATGTCAAGGTTAACTTGGGACAGCCTATATATATATATATATATATATATATATATATATACAGGGTGTTTGGCGTAAGTCCGGCACCACGAATATTTCGTTTATTTTGAGATAATAAAATTGTTTTCATAGCTTGCTATGTTTTATTTTGTATGGAATTTTATTAATACATATTTTGAGAATAGATGGTTGCCATTTTGAAATGGTGAAAGTAAAACTATGATAATTTGGTATCATTGTGAAGCAAATTTTATGTACATTCTGAAAAAATATATAAAAATACCGATTCCCTATGCTAGTTTTAAAGTTGTACTCATTTCCGCTAAAACCGGAAGTGATACAAAATTTCTGCTATGATCATCTTATGAGCCCCTTTGTCTAGTTTAACTTTGCTTAATATATATATATATATATATATATATATATATATATATATATATATATATATATATATATATATATATATATATATATATACAGACGTTAAACATAGGAAAACTGTTTTTTTGTAAAACACTGTAGCGCGCCCACCCACGTGCCCGATTGCGAGCGCAGCCACTGGTAGAATATTCCCGAGCGATGACGTAATCCCCGGCGGGGGAAAACCCATACGCGTCCAGACTGGTTTATTACATCCGGTGGACTGATCCGTTGTATTCAATGATTGTCGTGTCGGAGAGTTCCAGAAGGACACTTGGCTATAAAAATACCGTCGGAAGGACAACCGAGAAAACAGTCTGTTATATAAAAACAACGAACAATGAACAGTGGGTGATATAAATAAACAGTCTACGAGTGGTGAACATAAATAAATGTAGTTATATAAATAAATATAGTGATATAAATATTGTTTAATTAAATAATCTTAGTGTTTAAGTATTCAATAATATTCTTAATCATAGTGTTACTTATTTTTATTATCTTTTTTTTATTTATCCTAATTATTTATCGTTTAATAAACGTATTATTTTAATTAATAATATTTCATTGATATTTACAATTCAAGCATATAAATAAACGTCACAATTGGTGTCAGAAGTGGGATTGTAAATAAATTGTGAAGTGTAAATAAAAATAAATTAAATGGCGACTAAACAATTAAAATTCAACGAATTAAAAGTAGATTAATTAACTAGTCTTAAAAAAAAAATATGCCGACCCAGGTGGAGTAGCGGTAGCGCAATCGCTTCACGCTCCAAGGGTCCTGGGTTCGAATCCCGGATAAGGCATGGTTGTTGTGTGTGTCTCTCATCATTTCATCTTCATCAACGAAGGATATATAATGCAAATATTATAAAATATTAAGCAAAATGTCACCCCCATACATCAATTGTAATAAGTTCGATGTAACTTTAAATACAATAAAGAATTATTATTATTATTATAACTAGTCTTTATAAAAAATCTTTAAAAAATAAAGTTATGAAATACGCAAAAACAAAAAAAAACGTATCAAAGAATAATAAACATTTTAAAAAAAAATTAAATAAATTTTATATATAGTTGTATACCACGAATCGGGCGCGTGGGTGGGCGCGCTACAGTATTTTACAAAAAAAAACAGTTTTCCTATGTTTAACGCCTATATATATATATATATATATATATATATATATATATATATATATATATATATATATATATATATATATATATATATATATATATATATATATATATATATATATATATATATATATATATATATATATATATATATATATATATATATATATATATATATATATATATATATATATATATATATATATATATATATATATATATATATATATATATATATATATATATATATATATATATATATATATATATATATATATATATATATATATATATATATATATATATATATATATATATATATATATATATATATATATATATATATATATATATATATATATATATATATATATATATATATATATATATATATATATATATATATATATATATATATATATATATATATATATATATATATATATATATGCTACTGAATATGATAATAGTACATTACCTCCTGTATGTTATTTAATATTAATTACTTTATTATCATTGCATATATCAAAGAAAAGTTAATGTCAATAAATATTTGTTTCAATATTTTATTATGTAATATAAAAATATTTACAACTGTCATTGTGGCTGAATGGTTAGCATGGCTGCCTGTGGAACGAAAGTACTTTTGAAAGTTTGTGTTCAAATCTCCATCAAGCTAAACTGTCTATTTTTTATATTTTAATTACATATTATACTAAAAAGATATTATGAGATAATATGAATGAATTAGTTAAATAATTACAAATAAGTTTCTATCACGATATAAAAGTAATTTCAATGGAAGTAGTAACCGTCAAAAGCAAGATTTTAAAACTATACCACATACTTTTCCTTTATAAATACAGTAAAAATACAAAACATACAAATATTCATTGTGTCTCAATCATGTTTTATTAAGATCAAAAGAAAATATTATGCATTTTTATTAAATCCATATTTTGATTATTGTAATAATTTTTGTCATTGTTCAAACCAATTGTTTTTATTTATAAAATTTTGTTAACCATTTCAATATCTGTCTTCTATTTCCAATTATAATAATTTAGAAATAAGCTTTTTCTATAAAAAAATATTTAAAGTATTTTTCTTTTCGTGTCAACAATGTGTTCATTGTTTTTTTTTTGTATTGTTTATATTAAATATTCGTGTCATAATGAATTTCTTAAACGCTAACGATCGAGTGAATATTATAAAAATGTATTACAATTCGTAATTAATACATAAATAAAAAAAAAGTTTAGCTTGATGGAGATTTGAACTCCAGCCTTCAAAATTCTTTCATTCCACAGGAAGTAATGCTAACCATTCAGCCACAATGATAATTGCAAATATTTTTTAGTTACAAACTAGTATGATTCAAAATCTAAATTATGAAGTATTTTATTAAATTTGCTACGTGCAATTTAAAGTATTATTAGACTGCTATGTATCCCGATTTTCTTAATGTGACGTGCGCCCCGGAGATAAAAGTATACGTACGCCGCTGAAAGAATGTACTAGAGCGATGACGTAATCCCGGAATTTCCCAGATGTTGAAATATCGCGACGCGCCGGCTAGAGGTTAATTACGCCGTGACCTCATTCTTTTGTATACAGGTCATTGTCGCTTCGAAGGCTTCTAGAATGATATGAGCTGTATAAATACCGGCCGAAAGAAAGCGGAGGGATAGTCTGATATATATAAGCAACGAGCGATGAACTTGGTGATATAAATATACAGTTTACCAGTTGTTAACATAAATAAATGGAGTTATATAAATAAGTGTAGTGATATAAATATTGTATAGATAAATAATCGTAGTGTTTAAGCATTTAAATAATATTCTTAGTGTTTATAATTATTTAATCATAGTGTTAGTTGTTTTTATTATCTTTTAATATTTAATCCTTAATTATTTATCGTTTAATAAACGTATTCTTTTAGTTAATAATATTTGTCTATGTTTTACACTTCACCCATATAAATAAAAACGTTACATTATTTATCGTTTTTCCGAAATATATTTTCCCCGTTTAAATTCTCTTCTTATTTGCAAAAAACTGTTTTCCCATGTTAAACGCCTATGTCAAGGCTTGCTTGGGGCACACGGTATTATAATACTATATTAAATTATATTAATAAGTGGATCTAAGTTTGTCGGGAAAACGTTAGTGCGTATGTGATTTTATTTTATGTATTATTTCGTCATTTCATTATTGTTGAATGAAAAGTTTAGCTTGATGGAGATTCGAACCCCTACTTTCAAAAGTTCATTCATTCCACAGGCAGACATGCTAACCATTCAACCACAATGACAATTGCAAATATTTTTTATTACATAATTAAATATTGAAACAAATATTTATTGACATTAACTTTTCTTTGATATATGGAACTTTTTATTTTCAAAAAACTGTTTTCCCATGTTAAACGCCTATGTCAAGGTTTGTTTGGGACACACGGTATATATATATATATATATATATATATATATATATATATATATATATATATACATATATATATATATATATATATATATATATATATATATATATATATATATATATATATATATATATATATATATATATATATATATATATGTATACAGTCAGGATGATGGTAAATTTTGAATAAAACTCTTGCAGCCGTATTCATAGAAAATTTATGCCAGACTAAACTTGAATCATCTCGGTACTAACTTCTCTACTTATTCATGGAGAAGGTTTAACTTTAGTCTAGAACTAAGTCAGTACTAACTCCGGACTATATTTAGTCCTGCCTCTACCTAAGTTTACCGATGGATTAACCACACTTTTTTGGCACAAATGTCATCTGAGAGCAGATTTTCGTGTTTATATCATGAAATAATGATCTAAATAAATGAAATTATTAATCATGCTATTGATATGCAACATTCTCGAGATGTACTTGAATATCAACGAAGAAACCCAAAAATATATTTGTATTATATAAATCCATTCGACAAGTATAATGAGAGAGAATTTACACAAATTTATTGGTTAGTAATTAAATTGTAGTAATGAAATTTTCACATATATATGTATGCTTTATAATTATTAGATTTAAGAAAGATATTTTAGAAATTAAACCTTTATTGGAAAATAATAGTAACAATCTCCCCACAAATGCAAGTATGTACATATAGAGTACAATTAGATATCTAGGCAAAAAAAATATCAAAACGAAACTGATATATACGTACAAATTCAGTGTAAACTAAAATATATCTCTTCTAATAGGTACAAACAGAGCCGCTCCGTGGATTAAAAGGCGACTGCAAAGTTATATTTCAGCGCTCCCCATACCATAATAAATTTTAAACTATACTTTTAATTCTTCGAAAAATGCTAAATTAATATATTGAAATATCCTTTGTTAAATTCATTGTTGTAATCAATATTATTATCTTATAAACAAAATCGTTTGTTGTAATCAACAATGTTATAGTTATAGCTTGCGACATAAAAATGTCAGAAAATTATCCGTTTAGCAGTATTTTTTTTCCACTAAATTCATTGTCGGATTCAAACATTCAATCAATATTATTGAGCTTTAACCAAAATATTCATTGTTGTAATCAATATCTTCACAATTATTATTATTATTTGAATATAACAATGCTAGAAAAATAACCATTTGGTAGGAAAATTATTTTACTTAAATTTTATTAGAGATCTAATGTAAACAAACAATATATATATATATATATATATATATATATATATATATATATATATATATATATATATATATATATATATATTGTTCACTTCTATCACCTTACTGTGTAAGTTGTATGACAATTTTTTCTTTACGAATAAGAGCAGTAAAGAAATATTATTATTTACCAGTGGCGTATATAAGGGGGGGGGGGCGAATTATTTTATATTTATTTAATACTTGGAAATACAAATGGCAAAATATTGAAAATAAACCAAAAATTGCTTTAGAAGCATTGGAAGAATGCAATAAAGATTTTTTATCCAATGGGGTCATTTCAAAAAAAAAAAAATCGTTTTTTTTTTTATAAAATCGTGAAATCCGTCTCATTTAATAAATATAGTAATATAAAATAACATGAAATATGCGACTTTTCATTCATAAATTTGCTAATAAAGTTTCGCGGCTGTAAAATTCGGGACGTCACGGCTTGTTACTCACACAAAGACATTCCTCTCACACACACACAATGATCCACGTGATATCCGTTTGCTGCTGTAAACAAGCTAACCTAAAATTGTGACAGGTGACATCAGACTTAAAAATAATGGTATGTAAATAAAACATTTATTAAAATAAATACCAAAAGTTGTATGAAATATGTTTTTCGTTAACAATATGTTGCTGTCACAAAATAAAACTGAGAAGTGATAACCCAAACAATCATAGTTCCAAACACAACCGGTAGAGGGCTGCTGCCGCATCCGACAAGCCGTGACGTATAGCCGTGACGTCAGCGTCCAAATATTTGAAATTAAAGATAACTTTTAAAAAATCATATTTCTGATTCTAAAGACTTGTAAAGTAAACATACACCTACATATTTAATTTGACCTATTCTTTCAAGAAAAAAATAAATTAGAAAATGTGAAATGACCCCATTATACGTATACTTCTCTTGATATTAGTAACCTTGCCAGTATGTACAGCTTAAGTAGAAAGAACATTTTCAACACGCAGACTGAAAACTTTAAAAAGAAATACAATAGGTGAAGAACAACTTACAGGCTTAACTTTATTATCTGCACATAGAGATATATACAGTGAGTTAATTAAAAACATGGCCATAGGCGTTTAACATAGGAAATCAGTTTTTCATTGCTCAAAAGTTCCAAATTATTTTAGACAAAAATACTTCAAATAAATGTTATAGAGAATTAAATTTTGCACCCGAATTAGTAATAAGATTTTATTTTTAACATTTAATAATCAAGAAAATCAATTTTAAAGTTTTTCGAAGATTGCTGATTTATAGCGACAGCCATGCAACTCAAACAAAATTTGTGCACCATTTTATAATCTGAAGCTTTTCTTCAAAAGAAAACTTCCATATTTTCAAAGAAATATTTTATTGAACGAAAATCACAAAACACAAACTTTTTTTGACAGTAAGATGGCATACAATTGTTTGTAATTTTGTTTGAGTTCCATGGCCACCGCTATAAATCAGCTATCTCCAGAAAAAATTTAAATTGATTTTCTCGGTTATGAAATGTCAAAAATAAAATCTTATTACTAATTCGGGTGCAGAATTTAATTCTCTTCCACATTTATTTGAAGTATTTTTGTCTATAATAATTTCGGAACTTTTGCGCAAGGAAAAACTGATTTCCCATGTTTTTAATTAACACAGTGTATACATAGATACAGAATAAATTATAAATATTTTTGCAAGGAAAAATCGAAAACTAGATTATATATATATTATATCTGTACTTTAAGATTTTTTTTGTACAATCTGGGCCCCCTCCGAAATATAAATCTATATACGCCACTGTTATTTACTGTCATGAAATGGCGTCTTTGTGCGAGGCACAAGCTGCCCAGCCGCACAGAGCGACCCTGGATACAAAAATGTATTTGTTTTTTGTTTGTAGCATATTTACACAACTTTGACAGTTAAAATGTTACTGCGCATGTTCAGTAACAGAAATAGACCATGGCCAAATTGAGCCATGGTATTAACGGCGTATTAGTTAATACCGAACTAAAGTAGTACGAACTTTGGCTATGAATATCGAATGTTGAATCCGTACTAACGTAGGGTTACTTAGATCGCCTTTGATACAGGACTATCTTCTTTACTATGAATAGGGCTGTTATAAGTTAATATCAAGCTTTCAGAATTATTTCGACTTCATCTGTTGTAATTTTTTTTTATCAAATTTAAATATGTTTCGATTTATCTACAAAACCCAATCTTTGTTCTCATGCCTGCTATGTTTAATATCTAACCTCAACAAGTAGTAAGTACTTCATAGCACATTTTAACATGTAATATTACAGTCATTGTTAACCAATTGTACTTATCCTGAGGAAGGAATAAAATAATTCCGAAAGCTTGATATTAACTTACAAGAGTTTTATTCAAAATTTACCATCATCCTGACTGCATACCTGTGAACATTTCATCTTCTATATATATATAGAATGAAAGAATTTTTGCAGGTTGAGCTTCGAGTCTCCATCAAGCTAAACTTTTCATTATTTATTTTTTATTTATGAATTAATTACGAATTGTAATACATTTTTATAATATTCACTCGATCGTTAGCGTTTAAGAAATTCATTTTGATACGAATATTTGATATAAACAAAACGAAAAACCAAACTATGAACACATTGTTGACACGAAAAGAAAAATACTTTAAATATTTTTTTTTATAGAAGAAGCTTATTTCTAAATTATTGTAATTGGCAATAGAAGATAGATATTGAAATGGATAACAAACAATATTTTATAAATAAAAATAATTGGTTTTAACAATGACAAAAATTGGTTACAGCAATCAAAATATGGATTTAATAAAAATGCATAATTCTTTCTTTTGATCTTAATAATACATGATAATAACACAATGAATATGTGTATGTTTTGTATTTTTACCTTATTTATAAAGGAAAAGTATGTGGTATAGTTTAAAATCTTGCTTTTGACGGTTACTGTTACTACTTCCATTGAAATTATTATTATATCGTGATAGAAACTTATTTGTAATTATTTAACTAATTCATCCATATTATCTCATAATATCTTTAAAATATAATTTGTAATTAATACATAAATAAAATAAAATAATGAAAAGTTTAGCTTGATGGAGATTTGAACCCCAACCTACAAAAATTCTTTTATTCCACAGGCAGACATACTAACCATTCAGCTACAATGACATTTGAAAACATTTTTATATTACATAATAATATATTGAAACAAATATTTATTGCCATTTATTTATAATTTTCTTTAATTTATGCAATAATAATAAAGTAATTAGTAATAAATAACGTACAGGAGATAATGTACTATTATCATCGATTATCATATTGTAACGTTTTTATTTATATGGGTGAAGTGTAAAACACAGACAAATATTATTAACTAAATGAATAAGTTTATTAAACGGTAAATAAATATTAAGAATATATAATTAAAAGATAAAAAATTAAACTAACACTATGATAAACAAATATTAACACTAATTTAAAGACTAAGAATATTATAAGACACTTAAACACTAAGATTATTTATTTAAACAATTAACACCACTCTTTATGTCACTAATTACATTTATTTATGTTCACTTGTCGACTGTTGTTTATATCACCAACTATTCACTACACTTATTTATAACACTACTTCTTTACTCGTTACTTCTATAATACAGAATGTGTTCGCTGGCTTTGGCGACGGGTTATATACCTAGCGACTTTAATTCTAGAACCTCCTGGAGAACTTCTAGAGATAAACAACGTACACAATAGATCGCGACAAGTTTAAGCGCGTCTGTTGCTCGCGACACCGTGACGCCTGCGTGGCGCGGCGGCGGCGAGGGATACGTTACACTGCCCCCTCCTTAAGACTGTTTCGTCCCGGAACAGTCCGTGATGACGAAATCTGCATGTACTACCCTTGCTGCATTTCGAATTCTTAAAGAAGTGACAGTCGATGGTCCGCTCAACTTCTTTTTCCTGTCCGTTGGGGTTAAAGCTGCAGACGAGAATTTCAACGCCGGTGAAACGGAAGAGGATCTCTAACATATTCCTTACAATCCTCCAATCCAGACCGTCTAGACCACAACCTAACTTCGGTACCGCTAGCTTCAAAATGTCATTCTCCAGTAAATGATCCCTCAAATCGCATAGCGAGTTCCATAGGCTGTGATACGACGGCTTCTGGTACGAGCGTGGTTTTGTAACAAGGTAGAAGATGTACCGCTGATGGTCTGCATTGCTATCTCTCAGTCGTAACGTTTTCCCAACAGATGGACGTTGGTTGGCCAGTTCTTGTAGTCGTCCATATTTCGCCTTAAAGACTGAGGCTATGCCGCGGGACATCTTTAAGTCTTCTGATACGCAGTGGCCAAGGGAATACTCTGAAGACACGGTGAACAGATCTCGGTGTTCTTCTTTTGTCAAGCCGTATCGCACCTTTCGCCCAAAGGAGTAGTTCTCCATGAAATCTTCAAAAGTCGGTTCTTGAGCTATGATCCGACGAACTGTTGCTCCATTATGGTCTTCGTGGTTGTCTCCGGCAAAAGGGGCTAGCCGATTAAAGTGTACCACTCTCGGCTTCCCTGTAGGTCGTTTCTTAATTCTATATACCATGTCGTTTATTCTTTTGACTACCTCATAGGGGCCCTCCCAATTCTTTTGCAGCTTTGGTGATAACCCGCGGCGCCTTTGTGGGTTGTAAAGCCACACTAAATTCCCAAGTTGATATCCACCTTTTTCATTCGGTCGCTGGCAGTTTGAATGTTCGCACGGACTTGTTCGTGAATGTCATCCATTCTTCTCCGTAAGCCCGTAACGTAGTCTTCTCCGGCCAGGTCTTCCCCAGGTTTGCTGCCGAACACCAAGTCGCATGGTAAACGCAACTCACGTCCGAATAAGATGTTCGCAGGAGTTTGTCCTATTGTTTCATGCACGGATGAACGATAAGCCATTAGGAACAGATGAAGATGTCGGTCCCAGTCTCTTTGGTGGTTGGAGACTACCTTCGACAAATATCAGTTGATCGTTCTGTTCATTCGTTCAACCATGCCATCGGACTGCGGATGTAATGTAGTTGTTCTTGTTTTATTAATTCCTAATATCGTACAGATATTTTGGAAAACGGTAAACTCGAAATTTCTTCCCTGGTCGGAGTGAAGTTCACGTGGTACCCCGAATCGGCATATACATTCTTTAACTAAAGTTTCAGCGACCGTGGTGGCTTCTTGATTGGACAATGGATAGGCTTCAACCCACTTGGTGAAGTAGTCCATGACAACCACGATATATTTATTTCCGTCGTCACTTTCTGGGAATGGTCCGGCCACATCAATCGCAATGCGCTCAAATGGACTGCCAACGTTGTATTGACGCATTGGAGCTTTTCGTCGTCTATAAGGGCCGTTGCTTACAGCACAAACCACACATTTCTTGCACCAGTCTTTAGCATCTTCAGTGAAGTTAACCCAGTAAAACCGCTGGCGCAATCTTTCTAGAGTTTTGGTGACTCCAAAATGGCCTCCAGATCCGTCATGGATCTCTTTCAACACGTCTGGTATCCTACTCTTAGGAATGACCAACTGAGCTTTCTTCTCAGTTCCATCAGCATTCTCTACCACACGCTTCAACAGGCCGTCCTCAATGACCATGGAGTCCCATTGCTCCCAATACGCTTTTACACTCTGTGAGTGTGGTTCAACGTCTTCCCATATTGGTTTGCATTCTTCTGCTTTCAATTTCAGTATAATTTACAAATTCGGGTCATTTTCTTGGTCTTCGCGTAGTCCATCGGGCTGCCAATTATCATCGACTACTGTTATCCTGGCGACGGTGAAATGTTTCTCTTCCAGTCGACTACAATGCTTGCATTCATCTTGGCATGGCCTTCTGGACAATGCGTCGGCATTACGATGGCTGGAACCCGTCCTATGATCGATTTTGAAATCGTATTCCTGTAGTCTTTCAATCCATCTAGCCACCTGACCTTCAGGATTCTTGAATTGTAGCAGCCATTTTAATGCAGCATGGTCAGTTCTAACCAAAAATCTTCTACCGTACAAATATTTGTAGAAATGTTCCACGGATTTGACGACCGTCAAGAGTTCTTTTCTGGTCACACAGTAATTCCGTTCTGGTTTTGACAAGGTCTTACTAAAGTAGGCAATAACCGTGTCATGTCCATCTTGTATCTGGGAAAGAACGCCACCAATTCCGACGTTGCTGGCATCTGTGTCTAGCATGAATTCTCCTTCAGGTAAAGGATAACTCAAAACGGGTGCGCTTGTCAAAGCATGTTTTAGTTCTTTAAATGCAACTGTACAGTCAATTTCCCAGATAAATCTTCTTGAGTAAGCCTTGTCAGTAGCTTGGCTATGTTGGCAAATCCAGGTACATATCGTCGATAATAGGTACACAAACCAAGAAAACTTCTAAGTTCGTGTTTGTCCCTAGGTGCTGGCCAGTCTCTCACAGCCTATATCTTCTCCTGGTCAACTGCAATACCCTTGCGGGAAACCAAGTGTCCAAGGTAATGAACTTCTCCCTGAAACAGGTGACACTTCTTCGGGCTAAATTTCAGGTTAGCCTTCCTCAATCTCTGGAAAACCTCTTCCAAATTCATCATGTGGTCCTCGAATGTCTTACCTACCACAATAATATCGTCGAGGTACACTAAACAGGTTTTGCAAGATAGCCCAGCTAATACTGTTTCCATGAGTCGTTCAAACATTGCGGGAGCATTGCAGAGCCCAAACGACATTACGGTAAATTGCCAGAGTCCTGTACCAATGGTGAAGGCTGTCTTCTCCTTGTCTTTTGGATCCAAATCCACTTTCCAGTAGCCGCTCTTTAGTTCCAAAGTGGAGAAAATCTTTGAGCCAGCCAAAGTGTCTAATGTGTCGTCTATTCGAGGTAGCGGATAGCTATCCTTCTTCGTCACGTTGTTAAGTTGACGATAATCGACGCAAAATCGTGTAGAGCCATCCTTCTTCTTCACTAACACCACTGGTGAAGCCCATGGACTGCTTGAATGTTCAATCACACCTTCCATCTTCATGTCCTCGATTATTCTTTCTGCTTCCTCACGCTTCGCCAGTGGTAGTCTTCTTGCTGGTTGACGGATGGGTCTTGCGTCTCCGGTGTCTATTTTATGATGAACTATATTAGTTCTCCCCTTGGTTTTCTCGTCAAATTCGAACACATCTTTAAAATTTCCAATTAGATTCTTTGCCTTTGTTCTCTGGTCGGCGGTCAATTCTTCAAACGATGTTGTCAATTGATTGATTAACGTGTCCGGAACTTTCTGAGATGTGTTCCATTTGGCCTTTACAGTTCGGATAATCGAGGATACTGCCGAGCAATCTCCTACAATTGTTCCTCTCTTCAGAACAACAGGATAAAAATTTACGTTCATTATTCGAACTGGTATTACCCGGCTGGCTTTGACCAGTGATTTTCCGACAACTCCAGTGCCAGTTTTGGTATCATCATTCTTGGGCTCCAGCATAACGATACTTCCCTCACAGAAACTACCATCTAAATGTGCTTCCAGGATAGTTTCACTTCGTTCTGGGATGGTAACGTCCTCGGCCATTAGTACGCGCACAGCTTTGTCATCTCGTGGATTTAATATAAGTTCTTCTTCATTAACCATTATCACTCCATTTTTCAGGTCAAGTTTAAAACCATGCTTTGACATTGTGTCCATTCCGAGTATTACTTCATCTTCAACTTCAGCTACCAGCGCACGATATTTAAAGGAGGTGTTTCCAATAGAGATGGTGACATCTACTTCTCCTAATACGGTAGCTTGTTCTCCCGTCGCTGTGCGTAATCGCCACTTAGTTGGTTGAAGATGCGTCTTGCCAGTTTTCTTCGCCAAGGCGGGTCTAATTAAATTTTTTGTCGCTCCCGTATTCAGTAGCATTTTCAGTGGCCTTCCATTAATAGAGCCATCCACATAGATGATATTGGATTTATGATGAAGAGATGCAACATAACTGATGGATTGTGGAGCTACTAGATTACGGGTCGACAGTTGCCCCTTCGCATCAACCTTTTCCGACTGCTTTTCTTCCTTTGTCGGTTCCGTTTTCTTTGGCATTTTTCTACAAAGTCTTTGCGGATGACCCAGTTCACCGCAGTTCCAACAGCGGAGTTTCTTTCTTCCGGTAAACACTTCACTTGCGATTCGTCGCACTGTCTCTTCTAGATCTTCGGAATTTTCCTTTCTCTCAGCATCCATATTTCGCACTCGCGATTGGTTACGTGAAGCTTGTTTGGCAGCTTCATGCTCCAATGCATATGAGAGTGCGTCAATAAAAGTTTTTGGGCGAGCCAATCGTAGTGCTTGCTGAGTTTCGCTGTCTCGAACCCCGTAAATGAATGATTGAGTGGCCAGGCACTCCAAAACGCTGTCAGGAGCCGTAGGATGTGCGAGATGAACCAAACGAGCTACGTCAACTTCAAATTCTTGAAGGCTTTCTTTTGAACTCTGATACCGGTTCCTCAGTTGCGTCTGGTACACCTGCTCCAGATGCGCATTTCCATACCGCATATCCAATCGCTTGACTAGTTGGTCGTAGTCTTCTTGTTCCTCTTCCTTCAGCGTTTGTAGGATGTCGATAGCTTCTCCACGTAACGAGACAGTCAACGCTGTAGTCTTCTCCGTGGTCGTCCAGTTATTTTCTTTGGCAGTCGCTTCAAATTGTTTTAAATAATTCGGCCACGAAGACTTCCCATCAAATTCCGGAGTTTTTATGTGCATTTTTGAAGTAGTATCAGGTTTTACTACTTTTTTTCCTTCTATTAGACTTGGCTCAGCCACACCAGAATTCGGAATTGACGATGATGTAATTTTAGTGAATTTTTCTCGTAATTCTTCTATCTTCCTGTCATACTTTTCTTCCAAATTCTTGAGGCCTTCTTCAGTATTTTCCATTAATTTTTGTTCTAAATTTCTAGAATTTTCTTCCAATTTTTCTTCTAATTTTCCTTCTAAACTTTTACAATTTTCTTCTAATTTTTCTTCTAAACTTGTAGAATTATCCTCTAATTTTTGTTCTAATTCTCTAGAATTTTCTTCTAATTTTTGTTCTAATGTTCCTGTCAATTCTTCTTTTAATGTTCTAGAAATTTCTTCGGCTTTTCTAGAACTTTCTGCCATCTCCTGTTTTAATTCTTTTTTTAATGTTCTAGAATTATCTTCTAATTTATTTTCTAATGTTCTAGAACTTTCTTCTGATTTTCTAGAACTTTCCTCTAATTTATTTTCTAATGTTCTAAAATTTTGTTCTAATTTACCAAATTCGGATAGGTCAAATAAGTATTCTTCAGGATTTTCACCAGAATCGATTAATGCTTGCCGCAGTCTTTCTTGAAGTGTTGACTTCCTTCCTGTTGTTTCCACATCCCGTTCTTCTAGTTCTCTCTTGAGATCACCTACTTTTAATTCACTTAATTTTATTTTTTTAGTCGACATTTTATTTATTTTTGTTTACACTTCACTGTTATTAACAACCCCACACCTGACACCAATTGTAACGTTTTTATTTATATGGGTGAAGTGTAAAACACAGACAAATATTATTAACTAAATGACAGCATACCTGTGAACATTTCACCTTCTATCTAACTGGTCAGTCGTGATCACAACCAACTCTCTCTCTCTCTTTCTCTCTCTCTCTCTATACAGAGTGTATCAAGATAATGGAACAGTGCCATTTATTCGTGAATATGAAAAGTTACACGAAAAAGTGATTAAGATATTTTGTAAAGCATAGAGGGGGACACATTTTGACATAACTATTATTATTTTAGAGCCAGTGGTACTCAACTTATGGATCAATGTTATATATTTTTAAATGGTATCATATAGTTTTTATTAACCCATTAAATAGCGAATTTTCTTCTGAATTCAACAATATAATAATATCATACCCTTACATTGTAAAAAATTTGATAAAAGTTAACTCAAAGTTAGTATCTTATTTTTTTTAAGTAGGCCAAGTAAGCATTTAACTATTAAAACAATAGATAAGTATCTCTCATTTTTGCATGTCACTGTTACTTATTATATTATTTTTTCGAAATGTTCCAAATTTCGTTATTTTTTTTTATTTCGCGTAATTACTACTTAGTCTTGCGAAATTAGGATAACTTTCTGCAAATAAATTGCATGCTGGGAATGCATTTTGCTGGGTCTTGCATCAATAAATAAGATCAGTTTTTGTTAAATCTGCTGCCATTATTAAATTAATTAATTATTATTGTTTGCACAACCTACTTAAAAAAATTAAAATAGAAATAAAATACTAACTTTGAATTAATTTTTATCAATTTTTTTGCAATGTAAAGGTATGATATTATTATATCGTTGAATTCAGAAGAAAATTTTCTATTAAATTAGTTAATAAAAAACATGCCATTTAAAAAAATGTAACATTGATCCATAAGTTGAGTACCACTGGCTTTAAAATAATAATGGTAATGTCAAAATGTGTCCCCCTCTATGCTTTACAAAATATCTTAATCACTTTTTTGTGTAACTTTTCATTTTCACGAATAAATGGCACTGTTCCATTATCTTGATACACCCTGTATATATATACTGCACCTTTGGAGAAACAATGACGTAAGTGTAATTTTTTCAAAAAATGAGTTATTATTACCACAATAATCCTAAAGCTCAACTTTATCTGGGGTAACAAAGACAGAATTGTGTCTTTTCCCTTTTCCGCTAGATGGCGAATATGTCTTTGTGGAATTGTGATTCATTACCCCCTATCCTGGTGCTACAAAGTCAGAGTAGTCAGTTGTGCACAATATTTAAACGTAAAGGTAAATTTTGTCATTGAATTTGGAACAACGAAGACAAAAGTATCTTTATGTCTTTGCTGCTAAATTAGTACAAGTATTTTTACGCTCATAATCGGAGAAACAATGACAGAAAGTACCTACTTTTAAGTCGTTGTTACTAAAATAATATTTTAGCTCTCTGAAGCAACAATGACGTAAATGTACTTTAAGTCGTCGTTGTTCTATGTATCCGAATAACTGTGAACTACGACTGACTGAAACAACGACTTAAATGTAATTATGCCCTTATTACTCCATTTTTTTTCTTTAAACATTTGTATTCTGTATTCACAAACCGCAAATATGTCTTTGTTATGATGCATATTTTCGTATTTTTAATACGCAATTCAATATTAGATCTCATGATCCAAAAAAAGATCACTGTGAATATAAATTTAACATTGAATTTGTTTTTAATACATTTTTTATAATAATTAAAATAATATCGACGGATGATGGATAAATTGAAGGAAATAAAATATACTCCTTGTTGCAAACGTTTCGGATTTTTATTAATCCATCCTCAGTGCTACAGAGGAAAGGAAGAATAAATCGTTACAAAGTAAAATACAGCAAAAGCCCAGCAATAATTACACATTAGTAAATAAATATTTCTTTTAATGAGGCTAAAACTATTGCACAGCGCAAGTCATATGCATCTGTTGCTAATACACAAAATCTCAACGATGTGTGCAGGCAACATTTAATTACTGCCGGAACACTCAATAATAGCAATCAGCAAAAACATCACTACGTTACTGTGCAACAAAAATCTGCACAGAAAACTCAACAAGTACCAAATCATAACCCGCCACCACCTCATTTATTTTATAACCAAATCTCACCCATACCTCCCATTACACATAATCCCTTCCCTCCTTCATATCACATTTCTAACCCTACTCACAAAGAAGAATCTACCTCCAAAAATATTATTAATCTTGTAACTCTCATTACTGAATTAATATCAGACCAAAATTCAAATACGCAAGATATTGTCAAACAGTTGTTAACTCAATTTCTAGATCAAATTTCGTCACATTCATATCAATAATGAATTCTATGAACATACTACAATATAATGTAAGGTACATTAAACCAAATAAAAATTTACTCGAATGCACACTTTCTCAAAATAAAATACACATTGCTTTAATATCTGAAACCTGGTTAAAAAATAATTAATCTTTCCGCATTAGTGGTTACAACTGCATTCGGAACGACAGAAATGACGGCTACGGAGGTAGCTGCATTTTAATTAAAAATAATTTAAATTATAAAGTTATTAATATAACAAATCCCTGCCCGCATATATTACAAATAACCGCAGCAGCAATTCTTGTAAATGATAAATGGACGCATTTTATTTCAATATATATTAAGCCTAACCACAGGTTCTCAATTGCCGAATGGAACCAAATTTTTCAACAATTTCCATCCCCAGTATTCATCGGCGGAGACTTTAATGCTCACCATATTTCTTGGGGTTGCGAATTCTCAGACCCGGAGGGTCAAAACATTGCCGATATTATTAACAATTTCAATCTCTCACTTCTCAACGACGGCTCTCCAACTATGTTTAATGCCCCATCTAGTCGGAAATCAGCAATAGATTTAACTATTTGTTCACCTAGATTAGCCCTCATCAGTTCATGGTCAACAGCTGAGTCTATGTGGTCGAATCACCTGCCAATTTTAACAACTTTGGATTTCAATATCAGCCAATGGAGTACTATTTACCCTAACACTAAATGGAATACTAAAAAAGCAGACTGGAACATTTATAAAATCATTTCCGACAATCGATTTTTACATTTTAATTTCACCGACTCTGTAGTAGAGGATTACGATAACTTTATCTCTATTATCAAAGATGCTGCAAATGTTGCTATTCCTATTAATAAACCTAAAACTATCAACGTCTTCCGAGAACGTTGTTGGTGGGATGATGACTGTGCAAAACAATTAGCAATATCAAAAGAAGCTTATAAGAAATATAAAAATAATATGACTTTACCTAATTATATTGAATGCAAAAAGCAAACGGCCATTACCCGTAAATTATTCCTACACAAGAAAAGAGAATCATGGAAAAAAAATTGCGAGAAAATGAATAGTCACACCCCGCTTAGTAATACTTGGAATAAAATTAAAACCCTTAATAATTCGTTAAACACAAACCCTTCCAACAATTCGTACAATGTGCAATGTATTGAGAATTTATTCAACAAAATTGCGCCAAGCTCCTGTAAGGAACCTAACAATGATATCCCCAATAGAGACAACAATGATAACTTTCTTAGCGCGACTTTTTCCATAACTGAATTAAAATATGCACTTAAAAAAACCTCCAACACTTCTCCTGGTCATGACAATATAACTTATTCCATGCTGTATAACTTGTCGGACAGAGGTCTAGATATATTACTTAATATATTTAATCGAATCTGGTCATCCCCCACTCATATTCCAGATTGGCAAATATACATTATTAAACCGATTCTTAACCCGGTAAGGACAAAAATGAAGATTCTGCCCACCGCCCTATCTCGCTCTCTTCTTGTGTACTTAAAACATATGAAAGACTAATAAAAAACAAACTTGAATGGTGGTTGGAAAATAATAATATACTTCCTCAATCTCAACATGGTTTTAGACGTGGTCACAGCACCATGGATAATTTATCTACTCTTGATTCAGACATTCAACTTAGTTTCAGTAGCATGAATTATGTTGGCGCTCTTTTCGCAGATATAAAAGGAGCTTTTGATAATGTTTCTATTAAGATCCTAAAATCGAAAATGTTAAATATAGATATCCCTCCTGTCTGTGTCCAAGCGATCATAAACCTAATTGAATGCCGAATTTTACATCTTAAATATCAAAATATTTCTCTAGGTCCAAGATCTGTTCATGTTGGTCTCCCACAGGGTTCAGTGCTGAGTCCTTTATTATTTAATATATACATGCTAGACTTAAATAACTTCCTTTCATCAAAAGTTAAAATTTTACAATATGCCGATGATATATGTATCTATACACAAAACAAAAATCTTAAGGAAGTACGAAAAATCCTTAATTCTGCTACTTATGAGCTTTGCGCCTGGCTTTCCTTAAATGGCTTAGATCTGTGTCCCTCCAAAACAGTTGTATCATTTTATACTCGACATAGATTGAATAATATCCCATCCACGATCAAGTTAGGTAGTTTTAATATTAAAGTCTGTGCTGTCATAAAATTCTTAGGGATGTACTTAGATCCGAAATTATCTTGGAAGGCGCATATAGACCATATTATTAAAAAATGTGAACCAAGAATTAACATTATTAGATCTGTCGCTCACTCAAAATGGGGTGCACACCCCGAAATTTCCTTAACAATTTACAAAAATTTTATTCGATCTATAATAGATTATGGCTATATATTATATGGCTCTGCGAAGATCCAAACACTTCGTAAACTCGACGTTCTGCAAAATAAAGCTATTAGAGCTTGTATTGGAGCCCTATCCTCTACCCCTACCAATGCCTTGCTCACTGAGGCCAGAATAATGCCATTACATTTACGTCGATCAGTTTTAGCCAGCAGATTTACTCTAGATCACATGTCTCAAGCCCATTCTCCTCCTATCGCTAGATTAGCCACTGAAGTCCTGACAAATAAATTCTGGTCAAAGAAACCATCCCCTCCGCTGGTTGAAAGCTTCACGCACCTCGCTAAATTACCAGTCCACAATCTCCAAACCAATACTCTCTTATGTTATAATTATCCATTTAAATATTCCATGGAAAATGAATTTATCTATCCCGATTTCCTTTCTTTTCAACCAGACTCACTCCCTGATATTGATAATATTATTTTTCATGAGAAAATAGAATCCGAATTCCCTAATGCGCTTCACGTTTATACAGACGGATCCAAATCAAAATCCGGCGTTGGTTGTGCGATTTTTATTCCCCAAACTAATCATAAAGCCAAATTTAAACTTGACAATGAGATGTCAATTTTCTCGGCAGAACTGGTAGCCATCTACGAGGCCCTGAAATTGATTGGTCAGACTTCATTTTCCTCGGAGCTATATTATCGGATTGCAAAAGTGCCTTACAGAAATTAAAATTTCCTAACTTTATAAAAAACAACTCTAATCTTATATATAACATCGTGCAGAAAATCCATGAGCTTGAAAGTATTGACATCAGTATCAACATCATATGGATTAAAGGACACAATAATGTTCCAGGTAATGAAATAGTCGACTCATTAGCAAAAGATGCTATCGAATCTGGCACCCCTCTCCATTTCCCACTCGAAATTACAGATATCAAAACATCCCTCAGTTTCAGCTATCGTCGTAAATGGCACTCCGAATTTTAAAAAAATAGTCAAACGGTAGGTAAATCATATTTTGAATGTCAAACAACTATTCCCTCGAAAACGTGGTTTAAAAATTTTGAAGACAGAGAGGTAATCACAACAATAATACGCATGCGTTTCAACCATACTTTAGTACCAAGCCATGCCTTTAAATTAAGACTATGTGATTCTCCATTTTGCTCATGTGACCCGTCAATCGAAGCAAATCTTAGCCATTTTATATTCAATTGTCCTCTATACGCCCAGCATCAAACAGTATTATTTCAACACTTAACTAATAGTCTAATTGAGTTCCCTACAAAACTTAGCATTCTACTATCGACTAAAAATATCAAGATTTGGAAACACCTTTTTCAATTTGTTAAGAGCTGTAAAATAAGAATTTAATTTAAAATTAAAGTATCTCTATTCACTTACGATGATGAAATGGCTAATTGAGCAATGTCAAAAGCCAACTCTGAGTAAAAAAAAAACTAATAATATTTGTCTGTGTTTTTACACTTCACCTATATAAATAAAACGTTACAATATATTTGGTTAACTTTCTAATACTATTTTAAACTTTTAATAAATTTCTGCAACAATTTTGCAAGTTAGCGGCAAGTCTGCCAAAAAAACTGCCGCAGTCATTAAAACACAATATTAATAAAATTTAATTCTTTCAAAGATTTTAGTTTTAATTTTGCTAATACAAAAAATGTTTCAAGTAATTATATTATTTTTGTCCAATACTTTTTGGTAAAGTCCATATGACATTGTTTTCCGTTCAAAAATGTCGTTTGAAAATTGTGAAATCCAGTTTTTATTTGTATTTCTCCAAAATTACAAAACAAAAAAGTACATGACATTATGAGAAGCAAAAATAACAAATAATCTTGTTGCCATTGTAGAACTATCATATCATTTCGTTCAGAACATCACTGTTTTGCCTATATGAAATATTTTACGATCAATTTTAGTACACAAGATTAATAATCTTCAGCATAACAAGCTAGCAACATACATAAATGTTTATTTCATAATTCCACAATATTTTCAGTACTTTAACCTGTCAATCTCAAGCAATAAACAAAATGGTAATTTTAAATTTAAACCGGTGTTTTTTTACCAGCATACTCGTAAATCCATGTTGTTTCAGTAACACGAGTAGCTGAAATAATTTACTTTACGCTTGTACAAATCTGTATTTTTTGTTCAAAGATCATATTACCAACTAAAGGTCGACCATATTGGATATCTAGTAATATGATGAATGCTTATAACGTTACAGCCCTTTTTATAACAAGATTCTTGATTGTGCTATAGTTATATATAATATAATTTGATGACGTATAAACCTTGTTATGGACAAAGCTATAAATCTATCTGTGAGATTTACTAATAAGCTTATATTTTTGGTTTATAATTGTTGTGATTCCACCCATATATTTATTTTTTGACAACTGTTTTTACACGCTTGTTGGTTTTTTTATCTTTACGTAACGTCTAAATATATGGTATATCTGATAATTACGGAAATTGCAAATGTAACATCTCAAAAATTCCAGAATATTCGAAAGATCTATCTTTTGCATCCATACAGCATAGTGCTCCATATACAGCATTTTTCAAATCTTTTTCGTAGTTCTAGGTGGGGGGGGGAGTTCTTTTTCAAGGTATATATAGGAGATTAACATGGGAAGTCAAATTTTTGCAGACTGTTGTCCCCGTTTTGATGGACTACGATGGGTGTGGTATTAATAGAAAGATAAAAAAATTCTGCATCAAATGACAGGAAATACATGTAAGATAAACGTACCGGTAGTTGACATAGCACAAGTAATTGACACTTTGAGTTTAAATTACAATAAAATAAACAAATTTGTTTTTGCTGTTAATATACTAGTACAACCATTTTACTGTTGGTAATGAATTTAAGTTCTTGCGTAAGTGTACCACTACCTATATGAAGAACATATAGTCTCTTCAACATATTGAATTATTTAAATTACAATTAATTTATGCAATATTATTGTTTTCATTTTTCAGGTACATTTTTATTTTTATATATTTATAATACATTTAGCACATATACTGCTCTCCAACTGTTTCAAATAACTAAATATATTCAATTTGAAAAATGTTGCTGTTTGTTATATTTGTTATGTATATTTTCTCTCTTTGATACATATTTTATATTCAGTACATACCTATACTTCTGTTCAATAGTCTGATGCCCGGTTTCACCATTGACGAATAAACATTTTATTCGTCAGTTAAACTATTCGTCGAATAAAATAGCATATTTTTGTTTCATCAACGCCAGTTAGCATATATTCAACAGATAAATCGTTGGTTAAATTATCTGGAGATTTTTGCCCAGTTAAATATTTATTCAACGAATAGTTTGAAATTTTTATTTTGCGTGTTGCGTATGGAATATAAGGTTATTTTTGTGTTATTAATAATAATAATAATATTTATTTATTTCCAAAGACTAATGTACATAGCATAGAAAAAGTCACATAATTAATATAAAACAATATAACATACAATGAATTCAAAATATAAATAGTATTCGAAATATTGGTTAGGACTTATCACTAAGAAATTCATTTGTGCTATAATAACTTTTTTCTTGAGATAAGTTTTTAGTTTATTCTTGAAAGATGTTAATGTTTTTGTATATTTATATCTTGCGGTAGTTTATTATAAAAAACTAAACCATTATAGTTTGGGTTATTTTTTAATTTAATATAGTTAATTTTCGGTATTACCAAATTTGACTTTCCACGCGTGTTGTAGTTGTGAATATCACTTAAAGATGTTAGATTTTCTTTTGCTTTCCTAATATGAATAACTGTATTAAAAATGTGTATACATGGTAGAGTTAACATTTTTTCATTTTTGAATATGTCCCTACATGATGTTCTTTTAGTTAGCAAAAAAATGTTTCTAACTGCATGCTTTTGCAAAATAAACACACGAGAAGCAGATGGGGAATTACCCCAAAATAATATACCGTAATTTAATGTGGCATAAAACTTAGTATGATAAAACATTTTAGCTAAATTCACGTTTGTCATTGTTCGTATATGCTTAATCAAGTAACAAAGTGATGACAAAGAATTGCAAATGTTGTCAACATGTGAATCCCAAATAAGATTTTCATTTAAATGAAGTTCTAATATTTTTGTATTAGTTACTTGGGGTAATAACTCACCATTACACTGAGGACAATTTCTTTTATTGTACGAGAAATTACTAAGCGCTGATTTTTTAATATTTAAGGATAAATCAAGTGATGCAAACCAAGAAGCTAATTTATCAACAAAAATAGCTGATATTTCATTTATATTTGATGATATAAAAGATATATCATCAGCATACGAAATAAATTAATTTGATTCTAAAATGGATTTTATGCCATTTATATATAAAATAAAAAGTATGGGACCAAGAATGGATCCTTGTGGAACACCACTGTGTATTACTTGAGCATCTAATTGTTGATTATCATGAATAAACACCTGTTTCCTATCTTTTAAATATGACAAGATCCATTCTGCACCCGTACCTCTTATACCATAATTATTTAATATTCTTAGTAATGTTAAGTGATTAACGCAGTCAAATGCTTTGGATAAGTCTAAAAATACACCAAAGATATTATTACGATTATCTACCTCACAATATACCTTATCTAGGAAATTAGTCAGAGCAGACATCGTACTGAGACCTTTCCTGAATCCATGTTGTTCACTTATCAAAATTTTATTCCTTTTGAGGAATGACAGAATCCGAGACAATATACATTTTTCGAAAAATTTATGAAATGTTGACACTAGAGTAATTGGTCTATAGTTCGATACTAAATTTTTATTACCACTTTTATGTAAAGCAATGACCTTGACAAATTTTAATTTGTCAGGAAAAATTCCACATGAAATTGATAAAATAATACAGTAAACTAAGGGTGTCAGAATCATTTCAGAACAATCTTTTAATAAATTGCTAGGAATCTCGTCAATTCCTGCTGAAAAGGAAGATTTTAGAGATTTGATTATAGTGGCCAATTCGGCTTCAGTGACGGGACTCAAAAATATGGATTCATTGCAATAAATATTATTATCTTGATGAATTTGAGATACAGGTGGTAAACTCTTTTTAATTTCTGCTGGCAAATTTGTGAAATAATTATTAAACATATTTCCAATGTCCAAAGAATTATTGACTGTGTTATTATTGTCTTTTAAAAATTCAAGTTTATTGTACTTAGTTGCATTATTATTAGCATTGTTATTAATCAGCTTCCAAGTTTTGCGAATATCATTGTGACACTTTATAAGCTTTTTGTTGTTAAATTCAAATTTGGCTTTTTTAATAAGTTTTCGATATATGCATTTATCCCGGTTGTAAATCTCTTTAGTGATAAGTCCTTTGCTAAATAAATCATATAGATGTTTCATTTCTTGTGCTTTTATTCTGATATCGCTAGTAATCCAAGAGTTTGGCTTAGGTTTAGCATTAATTTTAATTTTTGGGTGTGTAATATCAAAATAGTGCATAAATATACAATAAAGTTGTTAAAACAAACATTAACATCGCTTTCATTCAGAACAGATGACCATACTTCTTTGGAGAGTAATGTTTTTAAATGTTGTAAGTTATTATTCGAAAATATTCTTTTTTCACAAGTTGAATTAGATATTTTTGAAAAGTTTCTTTGAGTTATGTTGCGCTGAATGGTCTGCGATGTTGTCATGTACAACGGTAGCTACAAAATCATTTGAGGTAACATTGGTAAAAATATTGTCAATACAAGTTTTGCTACTTTTTGTTATTCGTGTAGGTTCAAATATAGTTTGATGCATGTTAAACATTCTTAAACAGTCTAAAAAAGCTTTCTTTGTAGAACTTTCTTCTAAAAGGTTAATATTAAAATCTCCTACAAGGATTACATTTATGTTCATGTTATTGAAATGTATCTGAGTTAAACATTGTTCTAGTTGATTTAGAAAGCTGTAAATATTTGAACTTGGTGCTCTGTATACTACAAGAACGTAATAGATTTTATTTCCATATTTAAATTTTATTCCACAGCATTCAAAAATTAACTCTATATTAAAATTATTAATAAAATCAACATTTTCGTAATTAATATTATCTCTACAGTATATCATAACTCCACCATGACCATAAATATTTCTAGAGTAGAAACAAGCTAAATTAAAATTATTGAGATTATATGATGGACGTTCTTTATCATTGAGCCAATGTTCTGATAAACATAATATATTACATGGTTGAGTTTCTAGAAAGATTTCAATTTCTTCTACTTTATTTCGTAGGCAACAAATATTTTGGTGAGCAATATGCAATATTTTTTGGGGAGGATGAAGTGCTGTCATTTTGAAGACTAGGTTTTCTGCCGCCGTTGAAAAAACCGTGAGGCATAAGCACCGCTTGGAGGTGCGTGAAGTTGGCACCAAGGTATAGGGTACTAATTTTTAAATTGTTACTATGATTTAGTACCCACAAAAAAACTTTTGTTTTTTACTCTGCGTAGGAGTTATTCATTGTTTAATTATTTTGGTGCCAACTTCACGCTAGCACCACAACATAATTTTTTTTAAAAAATAATTATACGAAAATTGTTTCCAAAATGTTTATGGTAAATAAGTTATTGCATATTAAATATTATTGGTGCCAACTTCACGCTAGCACCAAAATATTTATTTAAACTAAATTTTCTTTTACTAAAATTTAGTACCCAGATAGTACTAATTAGTACCCATGATAGTATTATGCTATTGTTTATATTAAATAAGTTATTACATTTTACTTTTTTTGGACCGTGAAATTAGCACCAACCATATTAAAATAAACCGTTTTCGAATTTTATTTTTATATAGGGATTTAGTACTTTTTAGGAACCTCTCATAAATGTAAAATTTATTTCGTTTTTTTTTATGTAACACAAATTATAACACTTTACTTTTTCTGTGCGAGAAGCCAGTCACCACGCGTATGAAAATAATGCATTTTACAAATTAATTTTTATGTACAGATGTAGTACTATTTATATACCTCTCATAAATGTAAAATTTATTTTGTTATTGTTTATATAGCACAAATTATAACACTTTACTTTTTTCTGTGCGTGAAGCTAGCACCACACATATTAAAATAATTCGCTTTTCAGATTAATTTTTTAGTACAGATTTAGTACTATTTAGGTACCTCTCATAAATGTAAAATTTATTTTGTTTTTGTTTATATAGCACAAATTATAACACTTTACTTTTTTCTGTGCGTGAACCTAGCACCACACATATTAAAATAATTCGCTTTTCAAATTAATTTTTATGTACAGATTTAGTACTATTTAGGTACCTCTCATAAATGTAAAATTTATTTTGTTATTGTTTATATAGCACATATTATAACACTTTACTTTTTCTGTGCGTGAACCTAGCACCACACATATTAAAATAATTCGCTTTTCAGATTAATTTTTATGTACAGATTTAGTACTATTTAGGTACCAATCATAAATGTAAAATTTATTTTGTTATTATTTATATAGCACAAATTATAACACTTTACTTTTTTCTGTGTGTGAAGCTAGACCACACATATTAAACTAATTCGCTTTTCAAATTAATTTTTATCTACAGATTTAGTACTATTTAGGTACCTCCCATAAATGTAAAATTTATTTTGTTATTGTTTATATAGCACAAATTGTAACACTTTACTTTTTCTGTGCGTGAAGCTAGCACCACACATATTAAAATAATTCGCTTTTCAAATTAATTTTTATGTACAGATTTAGTACTATTTAGGTAATGAGATAAATGTAAAATTTATTTTGTTATTGTTTATATAGCACATATTATAACACTTAACTTTTTTCTGTGCATGAAGCTAGCACCACACATATTAAAATAATTCGCTTTTCAAATTAATTTTTATGTACAGATTTAGTACTATTTAGGTACCTCTCATAAATGTAAAATTTATTTTGTGCTTGTTTATATAGCACAAATTATAACATTTTACTTTTTCTGTACGTGAAGCTAGCACCACACATATTAAAATAATTAGCTTTTCAAATTAATTTTTATGTACAGATTTAGTACTATTTTGGTAATGAGATAAATGTAAAATTTATTTTGTTATTGTTTATATAGCACAAATTGTAACACTTTACTTTTTCTGTGCGTAAAGCTAGCACCACACATATTAAAATAATTCACTTTTCAAATTAATTTTTATGTACAGATTTAGTACTATTTAGGTAATGAGATAAATGTAAAATTTATTTTGTTATTGTTTATATAGCACATATTATAACACTTAACTTTTTTCTGTGCGTGAAGCTAGCACCACACATATTAAAATAATTCGCTTTTCAAATTAATTTTTATGTACAGATTTAGTACTATTTAGGTACCTCTCATAAATGTAAAATTTATTTTGTGCTTGTTTATATAGCACAAATTATAACACTTTACTTTTTCTGTACGTGAAGCTAGCACCACACATATTAAAATAATTAGCTTTTCAAATTAATTTTTATGTACAGATTTAGTACTATTTAGATAATGAGATAAATGTAAAATTTATTTTGTTATTGTTTATATAGCACAAATTATAAGAATTTAATTTTTACTGTTCCTGAATCTAGCACCTCGCAATTTAAAATAATTCGCTTTTCAATTTAATTTTTGTATACATATTTAGTGCTATTTAGGGACCTCTTATAAATATAAAATAAATTTTGCTATTGTTTATATAGAACAAATTATAACAATTAACTTTTCTGTGCCAAAAGGGCACCGCGCATATGAAAATAATACATTTTATAATTTATTTTTTGTATACATATTTAGTGCTATTTAGGGACCTCTCATAAATGTAAAATTAATTTTGTTGTTGTTTATATAGCACAATTTATAACACTTTACTTTTTCTGAGCGTGAACGCAGCACCACGCATATTAAAATAATACGCTTTTTCCAAAATACAGATTTAGTACTTAATCAGTCTTAAACTAAATTACATATCCAATATTTCTGATAAATAGGTAAAAATCTAAAGATACTTGAATTTAACATGTCAGTGAACAAAACTGATTTCGATAAATTACTAGTCAATAATAAAGAAAACCCCAAAAAAGACGACTTAACAGGTACATACGAAATTCAGTGTAAAGACTGGGATGCAATATACATTGGTCAAATCGGCAGAAGTTTCGGATGAATGAACATATAAATACTATGAATAAATATATTTTCAATACGGGTTTTGTCGACCATTTCATTATATCAGGCCATAACCAATGGGGAATTCAAAATTATCCATACAGGTCAGAAGGGACTAAGGATGAATTTCTTAGAAAATTTTGAAATTAGAAAAGCCACCAATACCAAGAAAAACATTACCTACTAATGAACAACTGGATGTGACAGATACACCACTACTGTTCATTCATTAGGTTTTACTTATTGTAATCCACTTGTCTGCATATTTGTATAACCGAAAGGACAACTTGTAATTGTAAATTGTAAATTTGTTTTTAACATATTAGAAATATGCCACTAAGTGAACGCAACACAACACATTAATTTTTATATACAGAATTTGTAATTTTTAGGTACCTGTCGTAAATTTAAAATTAATTTTGCTATTGTTTATATAGCACAAAAAGTAAAGTGTAGTAATTTATAGAATAACAAAATAGATTTTACATTTATCATATGTAAAAATGTATACAAAAATTAAATTGTAAAATGCATTATTTTCATATGCGTGGTGCTGGCTTCTGGCACAGAAAAAGTAAAGTGTTATAATTTGTGCTATATAAACAATAACAAAATAAATTTTACATTTATGAGACGTACCTAAATAATACTAAATCTGTACATAAAAATTAATCTGAAAAGCGAATTATTTTAATATGTGTGGTGCTAGGTTCACGCACAGAAAAAGTAAAGTGTTATAATATGTGCTATATAAACAATAACAAAATAAATTTTACATTTATGAGAGGTACCTAAATAGTACTAAATCTGTACATAAAAATTAATTTGAAAAGCGAATTATTTTAATATGTGTGGTGCTAGGTTCACGCACAGAAAAAAGTAAAGTGTTATAATTTGTGCTATATAAACAATAACAAAATAAATTTTACATTTATGATTGGTACCTAAATAGTACTAAATCTGTACATAAAAATTAATCTGAAAAGCGAATTATTTTAATATGTGTGGTGCTAGGTTCACCCACAGAAAAAGTAAAGTGTTATAATATGTGCTATATAAACAATAACAAAATAAATTTTACATTTATGAGAGGTACGTAAATAGTACTAAATCTGTACTAAAAAATTAATCTGAAAAGCGAATTATTTTAATATGTGTGGTGCTAGCTTCACGCACAGAAAAAAGTAAAGTGTTATAATTTGTGCTATATAAACAATAACAAAATAAATTTTACATTTATGAGAAGTACATAAATAGTACTACATCTGTACATAAAAATTAATTTGTAAAATGCATTATTTTCATACGCGTGGTGACTGGCTTCTCGCACAGAAAAAGTAAAGTGTTATAATTTGTGTTACATAAAAAAAAAACGAAATAAATTTTACATTTATGAGAGGTTCCTAAAAAGTACTAAATCCCTATATAAAAATAAAATTCGAAAACGTTTTATTTTAATATGGTTGGTGCTAATTTCACGGTCCAAAAAAAGTAAAATGTAATAACTTATTTAATATAAACAATAGCATAATACTATCATGGGTACTAATTAGTACTATTTGGGTACTAAATTTTAGTAAAAGAAAATTTAGTTTAAATAAATATTTTGGTGCTAGCGTGAAGTTGGCACCAATAATATTTAATATGCAATAACTTATTTACCATAAACATTTTGGAAACAAATTTTTGAGTACCTAAAGGTACCAATTGGGTACTAAATTTTCGTATAATTATTTTTTTTTTAAATTATGTTGTGGTGCTAGCGTGAAGTTGGCACCAAAATAATTAAACAATGAATAACTCCTACGCAAAGTAAAAAACAAAACTTTTTTTGTGGGTACTAATTGGTACCAATTGGGTACTAAAGCATAGTAACAATTTTAAAATTAGTACCCTATACCTTGGTGCCAACTTCACGCACCTACCGCTTGGCCATCTGTCGGGATTCATTATTTGATCGAAATTTAAAGTAATTTTGAATGAAGCATAATACTGTGGAAATTTTGAATCCAATTCATCAACAATAACTTCAGGAAAATCGGATTTTAGAAAAGTTGTTAATTAAGCCGTTGTGGTACCTGGTTTTATTCGTGAAACATAAACAAATGCCTTTTTAGGCACAGTTTTTATGACAATTAAATTCGTGGAATTTCCAATTACACTTTTGTTTTTTTGATTTTTCCTTTTATTCTTTCCAGCTACCGGAACCCATGAGTCTAAGCCTGGTCTAGCTTCTTCGGACACTCTATTCATAGTTTTAGAATTTCTATTACTCTCATCAGTTTTGTCATTTTTTTCTTTATTTATATCTGACGTCTTTAACTTTGGGGTTATGTCCTCACTTAACGTAGTTTTTAGATTTTTGTTAGGTGTCACTACACGATTATTTGTTTTATTAAAATTTGTTAAATCAACAACTTCTTTATCACTAGATGGCTCCAGAACATCAGAAGACAATAAATTTAACTGTTTATTTAATAATAAAATAATTGTCTCTTTATCATCAATAATTTTATTTTTATCATTTATTATTATTATTATTACGTCTTTTTCAGCTAATAATTTTTTTAAATATAAAATTTCAGTACGTGCAACGTTCAATACACTCGTCATTTCATTGTCAAATGCGTCACTAGCATCTACAAAGTTTTCATCAACACTGCAACATTTTGTTGAATTGTAACTTATAACAAGTTTCTGTTTTAGACAACAGTTCACATGAAGAACACTTTCACATAGAATACACGTAATTGTATTAGTTATAGCACTTCTGTTACAAATTTTACAGTTCTTTTGATATTTGCAATGTCATTGTCTTCACCCGCCATTGCTTAAACAACAATAATTAATTAATATTTCCTTTAATATTAGAATGCCATCCTTATCATTGTTGACATCTTCAGAAGAAGAAATTGTTATTCAGGCGAAAAAGAAATTATCCCTATAATCTATATTCAATTTGACAGAGTACATTTTTGCATGCGATTTTGATTATCAAAGTAATGCGTTTATGAAATTCTTAATATGATTCGGCATTATCTGGAGCCAATAAATACAAGAAATATCCCAGTTTTTTTTATGAAGGGTCATATTTTTGTGCAGAAGTATTCCATTCCTTGTAGTCCATTCTTTAATTTTTTTCGTTTGACAACACAGCCAGTTTTCTTATCCTCTATAATATGCAAATATTCTTCCACTATAATTTTTTTTCTTCTTCTTCTTGGGGATAATTTATATTTCTTTCCCTCTTATATTTATATTTTCACTCATTTTCAATTAAATTCAATGACACTAATTAAAAACTATTTTCGTTGACAGCGAATTTGACAGTTTTGTCAGGGAGATAAACTTGTTAGCGGTATACACAACGGCAAATAATGGAGAGAAAAATAATATTTTACGAATAACTATCTATTCAATGATTTTGGTTGGTCAAACGAAATTTTGACTAACCGATGAATACAATTTATTCGTCAGATAACTATTTATGAATTTATTCGGCAATGGTGAAACCGGGCATGAAATATGTTAAATTATTGAAAAATAATATTTACCTTTGTAAAATACAGGTATATATTCTTTTTCTGAGATATTTGTTACACCTAATACATATATGTAATTGTTTCAAATATTTTAATTACATTTAGTCTATTGTTACATTTATTATGTACATTTTTATTTTTTATACACATATTTGATATACATACTTAGTTCATATATGTACATATATCTGTTTCAAATATTTAAATTACGTTTAACTTACTGTTACATATGCCATGCATATTCTTCTTTTTGATATATTTGGTACATTGTTATTTCTTTATAAAAATTATTTATTGTTTTATCAACCACCATTGGTATGAAATGTAATACTTTGAAACCAAATGCATATTATTATTATTATTATTATTATTATTATTATTAGTATGATTATATTATTATTATTAATAATAATAATAATAATAATAGACTTAATAATAAATGACCTTATAAGATTATATAAAATGTTAGTGATTTGAACTCGTGTTTCAGCCTTATGTGGGGTGTCAAATACTGATGCACATTTATGGATTTTTTTTATTAGTTGACATCTACTGGAAATAGCTAATACAGGGCATTTTTTAAAAATTTATTATAGTCTCTCCATTAATAGATTTCGCATAAATGCAGTTACATGTATATTTTCCCCAAATTCCTGTGTATTTTCAAGTTAGAAGAGAAAGAAAAGGAACATAAAAAAATACAAAAATGCAAAAAATGAATTACTGAATTACTGCCACAACCGCACGCATACGGCTGTGATAATCAAGTGAAATGTGAATTACAAAATTCTGTGGCCTTTAATGTGTCATGTGGTGGAGACTGGAGTAAGTTATTTCGGAAAACATTAGATATACGACATATTTTACAAGGTGTCTACTACTACTACATTTATACTAAGAATTTGGTAACTGCCAAATGTCAACTAATAATGCATTTCATTTTCTCATTTTGATAATTTTTATTTAAAAGATAATTAGTTTTATATTAATTTTTACATGCATATTACTCCCTAAGACATCAATGAATGCGAATAATTGCTTGTAGTGTTACTAAACATCAAACCATGTTTTTAAGCAACAATATTACACATTTTTATTTCTTGTGTCAACCACTGATGCTTTTACTTCAAATTATGTAATATCTTATTCCCATAAATGAATTATTAAATTTGTTCAATTTCGTATTAATAGCAATAGCCGTGGCTTTTTTGAATAAAAAAATAAACAAATGTTTGACATTGTATATGTCAAAACCCGTTATAACCTATCACTTGTGCGAATTTTATTATGTTATAATTTTATTATTGTAATTTTTGCCAAGCATTTTTAACCTGTTATAAAACATTAAAAAGAAAATAACACAAAAATTATAGCTAACGAATTCTGACAGATAAAATTTCAAAAATTTGTTTATCTTCTTGTTCAAATGCAATGGTTATTGCTATTGCTACTAATACGAAATTGAATAATTAATAGAATATTACATAATTTACATGTATTTGGTGTCATTTGATGCAGTTTTTTTTATCTCTCTGCAAAAAAAACTTATTTCCTATGTTAATCTCCTATGTACACCTTGAAAATAAAACACCCGGTACATTGATGCACCTAACCGTTAATACACCCTAATAAACTCACTTTCTCCAAAATCCAATTCCAGTTTTTATATATTTAAATACATCTTAACGCGTTTCCAAACTTTTCAACCGTAGGTCGATATCTCTGTTCGTTTTCGAGATATTTACATTTAAAACTTTACCAATTACCCAAAAATGGCCGTTCGTTTCTATAAATAAAATTACATAAGTTTGTCAATTTTTACAAAAATTGTCACATTATTATAGTTTACACAGTCAAAAAACTGGTATTCTTGAAAATGCTCTACAAATTGTATCCATTATTCAAGAAACTTTAATTTTTTATAGTTATTTAATGTTTCTCCGTAGAACCGAGTGACAAATTCGCCAGGCATCTATTTCTACCCATTTTCGGATTAGTGCCCAAAAGTTGAATTTTTGGAAACCAACTTTGATCACAAATATCTCAGGAATTAAAAGAGATATTAATTTAAAATGTAGAATCAGTTCGCTGAAATGTATCTAAAAGTATAGATAAAAAGATTATTGAGTACATTTGAGTATGGATCCCAGTGATTTAACAAGCAAATAGAAAAAAAAAGAAATCCGAAGATTTTAACCAAAAGTGCATTCGAATCGAGATTAACTAAACTAATTTCTGAAAATCTAGGTCTTCTTTTTCATTTAGAAGTTTATGAATGTTTTGCTTAAAAAATACAAAAAGAAGTATTTTTCTTGATGAGCAAACTTTGGTTTGTTCATTTTTCATCTTATACTTAACCCCCTTAGTGAATTTTCACGCTATTTCTAATTATTTCCAACCAATGTCCTCCTAACGTTAATGCTCGTTGGGTATAGTGAATTTCAGAGGTCTTGCGGCAGTCTTCGTGCTTAAAATCGAGTATAAATTTGGTGCGGATGTCCGTTTACGAGCTTTGTTGTGTCTCTTTAACATCAGTGTGGTTTTAAATGACCTGCATGTAAGCTGTATTGTGTACGTGGTCACTTGGAGTTGGACTCGTTACGGGACTGTGCAACCGCAATGGTTTATGTGGTTGCTAAGAGTTACTGGTTATTCAAATTTGGTTTCTTTGTTTTTAAAAATAAATTCCAGAGAATTTCAACAGTCCCAGGAGAGAGACAAATCGTCATCAACTACTTGTGGAATTTCTTCAGTAATACGTGGGTAATACGTAGTAGTATTTCATTAATTTTTTTCTCGGGTATTAATTATTGGATAAATATAAAAATAACATACATATGTTCCTTTATTCGTAAAATAATAATGAACATACACGATTAAACAACTAACCATCCCGTAGTCGGGTTTGTTTTATTATTTATTAATTTTTGTTTTCTGTATTACTTTTCTTAATAGGCTGTCTTGATCCATCCTCATTATGTATCCCAACCCAGATGCTTCTGTTCTATTCTGGTTAGTATATCTAGTTCTTGATTTGATTTCCCTTATTAAATTTTACATGAAGATTTTTCATGTAAACAAAAATCTCACAAATTTTCGTTTTTTTTTCTATAATAAAATTTTAAAATTGATTCGGATTTCATTGTTTTATATTTATAAGGAAAACTATTTGCACCGCGCAAATCGCGAATTACGCTTTTTCATGGGAATATCTCTACAACGACGTTGTATATTTTGGAACGCCCTCCTGTATAATCTTGATAAAAAATATTAGACTTTTGTATTTTTTTTTATTTTTCCAACAAATTAATAACATCTAAAAAAAAATATTAATAAAATTTTTGTGACATCCTTGTGACGTAATAGCCACAAAAGAAAAAGATGCTACTTGTCCGCTGTAGGACGGAGCTATGAATAAAAACCAAAATAGTGCAAATATTACATTTTTTGACAAACCGATGCAATCAAATTTACTTAATACCCACAGACCAACAGCACCGTTTACGTATTATAATTTATGTGAAACTTGCAATAGATAGGTAGTCTCTTTACAAAATAAGTTTAATAACAAAATATGACTAAAATTAGCATTAATTTATAAATTTGCAGTACTAAATGTATATGCCTTGTTTATTTTTTCAAATTGGACAAAAATGGCCATTTTGTTTTGAAAATGAATAAGAAAGATCAGCTGATGCAAAACTTTTGGCCCTATTTTGTACCTGTATATTTTTTGGTTAATTTTTTGCATTTCACTTAAAATAAATTTTGGTTTTAATACAATATTTTATATTGTAGATAATATTAAACCTGCAAGCTAAAAGTGGCATATAAGTAAAGTCGGTCTACAAGACGGAGGTCACCGTTAATATTATAGCTCGACACCACTGATGGGTTAACAAATGCTCGAAATCTCAGTCATACAGCATTTATTCTTCTTAAAATCTATAAATTTTACTTATTTCTCTATCACTTGCACGTGTATCCACAACAATCAATCAAATTAAACCAATAATAAAGCATTCACACTGACTCAAGCACATGAAATGAAGACACATGTTTTGCATTGAGGAGCCCCATTGTTGAATATTTTATGACAATGCAGTCCTTTTAGGGATTTGAAAAATATGTACTGTAAGAAGATAAGAAAAATGTAATAATAATAAATAAGAAAATGACTTTAACTAATACCTTGTATAAAATTAGACTAAAAATAAATCTTCCCGTTGAAAATTATATACAGTCTACCCAAATTTAGACTAGCTAATCTTCCGGGTCCCTAACATTTAGTTCTTATCTTGAAAGTTTGCTTTCAATCTTATTTCCCAGGGAGAGGCTGGAATTTTTTGTGAGTCGTTCCCTTATCAATCACCGTATCCGCAAGTCGAAAGTCACTGAGTAAACACTTATTTATCTTTCCGTGAGATGACAAGTGACAAAAAACAGTCGCAGGCGTCTGCAGCTGCATAAATGTCCCGAGAAACACCCACCTAACGCTCAAGAGGAAGACAACATTATGCATAATTTAAAATTACCGTCAACTTAATGAACTTTGACAAAGCACTAAACTCAGAAATGTTTCTAGGTTTTTTCAGAGATGCGGCCAAGATCGGAAACCAGTGTAATATTTACTCCCGGTTCTAGTAATATAGAAGACAATAACTGGGATATTTTTTTACTTAATTGCCAGCCGCTATCATATGACAAAGTAAACATAATTTCTACTGAATATTTACATAATTATAATAATCTGAAGTTCTTGTTCTTATGTCTCGCAAAACATGGCGAAGTGAAATGGCTGTAGATTTTATTAATTTTGATAATTTTACATATGTTTTAAAGTTTTGCAGATCTGACCAAACAGGCTGAGGTGTGGAGATCTGGTGTCACACTAATCTTTTAGTAAATGTGGATCAAATTAATATATCTCGTTTTTCATTGAAAAGCAATTTGAATTTTGTGCCGCTTTATGGAAACCAGACCCTCTCAACTATATTATAATTATAACTCTATACAGATCGCCATCCTCTGATTGTAAGTTATTTTATGATAAATTAGAATGTGTTCTAGAGTCGATCTACAAACCAGAATTTAAAATGATTATATGTGGCGATTTTAACGTAGATCCTTCCCAAGATTCTAATGAATATATTAATATCTGTAAGCTTCTAGCTTGCTACAACACTACTGGAATAGTTAAGGTCGCTACTAGAGGTATTCTTGATCACTGCTTTACAGATATTACCAATTGCAAGTATGTTGTGTATGAAAACATTATATCTGATCACAGGAGTATATTTTTCAGAACTAATATTACTAACATGTCTTTTACCAAAATCATTTATATATAGGAGAAATTTTAACGACAATAATCTCAGAATTTTTATGCCAGTTGTGGCGATAGGATCATGGCTTGATGTTTATTCTCAATCAGAAACTGACGATTCTTTTAATTGTTTTATGGATATTTTTTCATATTATTTTCACAAACATTTCTCTCTTCAGAAAATGAAGACTGAATTTTCTAACAAACACTGGGTAAATAATGAAATTAGAATCTCCAGTATTAATTTGAAAGCATTATTTTATTTGAAAGATACATACCCTGAACTTGCAGCCATTTACTAAGAAGCTAAACTCTCACATTTTGCTTTAGTACGTCAAATTAAAAAACAATATCATCAAAATAAAATTATCAGTTCGGATAACATGGTGAAAAATGCATGGGATGTTATCAATTCCAAAACTAAATCCGTGATTAATCTAAATCTGGAGATAGAGCATAATAGTATAACATCAGATAACCCTCAAGTTATAGCAAACCTTTTCAATATTTTTTTAAGGACGTTCCTCGAAATATTCTGCAGCGTATTCCAACAGTCAACAATATTAGCGATAATGGTCGTAGAGAACATGATATCAGAGACAATAATTTATTCCATTTTCCATTTTGTGAAGACGAACTAATGAATATAATAAAATTAAAAATAAAAGACAAAAAATCTTCTGGGCCAAATTTTATAATTAAAAAAGTTTCCCATCTTATTTCAGTACCGCTAACATACATTGTTAACACATATTTTGCAAATGGCACTTTTCCACAAAAACTAAAATTGAATAAGGTAGTTCCCGTACACAAAAAAAAGTGAAGAGAAATTAATGGATAATTATAGTCTCGTAGCTTTAACCTAGGCTTGTCCAAAATTCTAGAATACTGCTTCCTAAATAGATTCGAACATATCCTAAACAAAAATGGTATTATTTCTAATAAACAATTTGATTTTAGAGAAAATAGTTCAACTATATACGCACTACACAGTCTTTACTCCACCATTGTAGAATTTTTAAATAATGGCGAATGTCCGGTAGGTATTTTCTGCGACCTTATCAAGGCGTTTGACTGTTTTGATTACGGCAGGCTATTAGCTAAACTTGAATACATTGGTGTTAGAGGGGTTGGATTGCTAGTTTCTTGCAAAATAGATATCAGTACGTATCTCTTAAATATAGAGATAATAACTATAGATAAATTTGCGAATTCAGATTTAGTGCAAATAAACGTAGGATTACCTCAAGGTACTATTTTAGCGCCTGTTTTGTTTATCATTTACGTGAATGATCTGAGGGAGATTCTAGCGGATGCGATTACTCCTGTGCTATATACCGATGATACTTCTTTAATAATTTCGAATAAAAATAAAAGATAATAGTAACTCAATGTAACCAAAATATAAATTTATTAAATTCTTGGTTTCATTGTAATAAACTTTTTTTAAATGATTCTAAAACAAAGGAATTAATTATTCATACATATCAAAATAAGAGTAAAGGCTGATTTATGCAACTTTTCATAAGGAATAAGGAATAAAACATAAAATATAAATATGTATTTATATATTGCACCGTTTATGCAGTTTTGAGATAAAACATAAATATAATATACATAAAAATAATACATAAGAAATGGCCAAATTTTATTTCTTATGTCTTATCCTTATGTGCTATGTCAAAATATGCCTACTGCGCAAGCGCAGATTTCTGTTGTTTCTGTTTTGGAAGCATGAAATGTAACTAAAATCATTTGTGTTTTGACTCGGATAATCGATGACTCAGTTGCGGTTGATTATCTAACACATCGCTGAATAAATGATTATATCTCGTTCACCCATAATAAAAATTAGTTGAAATTCTAAACAAGAACATCGAAATTTAATTCTAAATATTTGAATTCTATTTAATAACTTACTTGCAAGATGACAGAAATATATATGCTGATATATAAATTCTCGCGAATAAAGACAAAAATAACAAATAAAAACGTTAAAAAATGTCTCAAACTCCAGACTAATAAGTAAACAATCTAATCATTTGACAAATGTCAAAGTCTTGCCGTTCAGTGAAATTTCATTTTCCAATATTGATATTCCTGATTGTATATTACCGCCGAATTCAAATATCTTGTCTATCATTGGTTCAAAGTTATGTATTATAAAAGTGCATAAACTGATTTTATCTCGAGCATAAACCAGCCTTAACTATCACTATCACTATCACTATCACTATCACTATCACTATCACTATCACTATCACTATCACTATCACTATCACTATCACTATCACTATCACTATCACTATCACTATCACTATCACTATCACTATCACTATCACTATCACTATCACTATCACTATCACTATCACTATCACTATCACTATCACTATCACTATCACTATCACTATCACTATCACTATCACTATCACTATCACTATCACTATCACTATCACTATCACTATCACTATCACTATCACTATCACTATCACTATCACTATCACTATCACTATCACTATCACTATCACTATCACTATCACTATCACTATCACTATCACTATCACTATCACTATCACTATCACTATCACTGTCACTGTCACTGTCACTATCACTATCAGTATCACTATCACTGTCACTGTCACTGTCATTATCATTATCATTATCATTATCATTTTCATTTTCATTTTCATTTTCATTGTCATTGTCATTACATTGTCATTGTCATTGTCATTAACATTTATTATTTATTTACTTATTATTTATTTATTATTTTTATTATTAATTATTTATTATTATTTATTTATTATTAATAATTATTAATTATTTTATTATTATTATCATTATTATTATTATTATTATTACATGCCAGTCCCCACCAGGGTTGATAAAAATCATGCTTTTTTAATAAAAATCAAAAATCGGCGGTTTTTTTTAAAAAATTCATGATTTTTTTTCTAAAAATTTAATTTTAGGTTACTTCTTAATTATGCACATTTTTTCTAACTGTTCCTGTCGCTTATATTAAAAGAATGGCTGAAGATTTTTTACAGTTACTAAAACCAATTTGTATAGGCCTTGACGCAATACAACTGAAAGGTGCATGTTTATCTCAAGCAGTTCATACATCAAAAAAAATAATGGCTATTTTTAACAGGTTTGAAGGGGAAAGTTTGCGTCAATATCAACTTAAATTTTAATCATGATTTTGTAAAATAAAAATCACTTGATGATTAAAATCATGATTTTAATCATCTGATTTAAATCATCTCAACCCTAGTCTCCACAAAAGGAAAATTTAATGAGAAAAGGAATTCGCGAAAGAAGTATAGAAATTTGAATAAATATAATGTAGGACCCCCGACCCGCATTGTAACCATGGTTTTTCTTATATAGGTAAAAAGGGAGGAAAGTAAATAAAGGTTCATGCAATAATGGAGAAATATAAGAGGATTGTACAACAGAAACACGTTTACAGACTGTAAAGCAATATTTATTCAAAGAATTTAAAAGAAATCTCCATTACCATTAAGGCATGTCCCACCGGTGTACTTTACTTATATACAACAAAAGAATTTCTGTGGTTGTTTGCGAAACCATTCTCGAACAGCAAACTCTACTTCGGCGTTCAAATTTAACCACTGCCTTTTTAGCGATTGTTTTAATGGATCAAAAACATGGAAATCGCACTGATGTTAAACATTTGATAAAGTTGTTTTGCTTTACTGCGCCTATCAAGCTGCATTCACAACCAAGGAAGTAATGTTTAATTTCTAATTTGAATTTCTAGTTTTCGTAAAAGCTTGGAACATGTGCCTGAAAAAACGCGTTCACAACAACATAATTTCACTTTCCAATTTCAATTTCCAATTCCAACCTTGCAGGGTCCAAACTTTCCAATTCTAATTTGAGGTAACGTATGCGCATAGTGTTGCTGAACGGCCTAATGTTAAGTTCAGCTTTCATTATTTGGAGGTTATTGTGAAACGTTAGAAACGAATCGCAGAAAAACTATCTTTTGTTTAAAGTCTCAATGTAAACACATGTGTGCAGAAATGTGGACAAGAAGCACAATATTCGCACGCGGAATCGGATAGTTTTCAAAGTAAAAATTGGAAATTGAAATTACTTGGTTCTGAGCGCAGCTTTAGCTCGTAAAGCAATTTCCATTTGTCTCACATTCTTGTCTGATTGCTGCAAGGCCAAATCTTGTTGATTATCTTCATTGTAGAAATTTATTGCCATTAAACCACTACCGTGTGAAGAGAATATAGTCATCATATATAGCTTTCCATTAAGTGGCTAAAATTTATATAACTGCACGCTAGCACGCAGATTATCTTTGGACGGTTTTTCTACCATAAATGCCATTTTCCAACTTAAACACAACAAAGAAAGATTTTTGTGGAAAAAACATGGACTTCACCGGGATATGATCCCAGACTCTTCCTATGTCTAGTAGGATGCTCTACGGCTCTACCAACTGAGCTATGAAATCCTCCTAAAGTCAATGAATTTTTAATTTTCATAGTTTAGTTTGTAGAAAATGCTGCTAGACATAGGAAGGTCCTGGGTTCAAATACCGGTGACGTTTCCACAATTTTTTTCTTCATATTTAAATACTAATTGAATTGTTCACGGTTCTGATAATAACTGTATAAAACAGTTTATAATATAGTTAATCACAACGCTGAAAAAGAAGCAAACTGCAAATATATTTGACAGACGCGTCACTAGTACTTAAACAATTGACAATTGAATTATTATCATGCTAATATATTATTAGATTACATTGAGTTACACCATCAAAAACTTCTAAAAATCTCCATGCACCATTTGGTTCTATTTTGATTTTGTTTTCTAATTCATCGTCACGATCCAGTTTCTAGGAATACTATAAAGAGTGTTGTATGCATGGGGCATGAGTTAACTTTCGGCACAACGCATAAGCGACTCGTGGAAAGGGGACAGAACAAAGTACCAGATCGAATGGGATGATAATTTTGAAATATGGTTTACTCTGAATTGGAATTCCATTGGCGTACGAGATTACATTGGTGGAAGGGGAAATACATTCAAATTCAATACTCCAAGCACAAAGAAATGTGTGTGTGATAGAGGATGTGGGAATATAAATATAAAGCTAGTTTCACATGATACTTTTTCGGATTTTTTTTTACTTTTTCTCTAGAAAACATACTATTTTCCATTCAAGTTAAATATAATTTTGTTTAAGAATAATGTAAAAGATTTGAAAAACCATCAGTCTTATTCACACTGTTCTATTTTAATTAATACGACCGGTTTCGGTTACTTAGTAACTATTATCAAGCGGTGCGACTACAACAAAATATATAATGTAAGAACATCATCATCAATACCAGTAAAATAATCATTCTTATAAATGTGTTAAATAGCCGCCTCGGTGGCTGAACGTGTTGAGGCAGTGTATTAGCACTCTAAGCGACCTTCACCGCTCGGATCCTGGGGTCGTGGGTTCGATTCCCACCAGGGGCTTGGATGTTTGTGAGTGTTTTCAAATACATTTATTAATATAATAATTATATGTACTATGTAGTGATATGTAAATTAAAAAAAAGTATTTTAACATAAAAAAAATGTTGAAAAGCCGACAAAAAATATTATTAATATTATTATATAAATGTGTTAAATATACAATATGGTAAATATTGAAAAACATGTAAAAATAGATAAATGAAAAACAGAAGATATGAATTATAATCAAAAAATATTGTAACTAAAATAATCAATACGTAATACGTTACAAATTATTTCATTCCAAATAAAAATTGCTTTGTAAAATGTAATGTAAATGTATAATAATAAAAAATATATATACTTATACTGTAAAACTACAGAAATAGGACACTATTGCCTTTACGGAAGAAACCGTATATTGAAAACTTTTATTTATTTTTTAATTAAAATACTATTACAAAAACGTGAGGAAACTAGGCTGAACATTTGGTTTAACAGGACCTGCCTAAAGAGAAACATCATCCCCAACTACATTGAACATCAATTCAGAAAACAACCCAATTCAGTAAACAGCAATACCATACTGAAGACAAAACAAACCCTTATTAGACAAGAAATTAGGAGGCAATATATCATCCTAAATGATTTAGATCTAAACTTGAAATTAATTTTTAATATACTTAATGACACTGCATTTTATTGAAATTGATAGCTTGTTACAAGACTGCAACGAAATGGTCTCATATATCAGTAGAATCAAATTTGTTAGACTTAAAAATAAAATTGCAAGACTAATAAAAATTAAAAAACGACAAAATCAACAAACGATATTGAACGACGAACAATATGAAAGTTGTCATGATTTTTATAATATAGTCTTGAACTTATCTAATGTAGACTTTATTAAAGATGAAACTGATTTTTTAAAAAAAAGGACTAAAATTCAACCCGATTTTTAAACCTAATTCCAAACAATTTGAAACTTTTGTTGCAGAACTCGATAACAGAGCAGATAATATTAAGGACAATAATATTTTAAATACCTTGACACACTATAAATAATTATAAATAGAACATTGTTAATACCGAAGGAGAAAAAGATGAGGAAAACTTTGAATAATATAAAAAACAAAAAAATTAAGGTTAATAATCTAATTGTCACTAAGGCCGATAAAGGCAATTGTTTGACAATTCTTCCTAAAGACATTTATATTGAAAAGGTAGAACAATTTTTAGAATATAACAATTTTAAAAACTTAAAAAGCAATCCATTAAATCAATTCTTAGAAAAAGTAAAATTAAGTATTAAACAAAATAAAGGACATCTTGAAAAAAATAATATTTTTAACATAATCCCGATGAACCCTTTAACACCGATTCTCTACGGACTCCTTTAGCTACACAAAGTGGATCATCCTATTAGACCAGTCGTTTCTTTTGTCAATTCACCTAAACTTGTAAAACAATTAAATCAAATTTTAGCCAGTGAATTTGGAACTCACTCTTTACATACCTTAAAAATACGACTGATCTTATTACCAGACTCAAATTTATGGAAGACACCAACACAGGTATTTCAGTTTCTTTTGATGTAAACAATTTATTTACTAATGTTACAGTGTCCGAAACACTTAATTTAATAAATGAAATGATAAATAATTCAATATGGGCTGATGATACTTGCGAAAGTTTCTTTCATCTTTTACAAGTTTGTTAGATTATTTTTATTTTTTTATTTTCAATAATAAATTTTACAGACAGAATGATGGTCTAGCTATGGGTTCCCCCTTGTCTTGTACTGATATTTTTATGAAACACTTAGATGCCACAATTTTTAATGAATTATCAGAATTCACCGGGAAAATTAAATTTTGGTACCGGTACGTTGATGATGTGCTTTGTTTCTGGACTGGCTCAATGGAAGAATTGAATAAAATTCATAATAAACTGAATTCTGTACATAACAACATAAATTTCACCTTCGAAATGGAAAAAAAATCTGGTTAGAAATTTGCTAGGCCTAAAAATCATAAGATCTGACAATAAATTTACTTTTAGCATTTTTAGAAAACCCACCCAAACAATTGATTCCATTAACAATGATTCCAATCATTGCATTCAACATAAACTGACAATGTTCAATAGTTCTGCACACAATGCTCATATATGGTTTAAATAACGAAGAAATTGAAAAAGAAAAAAAATTATATCAGATTGCTATTGCAAATATTTTTTACCCAAAAACTGTAGACAAATTAATCAATAAGAAAACATACAAATTGCAGCTTAATCAACCATATTGTTCGAGTGACATTGAAAATGATGACAAACCTAAAAGGATTTGTCTACAATTTTTGGATAATTTTAATTATAAAATCAAAAATTTACTTTCAAAATTTAACATCGAAGTTGTATTTAAGCCTATTTCGAATTTAAAAAGAGAAATTTGTAAAAAAGTAGATAGACCAGAACTATTGAATAAATCAGGGGTTTATAAATTAAAATGTGGTGATTGTAATTGCAACTACATTGGAAAAACGGGCAGAAAATTTATAATTAGATTCAAAGAACACATGAAAGCTTTCAGACTCCAGAATAGTCATTCCACTTGTCTCATAAATAGGGGCTATAATTGTGACATCTTAAAGGATTTTGAAATTCTACACATTGTAGAACATGAATATTGTTTAGACTTTTTCGAAAAATTTTAAATAAAAAAAATCAATTTGTAAGGATAAAAATGATCAAGTTGAATTGAAGAATAGTCTGCTCCTGGACACGTTACTATAATTTAAGTTGCGAGTTTTGGCAAAGTTATTTCATTGTCGTTGTTCGATCAATGTCATCGACCTAATTCATTCATAGACATACAGTGTAATGCAATTTTATCTTTTAATTAAAAAAAGAAAAAATAAAAATTTTCAATGTCCGGTATCTTCCGTAAAGGTCCTATTTCTGTAGTTTTACAGTGTATGTATATATATTATACATTTACTTTACATTTTACAAAGCAATTTTTATATGGAATCAAATAATTTGTAATGTAATACGTATTGATTATTTTAGTTACAATAATTTTTAATTATAATTCATATCTTCTGTTTATCATTTATCTGTTTTTTCATATTTTTCAATATTTACCATATTGTATATTTAACACATTGATAAGAATGATTATTTTACTGTTATTGATGATGATGTTCTTACATTATATATATGTTGTTGTATAGTCGCACCGCTTGATAATGGTTACTAAATAACCGAAACCGGTCGTATTTATTAAAATAGAACAGTGTGAACAAGACTTTAATGGTTTTTTAAACCTTTTACATTATCCTTATTCATTTTTCACACTTGGGTGTATCCTAGCTAGTGATGCCGTGGGAGATCTCGCGTTTTCGAGATCGAGACGAGAGTAATGCCCTCGAGATTTTTTTTAAATATGTATATAATTAAAGATATACAATAAGAAAAATAATTATCAGTACAAATATTTTCATTGCCTGTTTATTATTTATTCATTTTAAATTTATAGGCTTTTAGTATAAAGAATAGGAACAAAAGTGTTCCCTGTGGTGTACTCTCCACGCTAGTATTAAATGCCCTTGTTGCGAGTAATATTTGTTCAGTATTTTTTTACTTACCTGTTATTTAACAGACTTAATAAAAATGAAGTTTTAATCAGTAGTATCTACTTACTCCTTTATTACGTCCAAGTTGATGCAAATTTATAACATGTAAAGGTAATATTTTATGAATTTATTTTATATGTATTTATATACAAATAATAGATAATTACAGCGTCACTGCTTGCTACCTTCAACCACACAAACACGCTCTGACCCTCTGACCTGCCAAATTATGGAACACCCATACAGCTAATTATATATTCGAGAAATTCGAAACTCTCGAGTCGAGATCGAGAAAAGAGGATGAAAAATATGACGAGACGAGACGAAAACAAATCTCGTCTCGAAAATTCGAGACGAGACGAGAGTGAACTGTTTCTCGCCGTTTCTCGTCTCGCGGCATCACTAATCCTTGCATCATAATTTTGTTTTAAGTGTTACATGAAAAAAGTTTAGTCAACTATGTATTGGTATTTACACATTATTTGATGTAAACATTGTTATATTATACGAAAAAAATACCGGGAGTTTATTTTATCAGTAAACATAGGTTATATCATTACTATAGTTAACGGGATTGACAGCAATGTATTAAAGCTTTCATTTTATAAGCAAACATAGAGATAATTAACATGACTGAAATAAATATTAAATTATGAATTAAAGAAATGAGAAATTATTTATTTATGTTTATACGCTACATTAAACTAGTGAAGAATTTTTATTTTAACTTATCAAATGCTCAATTGGCACTATTAAATTCTAAAAAATCTACTAAACGATTAAAAAAAGAATTAGTATAGCATTCGTTATTTACTGGGGAGTAATATTTTGTGAAGCTGCACGAATACTGTTTTTTAATTGTTCAATGATCATTCTGTCACCCTTGTACACATTTTTTAAGTGTCCCCGAAGAGAAAAAATTGATTTGGTACAAGCTATAATAATTATAGATTTATCGAATTGTTGCTGGGCAGGGTCTGGGTCGATTATTAAATGAAGCTTATCTTAAGCTCATATTTTAATTATGCCATGTTATAATCTGCACTTTTTCTTCAATTGTATGAAAAACCATTTTGAAATGTGACAGATATGACAATTTGATGAGTCTGGCAACTATTCCCTATATTTACTCATAAAATAAACCAATAAACGTTTTAATACATTGCTGTCATTTTGAAACTATGGTACTTGAACTACTCTATGTTTACTGATTTAAAAACCTATCTGTATAATTCACATTCATATACTTTATTATATTTCCAAACAAAATATGTTGAGATTTGTTTATATCTATGCTGGTATTACTACATTGTGTGCACAGTGTGCATTAGCGTAGTTGATAAAATAAAACTCAGACGCTACCTAAAACGGTAGGAAGTGGGTAAAAAGGATTTGTACAACCCCGATTCTGTAAATTAGGGAACAGCTGCCTATTGTAAAGGGAAGTAGAAAAACATATACCTTAGTATTGAGAAATAGTTTGGAAAAAATAAATACTTGTTTTAAAACTATGTACCTATACGTATTTCGAGAACACTGTGTCCCTTTCAAATAGTAACACTTTACGCGAAACCATATTAAGAGAGTAAAATTAGGAAACCATGACAGGTCCTAACAGCTTTTTCTTTTTTTCTATTTTCTTTTTTGTCTTTTTTTCTGTGGTCCAATCTTGCAATCCTCAGTTAAAATTTTAACTTCCAGGGAAATAAACAATATTATATCGGATTATTGACAGTAATTATAAATTTGTCATTTGATAATTCATTTCGTTTCAGTTTTGTTTATTTAATTGACAGAAGTGGCAGTTAATATTTTAACCGGAGATTGTAAGAGTGGCCTTTAGTGAATTTAAATTTTCGAGTTAAAAAAAACTTTAAACGTTCTTTACATTAGTTTTTGGAAAACATTACGGGAAACTGATATTGTAACAACCCTTTTTCCGTTTTTATTTACAAAGCACTTCACCACACAAGGCAACGGTAATTGAAATATTGATAAATTCCCATAGACGTATGGAAGTATCCATTTCATATTTCATGTAATAACAGTTATTATAAAGCAGTGACAAACAGCACTTGCACAATTGCTTCCAGCAACGGAATTTATGGAGCATTATTATGCAATTTCGCTTCAGTTTAAAACACCCTAGTGATTTTATTGTCACGAAGTATTAAACTCAATAAGAAGTAATTAAAATATCGGTGAAAAAGTGTAAATGTCAAGAATTAGCATTTAAACAGAGTTCAGCCAGGTTTATAAATAGGATGCTGTTAGTAGTTAAGTCGTGTTACTTTTGTTTATTAACAGACAACAGTCTGACTATAATTAAACTTGTTTAACTAAATGTACAGCAACATTTTGTGTGTTGTAAATTCAGTTTAACTAAACTTACGGGTTTGTTTACTTCACGAAGCACAAAAATGCATTAATGAACTGTTGAATAGTGTTAAGATAATATAAATATTGCGTATTGTACAATAACTAATTTAAGAGAGATGTATAGTTTGGCCGAAACGCTAAGATTCTTATAACCTTCATTAGATCCGCGCAGCAAGCAGGATGTTATAGGATGAAATGAGATTTATCAGAGTGAAAATAGCAAAAATACCTGGCTTGCATTTAAATTTTTCAATATATTCAATTATATATTTTTTAATAATTTTATATTTCCATACGTCAAAATTTAATACCCACTCACTAGAACACTATATAATATTATGAGAGCAATATATAAAAACGAGGGGCAAATCTATTTTGCTGACCAGCAAAAAAAAATACTTGCTGACTGGGCACTTAGCATAAATGAATTTGCTTTAAAATCAGTATTCTACCTTCGAGCAACACCGGTCATCTTCTGCTAACGTGCCAATCTTGTGCTCTCCTTCAGGAAAGTACTTTACTCTAGTGAATTATAACAAAATTTTGCTGACTAGCTATTTAGAATGAATGGATTTGAAAATCAGTATTCTACCTTCGAGCAACACCGGTCATCTTCTGGTAACGTATCAATCTTGTGCTCTCCTTCAGAGAGGTACTTTACTCAGTGAATTATAATAAAATTTTGCTGACTGGGTATTTAGAATGATGGATTTACTTTAAAATCAGTATTCTACCTTCGAGAAACACCGGTCATCTTCTCCTTACGTATCAATCTTGTGCTCTCCTTCAGAGAAGTACTTTACAGACAATATCTAATGTACACTCGCTGTGAGTAGACGTGTTTTGTTGTCTGTCCGCAAATTAAAATGGCTCCGCCGACTCGAAGTAATAAAACTCAAGAAGCTGTTACTACTACAGTTCTAGATTCAGTAAATGATGCTGTGAAAGAAGTTATTGCTTCCGATGCGTTCATTAAAAAAATAGTGGATATAATAAACTGTGAGTTCAAAGTTATTTTAAATAAACTTAGTGTTCGCATCGACACTCTCGAGGAAGAAAATGCTGGACTAAGATCAGACCTGGTCAGAGCCCAGCAAAATATCGACGACCTGGAACAGTACTCAAGGCGTAACAGCGTCTGTATTTTTGGAATCCCGGAGATGCCCCAGGAGAACACCGATCACCTAGTGCAACAGCTGTGCAAGGAGAAGCTCAAGATAATCCTCGACAACTCCAAGATCGATAGATCTCATCGTGTTGGTCGCTCTATTACCGGTAAACCACGTCCTATTCTAGTTAAATTTTCCAACTATCATGATAAATTTGACATTTTTTGTGCGAAATCTAAACTTAAATCTACAAAGATTGTAATTAAAGAGGATCTTACACGCAAAAAATATCAAATCTATAAATCAGCGGCCATGAAACTCTCGAAACATCAAGTGTGGACGCGGGACGGTAATATATTTGCAAAGGTCAATGACAAAATAATAAAAATTAATAACATGAGTAATGTCGATTCTCTATCATATGTACCTGAGTCGGACACTGTACCATCTTCTCTCTCTGTTAAACCAAGTGCGGCTACAGGCAATACCTAGCCACTGAATCACACTTCACACATTTGTTTAGTGTGATCAATATTTTTTCTGTTTATTTGTTTTGTTATTAAAGTTTTAGCTAAAGATCAGCTGATTGTTCTTTATTAATTCTGTTATACTGCACAAAATTGATATTTATCTTAATGTTAACAGTAGATTTAGATTTACATGCTGTTAATATTACTGATAAGGTTTACTTTACTATCGGCCATTTGAATATTCAGTCCATTAATTCATGTTTTAATAAATTTTCAGAATATTTAGATAAATATAAATTTGATGTATTTGCAGTATAACAGAAACTTGGTTTTCTGTAAATAATCCTTCAATATATATATATATATATATATATATATATATATATATATATATATATATATATATATATATATATATATATATATAATATTGCTGGATACAATTTAGTTACGAAGGACAGACTTGACAAGAGAGGTGGTGGGATTGCAATATACATTGCTGACTCTTTAAAATACGCTGTTCTGGATACCAGCTTTGTTGTTAACAATGATGTTGAACATATATGTATTTCATTCATTGTTGAAAACATTAAAGTAGGTCTTTGTGTTGTATATAGTCCCCACAATAAATACTATAAACAGCTCTCTATTATGGATTCAATATTTCTTGAATATTTACCTCAAGTAGATCATTTTTTCTTAGTCGGTGATATAAATATTGATCTATTAACAAATGATTATAAAACATTATTCTTTAATACCTTAATTGCCAATCATAATATGCAACAGTTAATAGATACATTTACTCGCCCTGCGTCAAAAACTTTGTTAGACATTTTCGCAACATCCAATTCTGAAAGTATCCGCGAATCCGGAGTAATTGATTCAGAAAATATGTCTGATCATAGTTGTGTATTTGGGATTATAAACATTCCTAAGACACAGCATATTTCTCGATCTTTTACATATAGAGATTTGAACAATATTGATATATCTGCACTTAACAATGATTGCAAAAATATTAGGTGGGACTATATACTATCGTTACAAAATATTAATGATAAATTAAGTTTTCTTAATGATGCAATGATGCAACTATTTAATAAACATGCTCCAATTAAAAACATAAAAATCAACAAAAAACATTCTCCTTGGATCACCCCAGTCATTCGAATTATGCAAAGAAAACGTGACACTGCTCTACGTAGTTATAAAAAGCATAAAACTGAATCAAAATTATTTTTTTATAAACAGCTAAAAAACTTAACCACATCGGCAATTAGACGTGAAAAAACAGCTTATATAAATCATTATATTAACTCCAACAATAATAATTCGAAATCGCTGTGGGATTCTTTTAAAAAAATTGGAGTTAACAACCATAGTACTAATTGTATACCAGAAGAATTATGTGATCCAAATGGTTACTGTAATTATTTATCAAATAAATCTTGTAACATAAGCACATTATGTCCAAACACTTTGTCGTATTTTCAAAATAACAAATACTCTGGAAACGTAAATGAACCTTTTGAATTTACTTGTGTCACAGAACTCGAAGTTAAATCTTTATTATTTACTATTAAATCAAATGCAATTGGCTCCGATGGAATCTCACTAAAAATGATAATACTAATATTAGATCATGTACTACCATACATAACGCATATCATACATACATAATTATTGGAAGGCATCTTTCCTGAATGCTGGAAATCTGCAATAGTCAAACCGTTTCCAAAATGTAACATTCCTGAAACTTTTAATGATCTACGTCCAATAAGTATTTTACCGGTATTCTCCAAAATTTTGGAAAAAATATGTTGCAAGCAAATAGCGACATATTTAAATGCTAACAATATATTGCCTACATCTCAGTCGGGATTCCGTGAGGGACACAGCACCAATACCGCACTTTTAAATATTGTCGATGATCTTTTGAAAAATCTCGATTATTCAAAAACCTCTATCCTAATTCAAATTGACTTTTCAAAGGCTTTCGATATGATAAATTTTAATATGCTACTTGCAAAATTAGAATATAATTTCTCACATAATGCACTTGATTGGTGTCGTAGCTACTTAAATGATCGTAATTTTTCTGTACACATCTCTAATAAATATGGGGAAACCACATCGTCTGGGTTGCAGTATCTGGGTTCTGGTGTCCCGCAAGGATCAATCTTAGGGCCATTATTCTTTTTGATTTTTATAGCTGACATGCCTAATACGGTCGTTCACAGTTCGATGCACTCATATGCAGACGACACTCAAATTTTAACATCTTTCTCAAAGGAAAATGAACAATCTATAAAAGCTCTACTAAATGAAGATTTGCGTAATGTCTCTACCTAGGTCAAGGATAATGGTCTTAGGATAAATGCTGATAAGTCTACTATACTGGTAGTGGGCAACTATAATTCCAATACACCGATTCTACTTGATGGTGTCCCATTACAATGTACTGAGGTCATTAAGGGTTTAGGGATATATATCGATAAAGACTTAAATTTTAGGCATCACTTAAACAAAAAACTGCTGGCAGCAAGATTGAAACTAAAACATTTATATAAATTTAAAAATTCTTTATCCTCTGCTACCAAACTTAAACTCGTTCAATCGCTAATCTATCCGTTGTTTGATTATTGCGGTTGCGTATATGTCCCTAATTTGTATAAAAGAGACAAACAGCGTATTACACTTTTCCAGAACTCCTGTCTCAGATTCATTTTTGGTGTGCGCAAATATGAACATATGTCTAACTTTAGACACAAAGCTAATATGCTCCACATTGATGATCGAATTAAATATTTATACCTTTGCTTAATTCATAAAGTTATTAAATGTGATACACCATATTACTTGTCTTCTAAGCTAACGGAAAAGCGTTCTCATTATACTTTACGCGGCTCGTCTTTTCTTATTATTCCTTCCTTCAAAAAAAGTAAGTTTAAGGGTTCATTTTCGTATTTAGCGCCTACTTTGTACAATAATATTAATATGGATTTGAAAAAGCTTTCTGTAAATGCTTTCAAGATAAAATTAAAAACCATTTTTCTTGTTTAAATTTATAATATTAGCAGTAGAATTCTTTGTAATTTATATTCTATGCTTGTATACTATTGTCTTATAGTTATTTGTTTTTATGTTATTGTTAACTTGGGTTAGGTGGAAGATCAGCATTGTAGCTGAACCTCGCCCTTAATGGTGTATTTTTTTTATAACCATTAATAAAGATTATTATTATTATTACTATAGTGAATTATAACAAAATTTTGCTGACTGGGTATTTAGAATGAATGGATTTGCTTTAAAATCAGTATTCTACCTTCGAGCAACACCGGTCATCTGCTAATATCGTATCAATCTTGTGCTCTCCTTCAAAGAGGTAATTTACTCTAGTGAATTATAACAAAATTTTACTGACTGGGAATTTAGAATGAATGGATTTACTTTAAAATCAGTATTCTACCTTCGAGCAACAACACTCATCTTCTGGTAACGTATCAACCTTGCGCTCTCCTTCAGAGAGGTACTTTACTCTAGTGAATTATAATAAAATTTTGCTGACTGGGTATTTAGAATAAATGGATTTACATTAAAATCAGTATTCTACCTTTTGGCAACACCGGTCATATTCTGGTAACGTAGCAATCTTGTGCTCTTCTTCAGAGAGCTACTTTACTCTAGTAAATTTTAACAAAATTTTGCTGACATACTATTTAGAAAGAATGAATTTGCTTTAAAATCAGTATTCTACCTTCAACCAACACCGGTCATCTTCTGGTAACGTATCAATCTTGTGCTCTCCTTCAGAGAGGTACTATACTCTAGTGAATTATAACAAAATTTTGCTGACTGGGTATTTAGAATGAATGGATTTGCTTTAAAATCAGTATTCTACCTTCGGGCAACACCGGTCATCTTCTGGTAACGTATCAATCATGTGCACTCCTTCAGAGAGGTACTACACTCTAGTGAATTATAACAAAATTTTGCTGACTGCGTATTTAGAATAAATGGATTTACTTTAAAATCAGTGTTCTACCTTCAACCGACACCGGTCAACTTCTTGTAACGTATCAATCTTGTGCTCTTCTTCAGAGAGGTTCTTTACTCTAGTGAATTATAACAAAATTTTGCTGACTGGGTATTTAGAATGAATGGATTTACGTTAAAATCAGCATTCTACCTTTTGGCAACACCGGTCATATTCTGGTAACGTATCAATCCTGTGAACTCCTTCAGAGAGGTACTTTACTCTAGTGAATTATAACAAAATTTTGCTGGCTTGGTATTTAGAATGAATGGATTTACTTTAAAATCAGTATTCTACCTTCGAGAAACACCGGTCATCTTCTCCTTACGTATCAATCTTGTGCTCTCCTTCAGAGAAGTACTTTACTCTAGTGAATTATAACAAAATTTTGCTGAGTGGGTATTTAGAATAAATGGATTTACTTTAAAATCAGTATTATGCCTTCGAGCAACACCTGTCATCTTCAATATATTCAAAATGTTTCACCAAAAGCTAAACAGAAGAAGAGCTTAAATGATTATTTTGAAGATAAATCAAGTAATAAAAAAAGAATTAAAGCAGTTAGTTGTACCGAAAAATGAGCACACAATAGCCAATCAGCTCTGTAGCAGTCTAAAAGCAGAATTTGAATGAATGGTTGCGCACGCCAGTGTTGCCAATCCAAAAGAAACAAATTATCGTACAATAGGTTCAAAATTATCGTATTAACAAAATTATCGTACACATGTATATGAAATATACAGAATGGTGGGATTTTAATTTTATGCAATTTCCTGTTCATTTTTCGGCAAAAACTAGAGTACAAAGTTTTACAGAATTGCATACGAAACTTTTTAAATGTTCGACTGTTGTCTGTGCTCCCGCAAAGGCCATGACTTATGACATAAAAAACAATATTATTTTATTAATGTCAATTTTTTTTGTAAGAAGTAAATTAAATAATAATGATTATTCGAATAAGGAACGGGTCTTTGCCATAAAAAAATATTACGGTGGTAATAATTATAAAAGTACGCAACACCATATAACATGTACACAATTCCCAAATATCTACAATCTACGTCTACACCATGGGGGTTCACAGCAAAGCGCGTCTTGCCTTGCGTCCCAAGTAAACAGTTGCCGTGGTAACGAACTATGAATTCACGAAACTGTACGAAGCTCAGAGTTGATACACGACATACAAAAACCAAAAAACTACGCGGCAAAATGCAAGAAGAAAATATTAAAATTTAGTTTTGTTGTTTAACGTAAAAAAAAAATTCTGGATGGCAAAATTATCGTACTATTGCGTACGATAATGAAGTGACTATCGTACATCGTACAAATGACCAAAATATCGTACATGTACGATAATTATCGTACGGTTGGCAACACTGGCGCACGCTAGTAGAAACAAAAGCGAATGCGATTGGACATGTAAACAAGAGATACGCGCATGCGTTTCGGTTTGGCGTAGGTACGTGTCGCTACCGAATTCACCCGAGAGAACAAGCCGAATGCTTCGTGATGTCGTAGTGAGAGGCAAACATATACGTATTTTCTAATACGTAAATGGAGGCGAATGACTGCATACTGCACTGCAGACTTAATGTATACCTACACAGAATTTTTATCAAATTGTTAATATTACTTTAATTAAAACTTGATTAATACTAGATATTATTTGAAAATAGGACAATGTTTTCTCTATTTTATATTTTGATCTATAATTAATAAAATGATTGCATTTGATACAGTTATTGACATTTCGCCCCTAGTGTGGATCATGCATATTTTGCTCATAAATAAGCGTTTGCTTTTAAAGATATTCTAACATGCAGATATTTAATATATCATAGTAATTTTTTATTAAAATCAAAAGAAAATTACTTAGTAAATATATAATTTATGTTTTAATTGATAATGTAATCTCAATACTTGTCATTGTTGGTACGGTATACGAACGTTGGATAATGTGGTTCTGAGTTGTATTACTAAATTTAATGCCAGCCTTTATAAAGAGTCAGTGAGCAAAATAGCCAAATAATTCACTGAAAACGTCTCCGAAGGTAGATTGCTGATTTTAAAGCAAATCTATTTATTGTAAATATGTACCCAGTCAGCAAAATTTTGTGATAATTCACTAAAGTAAAGTACCTCTCTGAAGGAGAGAACAAGATTGATACGTTACCAGAAGATGACAGGTGTTGCTCGAAGGCATAATACTGACTTTAAAGTAAATCCATTTATTCTAAATACCCAGTCAGCAAAATTTTGTTATAATTCACTAGAGTAAAGTAACTCTCTGAAGGAGAGCACAAGATTGATACGTTAGGAGAAGATGACCGGTGTTGCTCGAAGGTAGAATACTGATTTTAAAGCAAATCCATTCATTCTAAATACCCAGTCAGCAAAATTTTGTTATAATTCACTAGAGTAAAGTACCTCTCTGAAGGAGAGCACAAGATTAATACGTTGCCAGAGGATGACTGGTGTTGGTCGAAGGTAGATTACTGACTTAGAAGTAAATCCACTTATTCTAAGGAGCCAGTCGGCAACTTTTTTGCTGGTCAGCAAATTAGTCACCACCAAAAACGAGTAATACTACGAATTTAACGATATTTGAAGTGAATTTCCATATATATGTAATAAAATCATACTACTTAAGTACTTACACTTCTTATAATAATTATTTATTCTGTAATTGGAACTTATAATTTTGACGTCATTCGCGGCGGATACACTGAGAGAAAAAAACCTCTAATAATTAAAATATGCGAGGTTTGGTTATAGTTTCTTTGTATTTAAAATGATAAATTAAATACTACTCTTATATCTGAATTGAAACAGTATTATTTTAAATACTAAACTTTCAATATATTACTATATACTGAATAATTTGTTTACAGATTATTTTGTTGTATGTAATCTACAAATTTAACAAGAAACTAATGACAAATTTATATTTTATTTAATATATCAAACATCTTATTATACATATCGTAAATTATTATATACCCTGATCTGTTTTTTAGGTAAAGTAGTAATTTAACAGTTAACGAATTCTTTTTACATATCAAATGTTAATTATTATTATGTGTGTTGTAATTATAACTTATTTCACTTCTCTTTAATTGTTTAATTTAAAAAATACAATTATTCATTTTATTACTAGCAAAGCATATAAAATATAGAAGCAACTTGTTGGCACTGGTCAGTGAGACATACATATTTGCAGCGTCAACGCGTGTACCATTGATTCAATGTGTTTTATTAAATTTTATTGAATCTAAATAGAAAAATGAGTGTATACCTAATTTATTAAACAAAGAGAGATTTTCTTCCTATGTGTACTATTACGAAGGTAAGTAAAATACGTAAACCAACGTTCATCAATATATAAGTATTATTTTTTTATATTTCAGCAAACAGCTCATAGGATCAGTTAACCCAATACATCTATGCAAATAAATAGAAATAAGTATGGAAATTTCCAATTTGATATTATAAATAATATTATGTATACTGATGAAAGAATGATTTACTTATACAAATAAAATAACCAAGTTTGTAGGCATCGATAAACATTTTCAATTATGCATTGTAAGTAGGTTAGTAATATGATGTAAGGTATAAGGTATGTGTAACCATCTCAAATCAATACTCTGTTATACTGTTCATTAGAATTTTAGTTATGTTTTGTTTTTATAATTTTGTAATTATACATATATAATATACATAATATTTGTTAAAATAAATGTATTTACCAAATGTTTATTAATTTCATTAAACTAGATCCAAATCCTAATTTCCGAACAAAATATTTACAAATTAATTTATTAACTATTAATACTATAATTCAACTGCAGATAATATATAATATTCATAAATAAGGAATTCATATATTAACTATTAAATTGTGTGTTTCTTTAAAATAGTAATTTTTTAACTGTAAAATAATCATTAGCTTACCAATATCTTCTGAAAATTTGCAATTAATGTCATATTTTATCAATTAAAATGTAAAAATTAATAGTTAACTAATAATATTTTACTGAATACCTTTATTCATTGTTAGAAAAAATATATTCTTTAACTATTAAAGCATTTATTGTTTCATTTAAATTATTATAAATTCCCTAAAAATATTGTATACTCGTATATTTTAAACGTATAATACATTACTTGCAAAGCTTCATTCGTTCCGCCGTATCCAAAGTGATTATACATTAATTGTTAATGATACTTTTTTCTAGCAAATATTCCTTTCTCTCAGTGTACACTGAGAGAAAAAAACCTCTAATAATTAAAATATGCGAGGTTTGGTTATAGTTTCTTTGTATTTAAAATGATAAATTAAATACTACTCTTATATCTGAATGGGGTCATTTCACATTTTCTAATTTATTTTTTTCTTGAAAGAATAGGTCAAATTAAATATGTAGGTGTATGTTTTACACTTTACAAGTCTTTACAATCAGAGATATGATTTTTTAAAAGTTGTCTTAAATATCAAATATTTGGACGCTGACGTCACGGCTATACGTCACGGTTTGTCGGATGCGGCAGCAGCCCTCTACAGGTTGTGTTCGGAACTATGATTGTTTGGGTTATCAATTCTCAGTTTAATTTTGTGACAGCAACATATTGTTAACGAAACACATATTTCACACAACTTTTGGTATTTATTTTATTAAATGTTTTATTTACATACCTTTATTCTTAAGTCTGGTGTCACCTGTCACAATTTTAGGTTAGCTTGCAAACGGATACCACGTGGACCGTTGTGTGTGTGTGAGAAAGGAATGTCTTTGTGTGAGTAACAAGCCATTACGTCACGAATTTTCAGCCGCGAAAGTTTATTAGCAAATTTATGAATGAAAAGTCGCATATTTCATGTTATTTTATATTATTATATTGATCAAATGAGACGGATTTCATGATTTTATAAAAAAAACAACGAATTTTTTTTTTTTGAAATGACCCCATTGAAACAGTATTATTTTAAATACTAAAATTTCAATATATTACTATATAATGAATAATTTGTTTACAGCTTATTTTGTTGTATGTAATCTACAAATTTAACAAGAAACTAATGACAAATTTATATTTTATTTAATATATCAAACATCTTATTTTACATATTGTAAATTATTATATACCCTCATCTGTTTTTTAGGTAAAGTAGTAATTTAACATTTAACGAATTCTTTTTACATATCAAATATACATATGTTAATTATTATTATGTGTGTTGTAATTATAACTTATTTCATTTCTCTTTAATTGTTTAATTTAAAAAATACAATTATTCATTTTATTACTAGCAAAGCATATAAAATATAGAAGCAACTTGTTGTTACTGGTCAGTAAGACATACATATTTGCAGCGTCAACGCGTGTACCATTGATTCAATGTGTTTTATTAAATTTTATTGATTCTAAATAGAAAAATGAGTGATATACCTAATTTATTAAACAAAGAGAGATTTTCTTCCTATGTGTACTACTACAAAGGTAAGTAAAATATGTAAACCGACGTTCATCAATGTATAAGTATTATTTTTTATATTTCAGCAAACAGCTCATAGGATCAGTTAACCCAATACATCTATGCAAATAAATAGAAATAAGTATGGAAATTTCCAATTTGATATTATAAATAATATTATGTATACTAATGAAAGAATGACTTACTTATACAAATAAAATAACCAAGTTTGTAGGCATCGATAAACATTTTCAATTATGTATTGTAAGTAGGTTAGTAATGTGATGTAAGGTGGGTAACCATCTCAAATCAATACTCTTTTATATTGTTCTTTAGAATTTTAGTTATGTTTTGTTTTTATAATTTTGTAATTATACATATATAATATACATAATATTTGTTAAAATAAATGTATTTACCAAATGTTTATTAATTTCATTAAACTAGATCCAAATCCTAATTTCCGAACAAAATATTTATAAATTAATTTATTAACTATTAATACTATAATTCAACTGCAGATAGTATATAATATTCATAAATAAGGAATTCATATATTAACTATTAAATTGTGTGTTTCTTTAAAATAGTAAATTTTTATCAGTAAAATAATCATTCGCTTACCAATATCTTCTGAAAATTTGCAATTAATGTCATATTTTATCAATTAAAATGTAAAAATTAATAGTTAACTAATAATATTTTACTGAATACCTTTATTTATTGTTAGAAAAAATATATTCTTTAACTATTAAAACATTTATTGTTTGATTTAAATTATTATAAATTCCCTGAAAATATTGTAACTCGTATATTTTAAACGTATAATACATTACTTGCAAAGCTTCATTCGTTCCGCCGTATTCAAAGTGATTATACATTAATTATTGTTAATGATCCTTTTTTCTTGCAAATATTCCTTTCTCTCAGTGTAGGCAGCGGACCTCCCTACACACAATTTAGAAAAGGGCGAGAAATTTCTAGAAAGAGCAAGGTGATATACCATGACCGAGTCGATCAAATGCTCTCCCTTTCAGCACTTCTCCCCGTTGATCCCATTTCCCGTCATTTTAGTCAGCAAAGTTTGGCTAGGCGCTGACATGCAATTTTCAGTAGCGAAACAGTTTGATTGCATGAGTGACTACCAAGGGTTTATATGACTGCGCGCACACATGCAACTGCAAATTTGGCCAACTTAAAAGTTTGTGTTTTGTCACAAACTGATGAGTTGCGCAACTTCTTTGTGTCCTATATATTCAAATGCGTCTGAGCTCACTTGCAATCATACAATTGCATTGTGAAAAGAGGAGAGATGGCTTTCCTCCAGTTTGTATCTTCATAAGTGATGTAAGGCCGTATCAGATCCAAAAGCTCATCAAAACTATTAACACTCATCCGATAATAATTAAAAAACTTCTCCGGATGGACTCGTAAGTCTGTGTATAGTTTATGAAACTGTCCTTTAACCAAACGTTGGCTAGTGATTGGATGTACCCAATATCGTTTCTTTTTTTTCATTTTCTCCCGTCTTCTAAATTCGAGAGCACATACAGTTACTAACGTCTGGAAATCCATATTCAAACTGAACAATCTAGTTCTATGTGTGTTCACCTCATGGTTTAATTGCTTATGTTAGCGCAGTTGATGATCAAACTGTTGCGAACCAGTTGCGTTATTGAAAATTGCATGTCAGCGCCTAGCCTAAGTTATTTTGTGTAGTGCTCAGACCAAATATAAATTTGTTTGGTGTGAGGTGTAGTCTCTGTTATTAATTATCTCTCATTTAAAAAAGCATTTATAATCATGTGAGAACACGTGGTGGATCACATGGTAAACGTCAAACTTAGAGTTAAATCTTGCTCACTACATAACTAATTATTGAATACTTTTTTACACACTAGATGGCCACCGAAACATTTGAATTGTTGGTCAGAACACTGACAAATGAATTTAATTATTTAAACAGCAAAATTATAAAAATAATCTTTTTTTTTGTTAAAATCATGAAAAAGATAGTTTAGGTTTATACTTCAACATACGATATATATTATAGTTTCAGTCAAATTATAGATAAATGGGAAAATATGTATATTTTTTAAATTTTAATTAATTACTCAAAAACCAAATCAACAATTTTTTTTTGTATGTTATGTGTACATATCCCACCAACCCACATATACAATTTAATTAAAATTGACCAGAACAATTTTGTGTAATTAAAGAAAAAGTGTCATTTTTGCTACAAAAGCTAACATAAAAATTAATATTTCAAAAACAGAATCAACATTTTTTTTTATTTTTACTTATGTTAGGTAGGGGAGCGCCGAGGGGAGCGCGCTAGATCTACATTATTATTTTTAACAAATTTAAGCAGTACAGTTTTTTTGTTACATGACAAAGTTTGACAAAAATAAGGCGTTTATAACTTTTTCTTTGAAACGTAAATGAAAATTGCAATTTTACAATTTTTACTACAAAATATATTATATTACCTTCAACATAGATATTTTATAAAGTTTAATACTGTACCTGGTAAAAAAATTATTATAGTCACAGAAATTTTCATAATTACTGTGTAGGTACCAGGCGCCACGAGTAGCTAAGTGAGTAGTAGTTGTACTACTAATACAATATTACCAGCTATCTTGTTTCTATAATGCCGCGAACAGCAAGTTACTTTAAAACCGTATTATTACCAATTTAAAATGTTTATGAAAATTATATATATATATATATATATATATATATATATATATATATATATATATATATATAATGTTAATACTAAGTCGTTACACCCGAAAATGGTAGATAGAACTCATTAAAACAAAAAACTTTTCTTAGCTCAAATTTTTGATTTGGAGCCCCAGTTCATAGTTATTGGCGTTCTCTTGTTTTTCGAAAAATCGTCATAACTCCCTTATTTTAAGGAATATTTAAAAAATACAAAAACTTTCAGCATTTGCTTTCGATTCTCTAAAACACTTGTATTTACAATTATTTTCTATTTCACCAAATAACAAAATGGCGACCAATCAAAAATTTCAAAACAAGATATTTTGAAAACCAGCCATCGATTTTTGAAAATAAAACATTTTTAAAATCCTTAAACTTTCTATTACAATATTTGTCTGAAACATTTTTTTCTATCTATCAAAAAAAAAAAAAGTTTTTATTCACCTACTTGGCTTGCATAAAGTATTAACAAACTAAAAAAAAGCATCTAAAACGAAGTAGCTTCTGAAAACAATGAAACAAAAAGAGATTAGATTTGACAAGTACTCAAAAACAAGTTACTTCAAATTTAGCGCACGTGTATGTCCGTTTGTATGTTCGTATTTTGCATAATTTATACGTAAACATGCATCATTATGAAAACGTTGAACTTCTTGACATGCTTCTGGTTTTTGGGGAGGCAAGGCGTAATGCACAGGAAGCTCGAAGAATTTATCGGGAAAGATACCCGAATCGTCAACAACCAAGTAGCCAACTCTTCAGAAAAATTTGTAGTCGTTTGTTAGAAACTGGTTGTTTCTACCCAACAACTGGTGGAAACGCCAACAGGGTACGTCGAACCCCTAGATTTGAAGAGGCTGTACTTAACATTATTGAAGATGAGCCATCGACGAGCACAAGAATAATAGGGAACAGATTAAATGTGAATCATGTGAGTGTTTGGCAAGTTCTGAATGAGCAGGGCCTTTATCCGTACTCTAGGCAAAAAGTTCAAGCTTTGGGACCTGACGACTTCCAGCCAAGACTGTTGTTCTGTCGTTGGCTCCTTCGACGTTGTAATCTGAGAAGGCATTTTGAAAAATTTATTTTGTTTACCGACGAAGCTTGCTTCACAAGGGACGGGGTATTTAATTCTAAAAATAATCATTTGTGGGCTGACGAGAATCCCCACGCACCATTTATTCGCGCACATCAACAACGTTTTGCGGTAAATGTATGGGCTGGAATCATAGGGATGTACGTTATTGGACCCTACATTCTCCCAAACCGATAAAATGGTGAAAATTATTTTATTTTCTTGGATATTGTACTGCCGGAACTACTTGAAAACTTTCCATTAAACAGAAGACTGAGACTTTGGTTTCAGCATGATGGGGCACCGGCTCACACAACGCGAGAAGTCACCGCATTGTTAAATAGAAAATACCCGAATAAGTGGATTGGGAGGAGAGGTCCAGTTGCGTGGCCAGCCCGGAGCACCGACCTAACTCCACTAGATTTCTTTTTTTGGGGTCAGATGAAGACCTCTGTTTACGAGACACCGGTGAACACAAAGTTAGAACTAGTGGCTAGAATCGTGGCTGCAGCAGAAGATATAAAGAGAAGCAGGCAGTCCTTGCGAAGGTCTCCACCAACATCAAAGCACGCTGCCGGGCTTGCGTTGCTGCGAATGGTGGCCACTTTGAAAATCATATTTAGTCCCACCCTTGTTGTTTCATTGTTTATTGTTTTATTTTTCTTGTTTGTTTCTTGTTTTTCTTGTTTAATGGCAGCAAGCCTACTTTGTTTTAAATGATTGTTGCAGTTTGTTAAAATTTATCTTGCAATTCAATTTGAATAAAAACTTTTTTTGGCCAGATAGAAAAAAATGTTTCAGACAAATATTGTAGTAGAAAGTTTGTTAAAATTTATCTTGCAATTCAATTTGAATAAAAACTTTTTTTGGCCAGATAGAAAAAAATGTTTCAGACAAATATTGTAGTAGAAAGTTTATGGATTTTATAAATGTTTTATTTTCGAAAATCGATGGGGTGGTTTTCATAATATCTTGTTTTGAGATACTTCATGTACGAGGGTCATTGAATAAGTAAAGAGGCAAATTCTATAATTTTAAAACTATTCAATGATCGGTTTAAAAGTGACCGAACAAGTGTAGGTAAAGTGATGCTGAGCATCTTTTGGGACTCACAGGGTCCAGTCTATTGCGATTTCCTTGAAGATCAGCGAACTATCAATAGCCAATACTACTCTGAGATGCTAGAACACAAAGTTAGACCAGCTATCAGGAGCAAACGCCGTGGACTCTTGTCAAAAGGAATCATTCTTCAGCACGATAACGCCCGCCCTCATACAGCCCAGCTGACCCGTGATAAGCTTCAAGAATTGGGTTGGGAGGTCTTACCTCATCCTGCCTACAGTCCCGACCTCGCCCCATCTGATTTTTACCTGTTTGGACCACTCAAAGACGCCCTACGTGGAAAAAGATTTGCTAACAATGAGGAAGTTAAGGAAGCGGTGCAAAAGTGGCTTCGGGGTAAATCGAAAGAATTCTTCGCCAAGGGAATTAGGAAGCTGCAAGAAAGATGGGACAAGTGCATAACTGTGGGGGGTGATTATGTTGAAAAATAGCTTTAATTTTGAAAGATTGAAATAAACCGTTTTTAAGCTATAGCCATTTGTCTCTTTACTTATTGAATGACCCTCGTGTATATATATATATATATATATATATATATATATATATTTTGAAGTAATCAAACATTAATTTTCATGAAGTCAATTTTGCGATTTTTTAATTGTTTAGTTGTTATGAAAATTTATTTAGTAAGATTTTGACAAATAAAGTTTATAATTATTAAAAAAAATGCATTTATAAATATATATATATATATATATATATATATATATCTAATTTTTAATCAATAAGAAAAATACGTATTTATAACAATTTATTGTCATTACAGTACCTATTAAATAATAGCTTTCATACAATTATTAAAATAATGCAGTTACAAACAAAATTAGTTCACTTTTTTTTTGTTTATTGACTTCAGATCCAATACATGTACGAGTACACAAAAGTATAATTATTGTTTTGTCAATAAATATATATATATATATATATATATATATATATATATATATATATATATATATATATATATATATATTTACATAATTTTGGACTGGTAAATTATAATCATATTTGGAAAATATTATATTACTTTGAAAATAATCATCCTTTTAAAATTTTCCCAATCCCAACCTTGTCAAATCCCCGGCAAAATATCCAGCCATCCAGCTATGAAGGGTAGGGCCGCTATTTCACAGGTAATGTCATGTACATATACTTGACACAAGCTATAAAACTATTTATGCATAAATTATGGTTGCGACTATTATAATATTAGCTATTTATTGTTTTCCATTACTATTAAGTATTTAACAATAACAAATCATTTTTTGGTTAAAGTTCTATATTTTACTTTGTAATATGTATGATTGTTTTTTTTTTTAAAGTAGTGGTTTTTTAGCTCTTGGTCCCAATTAAATATGTAATACATGTATTTGTATGTAAAGTTGTACCCCGACCGAGGGGTCATCCACCAGTGGCATTCGGTGTACATTTTCTTGGCATTACGGCATTTTTAAGCAGTAATTGGCATTATTGGGCATTATTAGCAATATAAGCATTATTCGGCATTATTAAGCATTTTTGGGCATTTTTAGGCATTTTTAAGGCAGTAAGAGGAATTATTGGCAGTAAAATAGCATTTTATTTTCTTCTGCGCATGTCAGCGCATAAAGTCTGAACATAGAGGAAGTGTTGCTTTCGTATTGTTTGTTGAATTTATGCCAAGAATGAGGAATCACGTGATTTATAATGTTAAGGGAGGTGTTAAGCTGTTAAGTCTATTGTAAAAAGTGCAACAAGATAAGATATTATGGTATACGGAACTCATATTTGTAAATTCAATCACATTACGGCATCATGAGCTTGTAACAATAATTGAAATTGAAAAAAGAAAGTAAATTTAGGCAAATACGCAAATCTGTAGGAGTTAGAGATGATAACCATAATATTAGACATAGATTTATATGTATTACACATTATTAACATTAACAAAAATTGGAAACTTATGTATTCGTATATCATATACCGGCTAATTGAAAAAATATGTACAAATAGCTATTTTCTTTATTATTTATTTTTGACCTATAGTTCAAATACACAATTGAGGGCGAAGTTAAATGCCACTTTTAGATGTGAAAAGATCTTGAATTCACTTCCGGTTTTTCCAGAAGTGAAATCATCGTTGATTTTTTAAATGAAATGGCATATGCATTTTTATATTTTTCGAAAGTAGGTGTTTTAAATTAGTTTTACGCAGTGATATTAAATATTTACATTATCCTTAAAAATAACATATTTATTAATTTTTTTAAATTATTATATGACATTTAACTTCGCTCCTCACAGTAGCTGTCCCTAATTTTTCAATCATCCTGTTTGTAAATCCTATAACGAATTACGATTAATACATAAATGAAAACAATAACTTTTACATATTTCATAAACAGGCCGACACACGACTTTTTACGTTTCAGCCTAGACTTACTAGCACTACTGGACGCATGTGCGACAACACGGCATATTACCCATTGCTGGGTGTGACAATGCCAATCTACTTTTATATACGCAGATATCGGTAATGATATGATAGATGACATATTCATATCGTACGGGCGTTTATTAGGCGTCACCACTTATCATGCACTTATTACTAGCGTGGATAATGCACCACAGGAGTCACTTTTTTAAAATTTGGAAATAATTTAATTCTTGAAATATATATTTTGTGTCCTACTGGCCAACACGAAATTTTTATTAACCCTTCAGTACACATACCTGGTCTCAGAGACCAACGATAGTTAAAATTTGTATTATTTCTGTAATTACAAGTGTATCCTCGAGTGTATCTCACACAATACCTTTCGGTTATATGATCATTTTTAGTTATGTAAGAGTATTAAGGTATATTCGAAAAAGGAACCACGCTAACCGCGTTTAGATTTTTCAGTAACCGGTTACAAATTCGAACACGGTTCATGAAAATTTTGGTTACTTTTGTATGACCACGGTAACCGCGCGAAGTTGGCAGTTACAGCGGTTAGAATTAGAAATTAGGTTAGGATCTTGTTGTTATACGTCATTTGTGTGACAATGGGGTCATTTAAAAAATAATATCGTTTTTTTTTTATAAAATCGTGAAATCCGTCTCATTTAATAAATATAGTAATATAAAATAACATGAAATATGCGACTTTTCATTCATAAATTTGCTAATAAACTTTCGCGGCTGTAAAATTCGTGACGTCACGGTTTGTTACTCACACAAAGACATTCCTCTCACCCACACACAACGGTCCACGTGATATCCGTTTGCTGCTGTAAACAACCTAACCTAAAATTGTGACAGGTGACAGCAGAGTTAAGAGTAAAGGTATGTAAATAAAACATTTATTAAAATAAATACCAAAAATTTTATGAAATATGTTTTCCGTTAACGAAATGTTGTTGTCACAAAATTAAACTGACAAGGGATAACTCAAACAATCATAGTTCCAAACACAACCGGTAGATAGCTGCTGCCGCATCCGACAAGCCGTGACGTATAGCCGTGACGTCAGCGTCCAAATATTTGAAATTAAAGACAACTTTTAAAAAATCATATCTCTGATTCTAAAGACTTGTAAAGTGTAAAACATACACCTACATATTTAATTTGACCTATTCTTTCAAGAAAAAAATAAATTAGAAAATGTGAAATGAGCCCATTATGGAGATAAGACAAGTAGCAATAGTTATATTCGAAATAAACTTATCACGGGCATAACCTCTGAATAAACAAGGAGTATAAGTTGACCTGAGAATAGGCATTTTCGTTGTCGCTTTAGTAAAAGAAGAAAAATTATTAGAAGAACTACTATCAGTTAAAATAAACTCATTAAAGAATATCCACACTTCCATAATTTCAAACTATCTTGCAATAAAAAATTAATTTAAATTGACAGTTCATGTGATAGATGATAAATGCTAAAGCATTCGTTTATTCATGCCCAGTTACAAAACCGCGCTGTTACCACCTGAAACCAACACCGTGGTTTATTTTCCGAATATATTAATACAGGTACCTTATACAACCCATGTTATCGAATATTACGGTCTGAGGAACTAGTCGTCACTTCACGGGCACTCATTGTGTTATTGTTGCCATTTCCTTTTTTACTATTAACCTTGTTTGCACTTACAATTTTGACCCCAAAACAATGTTTAATTTTATTCTTTTTTGTTTTGCAGAAATGTTGTTAACAGAATAAATAAAAATACATTTAATAGATTTTAAAAGAATGCATGTATTAATAATTCATTAAAACTCAAACATAATTTACAGCTAATTTATTTAATTCGTGATCAGTATCAGTACATCATGTAGTATTCTAGGTATAGTATCTGCCATTTTTATCCTGAAGTTGTGAAGCACCTATATAAGTTAATTATCATATTTTATAATTTGTTTCTTTAAATATGTAGACTTTTTTTCCATCTCATTGTACTTTTCTGTTGTTTACTCCAAACTTCGATATACCGGGTATTAAAAAAAAACCTTCAGTCGCAATATTATTTTTTTTATTAATTTCGCAGTCAATATAATTTTATGTTTCTAAACTAGTTACACCAAATTTCATTGTTTCCTGAATTAATTAAATAGAATATATTTTGATCAACCACCACTTTTTAGGATATCCGGTATGCTTGTTAGTTGCTTACTTTTTATACGCATTTTTCTATGTTCTTTGATCCTGATGATTCGTTAAAATGAAATATGTATGAATCAAATAAATTGGTATTGTGATAATGTGTTCGATCAAGTGGTAACCAACAGAATTACTGGAAAGAATAGATGAAGCGAGGGATGAGAACTTTCGAGAAGATTTCTTTAAATTTATTAAAAATTTAAAATTTGAAATACCAAATTATTTACAAGGTACGATAATATTACCTCTTAATTGTTATTCTCAAAAAATGATTTTCTGAAAATGAAAGATTTCGTAAAAAATGATAATAACAATATTTGCATTTCCTCAAAAGATCCACTTTAGTTGCTTGGTAGGTATATAATATACTATAAATATCGAATTAATCAGTAAAAGTAAATATTATTAATAATAAAAATGCCATTAATGTTGCTGGCATTATTGGCATTATTAAGCATTTCAGCATTTTATTAGGCATTTTGGCATTTTGGGATTATATTAGGCATTTTGGCATTATATGAGGCATTTTGGCATTTTATTTGGCATTTTGGCATTTTTATGCAAATAATGCCGAAATCGGCATTCGGTGTACAAATTTTTGGTTGGTGGATGACCCCTCGACCCCGACTTACACAAATTCGACATACGCTATTTTTGTCGGTCCCACATATCGCGTAACTTCTGGGTATTACTGTATTCGATTTTACCCTTAATTTCACGGAATTGTTTACAACGAAATTTCATCGTACCGAAAATTCATTGAGAAGGGTAATTATCCTTCCTAATGGATATTCAATTTAGTTTGTCGTCGTACAGTGGTGTGCATCAGTGGTAGAGCAACTCGCTTATTACGAACTTCGTTTTATATTTATCGTTTTATTATATTGGTGGCACAATGGGTGAGAACTTGCCACGCAATTTACCTTATTTTGCACCTCGTTAAATGATGTACCAAACAGAAAATATAAAGTAATGTAATACATTTTTGTGGCTACCATAATATCTCTCGCTGATATGTACCTCCCGCCTACCATAGATAAAGGAGGTATAGAGATCGTGAAAAAATCATATATCGAAATTTTCATAAATAAGTACATTTTAAGGTCTATGGGATTAGATATCATCAATTACGCAATAATGTCTATGCGTATATGGATGTGTGTGTGTGTGTGTGTGGGTGAAAAATTACTACCATTTTTGCGCATTTTAAGAATTTATACACATTAGTATTGAACACCAATAAAGTTGAGAGTTGAGCACCACTTAAAACTCTAAAAATTGGTGTCATTTTTCACATATGTTGGCATATTATCTATATTAATTAATTTAAAAATTAGTATAAGTAGGTAGAAATGTATACAGGGTGACACTGAAAAAACGGGCCAGTCAAAATAACTTTTTCATTTATATTTATTTTTTAATTCTCCTTGCATATTTGTAAACTAGGCTTAGGGGCTCACAAATCATGGTATTTGATATGATGCTAGCCCTACAAGTTTAACCGGAAATGATATTAACTTTCATATTTCAAATGGAACATCCTATATATTTTTATATACATATTTGGAATCTACATAAAATTACGAATTCAACAATATCATTGAAGTGTATTTGTGTTGAAGAAATAAATTACAAATACGTATGAGACAATTATGAATAATTAACCTGGTAAGTCATGTCAGGTAGGCTGTGATAACAAATTGATTATTTTTTGTAACAAAATATGAAATCTTACAAAAATAAGTTACTATTTAAACAATTAACTTAAACATTACTTAATATTATCTCAACTATTTTTACAGCTTGCCTGATATAATGGCTTCCCAGGTTAAATATTCATAATTTTCTCTTACGTTTTTATAGTTTATTTCTTCAATAAAAGTGTACTTTTACATCGTTGAATTCGTAATTTTACCTAGATTCCAAATGTATAAATATATAAAGATGCCCCATTTGAAATATAAAAGTTAATGTCACTTCCCGTCAAACCGGAAGCGGTACCATCATGCCAAATACCATGATTTGTGAGCCCGTAAACCTAGTTTACAAATATGCAAAGAGAATTAAAAAATAATTATAAATAACAAAGTTATTTTGAGTGGCCCGTTTTTCAGTGTCACCTGTATAAAGGAAAGTTTGTTTCATTATTTTTTTAATTTCTTTTAAACAAGTTATTGAGTTTCAAACCCGACTGACTATAATTATTTCCCCGATAGTAAGCAAGCTTTGCCGGGAGTACCCCAAAACATTGAAATACGTGCTGTAGAAATTGTGCGTTGTAAGATTTGTGCTTGCTAAAGCTAGGTGCTTCAGGCAATGAGTATAATTCACCGAACTTGCCCGAACGTTTCCGAATCCCAGAGTATGCTTGCCACCTCTGGCTTTATACTGAGCACTGAGCTATTAGGATTATTTATGTGAATGAATTTACAAGTGGCCGTGTGCCTGAGTGTCTGATCGCGAATCTGGAGACACGGGTTCGATCCCGACCGACGCCAAAAATTACATCGCATTTTAATGGCACAAAATTCACCCCTATGGCGCACTCTCCACGCCAGCAATGAGTGCCCGTGAGGTGATGCCTGGTAAGCGCCCACGCAAATATTCCATCATTACCGATGTCGGTGTACGAAGGAGATTGGCACACCCAGAAATGGGTAATATGCCGTGATGAAATATATATATATATATATATATATATATATATATATATATATATATATATATATATATATATATATAAAATAAACAAATCATTGGAGGGTTCAATGAAAACAGTGAATCCATTGAACGGTTCATTTTGTGTGTTCATTTTGTGTAATATGCTTACCACGGGAGGGCAGCATATTTAATCAATTTGTTTACATATTCCATTTATGTATTATATTATGAGGAGTCTTGTTTTGTTAAATTTATAGAAAGATGTAATGAGTAATAAAAACATTTATTTTGGATTGGCACATCCAGCAATGGGTAATATGCCGTGATGATATTTTTATTTTATTTATAAACATAAACTAACGATGTACTTTTGTAATAAAAATATAGTATTAAATTATTGCAAACTAATATAAAATAAAATTGAACGATATTTTGAAGATATTTATATAATGACGATATAGTATGTAGTAATTTTCGTACAATTTTTATATTTCCGAAATGTATTGTTTTGATTTCAACATTTTTAAAATTTCAAAGTAAGGAATAAGTATGGGTATTCTTTGTATTTTGGTTTATGTCTTGGATATAAGTATGGCAATTGCCCAACAGTTACCACTAGCAAATATAAAGGTTTCTTCTACATCGACGTGCTTTAAAATAATACCCACTAGCGCTCGCCTCGGATTTGAAATAAATTACTCAGGGGTCACAGTTAACGTTAACGAAAACAGCCATTATCACAACAACGAAAAATTTCATTGATTTTCAAAGTCTGGAGAGACGATATTGTACTTAATATTTTTTTCTTAATTTGTGTGCTCATTAAGTATACTGTGATGCAAAATAAATCTTTTGTCTCCGACATTATTTTCATTCCAAATTTCATACTAGACATGGCCAGTAGAGTTGACGTTAAAAAAATTGCATATGTCCCATAAACTGGTAATAAATGATTAAAGGAAAACGAATCTGTGCAACCTCGAGTACGTAAATTAATGGGACCTGAAGCCTATTAAAAAGAGAACGTTAATAATTTAATGATACAAATGTCTATTATTATTTTTTACTTGGGCAGTTATTAACTATGAATAGTCCAGGACATAAACATTGCTACTAGACTAGATATTAAATACTTATTAAGACGGCAACTTAAAATTCGTTAATAAATTAAAGAGAAAATCAAATGTCTTTTGCCAATTTTGCCATTATCCAAATTCTTGCGAAAATTAAATTTCTATTACATTCCTTATAGTCTTCCTTAAGTCCTGTCTCTTATATAAGAAGGGAATGAGGGTGAATTAATGTAGTAGGGTGATCGTAAGAAGAAAATGACGCATAGTTACGGCAAAAACAACTAGATAACAGATATTACTAGTGGGGACTTGTACTCGTACATTATTCACCATGTCAAGCATACGGAATCTATATCTCATGGGAATTACACAAGGGCCGTTTTCACCAACCACGGTTTAATATTTTATTCTGTAGATTAAATTTAACCGTAGAATATATTCCAGCTAACGGTTAGTTTCCATTTCACCAACCTTGGTTAACGCTAACAGCCGGTTAAATCGACAGTTAAAGTAACCCAACTTATTTTGATGGAATAAATATTTATTCTACTGTTAGTCGTGCTGCTGTATGTTTCACGAGCTTCGTATTCTCTATTACAATATTTTATAAAAATATTTTTTATTGATTGGTATGTATTTGGCAGTGCATTTTGATAGAATATTGAATATATATATTGAACTGAATTATATTAAAAAAATATAAATAAGGTTATAAACACAAAACTTGATAAAAATAACCTGTAGTGTAGAAAAGTATAGTTTACATGTTTTTATTTTAAAATAATGTCCTCTGATTCAAGTTTATTGAGTAGTGACTCAAACATGTCTCCAACTATAATCTCATTATCAAGTGAAGAAGAAATTGTACTACAACCCAGACCACGAATAATCAGAGACAGGAGTAATCCATTAGAACTATATGATGATGTCGATTTTAAAATGCGCTTTAGATTTTCTAAAGAAATGGTACATAGATTACTAGAATTATTGGGACCTTCTATTGAACCTAACGATAGAAGGAATTTCCCAATATCATCTATTACACAAATCTTGATAGCACTACGGTTTTACGCGACAGGTTCATTTCAAATTGTGATTGGTGATCACTTCAATGTATCTGTCCCATCTGTTTGCCGCATCATTGATAGAGTATCACATTGCATTGCTTCATTGTCAAGAAGATATATTAAAATGCCAGAAACTAGAGAGAAAATACGAGCAGTCTGCACACAATTTTATAATATAAGAAGATTTCCTTCCATATATGGTGCTATAGATTGTACACATGTGAAAATACAATCGCCCGGCGGAAACAATGCTAGAATATTTCGAAACCGCAAAGGATGGTTTTCCATCAATGTTCAAGTTGTTTGTGATGCTAAATTATATATTTCAGATATTGTTGCTCGTTGGCCAGGATCCACACACGATAGTAGGATATTTAACAATTGTAGACTAAAGGCACGTTTAGAAGATCGTCAATTCGGGAGCAGTTATTTGTTGGGAGATAGCGCTTATGCATGTAAAAAATATTTACTGACTCCAATTCTTAATCCCAGAACAAGAGCTGAAGAGCGATACAACGAAGCTCACATACAAAGTAGAAATACTGTTGAAAGAACATTTGGTATATGGAAGAGAAGATTCCCATGCTTGTCCCTTGGGATGAGATTAACTGTACAAAAAACTTTAACAGTTATTGTAGCAACCGCAGTTTTACATAATATGACAAGAAGTTATGATGAATTGGAGCCAGAAGATTGTAATGAAGAATTAAATAACGACAGAGAAGAAATAAATGAAAATATTGAACATAATGGCAATCAAAATTATGCTGTAAGAAATGCGTTAATAAATACTATTTTTTCAAATTAAATACAATATTTTTATTAAATTTTATTTATATATTTATAAAAATAAAATACATCATGTAACATAAACAGAAATATAAACTTAAAAATCACAAATTATAATATTATTGTATATCAATCACATATTATTATTATTGCTCATACTTGCATATTGCTGCTGCTTTATTGGAATGTCAAACTTTTTTTCTTCAATTTCTAATTTTAATTTTTCATTTATATTGTGTTGAGTTTCCTTTTTAAGTAAAAAAAATTCCATTTTAATATCATGAATTTCTTGTTTTTGATTCTTCGCTATATTGTTCTCATTTACATTATACTTTCTTTTTCTCGATTTTGGAGCAAGTTTGGGTGTAATAGTAATAATTTCGGGTATTTCATTATTACCAACAGCATATGTGGTAGGTTGCGGGTCGACAGTTTCAATGAATAAAATTTCATGTGTGTTCTGTAAAAAAAAAAAAATAATTTTGGACATGATTTATTTTATTCTGTAACTTACTAATGAATTATCAGTATTCAATCGGTCAGGTGCTCCATCAGATGTCAATATTTCAAAGTTCTCAGTGTCTACTTGTGTATCTATAAAAAAAGGTTAGTTGTAGCTAGAAATACTTCATTTAATTGTTTTCTTAATTTTACCTGTTTCATTGCTGTCGTATTTGTTGGACAAGCAGCTAATATTACTTCCCAACATACTAATAATTCTATCACCTACATTATCTAATTTCTTTTTATATGTTCCTCCACCTGTTTTATAAAGCTCGATCTGTAAATATAAAAATTCTGTAAATTGCGCCAGGATTTTATTAGTCTGAATCTGGATTACCGTATCATCAGCTTTTTCTCGTTTTGCCTTTTTTTTCAATGCTTCATATAATGTTTTTAATTGATGCGCTGTTCTTTCACCATTTTCTTGTACTGCATTAAAGTCATCTTGTATTTTTAACCATATGTCTTGTTTCTTTTTACTATTAATGGAGTCAGTTTTTTTATTTTCTATTATATGTAAATATTTTTCTACAATATTTAATAGTTCCTCCTTTTCTTTTTCTGTAAAATTTTTTACTCTGTCTCTTTTTTTATGTTATCTTTATGATCCATTTTTTTTATTCAAAAGTTATCAAATCAATACTACAAACAGATCTACAAACACTTTGTTATTTTCAACCACCAGTTGCACAATAAAACTAAAATGCAGATAAAACAGGATGCTTACCTGTCAAAATAGCTACGTAGCCAACTTGTTATTAGTTAACAGTTGGTTTAAAATAAATTGGTGAAAACGGCCCTAAAGGGAATAGATAAGAAAATAGATAGAATACGAAATTGATAGATGGCATTTATCGGAATTCACACATATAGACTTTTGAATAGAAATTTATTGCGGCAAATAATTTTAATTTTGTATTTTTATTTAAATATACCTTGAAACGACAATGCCTGCAGTTAGTGATGAAACGGTTCGTCGTAAGACCGGATTACTGAATCCCGGAATTCCGGCTTAAAATTTATCGGATCGTCGATTATATTTCCGTTCATATCAATTAATTTCGGGTTCATATTTTACTCTTGTAAATTACAATGTGTTGTATCTGAAAGTTGTAAGTAGTTTTAACGAATGAGTTCAAAAAATATTAGTCCGATCTTATTATTCAATAAATAACCGTGTTGTGGATTTACTTAAACTTTCAAAGACCGAAATTAATTAGTTATTTTCTTAAACAAACCGTAACATAACTTAACTTAACGCACAAAATTCACGCCTTGGTCAGTATGTATTTGTTAGTATTCATAGCTTAACATAACGTAATCTAACGCGCAAATATTATATTTCGGTCTTTAATCGTTTTAAATTAACACATTTGTTAAATCAGTGATGTGTTTAATAATATATATGTTTGTGTATAAATATAAATTTAATAATAATAATAATGATATAAATAATATGGTGTCAGGTTAGTAGTCAGGCCACTGCGGTCAGTTTCTGTAAATAAAACCCTCCGTGAATATAAATAATTCAGTGAGTAGTACAGACGTGGTTAATATTACTGTATCTCAAATACAATTATTTAAATAAACAACAATCTCACAACGTTCGCCGATCAGTGGTTACAGCAACTGATCCAAATTCCCTCGATGCACTAGGGAGCACCGCAACTAGCTTCTCCCACATTGTACCTCAACAGGAGGCCCGAGATAGGGTAATACACGAATCTATCTCGATCCCTACGATGGGCCAGGGAGCACCGCAACTAACCTTTATACTCCTTAATACGATACCACACATTTGTTCATCATCAATCATACAGATATTTATATTAGTGAACTTAATAGCAAAATGCAATATATTGGAGATGTTTTATTAGTGGGTTGTCGAGGGTATGAAGTAGACACGGTTAACACACAATACTCAATATAATATTTATTTAAAACATTACACTTCATAATATTTTTCTATATATTGACGTTGCTGTTTTCTTGATCCCCACTTGACAGCCCGTATTCCTATAGAAACGCCCTGGTCTTTTTGTAGCGGTTCATAGTAGTCTGGGTGTCGGGTCATTCATAGCAGCTGGGTGTCACATCCTCCCCCTTTGGATGACAAGTGCGTCTCGCTTGTGATCCAATAATTACTTGGACACCTTCCTTGGGCGGCCTCGTTTCCGGATTGGGTGAAGTGGCTGTGGATCTGGAACACTTAAATTTTGTTTGAACGGAGTGAGGGATAAAGAATGGTATACCCCTAAAGGTTTATCTGGTTCATTTGGGGTAGTGATTTGGTATGAAGTTGGTGATACAATTTTCGAAATTAGGTAGGGTCCATCACGACGTGGAGCGAATTTGGAAGTGAAGGACTGTGAATTTTTACTCAAAGCATGGACATCAACCAATACTTTGTCACCTATGCCATAATTCGGACCAGGTTGTCGATGACGATCTGCATTTTTCTTGGACCGATCTTGTTTTTGTTCACTTATTTCCCGTGTTTCCTTTAATATTTCACTTAACTTATCCAGGTAAGGAGTCATCGAGGCAACGAATGGTGCATTTTGTACAATGGCACGCATATCTCGTTCTACGTCATCAGGTGTTCTTAAGTCCCTGCCAAATGTCAAGTAAGCAGGTGTACGTCCTGTAGAAATACTTTCGGAACTGTTCATAGCAAATCTTATGCTTGGTAAGTAAAGTAAGTTGACCAGGCGGTGTGGCATTTCGTTGTCAGTATTGCTAATTGGATTTTAATATCTCAGTTTTTTCGTTCTGTTGGATTCGCTTCAGGGTGATATGCTGGTGTTAAATTTTGCTTAAATCCTAAAGAATAGGCAACCAGTTGCATAACTTCTCCAACGAATTGGACCTCGTTGTCACTAATAACTCTACGTGGTGTCCCATAACGCAGGATTATTTCATCGATTAAGCATCTCGCACATGCTTCAGCAGTGGCTTGCTTCAGTGCAAACAATTCTATCCATCTGGAACATGTATCTTCGACCACGAAAATCCACTGTTCTCCAGACGACGTTGTTGGTAAAGGTCCCATAAGGTCAATGGATATTACCTCGAATCTTCTGTTTTGCAGCGGGGTTTGCAATAAACCAAAATTTTTATAGATTCGCAGCTTGAATTTTTGGCAGTCGACACATTTTCCAATGTGTTCCTGGATTTTTCTTCTCATACCAACCTAATAAAACCGAGACTTAATTTTCTTGTAGGTTTTTTTAAAACCGTAGTGGCCTGCCATGGGCGAATCATGATACTCATACAATATTCTTGATATCTGCGAGGCCGGAACAACCTGTACGGCTTCCTCTTCATCACCATCTGGTGGGTAGCGATGAAGTACTCCATTTAGGAGTAGGTATCCTCGTTCTGTCCAGCGTTTGTTGCTGACTGGATCTTTAAAATTTTCTAAATCATTGATAATTTTTGCTACATCGATATTTTCTTTTTGTCGGTCTCTCAATTCTTCATCATTGGTAGTAGGTAAATCGACAGTAGTCACTTAAAAAGCCTCAACTGTTTGATCATCAATATATGGAAGTCGAAAAAGTGTACCAGCCAGAGTATTACACTTTCCTGGAGTATACTCTATTTGTAAATCTAAATCTTGTAACTTGAGGGCCCATCTTGCTAATCGTCCACTAGGGGATTTGATGGACTGATGATCACTTATGATTTTTACAGAAGAAGAGTCCAAATAACCACGGAACTTTTCTGCGGCCAATATACACAAATATAATTTAAAAAAATACAAGCCACTTCGGTACCACCACCTTTTTATTTAATATTCCTCTGTCACAGAATCACACAATTTCTGTTTTTCTTACATTAGCACATTGTATATCTAATAACTAATAACCTTAATAAATTATCGTTCTACTACAAAGAGAATTGCCTCTGTCCTAATCCTGGGAAAACTATCTCCAGCTTATTTCATCTCCGAAATAAAGAAGCAAATAAAGAACTGAATATTATCTGGGATGGGCAAGTTGTGACTTTTTCTAAACAACCAACCTACTTGGGAGTTACACTCGATAGGACTTTATCATTCAGACAACATATTATTAAGACTAAATCAAAAGTATCTTCAAGAAACAATCTTTTACAGAAGTTACGTTGTAGCAAGTGGGGAGCAGATCCGCACACTCTCCGTACTACCGCTCTTGCTCTATGCTTTTCTACCGCCGAATACGCTGCACCGGTCTGGGAACGATCATCGCATGTATACAAGCTTGACTCCGTTCTTAATCAAACTTGCAGGTTGATAACAGGATGCCTTAAGTCAACTCCGACTGGACATCTTTACCTTCTCAGTGGTATTGCTCCGCCATCAATAAGACGTTCCGTTGCAAGTCAGTTAGAACGAAAAAAACAAGAATCAGATCCACGGCACCCACTACATGGCCACGTAATGTCCGTTCCCAGACTCAAATCTCGAAAGAGCTTCCTAGCTTCCGTGAGACCGCTTCTAACATCAGCAAGTCAAGAACGGATCGCTAAATGGGTTCACTCTTTGAAAGACAGAGATAAGGAGCTACAAGTTCAGCCAAAGGAGCAACTTCCTCCCGGCGGCGACCTACCTTGGTTAACTTGGAAGAGCTTAAACCGTCTCCGTACCCAAACAGGAAGATGTAGAGTAAATATGGTAAAATTGGGACTGCTTAGCGGCTCAGACTTATGTTCATGCGGACTTCAACAAACCATGGCTCACATGCTTAACTGTCCCATCTTACAACATCCCTGTCAGATGAGTGATCTTGCTGCTGTCAATCCAACAGCGTTGATGTATGCAGTTCATTGGTGTTTAGAGGTTTAAATGGTCCGAAAACAATTCATATACATTTATATTTTGTCAATGTTATTATTTTATGTTATTTTATTCTTTTTGGTTGGACACGCTATTATTACAGAATCACACACCAAATAACAAACATTCGGCACAAATGTTAACCACATAATAAAAAATATTACCTCTGCAGTCTGCTTCTCAGTCAAATCTTATTGCTCCACCCTAACATAAATATATAAACAAACAACAGCCACACTGCGATCTAATATCTTTGAAAACTAATCTCATGCGTACGTGCTGTATTTGTAAACTAAATATTTGGGGTCTCATGGCCGTGTGCCTGAGTGTCTGGTCGCGAATCTGGAGACCCGGGTTCGATCCCGACCGGCGCCAAAAATTACTTCGAATTTAAATGGCACAAAATTGACCCCTATGGTGCACTCTCCATGCCAGCTACAGGTGCTCGTGAGGTGACGCCACGGTAAGCGCCCGCGCGGTACAAATATTTCATCATTACCGATATCTGTATACAAAGCAGATTGGCACACCCAGCAATGGGTAATGCCGTGATGATATATTTATTTTTTATTTATTTTATATTTGGAAGTTAAAATATACTACTCTGACAACTCGAGCAACCTGACAATCATTTTCGCCCAGAGAATCTTCTGTATCTAAATAATAGAGTTATTTATCCTTACCTACAAATCTTCCGAATCGGATGTAGATGAATCGTAAATTCCACCTGGAGGAACCCATGGTTTCATACGATCAACGGCTACTACATTGTCGTAACATGTTCTTGTTTGTTTGTTTGTCTACTGTAGTATGATACCGGTTGTAATTTCCCATTTTGTTGTTTTTGTAGTAGGATTCCCCCTAGTCCAATTTTACTAGCGTCCCAATGTACTTCAGTTTCTACTTCAGGATTATAGTGTTAATACTGGTTAATTACATAAAATTTGTTTTAATTTCGTAAATGCAGCTTGTTGTTCTTCATTCCAAATCCAAGGTTGTGATTTTTTGGTTAGCATAATGCGTAGTTCTATGGCATGATGCATTTGAATATAGACCAGAGGGGACAGACGACTAAATTTTGCCAAGTTAGCAGAAATGCATAGCTAGAAGTTCTGTACCGATGATAGGACGAGTCAGTCAGATGAAATCTGTTTCAACGTTATGACACGCATTGTGTTACGCTCCCGCGAATAAGAATTCGCACGTTTAGAGTTTGCGAACAAGAGTTCGACGTCAAACTACGCTTAGATTAGTAGGCAGCAGTCAAAGAAATCACTACGCTTATCCTTGTCATATTCGCCCCGCGTTTAAGCTACGCACGTATTTGTATAATTATTATTATTCATATTTTGTGTTCACACTTTACTTATTTTACTTCAATATATTTATTAATTTAAAATAATCGGCATTAGTACTTTAAATTAAACCTAAAAAACCCTGTGAAATGTTGTGAAGTGGAATCCACAAGGTTCCAGCCGTTTAGCCCAGCAGTTCCGTGACGTACGTCTGGTACGGATAAGTACCATAGTGAGATACGTCTCGTTGTGGTTTTTGTATCTTCGTCCCATTTCATTAATTTGTTGTCAGTAATCTACTCGACTCGGCAATGTATCAATCAACATTTTCTTCCATGTTGTCCAGTCATGATTTATGCTTGACAATGACTCATACCAAGTTTTCGCCAATCCTTTCAATTTTGCAGTCGCGTTAATAATCTTAGCTCGTTCAACCCAACCACAAACATACGATAATTCATCTACAGCCGTATTCATAGTAAAGGAGAAAAACTAGCTTTAAACCGGGTCTATGTAGTCCTGGTTTAAACCAGGTCTAAAAGTGGTTAGTCATAGTCAAATTTAGACCTGGTTTAAACCTGGTCTAAGTAAATCGAACTTAAACCAGTCTATCTAGTCGGCCATGGCCATTCAATGTACTGCTCATGCGTAGTCAATACAATTTTGAATTTTGTGATGACAGCTGATGTTTACTGCGCTGATTTCTTACAACTAAAACTGCATTGAGATCTTTTTATTAGGTTTTAATACGAAATTAATACAATTAATTTTTATCCATAATTTGTATGTTGATTTCGGTAACACATATTCAATTTAGTACATCAGGATTTGCAAGGAAAGATGGATTTGTTGTAAATATAGACGAATATAATTTGCAGTTCCCCGAAATTAACGCCCCTACTACGTCCAAAAATAAAATATTAGTATTAGAACTAGTAGATATAAATTTAATATTCAATAATTCATCAATATCCAATTCCCAAAATTTACTTGGACGAGATAATTTGAAATAAATGTCTAAAAGAAAGATTATCACTACTAAGCGAACTATGGCAATGTACGTGGAGAAATGTTTAGAACTATACGAGAAGAAAATATAACAACAAATTAAATATGAAAGAAAATTGCATAAGAGATGTGAAGAAAAAATATTTAAACTTATGTAAATGTGAAATGATAAAAATGAAAAATAAATTAAATTAAATAAAAAACTTAAGTGTTATGATAAAAAAAATAACTGGATTGCAGTCAAACTTTATTTATTTATCTCAATCGACCGGTTTCGTACGCCACATGCGACTTCATCAAATGAGTTTTTAAAAATTGTTCAAAAATGGAATACATTTCAACCAAATTATACTTGTTAATTAACTTTTTTATATATATTACAGTTTTATTTTACTAACCCATAATTTTTCTATTCGATATTTACAAACATCTCAGATTGATATGATTTAAATACACTTGGTTCCTTTTCCGATATTCCACTACGTTTTTAACAAGGTTTTTAATAGGTTTGTTCATAGAACGGTTTGAAACCGTCAGCAACCGTCAGAGGCATGCGCAGTTACATAAAAGCGTTCGCAGAGTCACAAATTTCCAACTCTAATTATTAGTTCAATGTTCATAGAAACTCTCTGACTGGTTGCTGATCGGTTGCCAACTATCAGAATAATTTCCAACTCGGCAGGAAATTTTAAATTTGAGGCATGCGCACTTACACTGTTTTGACAAGACATTTGTATTTGTTTTGATTACAGGTTTTGATTTCATTTAATGTTTGGTTATATACTTACAAATAAAATAAATTAGTGAAATAAATATTTTACGGTAAGTAAATCATTGTAAATTAATGTAATAAAATAATAAAAGACTGACTCACAAGTGTCACTACAGTGATCGATAATATCGATATATTTACTACCAAAATTAAGCAGAGACATTTATAATTCATTTTAAAAAGTTAAGTGACATAATGCTGTTCACAGAGGAATTCAAACAGTTTGATTTGCAACCAGTTTGAAACCACGCATGCGCACTCAAATTCAAACTCCAACCGTTGGAAATATGTTCTACGAACAAACCTAATATCTTCTACATCATTACAATGATAAAAAAATTCTTGAAGGTCATTATCATGAACTTCCTAAAAGGCAATAATATGAGCTACAAATTCATGACAAAGTAATATTGTAAACATTAATATGAAATTATTTATGACATACTACTGTAAGCACGATGCACCGATCCGTACACCTTCGTATCCAAATACTACTGATTCATTCATAATAATTCCTTGGCTACTAATTGTAGTCTTAATCATCGTTACATCACACCCCGAGATAGCAATTATCTCTGTAAAACATAAACAATATTCTGCTAATTAAACGTAGGGTCTTAGGTAACCATTACATATCCGGGCATCAGCACCCTTCGCGAATGCAAAATCACCACTCGCATTCATTTTCGTATTACGAGCATCACACTCGTCCCAAGCGTGGCATCCGCACCAGCCCTCAAACACTAGGGTATCACACCCACCTTGAGTATGGAATCAGCACCATCTCATAGACACTAGGGCATCACACCCAACTTGAGTATGGAATCAGCACCATCTCATAGACACTAGGGCATCACACCCAACTTGAGTATGGAATCAGCACCATCTCATAGACACTAGGGCATCACACCCAACTTGAGTATGGAATCAGCACCATCTCATAGACACTAGGGCATCACACCCAACTTGAGTATGGAATCAGCACCATCTCATAGACACTAGGGCATCACACCCAACTTGAGTATGGAATCAGCACCATCTCATAGACACTAGGGCATCACACCCAACTTGAGTATGGAATCAGCACCATCTCATAGACACTAGGGCATCACACCCAACTTGAGTATGGAATCAGCACCATCTCATAGACACTATTCCCTGAAAATAAGTACAATCGGAACCTGAAAAACAATACGCGAAGAGATAGCCGACTGCCCTCTTCAATGTTCAGGAAGCTACTGCCATAATAATGGAGGTGGTGTAATCAGTAATACACATTAATTGCCTAAAGAATTTATTAGATACCTCAAAATTAGATGTAACAAAAATATTAGTTTGGAATACTGCTCACACTCGACCATCCTGCAATCTCCTCGTCCTCGAGGAGGGGGAAAGCTCTTCGGGTCATTCCTGCTCACTTGTTACATCACTATCTGAATCGGTATCAGATATACCATTGTCAGGGATCCATTGTCGCATCCTGTCAACTGCGATGACGTTTTTATATTTAGCACGCTGACTCCTTTGTGACCCCGGCATATCAACTACTTCATACCGGTCATTTGGGAGAACAGTATTAACGAGAAATGGACCAGCAAAAGTTGGTAGTAATTTTTGGCTTGATCCTGTAGCAACATTAGCCTTTTCGATAAGTACCAAGTCCCCTTTCTTGTATACTTTTGCTTTGATACGTCTTTTGTCAAAAATCTGTTTTTGGTTTTCCTGTACGGACATGATTCGTCGTAAAGCTTCTTCGCGTAACGATGTGAGATCCTCAGCGGGGTCAACTTCTAACTCCGCCGTGATTTTAGAATCTGCTGGTGCTCTTGGTTTGTAACCGTACAACAACTCACTCGCAGTTTTCCCTATAGCTTTATTAACGGTATTATTTACTGCAAACTGAATTTTGGGAACTACGTTGTCCCATATGTCATCATCTGTACTAGTTTTCATTGCAGAGATTATAGTTCGGTGGTAGCGTTCGCACTGACCATTAGCGCGTGGGGTGGCCACAGCATTCAAGACATGAACAATCCCCATATTGTTGCAAAATTCTTTGAACTTAATCGCTGTAAACGCTGTCCCACGGTCAGAAATTATTCTAGTCGGTGTGCCGTACGTATTTATTATTTCGCTGAGAATCTCATAGACACTAGGGCATCACACCCAACTTGAGTATGGAATCAGCACCATCTCATAGACACTAGGGCATCACACCCAACTTGAGTATGGAATCAGCACCATCTCATAGACACTAGGGCATCACACCCAACTTGAGTATGGAATCAGCACCATCTCATAGACACTAGGGCATCACACCCAACTTGAGTATGGAATCAGCACCATCTCATAGACACTAGGGCATCACACCCAACTTGAGTATGGAATCAGCACCATCTCATAGACACTAGGGCATCACACCCAACTTGAGTATGGAATCAGCACCATCTCATAGACACTATTCCCTGAAAATAAGTACAATCGGAACCTGAAAAACAATACGCGAAGAGATAGCCGACTGCCCTCTTCAATGTTCAGGAAGCTACTGCCATAATAATGGAGGTGGTGTAATCAGTAATACACATTAATTGCCTAAAGAATTTATTAGATACCTCAAAATTAGATGTAACAAAAATATTAGTTTGGAATACTGCTCACACTACTTACAAAAAAAAATATATATGAAATAACAATAATTTACACTAAACAAAATTATATTTTCATACTATTGTCAACTGACTTAAATCCCACAATAAACTAGGGTGCGAGGAGCTCAAAATTTTAGTCTAGGTTTAAACCCGTACTACTGCTAAACTACCTCTATGAATAACAGTTTGTGCCGGTCCAAGTTAGACTTGAGATAGACCTGGTTTAAACTCGAACAGCAGCACTATGAATACGGCTGCTACTATTTTGAGCCATTTCTCCATTGTTTGCATTTTATTTTCTGGATCGAAATACGGTCGATTTTCACGCCCCACGTTATTAGTATTACTTCCAGAGGAAGTTGAAGCTAGATTTTGTTGCATAGTCGAAACATTTTGAGTCAGTTACAACATCATATTTGATATTACTTGTAAATCATCGGAAATATGTGATTGATTACTACTTGCAGTTGTAATTGACTGGTCAGTAGCCTCTGGGTTAGACACAATAGTAGCGATAGCATTACTTTCCTCATGGAACACTAACTGAGGTATATTTCTGCGATTCCCCTGTCTCTTACTCATTATTGATGGTATTTATGTAATTAAAAATTTATATTGAATTGATTTACACGGATTCTAAATTTTAGAATTTAAATCTCGAATTTTCCAGGTTCTGATCCTACTTCTAAGATGTTAAATGAGTGATGTGTTCAATAATAATTTGTTTGTGTATAAATATAAATTTAATAAAAATAATAATAATAATGATATAAGTAATATGGTGTCAGGTTATTTAGTAGTCAGGCCACTGCGACTCGTCAGTGATGGGAGCGGTCAGGTTCTGTAAATAAACCCTCCGTGAATATAAATAATTCAGTGAATAAACTGATCCAAAATCCCTCGATGCACTACGGAGCACCGCAACTATATAGCTTTTCCCACGTTATACCTCAACAGGAGGCTCGAGATGGGGTAATACACGAATCTATCTCTATCCCTACGATGGGCCAGGGAGCACCGCAACTGACCTTTAAACTCCTTAATACGGTACCACACATTCGTTCATCATCATTCATACAGACATTTATATTACTGAACTTAATAGCAAAATGCAATATAATTAAAGAAAATACAAGCCACTACGGTACCACTCACTTTTTATTCAATATTCCTCTGTCACAGCATCACACACCAAATAACAAACATTCGGCACAAATGTTAATCATATAATGAAAAATATTACCTCTGCAGTTTGCTTCTCAGTCAAATCTTATCGCTCCACCCTAACATAAACATATAAACAAAGGACAGCCACATTGCGCTCTAATATCTTTGTTTACGCTTCGATCTGATGAAAACTAATCTCATGCGTACGTGCTATATTTGTAAACTAAATATTTGGAAGTTAAAATATATTACTCTGACACATAATGCGTTGTGGTAATATATTTTGCTTACTGAACATTTTCCAGCGCCCAAGCTGCTGCTGAGAGATGGTATGCCAGGGCGCGCGCAACGCGTGCGACAAACAATCTTTCGTTTGATCTATTTTACGTACATGTCACTCTACAAACGTCTGATTTTGGTTTCCTTATAAGTTGTTTAGTGTTTTAGTATTGAAGTGATAATTTTTTAAACTATAGTATTGTTAAGAACAAAAATATGGAGGACAGTGACAGTGAATTTACGGATACACCAATTACAAGATAAGTGCAATAATATTATTGAAGTGATAACTTCCCTCCCATAGGAGGGTGAACCGCTATGGTATTTTATACGTTGTTATGTTAGTAAATAAATTATCAAATATAACTATTTACAAAGAATGCCTTAAGAGAGCTCCATTTTCCCATTTTCTACTCTCCGCGCATTCTGCTGTTGTCTTAATGCTTTTAGTACAGTTTATTTGCAGCAATTAATTAAGTAAATATACCTCATATCAATAAGGGTAAAGGTTATACCATATAGTGCAATCCTTTTCAATAGGTTGAGCTAGAGCAATTAATTCTAACACCTCGTTTTTTACTCTCAGCGCATTCTGCTTGTTGTCGTAATGCTTCTATTTGCTTAATTGCAGAAATTATTTAAAAAGTCCTCGTATCAATAAGGGAAAAGGTTATACTAAATAGGACAACCCTTTTCATTAGATTCAACTAGAGCAATTCATTCTAACACCCCATTTTCAGCTCTAAGCGCACTCTGCTCTTATCTAAAAATGGTATTATTGCTTCTGATTCAGTTTATATGCAGAAATTTATTTAATTCCTCGTATCAATAGGGATAAAGGTTATACCAATTAAAGAAACCCTTTTTATTACGTTGAGCTAGAGCAATTAATTGTAACAACCCATTTTTTATCTAGGCGCACTCTGTTGTTACCAAAAAATGATCTTATAGCTGTTAGTTCAGCGTATGTTATTATTTTTGTAATGAAAACATGTTTTACAATGAGCAATTAAATAGCAATTAATTTGGCTATGTTCATTAATACTATATATGAACCTTTTTTTTTGGCTGAGCTGGCAAAAACCATATGCTTTTTTTTTTAAAAAAATAAAGCAATAAATTTTTAATTAGCGCAATTAATTAGCTCTACATTATCATGTATATCTTTTCTTGTTGAGCTGTGATGGCTATGCCACCTTAAGAGAGCTTTAAGATTGTTGTCGATACTGTATTTGTTGGGTGCTAACTGATTCCTGAAAAAAACAAAATAAAAAATAACGTTCTTCTCTTAAATGAGAGAAATGATTTACGTTGACAACTACTGGTAACGTGTTCGAGATCTAAGCCGTACTGTCAATAGTGCCAATGGCTCCACCAGTAACCACTATACAAGTCAAGTAGCAATAACCAGCTGTGTTCTACTCTTACTCTTCTACTCATGACAGTTTATAAATTTGAGACGCGATGTAGCTATCTAATGGACTTGAACGCTACTTACTTACCCAAAACTTTTCACTGAAATTTATTTTTACCCTTCCAGAAAGCTTACATGAAAGTGGAGCTGATTTTATGCTTCCTTGCAACAAAGAAACTATTTCTACTTTTTAGCTGTTTCGTCCGTGTATTTGTACGGTAAATTGTTGGCGTAAAAGCTATCGTTTAACGGCAAATAGAATCACGGTACATGACAATTTCCGTAATTAAATAAAGCAATAAAATATTTACTTCGTTTATTGTGTAGGGAGACATTTATATATGTTGTTATTGGGGGGTAAATCGTCAGAAAAATATAGTATATAGGCATTAAAAATAGTGGGCAATATTGAATGTATCCGAGACAAGAACGGAAAAAAATCTTAATATACCCATGTCCGGCTTTGTTTCCGGGTATATTGGAACTTTTTCTTTTCTTGGTATGACAATATGACTGACACTTTCCCCAAATATTGTTCTCTATTTGTATTATAGTAGGAATTTCGGGCAAAAAGTTAGGTTAAAAATACACGCAGAAGCTCTTATGAGGCAAATATATGCGTTACATTAAATAAATTGATATGACTAAAGAAATATTATTTGAAAAATGTAGGTATTCTAAAGATATTACAGAAGAGTGATACTAATTCTGCCAAAGTTTAATCTGAGTCTAATTTTCATATTTACTGTAGAAATACATATTATTTTATTTATGATTTAAAAATCACATATGAATCGGTCATCTTGGAAAAGGACCAAGTCTAGCTTACTAACTTTTACAGAAGCAAAAAAAAACACTTAAGTGCTCTGTTTTTGAAAATATGTTTTTAATTTTTGTTATCAGTCAAAAAGAGACATAGATAGTCTGATTTACCCCAACCCGGAAATACCTATCCGGGTTTAAAAAAAAACTCAATAAAAGAAAATACCTAAATTCGACAAAAAAAACCCACAGGGCAATTTAAAAAATTGGGTTCTTATCTGCTTTGTAAATAGATAGAATTTAAATACATCAGGCTGTTCATAACATTTGTTTCTGGCAAGGAGATGACATGTTTTGAAAATGAACTTAGTTTTTCAAATATCAAGTTCACTTTTACGACAAAATGTGTAGGCATTCAAAAAAACACTAGAAAATGTAAATTGCAGTGGAAAATGTTGTGAATATAGATTGCAAAATTAATTAAAAATGAAGACTCCTTCATTTATTGTTCTTTGTAGGTATGTGAGATATATTAGTACAGTGACCTTATGTTCTCGATTTTCTTAATGTTAATAGGAATTTTTCTTGGTAAGGTTGGTTGATTTTTGATCTAAGGATGCTTGAATGTGTCAGATTTGGCACATTTTTATAAGGAATATGGGGATAACGCTCGAGGAATGCAAATCCAACAAAAATCAACTGGTGAAAAATTTAACCTTATATCATCCCGTTCTATCCATTTGTAATATCTAAAGGAACGTTTACAATAATACTCTAGAATATAGACGAATCCTACTGTGATTTATTCATTCGGAGTGTCCAAATTATGATTTCAAAATTCAAATCACACCAAAAACATGATGTAACTATCCCGATAAAATCTCTAATTCAAAATTCATCTTCAGCTCATAAAAATTCTGTTGTAGTTTGGCCACACACGAAACGAGAGACACAGATGCTTTGCCGTACATATGCTAACAGCAAAGACCAGTGAACTGCTTGTCTACCATGTGTTAACTAGCAAACGTGTTCCCAACACAAGAAACAAACGCTGAATAACTATTTGTTTAATGCACCTTTTCATGTGTTGTTTTCATTATGTTTTGTTCTAATCTACAAATCAGAGATGGGAACGAGAATCTTGTTAACAGAAACGGATTTTTACATAGGACATAGACCATACTCTCTAATTAAGAGGTATCAGAAAGATCAGAAATTGAAGTTATTCATCCTTTAAGTGCCTTAGTTAGATCTACCATAATTCCCAACCGAATATTTCTCACGCTAAAGTTATAAGTTTTAATTTTCGTTCATAATTTTATGTATATGTAATTATTCGCAACCAAAAAAAAAAAAAAAAACAATTAATGCAAAGTAATTACAATAATATATTAAATATGATCTAATAACTAAATACACGCATGTTTTAGTAACAAATTTTGTAATTATTATTAGCACAAATTAATCTTACAATAAATTTAAAAAAAACAAAAAATTGTTATGAAAAAAAAATCTGATGTGGACACCACACGACTTCCTTGTACGATTATTAAACTATAGGTACATATTTTTTTAATAACTAAATTACAAAATATTAATTTTAACTTCAAAACGATAAGATATATAGCGACCATAATCTAACCCGGGTCTTTTTAAAGAGAGTTTTGATTACAACAAAGAAATATTTGATTACAACAATGAATATGATTAATTTCACAATAAAAATATAATATTTGTTATTGTACGAATCATAAAATTGCACTGCATTTAACGTAATTTGACATGAACATTTTATTTTTTTGTCCTAATCCATAGCAAGCTTTATTACAAAAACAAAAAAGTATATAATTTTTAAAGAAAAACTGTTAACAACTTCACGTAATGAACCACTTCCGGTTAGCCTATTTTAACCAAAATCTATTATGTTATTTCGATTGACATAAAAGTCTTGTATACCAAATTTGAAAAGTTTTGGATTATATTTTAAAACAGTTTTTCATTAAAATCTATTATATGCTTCATGTAAAGTTCCACTTCTGGAAATTAGGTGCGTTCAATGAAGTTAGCAAGCTAGCGCTAACGAAGTAGCAAAATAAAGTTAGCAAAACGTTTACTGAACGGCAACTGGTGCGAATATAAATTCAAATATTTGACTAAGATATTACTTTGTGAATTTTTAAATGCTTCATTCAACATGGATTTAAAAACTGTTTTGGGAATAACAGAAAATTAATTCTCCATCTAAAAATTTTACAAAAAAATTACATTTACTTCAACATAACCACGAATGTCAAAACATGTCTGCTTGTAATGTCAATATAAAATATAATTGTTATTTTTCGACAATATATAGCTAGCGTCTTCATTTAAAACGTGATTTATAAAACTCAATTTTGATTCCATTTTAAATTTGGTATCCTAGCAGCACTTAGCAGATCAAGCTAGCGAAATAATCGGTGCTAGCATTTTTCGCTAGCAAAGCATTAAATATGACGTGACTTATGACGTCATATACAATTCGCTAGCGTAGCACGCTGATTTGCTAACTTCATTGAACGCACCTGTTGTGTAATAACCAGAAAGGGAGGTGCACAATTAGATGTTATAGGAGTCCTAAATACAAAATTTCAACTTTCTACGGCTTACCGTTTTTGAGTTATACGAGATACGTACGTACGTACGTACAGACGTCACGACGAAATTAGTCAAAATGGATTAAGGGATGATCAAAATGGATATTTCCGCTGAAATCTGAAAACCGAAATTTTTCGCGATTACAATACTTCCTTTACTTACGTACAAGGAAGTAAAAAAGTTCTTTTATAATGTTTACATTAACATACAATTATTTAAAAAATAATATTAAATTCAATAAAATTGAAAGACTCAATATTACCCATTAAAAGCCAAAAAACCCGAAAAAGCCCAATAAAACAGATGCACGAAGTTGGCACCAAGGTATAGGGGATTAATTTTTAAATTGTTACTACGATTTAGTACCCAATTTGTACCAATTAGTACAAGGAAGTAAAAAAGTTCTTTTATAATGTTTACATTAACATACAATTATTTAAAAAATAATATTAAATTCAATAAAATTGAAAGACTCAATATTACCCATTAAAAGCCAAAAAACCCGAAAAAGCCCAATAAAACAGATGCACGAAGTTGGCACCAAGGTATAGGGGATTAATTTTTAAATTATTACTACGATTTAGTACCCAATTTGTACCAATTAGTACCCACAAAAAACTTTTGTTTTTTACTCTGCGTAAGAGTTATTCAGTGTTTAATTATAAAAATTTAAAAAAAAACTATATGAAAATTTAATACCCAATTGATACCTTTAGGTACACAAAAATTAGTTTCCAAAATGTGTGTGGTAAATAAGTTATTGCAAATTAAATATTATTGGTGCCAACTTCACGCTAGCACCAAAGTATTTATTTAAAAAGATTTTTTTGTTACTAAACTTTCGTACCCAAATAGTACTAATTAGTACCCATGAGAGTATTATGCTATTGTTTATATTAAATAAGTTATTACGTTTTACTTTTCTTGGACCGTGAAGTTAGGATGATCATTTTAAAATAAAACGTTTTCGAATTTTATCTTTATATAGAGATAGAGATTTAGTACTTTTTAGGTACCTCTCGTAAATATAAAATTTATTTTGTTATTGTTTATACAGCACAAATTATAACACTTTACTTTTTAAAATTTACTCTTGATTTGTCCTTTCGGATATCTTCAGACAGCTGGCTTATAATGAGTAAAACCGGATGAATTAACAATGTTGGTGAATCTGCTATATCCAGTTGTCCATTGCAAATTGTTTATCTTGGCATTGACGGCTTTTCTAATTCCAAATTTCTTTAGATTTTTACCTGTTTTATCAGAAATATTAGATATGTAATTTGGTTTAAGGCTGATTAAGTACTAAATCTGTACTTAAAAATTAATTTGAAAAAACGTATTATTCTAATATGCGTGATGCTGCGTTCATGCTCAGAAAAAGTAAAGTGTAGTAATTAGTGCTATAGAAACAGTAACAAAATTAATTTTACATTTCTGAGAAGTATCTATATAGCACTAAATCTGTATATAAAAATCTGATATGACCAACACAATACCTCCCGTTTAATTTAATTTTTATTTTTGTAAATACTTAAAATTAAAATAAATTTAAATACCGGGTTCGATCCCGACCGACGCCAAATATTTCGAATTTTAAATGGCACAAAAATAACCCCTATGGTTCACTCTCCACACCAGCAATAATTGCTCGTGAGGTGACACCTGGTAAACGCCCGCATGGTACAAATATGTCATCATCATTACTGAAATCTGTGTACAAGCAGAATGGGTAATATGCCGTGATGATATATTTATTTTATTTATTTACATACTTACCTATATTCATTGCTGACGTGGAGAGTACACCACAGGGATCAATTTTGTGCCATTTAAAATTCTAAAATATTTGGCGTCGGTTGGAATCGAACCCGTTCCTCAGATTCGCGTGAAGTGACGCTTGGTAAACGCCCGCACGGTACAAATATGTAGAAAAGTAAAACGTAATAACTTATTTAATATAAACAATAGCATAATACTCTCATGGGTACTAATTAGTACTATTTGGGTATGAAAGTTTAGTAACAAAAAGATCTTTTTAAATAAATACTTTGGTGCTAGCGTGAAGTTGGCACCAATAATATTTAATTTGCAATAACTTATTTACCACACACATTTTGGAAACAAATTTTTGGGTACGTAAAGGTATCAATTGGGTAATAAATTTTCGTATAATTATTTTTGTAAAAATTTATGTTGTGATGCTAGCGTGAAGTTCGCACCAAAATAATTAAACAATGAATAACTCTACGCAGAGTAAAAAACAAAAGTTTTTTTGTGGGTATTAATTGGTGCAAATTGGGTACTAAATCGTAGTAAGAATTTAACAATTAGTACCCTATACCTTGGTGCCAACTTCACGCACCTCAATTAAACCTTTATAAAAAACCCTGGGTTTTTGCGAGGCTTAAAAGGAAACATCACCTTTACGATCTCTTTTATGGGATTTTCAGTAGTAGTGGTTGATACGAGGTTTGCTTAAATTCGATATCAGTTTTAGATATATCCGGGTAAATGGTTAATTGAATGAATAATTAACCGGTTTTGGGTTCCGAATCCGAAACTATATCGGCTCGATATCAGAACCGAAACAAATGATATTTAGTCCTAGATCCATTTTTCAAATGGTCCAAAAAGTGATTCCTGTGGCACTCCCACAGCAACTTTGAGGTACAAATAGATGACCATTACTGAAATCTGTGAATGAAAGCAGATTGCACACTATACATACTTTAATTTACATTTCTATTTCCTTACCGTATTGCAAAATCTTTTTCTCTTTTTTCTTCACTATTTCTAGAGTTTTAGTCTTGCCATTTGAAATTTTCTCCAATCACCAAAAACTAAAGTTCGCTCTGTCTATTAAATTGTCTCCCCACGTTCCATGAGTGCATTGTACAGGGGAGACAAAGCATTTTTTTCTACATTGATTGCATTGCACAGGCCCTGTCTGAATTGAATTATCTCGACGTGCTTCCAACACTGAAAGCCTGCGTGTTTCAAATCACAATGAGCTACAATGTGAGTATTTGCCCATATGCATTTACCCCAGGATTAAATACACGATGAATCATAATTGTTTTGACTATTTACCGCGTTTTATTTAATTATGCAGCGATATTGATCGCAAATATTTTGATACAAATTTGGCAGATTTCACAAACGAGAAAATAATGCAAAGATTTTTAAATCGCTTCTACAAAGAAAAAAGTCTTAACAATTGGACTTTTTCATTATTATATCGAATACTATGGATACTTCCAACGGTACAGATTTATCATTATTACCGAAATATGTGATTATAAAAATATAAAGTAAATTGGCATACCCAGAAATGGACAATTAGCCGAAATATTATATATGTTAGGCTCCAATATTAAAAACGCTCAGAAAGCTAAAAACAAGAACAGCCACAATGCGTTGTGGATTTATTTAAACTTTAAATTTATTTGATATTTTTTAAACAAACTAATGTAAACTAACCTAACGCAAAAAACTCACGCCCTGAACAAAATGTCTTTGTTAGTTTTCTAAACATACCTAACCTGACAACGCACAAATATTATGTGATTTTGATCTTTGTTCATTTTAAATTAGCTCACAATTCACAATGCATTGTGGTCATGTGTTTCACTTACTGAGCGTTTTCGGTCTTGGAGCCTAACATATACAATACAATAGTATTTATTTGCAATATAATAAATTTGTGAAAATTTATTGTAATGGGATTTTTTTACATTTTATTTTTTCTGTACTACTTTTTGGAAATGCATCTGTGAAATTTTATGGTGTTTACATTAAATTTGAGCGTGATATGATTTTTTTAAAGTTATTAAATATGTCGTTAAATTTCTCTACAGTGGTGTAGATTGTAGATTAGGTGTTGACAAATATTTAAATTCTCAATCATACAGCATTTATTCTTACAAAATCGATATTCCGGTATACCTTTATAGTTTACGTTTCCTTTTTAGGAGCATGATATTTAAAGCTTCGTTTACACTCTCATAATCCACATCTGGATATTTTCCGCAAGGCTTAACTTTTTACGAGTAGTAAAAACTTGAGTAGAATTTATAGTATCTGGAATTATTCACGCCTAGATATGTTTTATAGTATTCAGTCGCGTTATCTGAATTCCGAGCAAGTAATGTACGTAGAATGAAATATACGAGTAGAAATATTTATATCAGATGTTTGCAAATACTCTCTCATTAGATTGTTTATTGTTTGGTTAAATTCGTTTTATACCTGCTGTACTGTACAGCATTCTCAGAAATTTATCCAGCTTTATTCATCGTAAGGTTTAATTTATTCCCCAGGTTAAGCATAAATTAAATAATGCATAGGAGTTATTTTTATTAATAAGGCGTTAATTTATTCATATTTTATTACACATTAAATATATTTTGTTCTGGGAATATAAAATTGATGTTTAATGTTGTAACTGATTAAAGGTAATATAAATTCACAATAAATTATCTTTCAAGAACTACACACATGTTTTATTTGTTACTGTGTTTTGAATATTAAATATATGAATATTTTTATTACATTTCAATACCATATTTATATATTAAATAAATAAAAGATTTTACCAAACTTTTATGCTTTGACAAATATATTTTAAACAGTATTCAATAGATGACATACTTTAATAAAATTAATATTTCAATTATAATTGTATGTGTAAGTATCTATATCTTTTAGGATATATGTAAAATTATAATAATTTTTTTTATTATGCATTTATACGACCAAGATCCGAATACTCAGGATTAATAGATAATATACAAATTAACATTCTTTTTCTTACAATTTAATAAATTAAAAAATAATAGGTATCTACTTATTATTTAAAAAAAATACTTACTGGACTATTTTTATAAAATAATTTATTAGGTGCCCTGTAAGTAAATATATTAATTTTTCTTAATAATTAAATAAATAACTACACACATGTGACAATAGCAGTATTACGTATTTTTAAAAAAGGCCAAGGGTTAATGGAAACCCATCTATAGCCTGGTGACTGCTGTTTAATAGTATTAATAATAATTTATTGAAAAGTTTTATCGCCTGTTAATATATAATGACAAAAGTAAAAAATTGGAGAATCAGTCAAAAATTTTATTTAAGGTTACAAGACTACAACCGACGTTTCGGATCCTAGGGTATGTTGATTTTTAACTATATAAATATATTATTAAGTATGAAAAAATGATGCACATGTCAAACATTGTATCCTTTTTTGACATGTTCATCCTTTTTTCATATTTAATAATATGTTTATATAGTTAAAAATCAACATACCTTGAAGATGGATCAGTAGAATCCGAAACGTTTATTGTAGTTGAACCTTAAATATTTTTTTTGACTGATTCTGCAATATTTTACTTCCTTCATTAATAATATTAATAATTTTAACTAAATTAAAAACGAATCTAAAGTAATTAATATTTTGAATGTGGTATAATTCATTTAATTTATTAATTTGAATATTTGAACAAACAAAATAATTTGGGTCAGGTCTGAAAATTGTGATTCATTTTTAGTACAGCAGATGTCTAATGAACTGAACTCAATTAATCGTTAATAATTAATTTATATACTTGTTGATTTAGTTAAAAAGAATACGTTGTTAAGTATACAGAATAGTACAATCTGTTGCTATTAAAAAAATCGTTAGTAATAGTTGCCGTATAAAAATACAAAATATCCCAAAAACCATTTACAATACACATTTTGCGTAACCATAGATCTTGTTGTAATTTAACTGTAAATCACTGTTATAACAAACGTATACAAAGCCAGAAATATCCGTTGTAATACTCATCAAACATGTTTAAATTCATTGGTGTACACGGACCCATAATTACGTTGCGAATTAATGCCGAAGCACGTTTATGCATTAAACACTTTATATGCTGGTACCCAGAATTGTATATTGAATTAAAAGTTGCCACACAATAGCTATGATATATGAAGATTTATAATTCATATTTGACTTTGCTGCATAATTTATATACATTTAGGAATTGAAAGTCATGTATGAAAAATATTGCATTAGACTTTGAAATTGTTTATTTGTAATTAATAAAATAAATATTTTTTAATTTATTGCTTATAATATTAAAATAGTGTGCGACTGTAGCTTTTAAAATTATAAAATGAAGGAATAAATTCAAAAGTAAAAAATGGTTATTTGTAATTACAAAACAATAATTTGCCGACAGGTTATGTAAAGTTGTTAACTGTCAAAACTACATTTATTTATTGCTGTGTGTAGCTACATACAAATTTTTATTTAATTTTATTGTTCAACAACTAAATTAATGATTGCACAATGTTACTTCTGTATTGTAATAATTGTCACATTTTTTTTTTTGCAAGAACCAAATATGTCGAAAAATTTACATTTTCATGAAACAAAAAAAGCTTTTCATTTCAGTACCGTTTATTGTATGACTGGCAATTTTTCTCTGTATACTTACTATTGGACGGGGGTAGTCATAAATTGTTTTTTTTTTTTCAAGCGATTATTACAATCAACTGATTCCAAAGGTGTTACTGCAATGTAAGTGATTTGTAAATAATTATTATTTTCGATACTTATATTATTACTAAACAATCTTTACGGCCGAAAAAATAAAATTTTAATGACAAAAACCCGTGTGTACTGTCTGGCTATAATTGGAATACCATATATGATAGTCTGAAAAACTGTGAAAAATGTGCCGTATATAGAAGCAATGTTCCCATTAAAAGCAATAGTTGTCGCGGTTAGAATAAAATGTATTTATTGATCAAGATTCTTGTGTACTAGCTTGGAACTATCTATTGTATGGCGTGCTGTAATGCTCACAAAATTGCTTTATGCCTAAAATCATTTTTATCGGTCTCTACTTCACCTAGAAGACCTCGATGATTAAAACACAAGTTTTTAGCTGTGTAAAGCAAATCATTAGGTTATGTTATATTTATGTTTATTTTACAAATATACGAAATTTAAACATAATATAACCGAATAAGAAATTATTATAAAATGTGATTATTTTATTTAAAGTTTGTATGAGTAGTTCCATATACAGTATTGTGTGTAATTCCTTTAGATTAGGTACGGTTAAGTTAGTTTAGGTTTACTTCAAGAATATGATAAATTTAATCATACTATAACCAAATAAGAAATTATTATAAGCAGTGGTTATTGTCATATACAGCACGGGAATGAATAATTGTCTAGTTGTATTAGTATGGTGTGCAGTTCCGTTAGATTAGGTACAGTTAAGTTAGATTATGTTTATTTCAAGAATTTTATGTAAAAAGTACGAAAGTTCTTTCGCTATAAACGTGAGTTTTTTTTAAAGTAATAATAATAATAATAATAATAATAATAAAACTTCATCAGGGCATATAACCTATTGCTGGGGGGTACCAATCTGCTTTGTACACAGATACCGGTAGTATATTGCTAATCCGGGATAATTTAATGTCCGCAATTGAAAAAATATTTTTTTTTAGAAAAACCAAAAATCGCTGAAAAACCTATAAAAACCAAATTATTGCAAAATAATCACAATTTATTAAAAATATGAACTAATAATTGAGAACTGAGTAAACATTGGGGATTTTTGTAAATAAATTCAATAAAATTGATATATTCAATATCGATTCAAAATTATCCATTGAAATTCAAAAAGCTCAATAAAACCTACTGCGTCGGTTTATGCCAGCCCTATTGCTAATATTTTTTTAAAGTACATATAATAATAATTGTTCATAACCTGTTTGCTGCACAATTTATGTATGATAAACTAGGGGTTTTGAGCTTCTTCCTGCGTCAACATAAAATGCTCTCGGTTAGCTGAAATCAGTGAAAGCAAGTGTCGGGGTCCAAAAAGTTTTTTATTAAGTCTAAGTGAATTAGTTACATCCGTGACAACAATTTGATAATATTATAAAATTGGGTGATTGTTTAGTTGTTCCTTTCACTTGTCGTACTCCATATGTCTTCCCTTCCCACAATTTCCTGCTTTGTCCGAAGGCGTGATGGCATGTTTGCGTTTCGCTTTCGCACTGGCAAAGCGGAAAACGCCAACAATTCCGCAATCAACCGCATTCAATCACAGCTCGACTAAAGCAACCAGCACCCAGCATCCAACGCTGTGCATTCACCCATGGAAAAATGCTATGATTTTGAAATACCTTTGTGTGGCCGCCAGTATTTACCACAAGGAATAAAGAATAAACCAATCGTACCAATATACAATTTCCTGACCCAAGTGTGAAGTCGAAATCGACCTTTTTTCTCATTCGAGTTAATGTTGTTAGGTTGCTAGAATTACCGTGAAATTGAGTACATCTTTATTGGAGTTGCTACAACGCGCATAGATTGACTGATGTTTTCTCAGAAAAACTACCACTTCATAAGACAGCTCAAAATTAAAATTATACTTACCTTCTGAATGTGAATGATTCTATGAGCTTTTTTCTTAATCATTGTGAAAACATTTTGAATGTATAATAATATAACCATGGTTATATGAGCACATAATAAAAAATAAATTATATATCTTAGCTAAAAATAATATACTTACAAATTAACATTTTTATATATACCTAAATACTGAGGTTTTCAATACCAAAGTCTAAATATTTAAGCGAAGATATTAATACAACGAAAAATTAATTTGCTTAACAAAAAAAATACTGAGACGGATTAAAAAAAAACTATTGTTTTTTTAATACTTAGGTATTTACCAACCTTACCCTCAACAAAATAGATACATCACCACTAACGAAATCTATTAATAGCAGCAGATTAGAACACCCAGATATGAACAATAAGGAATCCAAGTCATTTTTATATTTCAAAAGTTATACCACGAAAGGTATTTGGCGTAAAATAATAAAAACAGGTACATTTTTTTTATTAATAAATTATTATCCATTTTGTTCAAATAGTGCTAAACATTTATGAACCTTTGATGTTTGAATCAAAATATTTTAATATTTATGGAATCATTTCTTTATCAAATTTGGAATTGTTTGACATTTATAATATTTCTAATACATTAAATTTGACTCATTTCATATCTTTGACACTTAAATTCCTTTTAATTTAAATGCTTCAATGGATTCTTGTGCGTTAAAATAAATATTGTCTTAAAATATGTCACCTGTTTACTAGAAAAATATTTATAACTTAATGGCTCCTAAAATATAACAATACAATATTAAAATCGCATTCAAATATATTGAAGGCTTTAAAGAATCCAGATTTACAACGTAGGACGTCCTTGGAATACTAACTGTTCCATACATATTTTGAGCAATTGCCAATCATTTTAAATATGAAAAGGGAGAGGTCATAAATAATAAATGTCTTGGGGGTTTTAAGGCTCTTTCCACTACATAAACTGGAGTCACAGTCATTGAATTACATATATTCTTAGAATCCTAGAAACTTATTAGACAATAAATAAAAATTACAAAAATCTCGAAAACTAAGATAAGAAGTCGTTTAATTAGACAAAAGCTGCTTCATTAGGGGGCTATTTTACTGATGCATTTGTTTATAGAAAAAAAATGCAGAGATCACTGCATGTAGGCAAGCGAAAATTTTAATTTGCAGATTTATATTAAATAAATTCTAATAATTGAAGATATCACTACAAAAACCAACATAAATTAAATGCCGGTTGACAATAAGTAACCATAGCTAATCGGGTAACCTAAATTTGCCGGTTTTTATCGCAGAACTGGTTAATATTGCATAGGGTTAACCCATTATCCGATTAATCGTCAATAACTGATTAATTAAATGCAAGTAATCAGTGAACCGGCTAATTATAAATATATATATTATTAAATCAAAACAATTTTCTTAAGCTGATGAATGCATTTTTGTCAATTTAATTATTTTATTATTTATTCACAATAATCGGCTGCCCTTAATGATCGAAAACCGGTAATAGAAACAGGTTTAACTAATTAAACGTTATATCGATTTTCAATTGCTTAAACCGCTGTAATAGGAGAATCATTTAAGCCAGTGATTTATTTTTTTATCTGCAACATTATTTTAAGGGTATTGGAAAAAAATAGTTTTACATATATAGTAGAAAAACTGTTCAATTCTACTCAAAAGGAAAAATCACTACTCAGAACACAATTTGATTCCGCTCGTTGTGATTTTGAAAATTTCGTATCTCGCTGGCATTTTTTAAGGTTAGGAAAATATGATTGTGAAGAAGTCGCGGCTACAAAACAAAACGAAGAACGATGTGGAAAAGAACACGAGTCGTTAACAAGAAGATCCTGAGGCGGTTGGTATATATTTTCATACCATTGCCTCGTACTCGTACTCGCAGATTATTGAAAGTGTTAAGGACCTGTAATAGAAAACTGCAAACCGCTGGTGTGAACAAAGATGCCTATTATTACATATAAATAACTTATGGGGAAGTGAACATTGAACAAAATTATAATAGTATATTATGCAACGAGTTTATAATGCTCGCTATTAATACCTCGATTAATACACAAGCATGAAGTTTACAATACGAGCCATAGCGAGTATCGTATTAGGGTGGATGCAAGAAATTTGTTTTCGCAAAACTATATTATATATGAGTTTTAATTATTTAAACATTATTTGTGAAAACAAAATCGTAATAATCCCTATAAATAAAGAGTTATAAATTATTAAATAATGTATGAATTTTCAAATAAATCACGTGACTTAAAATGCTCCATGACGTCATAGGTCATGGTGCGGCAGCGCGCCAAGTGAGTAAAATTTGTACTATCTTGAATTCAAAACATATTTTCATCCACATTCAATATATAGTTTTTCTGCCACCCCATTCATGCGAGTGTGTTAGGAGTTATTATACATAAGTTGCATACACTATTTTTTCTACTATTCATAATAATTAAAAAATAAACTATAAACCAATAAATTAGTTATAAAATTCATTTTTATCACAATGATATCTGTATCGTAATGAGTGTCACTCAAGTACAGATGACACATACCTAATAAGTATATTAAAGCATAGGAATAGAAAAAATGAAATTTTGTACTTATTATGTTACTATTAATATATTTTGGTTTATAAATAGAACGTTTATATAAGGAGAAGAAAACTGCAAATAATTCAATGGTATTCATCTAACAGTTCAACATTATGAAATTATTTGTAATTTTATTAAAATTCCCATGGTTACCATTACAAATAAGCCATATATATAAAATTTTAAATTCAATTTACAGGTTACAAAACATACAAAATAAAATTTGATGAGTAATGTAAATGTAGAATTATATTATTTACAACCTTTATTTGAAACATTTTTGTCATACATTAATAGGTAACTAGAGCCAAATTAATATTAACATTATATTTCCTATATAACAGTTTTCAAGTAAACACCCGATATATTAATATATTATATAGAAAATATTGTATTGGTATCAAAATTATGTAAGTTTAGAAAATTTTAAGTCGATTTGTCCGATAAAAATTCCATTATTTCATACTAGTAAACAAATAACTTTAAATAAATGCTTAAAAAAATGACAATTTTGTCCTAACCTGTTATAGATTTTCTTGAAAAAAAAAACGAAATGAATCGAATATTCCATTCTATAATCGACAAAAGATATTTTAATTTTAACGTATGAGCGTAACGAACAAGTTAATGGTTGAGATTACTAATCGTCAATTAACAAACGTGTTAGTTACAATATTTTTTCGCTAATCATATACATATTATTAAAATGGAGAAAATCTAACTTTTTATTCATAACATTTTTTTTAGGTTAATAACGTATTTATACTAAAGTCATTCATTAACAGAATATCCTGCATTATTAAACGATTTTATTTACAATACTAAATGCATAAATAAACTAACAACGAAAAAATAAATGTATGGAGTAACGTGGCTGAATCCGTTAAATGACCCGTTGTAATTATGACGGCCCGGGTTCTAATCCAACCGGATTCTGTATATAAAAATTATTTCCGATTAACAAGAAATAGAAAAGTGACCCCTATTGTACTATTTTCTCCATCCTAGTTTTGAATGCGAAGCGTCACTTTACGCTTATGGGCTTCGCATCTACAAATATATCGGCCCGTATTCCGAGCGCACTTTTATAATAAAAGCGCTTTTATGGAGCGCACATTATATTCTTATGGGGAGTGCGCTCCATAAAAGCGTTTTTATTATAAAAGTGCACTCGTAATATGGGACATCGTCATTGTCGAAATCAGTGAATAAAATCAGATTGGCAACCCAGCAATTACCAATAAGCCGTGATGTATATATTCATGTATAATTTATTAAAATAATGTTATATTATTTTATTGCAAATTCCTCTTTTATAAAAAATATGTATCTCCGTAATGCCAAGTGAGTGTTAGCACATCTATTTCCTACCTGTCAACAAAAGTCTTAATAATTTTATCAAGTTTTTATTAATTTGTACGTCAGCAGAATCTAAAATCACATTTGTTATACATAACGCCTAAAACAATATCTGCATGCTGCACTAGGATAATGGCTCAAAGCACGCGATCCAAAGTAAAAAACGATTTTAATTCGAAATGAAAGTTGCTTGTCGATGTTGTTTTCTTCTAATCAGTAACAGGATTTTTCTCAATGATAAAAACGTGATTTCAAAATCAAAAGAAAATAGGAGATATACTCAAATCGGACATGCAGCCAATGCACGTCATCATTTAGGCGAAAAACCTGACTACATTAAAATCACTAATATGGAAAATTGAAATAAAATTTCAGTCATTTTTAATTGTTAAAAAGTGTATGGCCTTATAGAATTATTATTAAGATGTATAGTAGAGTTCATTATTTATCGTATACGATATGAATAATATATAAATAATGTATATCTACTTTATTTTATTCATTTATTTTTTGCTCAACACTGATAATTTGTATGTTTATACGTTACTTCGCGGTTTATACTTTCAAAGGTTATTATTTGACAATTTGAATTGCATCGTGTTCAAAATATTTTTCTTCGCTGTGTCATTTTATTTCCATTCTTGTTTATTTTAAATCAGTCTTTTTTAAGACTACCACAGTTTTTATTCATTCGGTTCAGTTTTATTTAAACTTGTGAAATTTTCATTTTTGTTCGTTTTTATTATAAATCAGTCTTTTGTAAGACTACCACAGTTTTTATTTATACGGTTCAGTTTTATGTGAACTTGTGTCTTTTTCATTTTTGTGAACAAAATGTCAAACAGTTCAGTTGGAAAATATTATATGAATGGTACCATATTGAACTAAATCACCCCCCTTCGGTTACTCTTTAACTATTATATTCCAAATAAATGCTTGATATTAGTAATGTTATGTTCATTTTACTTTTTTCTTAATAATATTACGAACATTTACTGACAATTTAGTTAATATGTCTTATTTATTACAGTGTGAAACAAAATTATTTTCCGGAAATATCACGAAAGTTTGTAATACAATTTTATGCAACCCGTATAACTTTTTTCAATACGATTCTCAAACCTATATAAACGTACCAGTTCATGACGTCACACATCTAGTTACTTTTATTAAAGACGTGCATTGGCTGGATGTCCGATTTGAGTATATAAATATAGGTATATATTTTTTACAAAAACCGCTATACGTATGACATCGCTTTTGTAATAACAAGAATTTTATCATTAACAAATTAATTATTGTATAGAATAATTTACAAAACAAAATAACTAGGTGAATGTTAGTATTTCAAATTTGCAACACCTAAAACAAGTAACAAAAATCTGAAATATCCTAACTTTACCTAACCTAACTGAACCGAACGTAATATGTACGTTGTAAGTATATAGCTAACGTAATTTTTATTTTATTTATAGTATATTGAATTCAGACTAAAATATATATATATATCACTACTAAAATCAAATAACACAAATCTGAAGTATCCTAAACCAACAAAATACATAATATACCTACGTACATAGCGCAATTTTAATTTTATTTTGTTCATAGTATATTAAAATAGTAAAAACAAAATTTTTGAAAAAATGTTTCGGACATATACTGAAAATTTTAGTTTGACATTGTTTTGTTTTTGTTACACCATGTATTTAAAAAAATATAAACAAAATTAATCAAATCTAGAATTTTTTTATACGCCTAACACAGCGTTTTCAAAAACCTTCCTGTATTGAAATATTTTGTTCAGCCTGCATAATTTTATATTTTGTCCTTGCTTTTGTATTTATTTTTCTATAAAATTTATGTATAATACATGATGGTATGTCTAAAGTCATTCGAAATAAAATGCAATGTATCTATTAAGTTCATTAAATTAAAATTATATATATGTCTTATTGTGGCAAACCTAATATACCTAATCATACCTAGTCGGATTTAGGTGCTAATATTCTAAATACATAACGTACAAAATAAAAACATGGAAACAAATGCAATGTGTATGTACTAATTCACTAGATTAAAATTATCTACATATTGTACCGTGACAAACCTAGTACCTAGGCAGAACCTAATCGGAATTAGATGCTAATATTCTAAACAGATAACGCACCAAAAACAACAGCACTCACCTAATAGTCGTTTAACCTCATATAGGTTCAAATAAATATTGAGATGCCCATGACAAAACTGCAATAAATATAAAACAAACATTGCTACTTTGCCGCACATTTTGAATTCACAGTTCGTTCTCAAATTATAAACATGTATCCGCTGTCACATTTTCCCGAAAGGTACGCGTGTAGTATGTAAGGAAACAATGCAGTTTAATTGACATTTGCGCAGAGCATAAACCTACGGATACACCTTCCACGCTCAATGTTGGCTACAGACTGAATATACGCATGGAGTATGGAGTGGAGTCTAAACTCGGTGTTTGAAAACCTGGTTCAGTTCGTTGCCTGGAAGGTCGGATACTAGACGAGTCGGTTGTCTCTCTCTGCCAGGGCAGGACCACCAGAATTTTGACGTAGGAGTCAATATGCTGGAGAAATTTTGTGCACCATAACACATACACCTTTTATTTTCCTTAAAATACATTATATTCACATTTTCTAATATTAACAATAGATCCCTATTGTTAATATTAGAAAATGTGAATATAATGTATTTTAAGGAAAATAAAAGGTGTATGTGTTATGGTGCACAAAATTTCTCCAGCATATTGACTGGATTGAGATTAGACCAGAATATCAGAACCGGCTAACGGGCGGACCGAATCGCCGCATTTATTCCGGCCGCCAGATGGGTTACTCTTAACTACATACTACATCATTGCGTTTGTGGCAGTGTTACAATAACATTGTGTCACTTTCATCATATACACGGTATATGGACTACAAATTCTGGGAACAACATACTTGATTAATTTAACTTTTCATCATTAAAACATTTCTTGCCATAAGTAATATAGCTAGTCCAGAGTATCTTTTGAGAACGATTATTTTCAGAAATAGGTAATATCTATATTGGATATAGGACTAGACCTAAATTAACATCAAAGAATGCAGAAAAGCTACTCTTTATACATACATAACAATTTAAAAATATTAATACTTGTCTATGTGTTAGGTATACTTTACCAAACAAAAATTCTAAATTGTTGTTTTTTTTAAATTTCTGTACAATCGACGAATCATATAAGCTCAGTCCGGCCGGAACGGTAGTTCCGGTGTTTAAGCCGGATCGGTCAGATTTAGGGGTACCGCCGGATATCCGTCCCATCGCTAATTCATAATATCTGTTTATTTGTAATTAATATTCGTAATACCAGTTATTTCAAAGTAATATCCGTAATACCAGTTTTTCAAGTTATATATATATCAGTTTTTTCAAGTAACATATACTACTATGTCAAAAAAGTACCGGGAATTGGTCAATAAAACACAAAATATGTATTATTCATTTAAATTTATTTTATTGCCTTCAAAATAGGCCCCTTCCGAAATAATACACTTATGCCAACGAATAATCCAATCATCAAAACATTTTTTAAACACATTTTCACGAATCGACTTCAGTACTCGCCGCGAATTCTCTTTTATGTCTTCTATCGACTGAAAACGGGTGCCGCGAAGTGGAAATTTGAGTTTTGGAAAGAGGAAAAAGTCGGCCGGAGCCATATCAGGGGAATACGGTGGTTGTTCGATAAGATTTGTTGAGTTTTTCGCCAGAAATTTGTTCACAATGATAGCCTTGTGAGATGGTGCGTCATCGTGGTGCAAAATCCATGAGTTTTCTTTCCACAAATCTGCTCTCTCAAACGCCGCATAACGCTCAGATAATATTCTTTAGTTACTGAATCACCTTCTTGGAAGAATTCCGAATGCACAACACCGCGATAATCGAAAAAACTGTAAACATCACCTTTACATCTCGACCGCTTTTGAATGCACTGTACCACTCATACGCACGTGTTTTTGATAAAGTCGATTCACCGTAAGCCTTATGTAACATTTTTAGCGCTTCGGCACACGAAATTCCATTTGCAATGCAAAATTTGAGATAGATTCTTTGTTCGATATTTTTATCCATGTAAACATCGCACTGTAAACCATCTAAATGACAGATGGCGCTCAAACTCCGCGTGAGCATAGAAGATAGTTGTGCCAACGTAGCGACAAAAATAATTTCGTCACTCCCTTTAAGCGGGCTTTTTTAATATACAATTCCCGATATTTTCTTGACAGAATATATAATACCAGTCTTTTCCAATATCTTTATACGTCCCATCCCTAATTCATAATACCTGTTTATTTTTTAGTTAATATTCGTAATACAAGGTATTTCCAAGTTATATCCGTATTTTCAATTTTTTTAAGTAATACACATAATACAGTCATACTCATTCGTAATACCTACCATTTATTTCAAAGTAATATACGTAATACCAGTTTTTGCCAAATATTATATCATATAACACCACTTTTCTCCAAGTACTGTAAGTAAAATCAGTTTTTTTCCATTTAATATCCGTAATACCAATCTTTTCCAATATCCTTAATACAAGTTTTTTTCATTTAATATCCGTAAACCTGTTTTTTCTCAAGTAATGTACTTATCTTACACCGATTTTTTTGTATACGCAGTTTTGGATAATAATTTTTTTTTCAAGTAATATGTGTATCATTAGTTATTTAAAAATAATATGCGCAGTACCAGTTTTTAAAGTAATATATCTATGTAATACCAGTTTTTTCCAAGTAACATAATGTGATACCTACCACTCTTTTCCAATATTCGTAATACATTTTTTTTCAGTTAATATTCGTAATACCAGTTATTTCTAAGTCATATAGGTACCTAATATCAGAATTTTCAAAGTAATACACGAAATACAGTTTTTTTTCCCAAGTAATATTCCTAATACGAAACTTTTCCAATATTCATAACACGAGTTATTTTTTTCAATATTCGTAATAGCAGTTATTTCAAAGTAATATACCTACGTTATATTAGTTTTTTCCCATATAATATACGTAATACCAATTTTTTCCAAATAATATCCTTAAGATTAGTTTCTTTCCAATTAATATCTGTAATACCAATCCTTTCCAATATCCTTATGTCCAAGTATTCCTTAAAATTCATCTTAACTACGTAATACTTAGACCTAAGGAATCCTTATATTTTAAGTTTTTTAAGTTCTAGATGCCATATCTAAAACTAAAGATCGAACATTTTGTTAAAAAAATTCAAGAAGAACCTTTAGTAACTTTAGGGAATTTTTGTTTTCAAAATTTAAAATCTAGTAAATGTGAAATCTTGCTTGTCATTTTTTCAAATGAACGTCATACGTCGGTCGTCAGTCTATACTAATACCTATTGTAGTAAATAATTATCAAATATATAATTAGCAATAGAGTTATTTAACTATGTTAATAATTATATTAATACGTTTGTAGAAATAAAATGGAATGGATGAAACCGCCGAGAAGTGCAAATTTCACTAGCGACGAAAAATTATATTTACTGAAACTTATTGACTACAATAATCACATTGTAGAAAATAAAACTATATAAATTGGAATAAATTAAAAGAAGAAACGTAAAAATTACCAAAAAATTTAATGCCAAAGTATTTCTTGTTAGTCTGATACGTTCAAAAAATTGTCCTTCCAATAAATTATGAAAATGATCAGCACGTTCATGTATTATTCTCGGAATATTATATATAAATTGGATATCATCTAGATCTAGATCAGCATTTCTCAATCACCGGTCCGCGAAAAAAATTCACCGGTCATAATCAATATTATAATAATTGAACATATTATACCTACTATTAATACAGTATTTACATGTAAAATAAATATGTGCATTTCTTTCTAACCAATAAATATATTGACAGTTTTACTTAGCGTTAAATGACCAATGACGGATACTTAAGATAAGGAGTACTTAACTCAGTTTAAGTGTAGAAATTTGACTTGTGCAATGAAATTTTATTTTGAAGATTTACTTAAGAATCCTATTATTATGAATAATATTATTATTGAATAAAATACTATCTCTAAAACAGTGCTTTATATGATATGTTTATATGAATCTTTATCACTTGATTGTGTACTATCTACATTTAAACGTGCGTTCATCTATTTGTTATCATCTTTATAAGTATTATAACTTATGTGGAGGATACTATTAAAAATCCTGGTATCTCTGAGGTCTTTCTACCTATTTTTCAAATGATCTTTCGCACCCAGCACATTTAGCCCCCCATTTTGTGGAGCCTGTCTCCCAAAACTTACTTTGAGTTCAATCCGATCCTGGTCAGAGAAACCTCGTTACGAGTTTGCCCGAACGGATATGGAATTTTCCGACGTTCGCCGATGAGATGCCGCTCTGAAGTTCGAACGGCTGTTTGGTTTGCCTCTGTCACATAAAAGGGTCGCTAACGTACGAGGAAACACCCGAGTTTGCAGAGCAGAAAAAAATGGGGAGAGTTTTTTTGAAAGAAATTTCGACTTCCTGAATTAGAACTATAAAAGGGAACTACTATAATTATTTGTTGCTCAATATTACCCTGTTTTTAAACCACCAGGCGTTAATTGAAGTCAGATTTACGATATTTATAACAGCAAGAGAAAATGTTTTCAACAAATTTAAATAAAATAAATATATATATATATATATATATATATATATATATATATATATATAAATCTGTAAATTTTTATCTTGAAAGTTGTAAAGCTACAAAACTTCTCTTATATCCTGTAAGATACATATATACGTAATAGTGTCTGGGATTTATGTAGCTATAGATATTTTGCGTTTTAGGCACACACTTAAATAATAACACCTTATTTTCATAGTTTCATCGAGACCGTAGCTATCTTAACGAAAATCTTACAAAATTTATTATACAAGATAATCTGAGAAAATTAACTACAGAGAATATTAGTAAAAATCTATGGTTTATAGTGTTTTCCAATAGTAAGCACCAAAGTTATATTGGTTCGATCAAATATTTGGTAGTCACCGCCCAATCTAATATTCCGGGCCCAAAATTTTAGCCTGAAATAATCTTAACTTATAAACTATAGCCTGGTAGCCTGTTTATTAGTTAGAGAATCAAATATTTAATTTTGTTATCAAAAATACATATTATTTGAAACTGAAGTTATTAATTAACTTTGGATATATGTAAATTAAATAATTTCGTTTAAATTATATATATATATATATATATATATATATATATATATATATATATATATAACAACTTATCTTAGTTACAGGGGTTTTATTACAAAGCATGTCATAATGGAAAAGTATTGCAAGAAGTGCTGACATAGTAATAATATTTGTAGAATAGGAATACAACAATACATAATTCCTCCCTCCTGAGATTTTACAATAATTATTATAATGTTATTATGCAATGGAACTTAATTCTACAATTGGTTCTTTATTATTCTTGGATTTTTTATTTATTTTACAAATTGTTAAACACTTATTTCTAAACTTATATAATAAGACAATACAAATTATTAAAAATAACAGTATAAATAATGTAGAAATGATGATTGTTATGGTTTTGTAAATTGAACTCTTTTATTTGTGGTAACTCTTTAATTGTTATATTTACTTTACTTATTTTATCTAAATTTAGTGATTTTAGATGTTGAAACGTATTATTAAAATTTATGCTTTCAAATATTATTTCTTTATAGGTTTCTTGAATTATATCCAATTTAAAATTAATTACTACACATTTATTAACGAGTTTTAATTTAAATATACTTTTGATTTTTTTGTTAAGTGTATTACTTTCATAATTAATTTGTATTTGTTGTTCCTTGGGGCTTATTATGATTAATTCGTTTGTGTTTTGAATTTTCTCCCAAGTATTTCCTAGTTTCAGAGTATGATATTTACAATCATCATTCGTTTGGGCCTTTAGAATATTATAGTAGAGTATTATAAAATACATAGTTTGTTTTTCGTTCATTTGTAAAATTCTATTATGTTTAATAAACGGTAGTGGTGTAAATTGGTATAAATCATAAGTTTGGGAAGAAAAAATTGGGATATTAATAAGGAAGTGTATCTGTTCGTTGTCGTGTTGACAGTAAGTTTAGTTTAGTTGCCAAATGTCTTTCTTTGGTGTGATTTTTCTAATATTATTTGGGTCAATAATACTTGAATGCAATTTCCTCAAGTTACAAAAAGTTAAACTGATTTCATTTTGTTTAGTCAGGTCATTTAAATTCTGGAATATAAATATTAGTTATTGAAATGTATTTTCAACGTCTATTTTTCCTTGCCAATTAAAGTTTTTCTTTAAAATCTCTTGAATGTCTTACATTTGCGTTTTCAGCATATTTTCATTACTTTTGATATTTTCGATTTGATTATTAAATTTATCAATCATTTCCCTACTAATTTTTAAATTTTGATTGGTTTGATCCTGTAATAATTTTTCATTATTTTTTATTTGTTCAAGAATTTTGTCATAGCGTACTCCATCGCAAACGTCTAAATTGCCTGAAATTGATTTAATGATACTTCCTACTCCGTTAATTAAAGTCATGAAGATTGTATATTAAAATATTAATATAGTCTTGAAATATTTCTTTTGAGTCTTTAATTTGGAAGAGGAGGATATTTTTCAGTGTTAAATAAATTTAATCGGGGTTATATTATAATTAAAGTAAATTATTTGTTCTGAAGTTTTTATCTGTGTTTTCCCTAATTTAGCTAAATCATTTGAGATGTCCGTAAGTTGAGCCGTACATCTGAAACAGCAATTTAATGTTTAATTCTGTTTATTCTGACATGTTTTTCGGCTACCTGGTCTTTAATTTTTACTTTCTCAAGTATTGGGTTATAGTTTTGAACTCTATATTTTTCCAAAGAAGGGTTCTTTGAATTTTTTGATTAGTCTAGGAGTTTCTTATACGTAAATAGTTTCTTTTATTTGTAAGGGATTATCATTTTCCTTATAGCGTTTTTGTTTCTCAGTTTTTATTTTGTCATTTATAATTTTGAATAATTCTTCTTGTCCTGTCTGGTATTTTTGTATTATTTTTTCATTAATGAGTGGAATTGTTTTGAGTGGAATTTGATTATTTTTGCCAAATAGTATTTCGTTTGGAGTTAATCTTGTTATGATATATTTAGCATTGTTATAAGCTAAGATTGCTAAGTCAAGTTTTTCTAAGAATGTTTTGTTTTTGAAGTGATTATTATTTTCAAGGAGTCTAAGGTGTTTTATAGTGTTGTATAGAATCTTTCAACAGCATTGCGGGTTTTTTACGCAAATTATATGACTATATATTCCTGAATTTGAATAAATCTTGTAAAACGTTACTTTTGTATTCAGGTCCTGCGTCCATAATTACTTTATTTGGTATAGTATAAATTTGGAAATATTGAATTAATTTCTGTAATATGTTATTTGAAGTTTTTTTTTCTAACGGACAGACTTGACCATGTTTGGAAAATTGATCAAAAATTGTTACAAAATTATTTTTATTTAAACAAAATACATCGATATTTATTATGTCAAATGGTTATAGAAGTGTTGGTGTTAGATTATCTATTGCCGGAATTGGTTTTCTATTATATTTGTTTAATTTACAAAGTTCACATCTATTTATATATTCAGTAATATTACTAATCATTTTGGGTCAAAAATATTTTTCTTTTAATGCATTGAGAGTTGCGATTATTCCTCTATGGTAAGTTAGGCCTATATGGAACTCACGAATTATTTATATTTGCTCCTCTTCGTTTTCTATGTCTTCCACTATTTTATTGCAAGCAATTATATTAATGGTATTAAATTCAAAGTTTTCTTTTATTATTTTTGAAAATTTTAGGTCTAGGTATTTTTCATTAAAAATAACTAGGTATTTTATTTTTGGAATTATACATTGTTTGAGAAAGTTTAATATTTCGTCTTCGATATTTTGTTTATTAAATTTACAATGAATTCGTTGTTTTTTTGTTCTCAAATAATTTTATTTCTATTTCAGTTTCAAAATTATGACTTTCGAATATTAGTTGATTATTGGCTATGTTTATTTTGTCTTCAATGTATTTAATTCCGTTTACTAAATTTTCTGGATCTGAATGGACTGTATTTTGATTTGACGAAATTGATTCGTTATCATTATTATGTAAATTTATTGTAGGTAAGAAATAAACGTTAATTTTTATATTTGTATCTTCAAATATTTTTAATATTCTAATTTATCTCTGCCACAACCTAATAAGGGTATATTGATTTCAAAAATTTCATTAAGAATGAGATAATCTCGGAGTTGTTTTAATGGTTTATCTAGGTCTTTAATTGATGGTTTTTTCAATATGTTCTTCATTGTCGTTTTCGTATATTTGTGGGAGTTTATAATTTTTCGTGTAGAGGGAGTTACGTAATTAATAATTATTTTATGTTCGCATAAATTTGTACATGACAATGGTTCGTTTAGTTTTGGAAAAAGGTCTTCAAAATTATTTATGAGTGTTTTTAATTTTGATTTTTCAATGGGGGCATTTACTATAAACGAATTTAGTGTTTGTAATAGTAAAATTCATTAGTTCACATCTAAACAATGTTAGAAAATATTTAAAATCTATTCAAATAAATTTCCTAATATATTTTATTAAGTGTTGGTACAAATGTGAAATTAAAATCACATCTTGTCAACATTGGTACACAAGTGGAAGCAAATATAATTTTGCAAATGCAGCCTTCATCTTCATCTGTAACTCCATCCAGTGGTAGTAGTGTGAAGACAAGTAATATTCTATATTCCCCAAGTGAAAGTGACATATACGTGGAAGAAGAATTAAATGCTGATGCTCAAAAGGAAATGAAATTAAAGTTAGCAATAAAAAACATAGAGGATAATAGCAATTTTATCTTGGTTTACCAGCAACGGAATATTTTCTTTTAGAATTCATGTATCAAAATATTAAAGTGTCATATAGAAACATATTAATAACGTAAAAGAAAATTAAATGATCCATACATTAGGTTAGGTATAGATTTTGGCCTAAGTTCATCCACAATATGTAAATTTTTTACAAACTCTTTACCTGAAATTGCAAACGTTATGCAAGAATTAATTCACTGGCCTAGTAGTCATTTAATAAAAATAAATTTACCAACACCTTTTGCTGTCCGATATAGAGAAGTCCAGTCAATAATAGATTGTTTTGAAATTCAGATTGAACAGCCTTCAAATCCGACTTATCAGGCAAAAACATGGAGCAATTACAAAAAATGTAATACAATTAAATATCTGATTTCTTCTACACCGCATGGCTTAATTAATTTTGTTTCATATGGGTATGGTGGTCGCGCATCTGATAAACAAATAGTTGAATGCAGTGAATATTTAAATAAATTACCGGAAAATTGCTCTGTAATGGCCGTTCGCGGTTTCAAAAATATAGAATATTTATTAAGTAAAAAAAAATGTAAATTAGTCAGACCACCATTTGTTGTTAGTAATAAAATTATGACTAAAAATGAAGTATTAGAAAGTAAAAGAATAGCAGCATTGCGGATCCATATAGAACGAGTAATTCGTAGACTTAGAGAGTTTGAAATTTTAGTTCCTCACGCTTGTGTAAATATGAGTTTAGTTTCTTGGTTAGATTACATCATAATAATAGCCTGTGGAATTGTAAACGTGCAAGGACCATTGATAAAATAAAATTGTACTAAATAAATATAGTTTATTTACATTATGTAATATTTACCTAACAAAATAAAATAAAAATATTTGTTTAAGTATTGTACTTTTATTTTCACCATATTACTAATATATTAATAACATTTTACTCACACTGCATGAATAGAAATAGAAAAATTTAATGTATAAGCTTGGGATATGTTGCCTGTTTCCAAAATTTTTCTGCATCAGACATTATATTTTTACAATAATTTTCATCTACATCGACCTCTATAATCTCAACCTTTCTGTCCACTTCAAAAGTAGGATGTGCTACACAAAACAAATCATGTTTTTTCCCCGAAATAAACATTTGCACCTGCATCTGTGCCCACGGTTTGTCACAAAGTTTTCCATTGTCTTTTATGTAATTTGACATGGTTTTTTCTTTGCTTGGACACTTAACTTCTACGCAATATTTGTCCGACAGTCCATCTGGAGACGTTCCAAATATTGGATATTTTGGAATAATTTTCAACCCGCAATTACCAATTTTTATGTTGGCTTTTTTTTTAACCTCTTTCAGAACCAAGTTCTCTAGTTCTTGTCCTCTGGCCATTGCATCAGTTAGTGGAATTCTGCTCGCACCAAACATTGTTTCCACTAAAACACCGTCGAATGTTTGACAGCGAGATATTTCGTGCAGTTTCGATGCTGTAATCCTAGCAAAACGAGCATCATACCATTTTGCGGATTTAGCTTATGCTATTGTTATCACTTCCACTTCTTTGCAGTCAACGTCTGTGATGCTACTTTAGCAAAATTTAATGAAATCTTCAACACTTCTATCCTCTTGTGGTTTAGACTGGCAATATTTTATAGACAAGCAATGAAGTGAAATATTTTTAATGCTGTTCATTTCTTCATATGTTTTTGATAAAATACTTTCACTGTTATGTTTTCTTCCCTCATCTAAATATTTCTGAAGAAATGAATCCCCTTTGATCTTCAAGGGCAGAACACCAGTATTAAACATGTCTCTTAAAGCACATGCTTCACTAGATGTTCCCACAGCCGAAAGTTTTGATTTCTTCCAATAGCAAGAGACAGAGGTTACTGAAGGTTCTTCGCTTCTTTTATGGAGCCACAATAAAAATGCAGTTGCATGTTTACATTCTCCTGAAACGGAAATACATATTATCTATAAAATAAAAAAAATTTACTGGTATTTTAAGCACATGCTTCACTAGATGTTCCCACAGCCGAAAGTTTTGATTTCTTCCAATAGCAAGAGACAGAGGTTACTGAAGGTTCTTCGCTTCTTCTATGGAGCCACAATAAAAATGCAGTTGCATGTTTACATCCACCTGAAACGGAAATACATATTATCTATAAAATAAAAAAAATGTTACTGGTATTAACACACCTGCTGAAGCTGTACAACTATGGCATTCACACGTAATTACAATTTCATCAACCTCGTTGATAACAGCAGATACGGAATAGCTTGTATTGCGAATTCGATGTTCTGGGGTTATTTTTGCTTTCATCGTACAAATGTGATCAGTCTCATCTCTTCTCAGTTGAACAAAACCATTTGCCTCATCCCCATAATGTTCTCTGCCTGCCCTAGAAAAATATGTATACCTAATTTTAAATTATTTATAATAATAATAATAATATATTTATAGTTTCAAACAAATCACTTGAAACTTACTTTTCACTTTTTACATTTTTTATTTGCGCACTTAAATATTTAGCATTATTTGCAAAATAATTATTTACCATACTTGCATCTACAAGTGGCAATTTTTTTGAATCGGCTTTGGTATAACCCTGGTCCATTGTAACACACTTTCAACTAAAGCAAACAATCACAAACAATGATACCGTACCATGTGGTTGACAATGACAGCATCTGTTTTTATCTGACACATCTTGTTAAGAGTATACAGGCTCGGCTTTGGTCGGATAATTCCGTCATTAATGTCGTTCCGGGAATACTACGTCATCAGAAAGGAATTCAAGTAATACATGCAATTTTTAAAAAATAATTTCTCTGTTATTACAAATAATTTTTAAATCGGACAAAGACCAAATACTATATATGAAGTTGAACTTTCAGAAAAAAAAAATAAAAAAAATATGGTAAATGACCCCATTTGATTCAAATGTTCTGAACGAATTTGAATATTATTATTTTGTTTACCAGTTTAGAAGTCGTTTTGTAATTTATTTTCCTTTCCTTGTTTATTTACCGATTTTTTTTTTAAATCAATTTGGATATTTAATTTTTTAAATGCTTCAATTCCTAATAATAAATTATATTCTTTATGGAATATACGTAAAATTTTAGTGGAATTTTTCTTCATAGGTTTTGATTTTTTTGAATTTCACTAAATCTTGATGTATTAAATTTATACTTGAACCCGTGTTTAATAAAATGATATAGTCTTGTATTTGTAACGACGGTAAATTGTATGTTAAGCTAGACATTACTTGTTTTGTTCGAATATTTCTGTCTCTAATTCTAAAAAAGAATCGTTTTCAGTGTCATCGTCTTGTTCTACGTATTCGTATTCGTCAGCAGGTTGTTCACATTGGTCATCTGAGCTTTCGTTGAGATTATAATTTTGCTTAATTGTTTGAGTAGATATAGGCGTAGTAAGTCTTATGTGTGTGTTTGGGCTGGAATGATCGTTTTATTTTGTATTTTTTTTTTAAGTTTTGACGAGGGGCAAAGGTTTTTGGTTGTGTTTGATTGTTATTAAATTGAATTGGTTTGGATAGGAATTGTTGGCTTGGATTTTTTTTTGGTGGTATATTGAAACTAAAATTTTGCTTATCTTTTAACATTGGTGATTGGTGTGGATTTTGATGCGAATAATTAAATTCATTTCTCAATAAACATTCACACTCTTCTACTGTACTAGGTTGTTTAACAATAAATGATCCTCTCACTGATAAAGGTAGGAGGGTTATGAAATGTGAAACTACTAATTTTTGATTTTCTTTTATTATTGCGTTCTTTTAATAATATATTTGATTTATACTGTGAAAATTTTTGAGAAATGATTTCTAGAGTTTTGTCTGTACTGGTTTTATTTTTTATTTGCAAAATTTCCAGTAAAATTGTTTCGGCTGTGCTTTTATCACAGAAATTTGTTGTTTAATCTTTCCAATCTTCGAATTTGTTCTCGGAAAGTAATTCGGCAGCTCTGCGTGTTAGTTTAGTTTTTATAAGTACAAAAAGATATGTTTTCTGAATGGGACTTAGTACAACGGTTTCTAGTGTAGACACTACGTCGTCTACGGCACTGATGAAATTATTATGTAATTTAATATCTCCATTATATGGAGGAATAATTTCGGACAGGTTTTTCAATTCTGAAAGTGTGGTTATAGCCATATTTGAACTATTTGCCACGTTTAATCTACTCGGCTTTAAAATTATGTTTTTGACAGTATTGTTTAAAGGAGTAGTGTTTCCTACTTCAGAACCAGAATTTTCAGATTCTGTACTATTATTACTATCAGACATAAGTTTATTGTGTGTTTTTGTGTGTATGGGACTGTGCCGGTCCCTCGATACCTTTATTACTAATCGTTCGTTAGAGGTATCCCTTTGTTTATCACAAAAATAAATATAATGTTACAAATATTAACTTACAAAGTTATTGTAAATAGTACGAAGATTGTTTGATGCTTTACGGATATCATCGGGTTGATTTCTCCGTGAGATCTGCGTTTTGTGTTGTTTCCACAGATTGTTGTAGACGGTTTTATTGAAATATATTTTATTTTGGTTTGCGATTGATTTATTGGTTTATCAGAGTAAATAATTAAAATTCACCACACAATTATTTTTTGTTTCTCTGATTCTACCGTACTGCGCCAATTAAATAATTTCGTTTATATTATTTAAAAAAAATAATTTTATTACCAACAAGATTACATGTGATGAGATAAGAGAATACAGAAAAGAATGAACAACTTATCTTAGTTACAGGGGTTTTTATTACAAAGCATGTCATAATGGAAAAGTACTGCAAAAGGTGCTGACATGTAATAATTATTGTAGAATAGGAATACAACAATACATAATTTATATATACCGTGTGTCCCAAGAAAACCTTGACATAGGCGATTAACATGGGAAAACAGTTTTTTGCAAATAAAAAGTGTCCGGCAGAAAATTAAGCCATGCAATTGAACATGATAATAGTATATTACCTCCTGTACGTTATTTAATACTAATTACTGCATTATCAGTGCATAAATTAAAGAAATTTATAAATGTCAATAAATATTTGTTTCATTATTTTATTATGTAATATAAAGGTATTTGCAATTATCATTGAGGCTGAATGGTTAGGGTGTCTGCTTGTGGAATGAGACAATTTTTGCAGTTTGGGTTCAAGTCTCCATCAAGCTAAACTTTTCATTATTTATTTTTTATTTATGAATTAATTACGAATTGTAATACATTTTTATAATATTCACTCGATCGTTAGCGTTTAAGAAATTCATTTTGACACGAATATTTAATATAAACAAAACAAAAAACCAAACAATGAACACATTGTTGACACGAAAAGAAAAATTCTTTAAATATTTTTTTATAAAAGAAGCTTATTTCTCGGAAATGACATAAACTACCATATTTCAAATGGGACACTCTATACATATTTTTGTATATTTGGAATCTACGTAAAATTACGAATTCAACGATATGCTTGAAGTGTATCTTGACGTAAGAAATAAATTACAAAACCGTTAGATAATATTAATAATAATTACCCTGCTAAGCCATATCAGGTAGGCTGTGATAACAAATTGATCATTTTTTTGTAACAAAATATGGAATTTTAGAAAAATAACATTATTTAAACAACTAACTTCAATATTACTTAATATTATCTCAACGGTTTTCACAGCTTGCCTGATATAATGGCTTAACTGGTTAATTATGCTTCATTTTCACTTACGTTTTTGTAATTTATTTCTTCAATAAAAATACACCAACCATATAGTTGAATTCTTACTTTTATGTAGATTCCACATATATAAAAATATATACGGGGTCCAATTTGAAATATGAAAGTTAATGTCACTTCCGGTTAAACCGGAAGCGCTACCATCACGCCGAATACCATGATTTGTGAGCCCCTAAGCCTACAAATATTTAGAGAAAATTAAAAAATAATTATAAATAAAGAAGTGGCCCGTTTTTCAGTGTCACCTGTATATACTCGTATATATATATATACAAAGTTATATTTTTTTAAATGAGATGGTATATATATTTTTAGGCCCACTCTAATGAGTATCTTTTTCTGAATTTAACCATAAAATCATTTCATATCCGTACATAATAATTTTTTGCGACTTGATTTTCATAGCAATTTTTCAGTAGGCTATATACGAAAAAAAACTGCTATTTGCCAATTTAAATTATTTATAATGGAAATCAAATAAAACACTTTTTATAAAGTTATTAACAGATATTTATATTCGTTTTATTTTAAGCTCAATTTTTCCATACATAGCCTACTGAAAAATAACTATAAAAATCAAATTTATTTAAATTTCAATTGAATTTCTCTCATTATTTTTGTCATGTAAGAATATAAAATAATTATATGATTGAATTCAGAAAAAAATACTCTATCGAATGGGCTTAAAAATATATATACCATTTAAAAAAATATATCTTTGTGTTCTAAGTTGAGAACCACTGGTATAAAAATATATTTTCTTCTGTAATCGGATGTCTCACTTTTTTCTATAAGATTGGCTAATAGTTTTTTATTGTATCTTTAATAATATAGGAATTATTTGAGGTAGCTCGTTTAACTGTTACAGCCTGTATATATATATATATATATATATATATATATATATATATATATATATATATATATATATATATATATATATATATTACATCCCACTACCATTGTGGCGTCCCCTATGTCATTTTCTACATTCAAAGTGACGTCCTTGTGCATATGACGTCCGGTATACGGACGTCACTTTAAAATGCCTTGTAAATTTTTTTCTGGCATCAGGGGGGGCCCTAGAATCGTTTAGCAAAATTTGTTATGGACGTCACAATGATAGCGGAGTGAAAAATGTATATTTTTTGTAGTTCAAAAAAATTCCACTTGTGGCGTTAGTGTCGTCCGGCGTATATACACTGTATATACAGAAGTTTCATTCCACCGACAATCTGAACTCCGTATACTTGGCAACAGTGGGCACTGGGCAATACATTAGCGCGCAAGTCTTTTAATCGTATTTAAAGTTATATTGTGAACTCCTCATAATATATTAAATTAATATTTAAATAATCAAACATTTATTTTATACTTGTAAAATCCTCTTAGTAAAGACAAAATCGATAAACTATGATGTCAAAATAGAAACGTACTCAATTTTAAAAAAAGATAATTATTTAAATAACATAAAGCTGAATTATTAATTACAAAATATTGTGCAAATTGTAAATAAATGCCAATTGTAAGGATAAAATTTATGATTAAATGTATGGAATAAATATAAGGACGGTAGGCTACAGTGAAATATAAAAATAAAATCTTTATAAACTTTTGATCTAAAATATCAAGATTGAAATTTAAATAGAGTAGAAAAAGGGAGAATCTAAATAATTTTTAAATAGAAAAAAATATTTTAAACAAATTAACTCGCAATAAATTATAAACTATTTATTAAAAAATATAGATAGGTAATTTAATTACTCTTATTTAGGTACTTCTTTCGACTTTTCCTCTACTTGCTAAAATATTTAGCCAAAGTCAGTTGCCGAGTAATTAGAAAATATTTTTATACTGCTCGTAATAACGATTTTAATTATTTACACTTATTAATAAATATCTTTACGTGCCTGTAACTAATAGCATAAGTTTATGGGTCGATTCTGTTGACAACTGTAAGTCTTACAGACCACTAAATCTCTAAAAACGTCATAAAAACACATCTATTCTTGTTGATTAATATAAAATTATACATAAGACTGTCAGCTTTCGTTGCGATTTTGTTCATTATTTACAGATTTACAAATACGTATGACTTACAGATGTGAACAGAAGCCCAATAGATAGTTTTTGTTTACAAATGTAGGTATAGATATCTAAAAAATTAATAAGGTTATTTTGTGAAAAATATTGTTAAGCTATTTGCTTTTTATTTTTATTATAATGTAATTTGAAAATTGTGCATTATGCAAAAGAACAATTTTCAAATTAATGGCTTTTAAAAATACTGAATTTTATTGTAACCTAACACTACTTAGAAAGAAACGTGGAAAATTAATTTGTTTATTGGCAACAATAACGAATTTGTGTGGTTTTTGAAATAGTCTTTCTGGAAATAAACAGAATAGTTCTCCATAATAGTATTTCATGAATTTAAATCATTTGGTTTTTCATTTTATTTTGCATAGAAGGGGATCAAAAAGTCCCACGTAAAGATATTTATGAATTAAAATCGTTATTACTAGTAAGTATAAAAATATTTTCTAATTACTCAAAACTACTGAGCATTTTTCATTGTATCTGCGGGCCAAAGCTGTAAAGTTACCAACACTTCTTAGTTTTATCGTAACTAACTAATTTAATTGTTGCTATTATGATTGAGACATTTGCGACCGTAACAGAATAAAACATAGGTCATAACTAGGCGTCGGGAATATTTTATTTAGTGTCAAATCAGTAATTTTAGCGACACAATAATAATACTCGTATTGGTACAAAAGTAGATAATTTGTGCACAAAACTGATTTCGTGCGGGACAAAATAGGTGCTTAATTATTTATTGAGTGTATAGATTGCTGTTAATTTGAAAATACTTTAATTAATCTAAGACAAAAAAAAAATGTGTGGGATTAAGTATTTTGGTGATAAATTCCTTTTTACTATAGCAAATATAAAGAAGACCCTCAGTTTACTTGTATTCAGTTTCTTTATAAATATATAAATAAATAAAAATTTCAGTGTAGTAAAACAAACTGCATTGTACTAATGCGTCACTGTTACAAAATAAGCGAAAAATGAACTTATTAAATATATTTATTTAAATCACAACAAAATACAGATAATTATTTTTTTGTAACCACTAGGCATGTAATATGAACTGAATTAATAATAGAATTTTTTTTTTTTGTAAAATTAGTCTCCATTTCCTTGGAATTATATTATATAAAAATTGTACTTTTGCGAAATTCATTTTTCTTTTCTTTTAATATATGGTATCCAGTGGCCATGCGCCTATGACATCAAAATTATTTCGAATTTTAAATGACACAAAAGAGACTCCTGTTTTTTACTTTCCACGCCAGCAGTAAGTGCCTGTGAGGTGGTAAACGCTGGTATGATACGCATATATCATCATCATTACTGATTTCTGCGTTCAAAGCTAATTGACACACCCAGAAATAGGTAATATGTCGTGATGATATATTTTTTCTATATATTATATTAAAAGGATATCCAAATTTTGAAGATATTTCGGATAACAGCACGAAATTAGTTTTGTGCAGAATTATCTACTTTTAAGCTAATACGAGTATTATTATAGTGTCGCCAAAATTACTAATTTGTCACTAAAGAAAATATTCTAACACCTAGTTCGATCTATTTTCATTCTGTTACAGTCGCAAATGTCGCCATCATAATAGCAACAATTAAATTACTTAGTTACTTTAAAAATAATAAGTTTTGGTAATTTTACAGCTTTAATTCACAAATTCAATGAAAAATGCTTCGGAGAACGATTTGCATGGGGTGTGGGTCAATACAAATATATGCATAGAACACATGATCGTAAAAATTATATAAATCCAATAAATTATTGAACTCTACTTGAGGTGTAGAGTTGAATGGTTTCGGTTCCAGTTTCCAGTGAGTACAAAATACATAAAATCGTATGTAAAAATCGATTTTGCATTCAACAGAACTAGTTTTTATCCAACATTAAATTCCAGTTTCTCCTTCATCCTAATAAAAACCACGGTTAATGGCATATTTGCCGTCCGTGCGAAGTTATATGTATATTAAGCGTCGTTGGGAGCCAACACGGAGCGAAGCGGAGCTTTTTGATGAGTAGATCTTTGAAATGATGACAAATATTTAATGTTAATATATATTTTTAGTTTAATAATAATAATAGATTTATTGAAGGCCCGAGGGCCGACCAAATATAACATAAATACAGTGTGATCATTATTAACAAAGACGATTTTTTTAATGTTTGCTTGGTTTTACTGATAACAAGAATGCATTAACAGATATTAGTATTGAAACAATTTGGTGATCGGAATTTAGTGATTAATACCCTATCTATAGGAAATACATACAATGGTAAAATTTTAGTTTTAGAACAAAAGTTTAAATAATAAGGTTTCTTTTTATGTTGCTTATACAGATAATCATGAGAAATGATATGAAACAGGCAGATAGACCGAAATAAATGTCACTTTAAGGCTCGAGTTATATTAAAATTACTATTTTCACAAACAAAGACCATTTCATTTTATTAAGAGGTTCCATTATCTTTAATAATAATAAAATCAAAGTAAAAATTACATAAACACATTGACCAACAGTTTATTATTTGTTATATTTCTCATGGCACTGTGTAAACAACTTGAAAATACAACTTTTAATTTACGTGTGATTAATGAACAGGATTTCTACACTTTTGATCTAAAAATTATAATAGGGAATTAACAATAGCCAAACGAAAATTTTGCCATTGATTTCTTACACCGAGTGCCGGATGTTAGGGTCAGGTTATTATGTTAAATATCCTTTCTCATAGAAAATAAATCATATTACAAAAATTAGAAGAAAAATTACACATTAAAAACTGCAAAATTATTTTTGTAAAATATCGTTAGATTTATTAATAGATTAGGAATTTTTATGGAAAGGAAAATTACATTGATCAATTTTAGTTAGTTTAACGATAATAAATTTTCTTTTGAATAAAATAAAGTATGCTATCTTGCTTTAAATCATCAAACATTGAACTAAACTAAATCAAATAAGTATCAGACATTTATATCTGTTAATTATCATTACCAGAGATAGTAAAAAATCTCTAACATATGAGTGTGCATATGACTACTATGAAAGATTTCGCTTTGGTTTCTACATCAAAATAAGTATTTAATATTGGCAACGTTGCTGGACGTCATTGTAACGGTAGTATGAATAAAAATATACAAATCGGACGTCACAAAGTACGGGATATGCATGAAATATATACTCTGGACGTCGGATTCACTCAGTTTGGAGGAGTTCATAATATCGTGAAATGAACGGAAACGTATATCGTTGTAAATTGACTTAATTGAAATTTGAACCGATATTCATAATCAGGGGAAAAAAATAGCCGATATACTTCAGAAATTCGAAGCCTATCTCTATTCCTTTCGGTGGTTGCCACAATGTCCGAGCCATGAAAGGACGCAGCAATGATAGTGGGATGTAAATATATATATATATATATAATAGAACAAAGTTATAGGAGACCAAGGGAGACATCCCATTAGAGAAGAAAATATTTTTTTAAACAAGTGGTTCTCAAGTTACAACAATAAAGTTATATTTTTTCAAATGGGGTTATACATATTTTTTATGCCTATTCGATAGCGTGTTTTTTTCTAAATTTAACCATGAGATTATTTTATGTCCTTACATAACAAAAATATAAAGAAAAACTCAATTGAAATTTAAATAAATTTGATTTTTATACTTATTTTTCAGTAAGCTATGAATGAAAACAATTGAGCTTAAAATGAAACAAATATTTTTTAAAAACGTTATAAACAGTGTTCTATTGATTTTTGTCCTAAATAAATTAAATTGACAAATAGCAGTTTTTGTTTTTCATACATAGCCTACTGAAAAATGAATATAAAAATCAAATTTATTTAAATTCCAATCGCATTTTTTTCACTATTTTTATTATGTAAGGATATAAAACTAATACATGGTTGAATTTAGAAAGAAATACGTTGTCGAATAGGCATAAAAATATGTATAATCCTATTTGAAAAAATATAACTTTGTGTTGCAACTTGAGAACCACTGGTTTAAAAAACTATTTTCTTCTATAATGGGATGTCTCCCTTGGTCTTCTATAACTTTGTTCTATAGTATTTTTTTGTAACTATTATAATAAAAAAAATAATGACTGTGGTCGGTTTTTTAATGTTTTATTTAGTAATGTTTAGTTTTTAATTCTTTTGAAGACTTCAATTAAAGTACGCGACATCTGGGCGATGATCAACTGGGCGATAGTGAAGTGGGCGATAGATAACTGAGCGACAGAAAGTTAAAAATTTGGAGGCACAGAATTTGATGATTTTTTGCAGTAGGAAGAATAATTAAAAGTGACACTATTATTTTCTACACAAATTTCAATATAACGGAACATAACGCACAATTCTATAGACACATCTATTATTTTATCGGGCATATATATGGTGCCCAACTTGGCTATCGCTCTGGCAGTCGCTCTCTCCCAGTTGACCGTTGTTCGATGATTTAAATACATTTTTTTTTTTTTTTTGTTTATAGTCGGAAATTAGAAACAAATCTCCTGCTTAGTAAGAAGCACGTTAATGAGTAAATATGATACAAAGAAACCGCGATATAATATACAACGTACGTAGTGACGATTACAAAATATAGAAATGCCCAAGCAAATGTTTGAAGAAGCAGTCGGCTTGTAACAAACTTTCGTTATCTGTTGTTAATAATCTTAACTTGTTAATGGATATGTATTTAAAAGAAGCACAATGTTTTCTACATAAGTAAATAAGAATTAATTTATGGCCAATGTTTATACATATAGGCGTGAAGGCAAGGACTGAAATTTCAAGCGTTTCCCAATTCCAACTTTTAAATTTAACTATGTGATGAGACAGAGAGATGAAAAATCTTATGTAATTTACACTTGTTTCAAATAATTTATTGTTTAACATAAAAAAATATGAAAATATTTTATGAGAATTAATGGTCAATAATTTTTGAAACAAAAACAATTATTGCCTTTGTGTTTAATATAAAAGGAAATGTTAAATTTATTACTATATTAAAATTGTTTGAGCGATAAATATATTTGAAAGTAAATAAACACTGCTTTGATATGAACATTAAATATTTGAGATAATAATAAATTCCCTTTCATTTCAACACATGAATTCAATTTGAATATAATATGAATGTTATATTGAAAATATAAATATATCGCCCTGTGTAAAATAATATTTTATTCAAAATATCTTTAATTTTTATAATTATTTAAGAAAAAGCATTCTTCAAGAAACAAAAACGAAATGTCAAGTGTAACACGAAAAGCGGGCCATAGGCGTTTAATATGTGCAAGAGTGGCCTATTAATTTTAGACAATAACGCTACAAGGATATGTAGAGTATTAACTCAGCAATGAGTGCCCGTGAGGTGACGCCTGGTAAGCACCCACACGGTACAAATATTCCATCATTACCGATATCTGTATACGAAGCAGATTGGCACACCCAGCAATGGGTAATATGCCGTGATGAAATATTTATTTATTTTATTTATTTACATATTATTTTACACGTTTTTGACCTAGCAATTCGATTTTTTAATTATATAAAAGTTGAAACTTATCTTAAACATATTTAATATTCGAAGTTATGAAGTATAATGAAACACAATAATATACTACTTAATAATTTGTAAATTTTCAATAATGATGTGATGAGTCAAAAAAGAGAGTGTCTGACAGGTAAAACGTTAACAAATTTGATTATGATTTTGTTTCATTTTTATTGCTTACTATAAGTAGCTTTTATAAACATTTATTTTGTTACAAAATGCATAATTTTAATTCTGTATAACATTTATTTGGGTCATTATTGTACAAACTTAATACGCTACTTTTGTGCAAGGAAAAACTGTTTTGTCATATTAAACGTCAAAATATGGCCCGATTTTCGTGTTACAGTATACATCTTCTATTGTAATTTCAATTCCGACCGAAATCAAACTTGAAACTTGGAAATTATTACCAATTTTCAAATAGCACAAATTGTAGTGTTCTGTAGTACTGATCAGATATAGGTACCAATCGTCATTACCGAAATTTGCGAATAAAAGCAGTTTGGCATACTAAATGGTTAATACTGATGATATATTATTATTCTTTGGAATCTTTGGGAAACAAAAACATTTCTTTACTCGTCTAATCCTTGTTCTTTTTCTTCGCAAAGAACAGCTTTAACCATTGTCTATTTTTCATGGAGAAGTGCTCTCTACGGTATTTTATCCTAAACACAAAATCGATGTCCGTTTTACCGGTAACAACATCGTAAAAGGATTACGAAATGACCACTCACAAACCAACGAATCGGAAAACCGAACCGAGTGTACAAAATTTTATTCCGTTATCAGATTGATCAGTGGTTTTTTATGTATAAAAATGTGTTTGGTGACACAGGATTGAATTCTTGATTTTTTGTTTTGGTTTTGTCATTAAATCGTTTAATTAAATCGGTTATCCAATTTGGGATCGTATTTTGGAATGGGCTCGATGAGATAGTTAACTTTAACGATATTTTCAGTCAGTGTTATACGTCTTAGCGTAATTAGAACCTGATGCCCGGTTTCATAAAAGCTTATTTGAATTTAACTCATTGTTAAATCTCACAACATGTTTACTTTTGACATATGACAAATTTACAAATTTTATTAGAGTGTAGCAACTAAATAAATTGTGTGTAGGTATATTTTATATTAAATATGTATTGAGTATGCTTATAAAACGCCCAATGTAATTGATTTTCACAATTTGACATTTGTCAAAATTTAATATTGTAACGTTTATTTATATGGGTGAAATGTAAAAATCGGAGATATAATATTAATTAAAATAATACGTTTATTAAACGATAAATAATTAGGATAAATATTAAAAAAATAATAAAAATAACTAACATTATGATTAAATAATTATAAACACTAATTTAAAACTAAGAATATTATTAAATGCTTAAACACTAAGATTATTTATTTAGACAATATTTATATCACTATATTTATTTATATAACTACATTTATTTATGTTCACCACTCGTGGGCTGTTTATTTATATCACCCACTCTTCATTACTCGTTGCTTCTATATGCAGACTGTGTTCGCTGGCTTTGGAGACGGGTTTATATAGCGCGATGTCCTTCTCGAACTTTCCGATGCCACAATGGCATTGAATACAAAGGATCAGTCCACCGGATGTAATTAACCCATCGATCGCTCGGGAATATTGTACCAGTGGCGGCACTCGCATACCTTTAAGTCAGAGGCACACTTTACATAATTATGTATTGCATTATTACGTTATTAGTGTCAGTACTACTTACAGTATTATAGTTACGTTTAGAAAAGTATTATTGTTCTAAATTGTAATTAAAGTTTGAAAAAAAAAATTCCGGTTTGTAGAGGTTTGTTTCCGCCTTATAGGACATTCCTGTAGAAGCCGGATACCTGCTCAAGGCGGAATGATATTTGGGTCCCTCGTGATTCCGGCTTAAACAGGTTTAACTGTATATACATATATACAGAGTGACAGTGAAAAACGGGCCACTCAAAATAACAAAATATGAAATCTTACTAAAATAACTCACTATTTAAACAAATAACTTAAATATTACTTAATATTATCTCACCTGTTTGCACATCTTGCCTGATTCATGTCTTACAAGGTTAATTATTCAATATTTTCTCTTTTTTTTGTAATTTATTTCTTTAATAAAAAAGCATATCGTTGAATTCCTAATTTTACGTACATTCCAAATTTATAAAAATATATAGGGTATTCTATTTGAAATATGAAAGTTAATGTAACTTCCGGTCAAACCGGAAGCGCTACCACCATGCCAAATACCTTGATTTGTGAGCCCCTAAGCCTAGTTTACAAATCTTTAAAGAGAATTAGCAAATAATTATAAATAAAAAAGTTATTTTGGGTGGCCCGTTTTTCAGTGTCATCTTGTATATAAGAAAACATTTAGGGGTTTATTCCATTATATTATAAGAATAAGTTAAATTACGAGTACATTATCAAAAATTGAAGACAAACAGACTATTAGATCGGAGATCCCATCAACTTCCCACAAACTGATAGGTACTGCATATATAATCCTCTTTAACTATAGTAGCGCTCAATAAAGGATCATTGTATTTTTTTTATGTTTTTCCTATACAACATCTTTAAGTTTTTCTTTGTTCGGCTCCATACCACCGGTTTTTTAAATTGTATTTTTGTATTATGTTTGCCCCTACAATTGTTGATTGAAAATTTTATAGTTAATAAAATCCATTTCCTTATTCCGATTGGCAACATTGGTGTCGAACTGAATAGTAGGTGAAATTACGGTATTAATTGTTTTTAACAAATTAAACAAATAAAAGTTCTGAAAATAATTATTTTACTAATACATTAAAATAAGTGTGTGTAGACGGCCCAATTGTGCGCATTAGTTAAAACTAAAATCATAAACATAAAAAATAATAGTGATATATGCTACAGCGGATTGGCCAAGAGATTGCAGAGAATAATCGTGCTAAAACAAACAAGGCGGGCGGGTTTAATTAGCAGTGTCGCCAACCGTAGTAAAGTTAAAATAATAATGGCAAGTGCTGCAGAAAGGAAAAAATTACTATATTCTATTTTAAAACAGAACAATGCTATAAATAATAAAATTTAAAAGCTACAAAACACTGTTAATAGATTCACTAACACGATAGAAGAAAATAAAACCAAAATTGTAATTCTCGAAAACAAACTAAAAATCAAACACTATCAAATTGAGTTTTTACAACAAAAACTTCGTGAGAAAAATCTCATAATATATGGAATAAATGAAACTAAAAATGAAAACCTGGAAGAACTTATTCTGAATTTATTTAAGAATACCTTGAAAATAGACAACATAAAAATTGATAATCTAGAAGATACAAAAAGACTAGGTAAACTTTAAAATAATAATAAAACGAGACCAATAATTTTAGAACTCAACCCGAAAAGAATTAAAAGGCAAATTCTGGAGAATTCAAAATACTTAAAAGGAAAAAAAAATACTATCTGCGAAAACTACAAACCTAAAGTTTTAGAAGAAAAAAAATTGTTATTACCCCATCTCATAAAAGCACGCGCTGGAGGAAATCGTGCATTCTTAAATCATAACATCAAAAATTAATGGTAAAACTTACAAAGCAACCGACCTTGAAAGAAAGTGTGAAAAGACTTTCTTAATTTATTTAGAAAATATAAACTGTTAACTCTATGTTAATTTCAAAAACTGGACCGATAGGGCCATGAGTAATTTCTTACATGTTCACAATGATGTTTAAATGTAGTGGTTATTCAACCCCACATCATACAACGTGACACAAACTGTATTCTCCATAGAGAGATACATTAGCAGCTAAAGTGGAAGATAATGTCAGCCATTGGATAGGTTGGCCATAGCTCAGTTGGTAGAGCGCTACTCCGGCAAAGTAGTGGTCCATGGTTCAAATCCATGTGGCTGACATTATCTTTTCACACTTTCTTAATTTATTTAGAAAATATAAACTGTTAACTCTACGTTAATTTCAAACATAAAGAGATTGCTAAACCTATCGACCGTAAGGCAAAGGACCTAAAAACGGGACCATTGGACAAGCACATAGTCATCACTAGAACGCGCTCTTAGTCGACCTCAAAAAACTTAGATGCAAGCAAAGCCAATCAACAAGCTTAAAACTCTCCAATAATATTATGTTTTGGAACATACAAGGACTAACAAATTTATACAACCTGAACAATCAAGAAGAACTCTTTTTAATACAGCATGAAGTTATTTGCTTAACTGAAACCTGGGCTAATTACGAAATACAAGAAAATCCACCTGTCCTAAACGCATATACTAAATATGAACAACCAGCGGTAAAACAAGCCATATGCGACAGAGCAATAGGGGGAATAATCATTTTCTCAAAAATTGAATCCAAAAATGTCATAGTTCTTGACAAGGATCTACATTGGATTTTCCTAAAAATAGTAAACAACATACAAAACATCATCTTAGGTGTATCTTATTTTTCGTTGACTATTCAACTCTTCATGAATTATTCTCATATAGTCTCCAAAATATAATACAATCATATCCTGATCATGCGTTAATGCCCGTACTGGTAATCTCAACCAAGCGGATGAAATAGAGCTAATGAATACAAATATAAATTTTCTAAGAACTGTTTCAGATTATAAAATAAATAAACAAGGTAAGGATCTTCTAGAAGCCATGGAAGAAGAAAACATATGTTCTGAATGGTAGAACTAGGGTTTCATCAAGTCAAGTAGTTTGATATTTTTGTAAATTACTTGACTTGACTTGAAAATCAAGCTTTTCAAAAATTCATTACTTGACTTGACTTGATTTTCTATCGATACTACTTGACTTGATCAAGCAAATTCAAGCAAATTCAAGCTACTTGATAACGAACCGATTATGTACGTAAACACGCGAATCAGTAGAATCATAACCTAGCTGTGTGTGGTACGGCGTGGTGTGCCATATGCTGTGCTGATTCACTACTGCAAGTTAAAATCTGTGCAGAGATTTAAAAAAATTATTCAATATTGGAATATATACTAGAATGACCCGAGAATATGTCAACAAAATTTGAAGTCCTAATCATTATTATTAAGTTAACTGTTAAACATCGCACAAAAGCCCAAAAAGCTATACTCCTCACTATAAATAAGAATAATAATTGGGACTTCAGATTTTGTCCACATATTCTCGACTCATTCTAGTATATATTCCAATAATGAATGGGTTTTTTAAACCTCTTAATATCTCGGAGAAAAATAAAGTTCCAAAATGTGCCATGTTATTTAAATGGGAAAAAAATCAAGTGCATTTAGGCACGGTCAAATATTAAAATTAAGCGGAATGATAGTAAAATTTGTTTTTATTCATTTGAAACCATTTTAGGGGATGGTCCAGTTAAAATTCGACTTGTCCCCTTTTAAGGTCCACCATAATTACATATACTATAAATAGTTTGTTAATTCATATATACTTTCAAACCTTTTATTTTAATTTTTAAATTTGAATGTATGATTTATTTTTATGAATAAAAGTTTATATTTCAAGGTATATTATTGATATTGTTATAAAACATAAGGAACTATATGAAAATGGAATGTTGTCTTGAAGAACTTTTTCTGGTAATTAAAAAAATAATTACTTAATTTTTTCAAGTAATTGAAAAATAACTACTTGATTTTTCAAGTACTTGAAATGTAACTACTTGACTTGACTTGACTTGAAATCAAGTAAAGTCAAGTAACTTGAGTATCAAGTCAGGCCGTGAAACTCTAGGTAGAACACAAAGTGATACTCCAGCTCAGTTCACTTACATAGGTCCCAACGAGAGAAGCACGGGACATGTTCGGCATTAACATTTTAGCGCTCATAGCCCTCGATTGCGTTCGGCATTGACATCAGAGCGATATATAGCATTCGGCAAGGTGCGTGAACTTGGCACATAAACTGTGGGTGCAAATTCTGAAATTTTGCAAATATTTTGCACCTAATTTGCACCTATTTGCACCCTAAAAATTTTTTAACTACCTTTATTAGTTCAAAAGTTATAAACAATTAAACTTTTTTGTGCCAACTTCACGCCAGCACAAAGAAATATTCGGAATCAAAATTTTTATTTACCAATAATTTGCACCCAATTTGCACCCATTTGCACCATCAAAATATTTTTGTTATCTTTTTAAATAAAAAAGTTATTAACAATTACTTTTTTAATTGCCAGCACAGAAAGTGTTCACATTTGATAATTTTTTACGGGAATAATTTGCACCCAATACAACAAAATTTGCACCCTAAAAATTATTTCCCTATCTTTATTATTTCTAAAGTTATAGACAATTACATTATTTTTGTGATAACTTCACACGAACGTACATCAAAGTCATTAATTATGGATTGTTATAAGGGTGCAAATTACGAAAATTATTTATTGTTATTAACTAGGATAGGGTACAATTTGCACCCTAAAAATAATGTCATTTTAACATGTATTTATTTAAATAATTGCGTTCAAATGTAGGAATATGAATTACATCGGTATATATATTGCAACAATGTCATTTATTATGGATTGTTATGAGGGTGCAAATTACGATATTTATTTATTATTATTAACTAGAATAGGGTACAATTTTCACCCTATAAATAATGTCATTTTAACATATATTTATTTAAATAATAGTGTTCAAATGTAGGAGTATGAATTACATCGGTATATATATTGCAACAATGTCATTTATTATGGAATGTTATGAGGGTGCAAATTACGAAATTTATTTATTATTATTAACTAGGGTAGGGTATAATTTGCACCCTAAAAATGATGTCATTTTAACATGTATTTATTTAAATAATAGCGTTCAACCGTGGGAATATGAATTACATCGGTATATATTGCAACAGTGTCATTTATTATGGATTGTTATGAGGGTGCAAATTACGAAATTTATTTATTATTATTAACTAGGGTAGGGTACAATTTGCACCCTATAAATAATGTCATTTTAACGTGTATTTATTTAAATAATAGTGTTCAAATGTAGGAATATGAATTACATCGGTATATATATTGCAACAATGTCATTAATTATGGATTGTTATAAGGGTGAAAATTACGAAAGTTATTTATTGTTATTAACTAAAATAGGGTACAATTTGCACCCTAAAAATAATGTCATTTTAACATGTATTTATTTAAATAATAGCGTTCAAATGTAGGAATATGAATTACATCGGTATATACAGTGTGCGATTAAAGTGTGGAATATCAAAAAAAAAGCCGAACTCAACCGGTATTTATAAAAACGCTGAAACACGTCGATTTTAATTTTTAAAAATACACATTAATATGTACGATTCATCTTCCGACTTTCATTTTTTTTCAGTTATGACGTCATCACAAAAAAAATTAAATGGCGACACAGATTTTTAGTAGTGAAATCCGATAGTGTTTTTTATTCTCTTTATGATAATGTAAATAAATCATAACGTTGCATAACAAAAATTCTGAGAAAAATCGAATTGAACATTTAATAATAATGAATAATCAAGATACCTACCTCGATAAAAAATTTAAATGTAGCAAACTGTTTCATTCAATTAATCTGTCAATCTTCAACTCTCGAGACATAAATATTGTAGTTTATTGTTGAATTTTAATAATATTCTTCTAAATTATCAAGGCCATGACGGATTTAACAATAAGGCAACGAATAGAAATTTTAATTTTTCTTGGTTGTGGGAACCTTACAAGATCCCAGCAAGAAGTGTGTGATATGTTTAATGCAAAATACCCAAATCGACCTACGCAATCGGCAGTTAGTAAAATCAAAAACAAATTTAGGGAGACAGGAGATGTTAAAAATATTTCAAAAGGCGGTCGTCCAGAAATAAGTGCGGACACCCCTAGACTATTTTCTATGGGGTTACTTAAAATCAAAAGTTTACTTAACTAAACCAGAAAATTTAGTAGTACTAAAGCAGCGTATTCAAGATGAAATTCGCAAAATAGAACCACCTGTTATTAATAATGTCTTAGGTGAATTTGTAAATAGACTAGCTTACTGCCAAGAAGTCAATGGATGGCATTTTGAACATTTAATTTAATAGTGTTAATTTTGTTTGCTTTTTTTTATTTAATTCATTTGCATTCATTTAATTTAATAGTGTTAATTTTGTTTGCTTTATTTTTCATTTTTCAGTTTAAAACTTTTCGTTTTTCATGTTTTATAAGTTATAAGTTTCATAATCAACTTTTAAATGTTTTTATCAGGGTATCTTGATTATTCATTATTATTAAATGTTCAACTCGATTTTTCTCAGAATTTTTGTTATGCAACGTTATGATTTATTTGCATGATCATAAAGAGAAGAAAAAACACTATCGGATTTCACTACTAAAAATCTATGTTGTCATTTAAATTTTTTTGTGATGACGTCATAACTGAAAAACAAATGAAAGTCGGAAGATGAATCGTACATATTAATGTGTATTTTTAAAATTTAAAATCGACGTGTTTCAGCGTTTTTATAAAAACTGGCTGAGTTCGGCTTTTTTTTGATATTCCACACTTTAATCGCACACTGTATATTGCAACAATGTCATTTATTGTGGATTGTTATGAGGGTGCAAATTACGAAATTTATTTTTTATTATTAACTAGGGTACGGTACAATTTACACCCTATAAATAATGTCATTTCAACATGTATTTATTTAAATTATTAATAGGGTTGAAGGTCAAACATATTTTTTATATTAAATTAAATCTTTTTTATTGAACAAATGTCTAATGATAACAATAATAGTGAAATAAATATGTTTCTCTATACCTACCAAATTATAAATACTTACCGCTTTTGTAATTGTGTGTAAAGGTATGTTTTATTAGGTAAAAAATGAAAATAAACAAAAACAAAATAAATAGAATATTTATTAAATTTCAAATTCAACTTACAAAAATATTATACATATGCAATGCATGTTAATTGCAAAGTGTATGTTAATAAATAAGCTGTTACACTACAGTATTTCTTAACATTTTTATATTGATCACACTGGTCATCATACAACTCCCACATCGAATCTAGACAATAAACATAGTTCTAATATTTAAAGCATATTTCTTGCTAATTTATTGCTCATGTTTAAAATGTATTGCTCTTGCCGATTCGAAGAAAATTGATGTGAGCTAGCTTAAAGACAAGCGGCTCACAACCAAAAATTAAAAAAAAGCCTGTCGCAAGACAGAATACGATCTGTTATAATTTATTGCTCTAATTAAAAAATTATTGCTTGCAAATAATGAAGGTTTTCGTTACACAAATTGCATACAAGACGTTTTAGCGTACTAAATGAATATCTGACATCAAAAACTGCTTTTCTACGGAAATTATACTTTATCGTATGTCATTATTAGTTTTCAATAATATTTACGCGTGTGAGCTGGAGAAATAAATTATTTAAGGGGCGCATTTAGCTAAAACTCCAATTTTACAGGATTACCTCGCAACAAAATCTATCTGTCGCTATAGAGCATTTCAAAAACTGTTTGCCTACGGAAATTATACTTTCTCGCAGGTCACAAATTAGTTTTCAACAATATACACGTGTGTGAGCTGGAGCAATAAATTATTTTAACCGTGAATTTAGCTTAAACTCGACTTTTACAGAAATATTTCGCAACGAAAATTATCTGTCGCTATAGGGCACTTCAAAAATGTTTTTCTAAACTAATTTATTGCTCCAGCTCACACACTTGTATATTGTCGAAAACTAATTTGAGATCTGTGAGAAAGTATAATTTCTATAGAAAAAACATTTTTGGAGTGCCCTATAGCGACAGATAATTTTCGTTGCGAAATATTTGTGTAAAAGTCGAGTTTAAGCTAAATTCGGGGTTAAAATAATTTATTGCTCCAGCTCAAACACGTGTATATTATTGATAACTAATTTGTCACCTTAGAGAAAGTATAATTTCTGTAGAAAAACATTTTTGAAGTGCCCTGTAGCGACAGATAATTTTCGCGAAATATTTCTGTAAAAGTCGAGTTTAAGCTAAATTCGCGGTTAAAATAATTTATTGCTCCAGCTCACACACTTGTATATTATTGATAACTAATTTGTGACCTGCGAGAAAGTATAATTTCCGTAGGCAAACAGTTTTTGAAATGCTCTATAGCGACAGATAGATTTTGTTGCGAGGTAATCCTGTAAAATTGGAGTTTTAGCTAAATGCGCCCCTTAAATAATTTATTGCTCCAGCTTACACGCGTAAATATTATTGAAAACTAATAATGAAATACGATAAAGTATAATTTCCGTAGAAAAGCAGTTTTTGATGTCATATTCATTTAGTACGCTAAAACGTCTTGTATACAATTTGTGTAACGAAAACCTTCATTATTTGCAAGCAATAAATTTTTAATTAGAGCAATAAATTATAACAGATTGTATTCTGTCTTGCGACAGGTTTTTTTTTTTAATTTTTGGTTGTGAGCAGCTTGTCTTTAAGCTAGCTCACATCAATTTTCTTCGAATCGGCAAGAGCAATACATTTTAAACATGAGCAATAAATTAGCAAGAAATATGCTTTAAATATTAGAACTATGTTTATTGTCTAGATTCGATGTGGGAGTTGTATGATGACCAGTGTGATCAATATAAAAATGTTAAGAAATACTGTAGTGTAACAGCTCATTTATTAACATACACTTTGCAATTAACATGCATTGCATATGTATAATATTTTTGTAAGTTGAATTTGAAATTTAATAAATATTCTATTTATTTTGTTTTTGTTTATTTTCATTTTTTACCTAATAAAACATACCTTTACACACAATTACAAAAGCGGTAAGTATTTATAATTGGGTAGGTATAGAGAAACATATTTATTTCACTATTATTGTTATCATTAGACATTTGTTCAATAAAAAAAGATTTAATTTAATATAAAAAATATGTTTGACCTTCAACCCTATTAATAATTTAAATAAATACATGTTGAAATGACATTATTTATAGGGTGTAAATTGTACCGTACCCTAGTTAATAATAAAAAATAAATTTCGTAATTTGTACCCTCATAACAATCCACAATAAATGACATTGTTGCAATATATATATATATATATATATATATATATATATATATATATATATATATATATATATATATATACCGATGTAATTCATATTCCTACATTTGAACGCTATTATTTAAATAAATACATGTTAAAATGACATTATTTTTAGGGTGCAAATTGTACCCTATCCTAGTTAATAACAATAAATAACTTTCGTAATTTTCACCCTTATAACAATCCATAATTAATGACATTGTTGCAATATATATACCGATGTAATTCATATTCCTACATTTGAACACTATTATTTAAATAAATACACGTTAAAATGACATTATTTATAGGGTGCAAATTGTACCCTACCCTAGTTAATAATAATAAATAAATTTCGTAATTTGCACCCTCATAACAATCCATAATAAATGACACTGTTGCAATATATACCGATGTAATTCATATTCCCACGGTTGAACGCTATTATTTAAATAAATACATGTTAAAATGACATCATTTTTAGGGTGCAAATTATACCCTACCCTAGTTAATAATAATAAATAAATTTCGTAATTTGCACCCTCATAACATTCCATAATAAATGACATTGTTGCAATATATATACCGATGTAAGTCATACTCCTACATTTGAACGCAATTATTTAAATAAATACATGTTAAAATGATATTATTTTTAGGGTGCAAATTGTACCCTATCCTAGTTAATAACAATAAATAACTTTCGTAATTTGCACCCTTATAACAATCCATAATTAATGACTTTGATGTACGTTCGTGTGAAGTTATCACAAAAATAATGTAATTGTCTATAACTTTAGAAATAATAAAGATAGGGAAATAATTTTTAGAGTGCAAATTTTGTTGTATTGGGTGCAAATTATTCCCGTAAAAAATTATCAAATGTGAACACTTTCTGTGCTGGCAATTAAAAAAGTAATTGTTAATAACTTTTTTATTTAAAAAGATAACATAAATATTTTGATGGTGCAAATGGGTGCAAATTGGGTGCAAATTATTGGTAAATAAAATTTTTAATTCCGAATATTTCTTTGTGCTGGCGTGAAGTTGGCACAAAAAAGTTTAATTGTTTATAACTTTTGAACTAGTAAAGGAAGTTAAAAAAAATTTAGGGTGCAAATAGGTGCAAATTAGGTGCAAAATATTTGCAAAATTTCAGAATTTGCACCCACAGTTTATGTGCCAAGTTCACGCACCTCATTCAGCATTGAACTCGCTGAGCATTTAGAGCTCGCTCTGTGTGCTCGGCGCTTGGTCATCGAGCATGCTGAGCTCTCGATTCTGAGCATGCGTATAAACCTTAATCTGAACTGTCATTTCTGTAGCGGGTCAGTTAAAAATTCCCACGTAGATATTGGCGAACAAAAATTTAAACCGGCGAAGGGTAGTTCTTAGAATTCTTGACCATGTTGTCACCAGATGTGTTCCAAGGAATTTGAACTACTAATTGACTCAGTTCTACGTTAGTAGCCAGTCAGGAGTAACAGTTAAAATGAACAAAGAATTGAATTTATATATGTGCCCTTTATGTTCATTTAAAGCATGTTTTATGGAAGCAATGGAGAAACATGTGGAGAAAGACCATAAAGATTGCGAATTTATAGGTAAGCCAGAAAGTATGTTCTAAAAATTTCGCAAAACACATCATATAACATTTGTCAGAAAGCTCGTATTCACCATCGCCGGTATCCCCATCAGTTAATAGATAATTAATTAATTGATGAAGGTAATCATAAAATAGATTATTAAATTTAAACATAATTTTATTTTCCAAACTTTAATAGCTACAGCAACAGCAGCAATGCATATGCAAAATTTATAATCATTTTGAATTCGTCCGTAGTCATGTTCATGTCTTTATTTATTTTATAATAATACCGACAAAATTAAATTTATAAATACTACGAAAACTTTTAGAAATATATATTTTAATACAATAAAAAACAACTTTTTAATAAATTACTGAAAACAGCCCTACTTACACATTTGTGTATTATAATTTCCCGCCTAAACTATGAATCTGGAGCGTTCGGCATTAGTATTAACATCTGTGAAATCCATCACGTGACCTATGAGCTCTGAGCAATCCGTAGATGTCAATGCCGAACGTACCCACGATAGATCTAATATGGGTACATATAAATGCGTTGCATCTAATTCTTGATATGAGAATAAGAGACGACATAGTTCTTTCAGATCACTCGATATGCTCCCTCAAGCTCAAATAATACTGACAAGAACATAATCTCTGGTAAAAATAGCCCCTTAAATTTTTTTTCTAAAACAAAATGGGATAACGAAAAATGAAATATATTCAAAGGAGAAATGCAAAAATACTTGCAACAATATCCGTGTTCGAATAGTCTTGACGAGTAATATAACCTTATTAAGAAAATAAGCGAAAACCTCTCTTAAAATAGAAATTACGAAACATTATACAATAAACATAAAAGCACATATAATTCCTACTAATAAAAATTGGTACGATAAAACTTGCAAAGAGCTTAAAAGAAACACAAGGAAGTATCTTCGCGAATGCAAAGCAGCGAACTTTGAAAAGGAAAGCCTAGACAGGTACCTCCAACATAAGAAGCAATACAAAAATATATAACTCAGTTCTGGAATACAATAAAATCTCTCCAACCTAATAGCTTCGTACCAAACCCAATAAATATACTTAAATGGACCAGCTACTATCAAGAACGGTTCGGAACAAAAATTAATAATGAGCAAATATTCTTTGATGTAAAACATCCATATTGAGACGAAGAAATTTCACCTGAAGAATTTAACTTGGCTATCAATAAACTAAAATGAATAAAAGCTCTGGTACTGATGGAGTCCTAAATGAATACCTAAAAAACCTAACGGAAGAATGGAAAGAGTACTTAAGAAACTTACTAAATAAGTTCCTCAACGTAGAAAACGTACCACGAAAATTCAAAAGTATAAAACTGACACTCGCTCATAAGAAAGGAGACCGATTGAACAAAGACAACTATCGAGGAATCGCTTTAGTTAATACTATAACGAAGCTTTTAACTTATATTTTAAACAATCGCATGATGCTATGGGTTGAATCGAATGCTTTAGAAAGCAAAGATCTTGTGTGCATAATTTATTTGTCTTCAACTTTATTATTCAAATGAATTATTTAACCAATAAAAAGGGGATATACGCTATATTCGTTGACCTCAAAAAAGCATTTGATTCTGTTCCACATCAAATCCTTTGGAATAAGATCTACCAAGCTGGATTAAGTGGGAAAATTACTAGATTACTAAAAAATATGTACGATGAAGCAACACTCCAAATCAATATAAATAATGAGCATACGCAGGATATTAATATAACGAAAGGTGTTCTACAGGGTGAGTGCACTAGCCCCTTGCTCTTTGCTTTATATAAACGTGATGTAGTATACTTTGATCTTATTTATTATTTATATTTAATTTCTACACACAGTAGGTTAATAAAATACCATAGTAACACAACATTGTAAATAAATAGAAACAAAGCTGTTTTTCAAATAATAAAAGCACGTATGTACAAAAGCCAAGTGTCATAATTATTCAAACTAAAATATATTACATTTTTATGGCGACGAGTAGTAAATTGGTAGAATAATAGTTCTGTTAATAATTTACAGAATATATAAATCAATTAATAGAATGGTTACATCAGTAAATATAACACAAGTAAATATGTACAAACTGGGAGATGACTGGGAAATATTTAGTGAAAGATTGGAACAATTCCTGAAGGCAAATAAAGTTGAAGATGAACGTAAAGTATGTATCTGTACTGTTAACATCGGTCGATGAAGATGTATATAAAATCCTGAAAAACATATGTCACCCAGACAAACCAAGTCTAAAAAGCTATAACGAGCTTATAACAGTGCTAACAAATCAATTTAAAATAAAAGTATCAACGTATCGTAGACGAATAGAATTTGATATATTGCGACAAAGGGAAGAGAGCGTTAATGAATGGTACGTCAAAGTTAAGAAAATTGCGGCAGAATGTGAGTTTGGAAGTATCTTAGAAAAGCGAGTATTGGACAAGTTCGTCACCGGTATGAAGCAAAGACTAATTTTGGACCGACTTTGTGAAGAGGCCGTTTCCAAAAACTTAAAAGACATGGTCAGATTGAGCTAGAGCTAGATGTTTCAATAAATAACATTAAAAAAAATGTAAATTTTTAATCATAGACGGAGCAACAAAATATTTATTAGGTCGCGGTATTTGGAACAAATTTGGATTAACTTTAAATAAAAACGAAGTATTTTTAGATAGTAATAGAGTAAATAAAATCAATGCGATCGATCATGTAAAGGTAGAAAATACTAAACTACAAGGAGTATTAGATAATTTTCCCGATTTATTCAAAGATAAACTAGGTACATACAAGTACGAGAAAATAAAGTTAGAAATTAATAATAACGTCATTCCTATTGTCAAGAAACCTCCTCCAATACCATTTGCTTTCAAAGAAAAAGTAATTGAAGAATTGAGTACATTAGTAAAAGAAGGTGTAATAGAAAAAGTACCTAACTCTAAATGGGGTACACCTTTAGCACCTATTACAAAAGCAAACGGAATTGGCATTAGACTATGTGCAAATTACAAAGTAGCAATAAATAAATACTTAAAAGATGTAAACCATCCGTTACCCAGAATAGAAAATTTATTTGCAGCATTACAAGGGGGTAAACAATTTACCAAATTAGATTTCAAAAACGCTTATAATCAGTTAGTTGTTGATGATGATACTTCAGATTTACTAGCATGAAGCACCCCATTCGATATTTATAAAATAAATAGATTACAAAACCGGCATGTTCAATATTTCAGTGCATAATTGAAAAAGTATTACAAGGCTGTCAAGGAACTGTCAATTATTTAGATGACATTGTGGTGACAGGTCGAAATGAAACTGAACATTTGAATAATTTAAATGAAGTATTAAGTAGGCTCAATACAGCTGGATTTAGATTAAATTTAAATAAATGTCAATTCTTTCAAGACAAAATTAACTATTTAGGACATATAATTTTAGCGAAAGGGCTAGAAAAAGATAATAATAAAATAGAAGCTATATTGAAGACCCCGAAACCGAAAGGTAAATCGGAAATTCGTGCTTTTATCGGTATGGTTAATTATTATTCTAAATTTATTCCTAATTTATCAAAAAAAAAATAAAACCATTATATGATTTATTGTAAAAAGATATTCCTTTCAAATGGACAAAAGAATGTGATATATCATTCGAATTTGCAAAGAGAGAATTAACTTTAGATAAAATTTTGACACATTTCGATGTAAAAAAAAAACCATTAAGATTAGCATGTGATCGTAGTGACTTCGGTTTAGAAGCGGTGTTATTACATATAATGTCTGATGACACGGAAATACCAATTTGTTATATATGTAGAACCTTATCTAAAGCAGAGAAAAATTATAGTATGTTACATAAAGAAGCTTTATGTATTTACTGGGAACTCTAAAATTGTATGAATATTTGGCAGATCAGAAATTTGAAATTTTGACAGATCATAAGCCACTTATAACTCTTTTTGGAGAATTTAAAAGTTTGCCTAAAAGGTCAGCTGCAAGGTTACAACGGTGGTCTTTATTTTTATCAGGTTTTAATTATAATTATTAAATATATAAAAGGAAAGGATAACGTTAAGGCAGATGCACTAAGCCGGTTACCATTGCTAATGAAAATGAATGCGATTATTTAAATTATTTAGTAAATGTTAGTCCTATTGATTCCAAGAAAATAAGGTCTGAAACGAGACGAGATCCTTTTTTAGGTAAAATATTTAATATGATCAAGTATGGATTTCCTGAAAATAATAATGATGAATTATTAATACCATTTATAAAAAGAAAGGACAAATTATCTATAGATAATGGTACAATAATATGGGGCTACAGAGTTGTTATTCCTACAAAATTAAGATCACAGTTACTTTCAGAATTACACAGTACACATGAAGGAATTTGTAAAATGAAAGCTAATGCACGATCTTATTTTTCACTTGATAAAGATATTGAAGATTTAATTTATAATTGCCGAATATGTTATATTTCGAAACCTGAACCTAGAAAATCTGCATTAATACCGTGCGTTAAAGGAAATTATTTTTTTGAAAGAATTCATGCTGATTATTTAGGTCCAGTTCGAGGAAAAATGATACTAATTATTACAGACACCTACTCAAAATGGCTTGAAGCAATCATAATGAAAAGTACTGATGCGAATGCAACAATAGAAAAATTTAGGGAATGCTTTGCAAGATTTGGGTTACCTAAGGTAGTAGTAACTGACAATGGTCCACAGTTTACGTTAGGCGAATTTTCTAATTATTTATGTAAAAATGCTGTTAAACATGTAAGTTCTCCTCCTTACCTTACCAACAAATAGGTATGCCGAAAATGCTGTAAAAGGTTTAAAAAGAGGAATTTTAAAAATATTGCAGAATGAGACCAATAGTGATTTATCATTAGAAATTAGCTTACAAAGATATTTATTTCATTATCGAAATTCTCCTAATATCGCTACTGGTGTCGCTCCAGCAAGTTTAGTTTTTAAGAATAAAATACGAAATAGATTTGATTTACTTTTAGAAAATTATAAAGAAAATAAGAATATTGTAAATTATAAAGGAACGCGAAAAGATACTTTTGTTCAGGGTCAAATAGTTTTGGTAAGCAGGGCCGGCGCTAGAGGCCAGGCGGCGAGACGTCCGCCTAGGGCGGCACTTTTTAAGGGCGGCTTAGAAATTTTTTAATTGTAAATATTTTTGCAACATTTTTTCTGTGTGACGGCAAGATAGAAATTTTTAATTTGTAAATATTTTTTATGTTTATCAATAAATACAAAGAATTTCTTGAATTCAAATCCTCATTTTACAGTTGTCTAGTTTAGTTACTTAATCAGGTAAGGTATTGAAGATCGCAGCCAGCTAGTGCATTCGATACTACGTAATAGAATTCACTGCAGCAAGCAGCCAGCCCTATTGCGCGCGCAGCGGTACATGCGCTCAAGTGTGTAAGTGTTGTTTTTGTGTAGAGTTGAAGTTGAACCAAAACATTGTAGTTTTATTTTTTGCATTTATATTTCATTCTTGATTTATATATTTAGTGTTTATAAAAAGGTAAGCATAAAACATATTCTAAAAGACTGTGAAGTACGAAGTACGTAAATATTTTATAGTTCACCATGTCAGCAAAAAGAAAAAAGTTAAGTGGCTACGAATTTCGGAAACAGCGCGACAAAAAAGACTCCGAAAAAGCTAGAATGGCAGGTTCAATGGAACAGTTTCTGCGAAACAAAAATCAAAATGAAGTTAATCCGTGCGAATCGCCATCAAGTAGCAATGTGAACTTTGAAGTTTCCGAAGACAATACAGTGGAGTTACAGGTAGAGTCGTTGAATTGCTAGATCCGAGGCCAAATCTTTTATTTTCAGTGAGTCCCCTAACCTAACCGGGATTTGCAAAATTTCAACAGTTATTCACACTGCTTACAATTTACCACTGGAAATTTCATGTAGGTTCGGTAGTTTAATAATCACGAGCGAAGCGAGCCATTCTTAAGATAGCATTTCTCACTTTGAAGTCAAGAGCGGTGAATTGTGTATACAGTTTCTGTTATACGCATGCGTTAAGAAAAAAATTTTGAACTTATTATACGCGGCTTTTTGATTATTTTTCAGTACACCCACACGTTGTAAGACTTGTAACAAGTTTTTGTATACTCAAGGTCAAAAGTTTCTGACTTTGTGACCTTTAAACTTTACTTTTTGACAATGTTATTTTCGTAACATATAAACAAATTCTTTTTATACATTTACAATTTTATTGTTAAGGTGAGTGGTTACACAAAAAAACTTTGTATTTATAATTTTTATACTAACATGTTACATTTATTGTAATAAATAGCTGAAGATGGTCCTCTGTAGACCGAAACGTCCTATGCGAAAATAAAGAAAAAATGTTTCTCTGGATCAGAAAGGCCTTATTCATGAGTATAACCTTGAAAATTTTATTAAAAATTATTTTCTTACCGCCTTACACTTCACTTTATTTCCAGCAAAATTATATCTATAGTAACAAATAATAATAATAATAAATAATAATCCTGAAGTAGTGTGAAAATTAATAATAGTAATAATAATAATAATAATAATAATAATAATACAATCTAATATAATTTTACGTAGGTCATCCTATTTGGGAAAAAAATATATCTCTAGCAATTCTATTTACAGGCTGTCCAAGAAAGTGTAAAAATGGGGGATGAAATCTGTCTCCTAGAATCTCCAAAAGCAAATAAACAATTAGCTTGTGAAAACGAGATTTCTATCGATCCTGCCAAATGGCCTGTTTACGGAATGTCTCAAAATTATCATCAATTATTGATTGAAAAAGGACCCGTCCAAATAAGAGGAATTACTTTTCCAAAAAATGATTCTCAGAGACAATTTTCTGAATATGTTTATCAAAGGATCATGCCTAACGGTGAAATATTCCATAGAAAATGGTTAATTTATTCAGATTCGGCGGACTTAGTTTATTGTTTCTGTTGTTTCCTTTTTAAGAATTCTGACATAAAAGCTTCGAATTGGTCGCAAAATGGTTATTGTCATTGGAAAAATATTTCAAGATCCTTAAAAGTCCATGAATGTTCTTCAAAACATATGGAATGTTTCACTAAGTGGATGGAGCTAGACACTAGACTTAAGAAAGAAAATACTATCGACCATAAACATCAAAAATTATTAAATGAAGAACGTCAGTATTGGAGAGAAATATTACAGAGAGTAGTCGCAGTAGTTCAGTTGTGTGCATCTCAAATGTTGGCATTAAGAGGATCAACTGATCAACTATTCCAACATAATAACGGATTTTTTTAAAAAATAATGGAAATGCTGGGAAAATTTGATTCTACGGTAAAGGAACATCTAAGAAGAATAGAAAAAAATCTGGCTTTGGCAGTGTTCATTATCTGAGCCATGACATTCAAAATGAGTTTATATCGCTTATCGCTAAGAAGATACGTCAAACTATATTGGACAAAATTAGAGATGCGAAATACTACAGCATTATATTAGATTGTACTCCTGACTCAAGTCGGACTGAACAAATGTCTTTAGTAGTTAGAATCGTTACTAAGGAATTTGGGGAAGAATTTATAGTTAAACAGTATTTTTTAAATTTTTTACCGGTTGAGAAAACAACAGGAGAGGGGCTAACTCAAATTCTTTTAAGAGAACTTGATAACCTAGGTTTGGATTTAAAAAATATGCGCGGGCAAGGGTATGACAACGGATCGAACATGAAGGGTGCAAATTCAGAAGTACAAAGGCGCATTTTGAACGAAAATCCTAAAGCGTTTTTTGTACCATGTTCATGCCATTCGCTGAACTTAGTAGTGAATGATGCTGCAACAAAATCTGGAGAAATATCAAACTTTTTCTCTATCGTTCAAGAGTTATTCGTCTTTTTATCAAGCTCACCTCGAAGATGGAGCGTTCTTAAGGAAAAAAATACATCTTTAACTGTGGAAAGTCTTAGTACAACGAGGTGGGAAAGCCGAATAAATGCCATAACTCCTCTACGATATCAGTTGGGCGAAGTGTATGATACTCTTGTTGAAATATCTTTGGACAATGAAAGAGACACTGATACCAGAAATAAAAGTAAATCTTTAGCAATAAAAATTTCCTCCTTTAAATTTATCTGTTCTGTAGTAACTTGGTATGATGTTTTGCTGCATATAAATAACGTTTCTAAACAACTACAAAGTCCAAATATAATTATCAACGAGTGTGTAACAGCTTTAAAAAATATTTTGAAATTTTTAGAAAATTATAGAACTAATGGTTTTAAACAAATGTTATGTTCTGCTAAAGAGATAGCGACAGATATGGAGGTAGAGGCTAAATTCGAACTTGCAAAAACAATTCGTGTTCGTAAAAAAACTAGGCTTTTCCAATATGAGGGAAGTGATACTCCTGTAGAAGATCCTGAGAAAAAAATTGAAGTTGAATTCTTTAACTATTTACTCGACGTTTGTATCAGTTCCATTGCGGAACGGTTTTCTCAATTGGAAGGACATAGTTCTTTATTCGAATTCCTGTACGATGTACGAAGCTTAGCCTTCAAGGCGCCGGATGAAATTCTGAAATGCTGCAACGATTTATTCAACTTAACGGATGATATTGAGCCATTGAATTTGCACACCGAGCTAATTCTCTTGAGTCATGCTATTCAAATTAAAATGTCACCTCTACAATTACTAAATTATATTTATGACAAAAACTTAGTAGAAAACTATCCTAATATCATAATTGTCATAAGAATATTATTGACAATTCCGGTAACAGTTGCAAGCGGGGAACGTTCATTCTCCAAACTTAAAATTATTAAAAATTACTTGAGATCCGCATTACTTCAAGAAAGGCTATCTGGATTAGCAATAATTGCTATTGAGCACGCCATTGCCCAACATATAACTTACGACGAAATAATAGATAATTTTGCCAAAATTAAAGCAAGAAAAGTGTCAATATAATTTATTCAATTTGTGTCGCATAAACTGTACTGTGTTCAAGAATTATTGTTATTTTCTTTGTATGTTATTTAATTTTAAAAGTAAAATTTATCATGTATACATATTTTAATTTTTTTAAATACCCCCCCCCCTGGGGCGCAATATAAAAGTTCGCCTCAGGCGGCAAAATAGCTAGCGCCGGCCCTGTTGGTAAGAGATTATAGAAATCCAAAAAAAAAATATGGGTAGAGGCAGAGATAGATGAGTTTTAGGGGATAGAATTTATTTATGTAGATTACTTAAAGAAAATCTTATTTGGAAGAGATGTAAATCAGATTTTAAAAGCAAAAATTAATAACAATGATGTATCTAACAAAGTAGAAAATAACTTAAAATCTGATCAAATAGGTACATGTATTTTTAAAACTTCGCCTATTGTTACAGAATTTGATACAAATAATTCTGAAAAAGGTAATAATGAGTTATTATGTGAAAAGATAGTATATTAGTTTTAGAATTACCTGATAATTCCGTAACAAATACGGCTGAAGAAAATTCCAATGAAAATGTTGAAAACAATGTTAATAAGAAAAATAAATTTGTACGTGATATGTCATTAAATATAAATAATAGACCTAAAAGAAATGTCAAACCCCCTGACAGATTAGCTTATTGAGGGAGGTATTGTAGTATACTTTGATCTTATTTATTATTTTTATTTAATTTCTTCACATAGTAGGTTAATAAAATACCATAGTAACACAAAATTATAAATAAATAGAAACAGCAGTTTTTCAAATAATCAAAGCACGTATGTACAAAAGCCGTGTCATAATTATTCAAACCAAAATATATTACACGTGACATGAAATATTTCTTCAGAAACAGGAACTTACATGGCTACTGCATTAATCCTACTTTAGACATACTAATGTTGCAATACGCAGACGACATAGTAATACTTGCCCACTCTCCGTCCGATGCACATAAGAAGTTAAACGCTTTAAGTGATTATTGTGATTCCCTACAACCTCAAATCAACGATAGTAAAACAAAAATATTACATTTTCACCTAGGAAGAAAATAATTCTTATCAATGATATATTAAAGGTGAATATCATAAGGATATGTTGAGTACGTAAATGTCACACCTAGTTATGGAGAATGAGAAGAGGAATCCACTGCATATCTTGGCCAAAAATAGATTTGTCGGATTTTGAAACTTGGAGATTCAATTATACTACATACGTTTCGTACTTGCTGGATGATAGCAAAATTTTTATAGTGCTAAAAAAGTATTCATGATCAGAGCTATCGCTGTTTTTCCAACATAATTAGCATAATAACAATTTTAAACATGACGCTGAGCTTTGTAATTTGGCTTTTTTCTTCTAAAATTAAAAGGGAAGGAAATATCATCAAGTGAAAATTTTGTCATTGTATTTCTGATATAATGTAACGTGCGCCCCTGACTTAAGAGTATGCGAGCGCCCCCACTGGTAGAATATTCCTGAGCGATGACGTAATCCCCGGCGGGGAAAAACCATTACGCGTCTAAACTGGTTTAATTACATCCGGTGGACTGATCCTTTGGATTCAACGTGAATGTGGCGTCGAGAAGTTCGAGAAGGACATCGCGCTATATAAACCCGTCGCCAAAGCCAGCGAACACAGTTTGTTATATAAAAGCAACGAGCAATGAACAGTGGGTGATATAAAAAATAAACACTCTACGAGTGGTGAATATAGATAAATGTAGTTATATAAATGAATAAAGTGATATAAATATTGTTTAAATAAATAATCTTAGTGTTTAAGTATTTAATAATATTCTTAGTTTTTTTTAGGTGGGCCACTAAGAAAAGTTTTGTACTTAAGGTGACTAGATTTATAAATTGCAAAACTGGGACATTTTTTAATGGATTGTAAAACCAGTGGCGGTTTATGTACCAAAACTTTGGTGAGGCGAGGTATCCAGAAGAATAAGCGCCGCAGGCGAATTTTTTTTTTCATTCAAGGTCAAATGCCTTATAATTGAAAGTTACAATTTTTCAAGGGATGTGAAGCTGCATGTTTTCCCATTTCTTTTTTATATTCGTTTTCTTTATAAACACACTTTCTTTTTGGCATTTTGAAATTCGATAAATAAATGAAGCCGCTTCTGTAAAAATGTGTTTAAAAAATAAAAATAATACTTATACATATAATTTAATATGTACTTACTCATAAATTAAAGTAAAAACATACTTTATTATACGGATCTATAACAATTTTGCTAGGTTAACGGGCAACCCCTACATAAACATTTCCAACCCGCGGGGTGGAAGTGAAATATATTATTTCCCACCCAAGAGGTTGTCATTGCAGTTAGGAATGACGTATTTCCCAACCTCTAAAAGGTTAGGAATCGACATATAACTATAATGATTGTGAATAAAATAATATTACTGTTTCTTTACCATAAATGCCATTATTGTTTTGGAATGAGAAATGCAGTTCAAATAATGTGCGTGAACTGTTTTCTCTCATTTGACTTTTAAACGGGTGGGCCAATGGGTGGGCCAGAGTTTTTGCAGGGTGGGCCTGCGAAAAAATTTTTTAGATTAAAATTTAATGCAAGAGATTTAAACAAAATTTGCATTTCTTTTCTTGAAAATGAACCCCACACACTCTGTAGTATGAATTATACAATGACATTCCAGTGGTTTGCATTTCTTGAATTAAATCATACCGTTGACAAGATGTAACCCATTATTACAGCTATAACAATGTTTATAATGATAAAAATATATTTATTTATGATTATTTTCATAATAAATACAAATTTGCGCAATATCTTCACAAAATAGCGTATTTACAATATATCATACCGTTTAAAATCCTTTGAAAATCTAAATAAAGATGTATTTTTATGAGTATATGTCCGTAGACAAGTTCTCACAGAACACATGTTTTTAACAACTTTACACATTTTTACTAGAAAACAAAACAAGTAAATCACGGGAAGATGGAATGCCAAAGAATTTGTGGTTAGAAAATTGTTATTTTGTAAACAAACAGTGCTGCTTTCCGAACGGATTTATGCGGAAGCTACAGCCAATATCGCGCATGCGCATATAGATTTGAATTGTAAAATTTCATTGCTTGTCCCTACTTTATGATATATGTACGCTGGCATTATTGTCCGTTTAACGTCCGTGGTACGTTCAACGGTTAATGTCCGACCGATATATTATTTTATTAAAGATTTTTTCGATTTTTGTCCTATCATTGTGATTTTTGTTAGAGATATTAATCTATTTGCTTGCAAACGCTGTAACTAGGTAACGCGATATTCTTATTTGTATACAATACCGATTTGTTTATTTCAATATTTTTATCTGTCATAAAATTGCGATAGAATTCTTGTTTAGTGGCTGGCGTGAAATCAAATACTAGTACCAACATCAACACCAACACCTCGACCACCACTGTAAACAAATTGACTGTTCAGATAATGTCACTACGAATACTGAACAACATGCTAACCTAGAATTGTTTGTCGATTTAAAAATTGCATTTTTCATATAAATAAGTAATTCTCTATAATACTCGTAATAATCTTGTATTCTAAATTAACAAAAAATGAAGAATATTATTTACGTTGATTTCGTTAGTTATTGATTTGTATTATTTATAATATGGGGATTGTAAATTAGCATATGACATCTGGTGCTATTTTGCGGAACTATCGTTGATAATGTTATGTGACATTAGTTTGGTTAGGTTATATATTTATAAATTATAAACATAAATCTGATCCATTATATTTATATTACGTACTTTTAAACACAGTACTTCTTAATAATACACATTTAAGTATAAAATAAATTATGAAATGCCAATTATCAACGATAGATCCTTTTAAAGCCGTTTTGGCGCTGCGATCTTATTTTCAATCCCCAGAGTTTCTGTATTCTGTACCCAATAGCAACAACGTCAAATTTATAACACTCCCTAGGGTGTTATTTGGTATATAACAACTCTGAAAGCAGGGTTGTTATGATAACAATAACGTAACGGTCGGACATTAACAAATTTAACAATCTCACAGAACGACATCATAATAACTTAAATAAGAACATCATTTATTGCTCAATTCCATATAATTATAATATCAATAATGGTATTAAGACAATATTAGAAAATAGCAACATAAAAATAGCTAACAATAACCTTCATATAACAGCGTCCAATTTCACTAAACTAAACATGCAATAGACCAATCTGAATCTACAGTTGTCGTCTACCAAGTCGAATGTGGTGGATGCAGTAAGGTATACATTGGAGAGACGTCTCAAGCTCTGAAACGGAGAATGTACCAACATAATTACCATAGTAATTTGCTAAATCCCAATCATAGTACTCTTACAAAACACACGGTTGATATTGGGCACAAGTTTAAGTTTAAAGATGTCAAAATTATTGATAATGCAAAATTTAAAGATAACCGCCACACATAAAATTTAATAAAAATTGTTGTGTCAATTACCAAACAGATTATAAAAATAATGGTGAACATATTGACAAGTTCATTGATAAAATTAAAAAGCACTAACACAATAATTTCCGTTTGTAGTATTGCTAATTATGCTACCAGTTTCACGCTTCACACTTCAGTATCTCGCCCACTCCGAAAAGATTCGGTTGGTTGAGTGCTGAAAACTTAATTTTTACAATATAACATGCACACCGCGTTGATTTACTGTATATTTCATATTAGTTTGTACAACTTTTGTAATTAGGTAAGAGAAAACAACCTGTTTTAATTATTTTCCTGTATGCTACCAAAATATTATTATATGTACAGCTGAGGATGGGTTTACTTAAAACCCGAAACGTGCGTATTTAATAAAGAATACATTACGTGGATCATCAAGCCTTTTTTCACTGCATATACATACACACAACCTAAATTTCACGTTCTGGTCCTTCAATCCCATTTTGAATCTAATTATTTATCGTTTAATAAACGTATTATTTTAATTAATAATATTTCTTTGATTTTTATACTTCACCCAAATAAATAAACGTTACAATAATAAAAAAGTTGACACCATGTATAGGATGCTACACATAAGGTTGCCAATTTTATAATTGTTAAAATTTATATGAAAAATGTATATGATACGGAATAGTTGAAATATAAATGTTGCTATTGTCATTAAACTATTTTTTTCTTCAAGTGTACAATAATATTCATATTATGCTACTATACACAAACACTATAGAAGATATTCATTTTATGACTAGTACAACAATGTTGTTCATTATTGTACTAGTAAAAAAATACTAGCTTCTTAGTTCACCGCTGGCGGCAGCAGTCGTCACAGCAATATAGACCATATTGAAAAATTGTTATTTGACAGTTGTATCGTTTGTGTTTTATAGTGTACACAGCCAACTATGGCTGAAATTGCAAACTCTATAATTAAAACAACTCCAGAAAAATATAAAAAATCCCGTTTTCTTTGAAACACTTGAAGAAAAAATAGTATATGTTATTCGGAGCAGAATGCCCTTTTTGTGTTTTACCCAGCTTGCCTGGCTTTCTACTCCTAATAACATAATATACTATTTTTCTAAATAAATATGAACCTATATTGCCTGACAAAATATAATTTTGTAAGAAAAATTGAGACTCGTATTCTTACTAGAATCAACGTTCATAAGGATTTAATTACCTGTACACTTATACGCACATAACAAAAACCAATATTGTGCATAGCCCATAGCGCATAGTGCAGAAGCAAGTATATAATTGAACTTTTGTTCATGGGTAAGAATACGGACAAATATGTATGTCGGCGGCGGCGATACTCGTAGGGGCTTCCCCGACTTCTGAGTCAAGAATGTGTACACGCGTCTTATTTTTTGAAGACGGGACTTCCCCGAAGTCGTGTGCGAGCGAAACAAAACCAACAGGTCAAAGGCAATGAGAAGAATACAGTTGAGGCAGTAATTGGGAGAAGTTGATTGAACTCAGTGAAGTGTTGGGGTTGGATCGCTAGTTCTTGAACTCTTTGATTATTTTATTATTTTACTCTTATTATTATTTGTGTTATTCGTATTATTAGTTATTGGTATTTTTACTCGTTATATATCGTGTTTGTGTGTTTGTTTAAAGTAAATGTGTGTAAGAGTATTAAATAAGTGTTTAATTAAAAGGACATTGGTAATTAAAATAAAATAAACAATGTCTTCTTCACACGCCCAAAATGAATCCCGACCCGAGTCTCCGACATGTATGTTAATTGTGCATTAAAACAAGAAATAATGAACCGAAATGCTATAGAAAGCCCATTAATTAGATTTGAAAACATTATTTGATTCATATTTTTGCCGGCAACTGTAATTTTTATCTAATAAATATGCTTAAATCATAATATATACGAAACTTATAGTATGCTGATACTTGAAGACCACCATGAGTTTACCTTAATATGCATATTGTATATACTTATGAATACTTCATACAAAAAATAAACAATGTTGTTAATTGACGTTCATGTTCAAAAAATAATTATCCACTCAAGTTCTCGACTCTCATCAGACAATAAATAAAAAACGGAGTTTATAATTTTATAAAGACTCAAGTAAGGTGTAATTACATCAACAAAAAAATTCCCCGAACATCATTGAAATCTCTAAGCAAATATGGAAGACGCTTGTTTTTTTTCTTTTTTTGCGTCAGTTTAAATTGTTTGTTTACTCAGTCCTGTAATCAGGCTCGGATCTAAGTAAATAACGAAATCAATTTTAAGGAATCTTTTTGTTTTGCTTAAGGAAGAGGGGATAATAAGCAATAAGGAATGGAGAGTAGAATGAGTCGGAACTGATGGATGTTCGAGATGAGACAGTCCTATCCTCTGGAGTCTTGTTTAGGCCTTGAGCATGCATATACAACAGATTTATCAAAATTACAATCGAATTTTACACAGAGACGTACTTTTATAAAATAAACAAATTGTTCAGCTCACAGTTTAGAAAAAAGTTGATTGATTTTAACCAGATAAAAATAAAAGTAATAATACCTAAACATCGAAGAGTAATTTTCATATTACGGTAGTCGTCAATTTATTTAAAAATTGAGAAATATTGGTGGAAAAACTGCTCAAGTAAAAAAAATCTATATATGTATTAACAGATTATTAAATTTCTATTTTTGATAAGCACCAATTCCGTTTAATTCATAGAGTCGGGGCTGCACAGATCCTGTTTTTAATCACTTCCTACCGCAACAGTGATTTTTTTTAGAAATAGGTATAAGAATTTAACATGTGATATTAGTTACTTATAGTAACGTTTATTTATTTGGGTGAAGTGTAAAAATCAAAGAAATATTATTAATTAAAATAATACGTTTATTAAACGATAAATAATTAGGATAAATATTAAAAATATAATAAAAATAACTAGCACTATGATTAAATAATTATTAACACTAATTTAAGAATAAGAATATTATTAAATGCTTAAACACCAAGATTATTTATTTTAACAATATTTATATTACTATATTTATATGTACCTATAAATACATTTATTTATGTTCACAACTCGTAGACTATTAATTTATATCACCAACTTCATTGCTCGTTGCTTCTATAATACATCAAACTGTTTTGCTGGCTTTGGCAACGAGTTTATATAGCGCGATGTCTTTCTCGAACTATCTGCCGCCACAATGATATTGAATACCATGGATTCAGGCCACCGGTGTAATTAACACGTCTAGTCGTATGGGTTTTTTCGTCGCCGGGGATTACGTCATCGCTCGGGAATATTCTACCAGTAGCGGCGCTCTTATACTCTTAAGTCAGGGGCGCACGTTACACTGCCCCCTCCTTAAGACTGTTTCGTCCCGGAACAGTTGTTTATGACGAAATCTACATGTATTACCATTGGTACATTTAGAAGTCTTGAAGAAGTGACAGTCGATGGTCCGCTGGAGTTCTTTCTGTCCGTTAAGGTTAAAGCTGAGGATCTCTAACATGTTCCTAACAATCCTCCAATCCAAACCATCTAGTCCACAGCCTAACTTCGGTACTGCTAGCTACAAAATGGCATTCTCTAACAGATGATCCTTCAAATCACACAATGAGTTCCGTAGACTGCGATACGACGGCTTCTGGTACGAGCGTGGTTTTGTGACCAGGTAGTAGATATACCGCTGATGTTCTGTATTGATATCCCTCAGTTGTAATGTTTTCCCGACGGATGGACCTTGGTTTTCCAGTTCTTGTAGTAGTCCAAATTTCATCTTAAAGACTGAAGCTATGCCGCGTGACATCTTTAAGTCTTCTGATACAAAGTGGCCGAGGGAATAATCTGATGATACGGTAAACATATCTCGATGCTCTTCTTTCGTCACGCCATACCGCGCCTTGTGACCAAAGGAATATTGTTCCATGAAGTCTTCAAAAGTCGGTTCCTGGGCTATGATCCGAAGAACCGTTGCTCCATGATGGTCTCCATTGTTGTTACCGGCGAAAGGGGCTAGCCGATTAAAGTGTACTACTCCCGCCTTTCCTGTTGATGTTTTACTAATTCTGTTTTTATCGTCGTTTATCCATTTAACGACCTCACAAGAACCTTCCCAATTTCTTTGTAGCTTTGGTGATAAACCGCGACGCTTTTGTGGATTGTAAAGCCACACTAAATCTCCAGGTTGGTATCCACCTTTTTCAGCCTTGATTCCATATCGGTCCTTCATTTGGCCACTGGCAACTTTGATGTTCGTGCGGACTTGTTCATGAATGTCATCTATTCTTTTCCGTAAGTACGTAACTTAATCTTCCCCGGCCAGATCTTCCTCAGGTTTACTGCCGAACACCAAGTCATATGGTAGGGCCACTCACGCCCATATAAGATGTTCGCAGGACTTTGCCCTGTGGTTTCATGCACGGATGAACGATAAGCCATTAAGAACAGATAAAGATGTCGGTCCCAGTCTCTTCGGTGGTTGGAGACTACCTTCGACAAATATCGGTTGATCGTTCTGTTCATGCGTTCAACTATGCCATCGGACTGCGGATGTAATGCAGTTGTCCTCGTTTTATTAATCCCTAATATCTTACAGATATTTTGGAAAACTGCAGACTCAAAATTTCTTCCCTGATCGGAGTGAAGTTCACGTGGTACACCAAATCGGCATACACACTCTTTGACTAATGTTTTAGCGGCCGTGGTGACTTCCTGGTTGGGTAATGGATTGGCTTCAACCCACTTGATGAAGTAGTCCATGACAACAACGATGTATTTATTTTCGTCGTCATTTTCTGGAAATGGTCCGACCACATCAATCGCAATGCGCTCAAATGGACTGCCAACGTTGTATTGACGCATTTCTTGCACCAGTCTTTAACGTCTTCCTTGCAGTTAACCCAGTAAAACCGCTGGCGCAATTTTTCTAAAGTTTGGTTGACAGCCAAATGGGCTGCGTATAGCTAGCAGGCCCATGTCAGCAGTACCTAATGAAAACTAGTGCATATTTTTTTGCTATTTATTTGCCAATTAATTACCACAATGCCAATTTAATTGCCAATTTTTTAAAAAAGATACGGGGGGACTGCTAGCTTGACAATCAAGTTAGCAGTCCCCTGGGCTGTAATGCGTTACATTATAAAATATTAGTGTGTAGGAATTAATTGCCATTTAATTGCCACTTAATTGCCACTTATTTATTGAAGATTTAAATAAATTAAGGCAAAAAAGTAAAAAAAAAAATAATTACTACGATTAAAATAAGAGTTATAAATTCTATATCCAACTGATTATAGCAGAACCCAACTAAATGTATTCTACCATTAAGTTTAGATGTTAATAAACTATATCCCCACTAACTAACCGATTAAAATAATATTAAATGAGAATGAATCAATATACCGTACTTTTCATCTAACATTGAGCTTTGTAAATTAATTGCTCTAGCAGAACCCAACAAAATGCATTCTACCATAAAGTATAGACGTTAATAAACCAGTATAAATTATATCCTTTTTAATTACCAAATATTAACCGATTAAAACCATATTATATGAGAATGAATCAATATACCGTATTTTCATTCTAACATTGAGCTTTGTAAATTAATTTCTCGAGCAGAACCCAACAAAATGCATTCTCCCATGAAGTATAGACGTTAATAAACCAGTATAAATTATATCCCTTTTAATTACCACATACTAACCAAATAAAACCATATTATATGAGAATGAATCAATATACCGTATTTTCATTCAAACATTGAGTTTTATAAATTAATTGCTCTAGCAGAACCCACCAAAATGCATAATACCATGAAGTATAGACGTTAATAATCCAGTATAAATTATATCCCTTTTAATTACCACATATTAACCGATTTAAACCATATTATATGAGAATGAATCAATAAATGTACCGTATTTTCATTCTAACATTGAGCTTTGTAAATTAATTGCTCTAGCAGAACCCAACAAAATGCATTCTACCATAAAGTATAGACGTTTATAAACCAGTATAAAGTATATCCCTTTTAATTACCAAATACTAACCGATTAAAACCATATTATATGAGAATGAATCAATATACCGTATTCTCATTCTAACATTGAGCTCTGTAAATTAAATTCTCGAGCAGAACCCAACAAAATGCATTCTCCCATGAAGTATAGACGTTAATAAACCAGTATAAATTATATCCCTTTTAATTACCACATACTAACCAAAAAAACCATATTATATGAGAATGAATCAATATACCGTATTTTCATTCGAACATTGAGTTTTATAAATTAATTGCTCTAGCAGTACCCACCAAAATGCATTCTACCATGAAGTATAGACGTTAATAAACCAGTATAAATTATATCCCTTTTAATTACCACATACTAACCGATTAAAACCATATTATATGTAATGAATCAATTTACCGTACTTTCATTATAACATTGAGCTTTGTAAATTAATTGCTCTAGCAGAACCCACCAAAATGCATTCTAGCATGAAGTATAGACGTTAATAAACCAGTATAAATTATATCCCTTTTAATTACCAAATACTAACCGAATAAAACCATATTATATGAGAATGAATCAATATACCGTATTTTCAATCTAACATTGAGCTTTGTAAATTAATTTCTCTAGCAGAACCCAACAAAATGCATTCTCCCATGAAGTATAGACGTTAATAAACCAATATAAATTATATCCCTTGTAATTACCACATACTAACCAATTAAAACCATATTATATGAGAATGAATCAATATACCGTATTTTCATTCAAACATTGAGCTTTGTAAATTAATTGCTCTAGCAGAACCCAACAAAATGCATTCTACCATAAAGTATAGACGTTTATAAACCAGTATAAAGTATATCCCTTTTAATTACCAAATACTAACCGATTAAAACCATATTATATGAGAATTAATCAATATACCGTATTCTCATTCTAACATTGAGCTCTGTAAATTAAAGTCTCGAGCAGAACCCAACAAAATGCATTCTCCCATGAAGTATAGACGTTAATAAACCAGTATAAATTATATCCCTTTTAATTACCACATACTAACCAAAAAAACCATATTATATGAGAATGAATCAATATACCGTATTTTCATTCGAACATTGAGTTTTATAAATTAATTGCTCTAGCAGTACCCACCAAAATGCATTCTACCATGAAGTATAGACGTTAATAAACCAGTATAAATTATATCCCTTTTAATTACCACATACTAACCGATTAAAACCATATTATATGTAATGAATCAATTTACCGTACTTTCATTATAACATTGAGCTTTGTAAATTAATTGCTCTAGCAGAACCCACCAAAATGCATTCTACCATGAAGTATAGACGTTAATAAACCAGTATAAATTATATCCCTTTTAATTACCAAATACTAACCGAATAAAACCATATTATATGAGAATGAATCAATATACCGTATTTTCAATCTAACATTGAGCTTTGTAAATTAATTTCTCTAGCAGAACCCAACAAAATGCATTCTCCCATGAAGTATAGACGTTAATAAACCAATATAAATTATATCCCTTGTAATTACCACATACTAACCAATTAAAACCATATTATATGAGAATGAATCAATATACCGTATTTTCATTCAAACATTGAGCTTTGTAAATTAATTGCTCTAGCAGAACCCAACAAAATGCATTCTACCATAAAGTATAGACGTTAATAAACCAGTATAAATTATATCCCTTTTAATTACCACATACTAACCGATTTAAACCATATTATATGAGAATGAATCAATAAATGTACTGTATTTTCATTCTAATATTGAGCAATATAAATTAATTGCTCTAGCAGAACCCACCAAAATGCATTCTACCATGATGTATAGACGTTAATAAACCAGTATAAATTATAGCCCTTTAAATAACCAGATACTAACCAATTAAAACCATATTATATGAGAATGAATCAATATACCGTATTTTCATTCTAACATTGAGCTTTGTAAATTAATTGCTTTAGCAGAACCCAACAAAATGCATTCTACCATAAAGTATAGACGTTAATAAACCAGTATAAAGTATATCCCTTTTAATTACCAAATACTAACCGAATAAAACCATATTATATGAGAATGAATCAATATACCGTATTTTCAATCTAACATTGAGCTTTGTAAATTAATTTCTCCAGCAGAACCCAACAAAATGCATTCTCCCATGAAGTATAGACGTTAATAAACCAATATACTAACCAATTAAAACCATATTATATGAGAATGGATTAATATATCGTATTTTCATTCTCATATAATATGGTTTTAATCGGTTAGTATGTGGTAATTAAAAGGGATATAATATATACTGGTTTATTAACGTCTATACTTCATGGTAGAATGCATTTTGTTTGGTTCTGCTAGAGCAATTAATTTATAAAGCTCAATGTTAGAATGAAAATACGGTATATTGTTTCATTCTCATATAATATGGTTTTAATCGGTTAGTATGTGGTAATTAAAAGGGATATAATTTATACTGGTTTATTAACGTCTATACTTTATGGTAGAATGTATTTTGTTGGGTTCTGCTAGAGCAATTAATTTATAATGCTCAATGTTAGAATGAAAATACGGTACATATATTGATTCATTCTCATATAATATGTTTTAATTGGTTAGTATGTGGTAATTAAAAGGGATATAATTTATACTGGTTTATTAACGTCTATACTTCATGGGAGAATGCATTTTGTTGAGTTCTGCTAGAGCAATTAATTTACAAAGCTCAATGTTAGAATGAAAATATGGTATATTGATTCATTCTCATATAATATGGTTTAAATCGGTTAGTATGTGGTAATTAAAAGGGATATAATTTATACTGGTTTATTAACGTCTATACTTTATGGTAGAATGCATATTGTTGGGTTCTGCTAGAGCAATGAATTTACAAAGCTCAATGTTAGATGAAAAGTACGGTATATTAATTCATTTTCGGTTAGTTAGTGGGGATATAGTTTATTAACATCTAAACTTAATGGTAGAATACATTTTGTTGGGTTCTGCTATAATCAGTTGGATATAGAATTTATAACTCTTATTTTAATCGTAGTAATTATTTTTTTATTTTTTATTAATTGGCAAATAAATAGCAAAAAAATATGCACTAGTTTTCATTAGGTTCTGCTGACATGGGCCTGCTAGCTATACGCAGCCTCCAAAATGGCCTCCTCTAGATTCGTCATGGATCTCTTTCAATTCGTCTGGTACTGTTCTCTATAATAACCAACTAAGTTCTCTTTTCAATTCCATCGCCATTTTCCACCACGCGCTTTAACAGGCCATCTTCAATCACCATGGAGTCCCATTGTACCCAGTACGATTTTACACTCTGTGGATGTGGTGCAACGTCTTTCCATATTGGTTTGATCTCGTCTGCTTTCCATTTCAGTAATATTTTCAAAGTAGGGTCATTTTCTTGGTCCTTGTGTAATCCATCGGGCTGCCAAATATCGTCGACTACTGTTATTCTGGCGATGGTGGAAAACTTGACAACGGATGCATTCCTCTTGGCATGGCCTTCTGGGCAATGCGCCAGCATTACGATGGCTGGTACCTGTCCTGTGTTCGATTTTAAAATCGTATTCTCGTAGTTTCTCAATACACCTGGCCACCTGACTTTCTGGATTCTTGAATTGTAGCAACAATTTAAAGCAGAATGGTCAGTTCTTATCAAAAATCTTCGTCCGTATAAATATTTCTAGAAATGCTTTACGGATTTCACGACTGCCAAAAGTTCTTTTCTGGTGACACAATGATTCCTTTCCGGTTTTGACAAGGTCTTACTAAAGTAGGCAATGAACTTCTCATGTCCGTCTTGTTTCAGGGAAAGGACGCCACCAATTCCAACGTTGCTGGCATCTGTGTCTAGTATGAACTCTCCTTCAGGTAAGGGATAGCTTAGGACAGGTGCGCTTGTCAAGGAATGTTTCAGTTCTTTAAATGCAAGTTTACAGTCTATTTCCCGAATAAATCCCCTTCTTTCTTCGGTAAGCCTTGTCAGTGGCTTAGTTATATTGGCGAATCCAAGTACATATCGTCGATAGTAAGTACACAAACCAAGGAAGCTTCTAAGTTCGTGTTTGTCTCTAGGTACTGGCCAATCACTCACAGCCCGTATTTTCTCCGGGTCAACTGCAATACTCTTACCAGAAACCACGTGTCCCAAGTAATGATCTTCTTTTTGGAACAGATGGCATTTCTTTGGACTGAGCTGCAAGTTAGCCTGACTCAATCTTTGGAAAACCTCTTCCAAATTCTTCATGTGGTCCTCGAACATGTTTCCTACCACAATAATGTCGTCGAGATAAACCAAACAGGTTTTCCAAGATAGCCCAGCCAATACGGTTTCCATAAGTCGTCCAGCCGTTACAGGGGTATAGTCAAATCGGACATCCAGCTAATGCACGTCATTCATAAAAGTAACTAGATGTGTGACGTCATGAACTGGTACGTTTATATAGGTTTGAGAATCGTATTGAAAAAAGTTGTACAGGTTGCATAGAATTGTATTACAAACTTTCGTGATATTTCCGGAAAATAATTTTGTTTCACACTGTAATAAATAAGACATATTAACTAAATTGTCAGTAAATGTTCGTAATATTATTCAGAAAAAAGTAAAATGAAGATAACATTACTAATATCAAGCTTTTATTTAGAATATAATAGTTAAAGTCTAAAAAAAGGGAAGTGATTTAGTTCAATATGGTATCATTCATATATTTTCCAACTGATCTGTTTGACATTTTGTTCTGCTATTTATAAATTACTAACGTGTTACTATATGTACATGAAGGTTAAGCTTATTTGGCAATCTAAATAATAACAATATTTTTATTTAGCTAAAACAGCATATAAATACGAGCACATAAAAAATAATACAAAATTGAACTATAATATATAATACTGTACAAATACTATACAATCCATAAAAATATATTAATATTAACTATAATACTATACAGAAAGAAAGAATTGTACACTGTAATAATGTTTAACAAAATTTAAACTAAATTTTTCACAGACATATATAAGTGTAAAATTTAATACAAATATATTAACCATGTGCAAAGTATTTAATTTGTTTTTATTAATTTAGTAAATTGCTTGTACTTTAAGGATTTAATTTTCATAGTTAATTTATTATTATTCTAATAATATATTAATATATATTAAAATTAAGATATATTAAAATGAATTAATCTGAATCCTCAGTAAGATCTTCATCAGAATCCTCCGAATCAGAACCCAAATTTATAATTAATGGTGAAATGTCTCCCTCATCAAGCAAAACTTCACGATTCCACCATTGCTGTATTTCTTTTGTCGCATGTTCTATTGCATTTTTCCACATTTGTGGTGTTGCATGATCAAGTGCTTCTTTCCACATTTGCAGAGTTTTGTCATCTGCGTAACCATTCCTGCCAATATTATTATTGTAATAATTTTTTGTTGTGCCCCATTTATTTTCAATTGCATTAAAAATGCAATGATATGTAGGTAGTCGTAGAACAGTATGTCCGTTACGGGAAGCCATTTCATCAATAACATACCGTTTTTGAGGTTTGTTTCTAAAAATATTAAAATATTCACTACAATACGCTAACAATAAATAAAAGAAAAACAACAGTAGAATCAATTAAACTTACATCAAAACTAAATATAAAAGCTCTGATTTTAGCATTGTATCAGTAAATTGTATGTTCTTGTTCTGAAGCCATTTCTTAATTTCATCTTTTTTCCAACCTGTATTCGGATTTTTTTCTATCACAGAATTGTGGTATGAAGCATTGTCCATTATAATTATCGATTTCTCTTTTAAATTGGGTAGCAGTTGATCTTTAAACCATTTTGTAAAATTTTCTTGGTTCATTTCGCCATGGTAATCTGCATCTTTTGTTTTGGATGCGAATAGTAATGATGCATTGAGCACGAAACCATTCTCTGTCCCTGCATGAAGTACAATGTATCTGCAAGTAAATATTAATTACATATTTGAGAAAGTATTGAAAAATTTATTTAATATACCGCTTTCCACCTTCAGTTTTACGTTTTACACTTCTTGTGTCAGAATCTTGCCATGATCTGCCACCAGATCCTTTTTGAAATATCCATGTTTCGTCCAGGAAAACAAATTGGGCTTGTTTTTCTGATTTTAAATTACGAAGGTACTCCTTTAAAAATGTAATCCGCAAATTTGCTATTCTAGGATTTTCATATAACAAACGACGGCTATCTATTCTTCTTCCATTTGAAGCCAATATTTCTCATTACTTCCCTCAGGCTTGTAATGCCTCCAGAAAAAATATCTCTTTCTTATAATATGGTTAACAGTGACTCACAAGTAACATGAATTTCTAAATATTATTAAGTATATTAGTAAACTAGAATTTTTTTAAAAAAAATATACTTACTTTTAGCATACATTTCGTAAATAAAATTTCTAATTGCACATTTTGTAAAAGTATCCACATTTACAACTGGTTTATTACCACTTTTTTTCTTTTTTGGGCTTACTATCGGTTCATTTTTCTTCAATTTTGAAGAAATTGCAGAGACGGTAGACATATTTATTTGAAGCGCATCAGCTACTAGCTAAAAACGTACAAAAAATATTATATACCGTAAAACATTTTATTTTCAAAAACTTACTTCTCTCACTGCTGCTAATGGAAGTAAAGATCCATTATTTTCTTTTTCTCGCTCAAAATAAGAAATAAGATTTTTTACAAAAATGTGGCACTGTCTCGAAAGTGGTTTCGGCAATGTTCAAATAAAACCGTGGTAGTCTTGTAAAATACTGTTTTATAATAAAAAATAATCAAAAATGAAAATGACACAAGTTCAAATAAAACTGAACCGTAGGTATAAATAAAAACTGTGGTAGTCTTGCAAAAGACTCATTTATAATACACAAAAATGAAAAAGACACAAGTTCACAAAAAAACTGAATCGTATAAATAAAAACTGTGGTAGTCTTGCAAAAGACTGATTTATAATAAAAACGAACAAAAATGAAAATGACACAAGTTCAAATAAAACTGAACCGAATGAATAAAAACTGTGGTAGTCTTAAAAAAGACTGATTTAAAATAAACAAGAATGGAAATAAAATGACACAACGAAGAAAAATATTTTGAACACGATGCAATTCAAATTGTCAAATAATAACCTTTGAAAGTATAAACCGCGGAGGAACGTATAATCATACAAATTATCAGTGTTGCTAACTGTAGCAAAAATTAAATGAATAAAATAAGGTAGATATACATTATTTATATATTATTCATATTGTATACTATAAATAATGAACTCTACTATACACCTTAATAACAATTCTATAAGGCCATACACTTTTTAACAACTGAAAATGACTGAAATTTTATTTGAATTTTTCATATTAGTGATTTTAATGTTGTCAGGTTTTTCCACTAAATGATGACGTGAGTAGTAAATAGGGGTAATTAGTGGGTCATTAGTGCTAATTGCTTTTTAATTGCTTTTTAATTGCTTTTTCCAGGAATTCACTAATTGCTTTTTAATTGCTTTTTAATTGCTTTTCCAGGAATTCACTAATTGCTTTTGACAGGTGGAATTTGTGACGTATGTGGGGCTAATTAGTGTGTTTGTGACGTATGTGGAGGTCATCAGCGAAATTAGATCAACCACGGCTGCGGAATTTTTTAACTTTCCACTATATTTTTAGCATGGGCTAATTGTTTGAAACATTTCTTGTTGTGGAATTTTGTTTATTAATTTAAATATTATTTATAATTAAAAATGTGAATTTTTAAGGTTATTCGTTAGGGTCATTTTTATTTTCCTAGAAAATAGGTTTTGATTCACGGCTGCGGAATTTTTTAACTTTCCATTATATTTTTAACATGGGCTAATTGCCGAGACATTTAGGGATATTTTTACATTGTTCATTTTCGTATAAATGCCGAACTATAAGAGCTGTAGTTACAAGTGTTTTGTTATTTGCTTCTGAAGAAGTCCTCCAGGTATTCATTTCTGCAAAAACTCTATCGTGGTAAGTGTAATAATAATTATATTAGTTATAACAGTGAAATAACATTATTTTTATATGTATATATATATATATATATATATATATATATATATATATATATATATATATATGTGTGTGTGTGTGTTTTATAGATGAATCACAAGCGCGCACAAACGGCATTTGACGACGCTCCTCTAAAGAAATTCCGCATTCTGGAGTCTAATTTCGAGCCATCAACCATGCATTCTACCTATTCTCGAGAAAGCGCCGGTTTCTACGCGGAGAGCAGTTACAATCACGATGACTCACGTGATGAGCTTGACCAACCACCATTTGAGCCTCGGGGAGAATCACAGTGTGGCGAAGAAATGGATACCTTACTGATGCAGGCTGTAGAAAAGTATGAAAAACATGAAGAAACGAAATTAAATAGAACCATATTAAATGAAAAACATCGCTTGTTAGATGTTATGGAATTACCCTTAACAAAAACAGCTAAAAAATTTTTAACAGTTGGCGTTAAACCTCTGGAAGGTTTTCAAACAATTTTAAGATTGGGAAATTTAGAATTGACTGCATGTGCATGGTTTCATTACGATGAAGTAAAAGAACTGTTCAAAGTTATAAAAAATATTTTAAATAACACTTTTCGAGTAAACACTGATACAGTAGTTGGATGTTTGAAAAATTATGTAGTAACCATGCACAACAATCAAACTATAAGTTTTTCCACCCGAAGAGCTGATGACGTGTACAAACCGATTTATCTAGCTTTTGATACTCTTAAAACTGTTTTACAACTTGAATGTGTTGTAATGGAACTGATGGCGAATAGGCAAATAAAGAAGCGTTTCCCTGATTATGAACAATTTATCACAGGTGTAGCAGGTCGACTTATGAATTCCCCAGCACCCATCACGTACAACGAGGCTCTATTTAATGTATTAAAAGAATCAGAAAGTAATTTGTATTTGTATGAAATAGTATTAAAATTACCGTGTAATGTCAAACATGATGTAGATATGAAATTAGAATCTTATAAAAATTGTAATCAATGGTAGTTTGTAAAACATATAATAATTAAATAAAATTTATAAATATTAAACGTTGTTCATCATTTTGTAAACAGTCGTGATAGTGTAGTCATGGAGTATTGTTTCAGGGCACCGTTTACAGCTATTATTGCTGGACCCACGGCTTCTGGAAAGTCATATTTCGTAAAAAGACTATTGTACAGTTTGAATACTATGTGTGACACTGCCTTCAATAAAATAATATGGTGCTACGACGAGTGGCAACCTATGTATGATGAAAAAACTAATGAAAACATAGAATATTTTCGTGGATTACCCGATATGAACTCTTTTGATGGTATAGAATCAACGTTAATTATTTTAGATGATTTAATGAGGGAGACAAATCATAACATTGTTGATATTTTTACTAAAGGAAGCCATCACCGTAAAATCAGTGTTTTTTATATAACGCAAAATATATTCCATCAAGGTAAAGGACAGCGTGATATTTCCCTTAATGCACATTATGTTATTTATTTTAAAAACCCCAGAGATCGTGCTCAGATAAATCACTTAGCTCGTCAAATATATCCCGATAATATTAAATTTATTCAAGAATCTTACTCTGATGCTACAACTAGGCCGCACGGTTATTTATTTATAGATATGAAACAAGATACACCGGAAAATTGGCGAATTCGTACGAATGTTTTACCTGATGAAAAGCCTACATACGTTTACGTTCCCAAGAAAGGGTATAAATAAAACATATCTTTTCTAAACAATTTATTTGTGTGCAACATGTCGAAAGCGATAGTTACCAATGCACCTGTTTTGAAATTTCTTCAAAACACTAAACCCGAATATCGAAAGGCTGTATTAAAAGCTGCCGACAAGCATTTAATTCATTGTATTTGTGAGTGTATTCATAATACTTTAATTGGTAAAGTTCCTTTAACTAAAATACAAAAAGAGAAATTAGCACAACATAAAAAAGTACTTAGACGTATAGTTAAAAATAAATCATCTGCTGGTCAAAAGAAAAAACTAATTATTCAAAAGGAGTAGTAAATAGGGGTAATTAGTGGGTCATTAGTGGGAAAAACCCACTAATTGCTTTTTAATTGCTTTTTCCAGGAATTCACTAATTGCTTTTTAATTGCTTTTTAATGACTTCCTGGAATTTGTGGTGACGTATGTTTGCTTTCTAATGACCTTGGGATTTGTGGTGACGTATGTTTGCTTTCTAATGACATTGGAATTTCTGACGTATGTTATGCCTCGGGGAAAATAGGTCATTGTACTTTCTCAAGGTCACCCGTTAATAAGATCATTTGAGGTTATTTTTAATTTCCTGGAAAAATAGGTTATTGTATATTTCTGGGTTTTTTCTTCTGATTGTTGTGTAATTAGATTATTTTTCATTAATTTTTTATTTGGAAGATATTTGTTTGATTTGATATATGCTTGCAGTAACAAGAACAACTAGGTAAGGTTATATTTAAATTAATTAAATATGCGCACTCTCCACGCTAGCAACGAGTGCCCGTGAGGTGACGCCTGGTAAGCGCCCGCACGGTACAAATATTCCATCATTACCGATATCTGTGTATGAAGCAGATTAGCACACCGGGTGATTAGTGCTAATTGCTTTTTAATTGCTTTTTCCAGGAATTCACTAATTGCTTTTGACAGGTGGAGGTGGAGGCGAAATTAGATCAACCGCGCATAGGTCATTGTACAGTATCAAGGTCATCCTCTTGTTTTGATAGCTGTGTAATTAGGTTATTTTATATCTTAATTTGGAGAGAATATATGCGAGATGTTATTGATTTCATACTTACTTGTAATTAAACTGCAGAGGTGTTCATTATAAACACTTAGAATGAATTTTCCCAATCATTGTTACCTCGGTCCTGGAAACAAATTAAATAACGGGGTACCGTATGACCGTGATGACGAGATATCGGAAGAGCATGATATAGATTACTCTAAATCTAAAAATTTTAACGACATTATTACTGCTGATCAGAAAGCAATAAATAAATTTCGTCATGATTGGCGGAATACGCGTAATTGGCATAGCTTAGTAGGTTACATATGTTTACAAATAAAAACATACGTAGAAGCGAAGATAGGAAGAAGTTTATATCCGTGGAATATGCCCAAAGATAAATAAATATTTTTAGATATATACCCGTGGAATATATTTTTAAATAATGATTATACCATTAGTTTTATTAATAATATAACATGTTCAATTTTGTAACAGAATTATTAAGTTATGTAAATAAATTAAACACACACACGAAAAGCAAACTTAACCAAATTTTCAATTTTAAAATGAATCCGAGTATACATACAAGGTTTCATTAATTTCTACTTTAAAATCAAGGCGACTATATTTTTATTTTCCGGAATTCAAATTTTTGAAAACTCATTAAGAAATACGAATGTTTTCGAGTGAGTACAAAAATAAGTGAAAGTAAAAATATAATAATAAACATGAAAAATTTTGAGGAAATTTTTGTCCTCAGCACTTATGAAAATTTAACTTTCTTTAAAAATATTTGAAACTTTGTATCGTGTGTCAAAGTAAAAACGAAATAACTATAAATTATTTGCCCTGTGTCATAGCCTTATAACTTAGAAAAAATTTAGACGAAAGCATACAAGAAGAAGAAGAAGTATCAAGCGCTTCGAAAGTCTACGTTAAAGGTACGAGGAAAAAGAAATATTTACAGAAGCATTTAAACTTGTTTGCTGATATAATTGACTTAATGGAATAACCCAATTTAAATTTCTCATGTTTTTCACATTCTTCACCATTTATTTGTTCTTTGCGAAATGTGTTTATAATAAAGAATTTATTTTAAAACTGTAAAGTTTTAACGACATTGTCTGGGTTCGTGACGTATGTGAAGGTCATTATTGAAAATAGATCAACCATGGTTATTATCTATTGTGGTATTTTTTAACTTTTTATTATATTTTTAACATAAAAATGTATATAAAATAATTACATTAGTATACTTTATCAACATACCGCTCCTGAAATAAATTAAACAAAATATGGAAAGCAAACTCACCCAAAAATTTTAATTTTAAAATTAATCCGAGTATACATTCGTGGATTCATTTAAAATGAACCGACTATATTGTTGGTTGTCGGTGTGTTTGTTAAGAATGTATGACGCCTAAATCTGCAAAGTAGCAGAGACTGTTTTCTCCAAGTATTCATATTCTTGTATCGATTGACAAATACAGTAAACAATAACCACAAACGTAAAATTTAAAAATATTTGAGAAGTGTTATAGCTATTGCTACGAAGATATAGAAATTTTGAATTTATTTTTAAAATTGTGAAGTTTTAACGACATTATTACTGTTGATTAAAAAGCAATAAATAAATTTCGTTATGATTGGCGGAAAACGAGAAATTGACAGCTTAGTAGCTACATATGTTAACAAATAAAAACACACGTAGAAGCGAAGTTAGAACGAAGTTTATATCCATGGAATATACCGAAAGATAAATAAATATTTTTAAATATTGTTTATTAGTTTATTAATAATTTGTAACAGAATACTAAATTACGTGCAGTTTAATAATAAAAATGTATATAAAAATAATTACATTAGTATACTTTATCAACATACTGCTCCTGAAATAAATTAAACAAAATATGGAAAGCAAACTCACCCAAAATTTTTAATTTTAAAATTAATCCGAGTATACATTCATGGATTCCTTTAAAATGAACCGACTATATTGTTGGCTGTCGGTGTGTTTGTTAAGAATGTATGACGCTATCCTAATTTATTTAAGAATGATTTAATATCAAATATGTATTATGTACCTAGTAATTATAATAAATTTAAACATTTGTTAGAAACTGATAATGTACCGAAATAAAGCATAATATATTTATTTATAATCCTGTTTTGTACTTACCTAGTTTATATCATTCCTTCTGTTCAGTACGTAGAATAGAAGAAGTCACGTGATATTTCTGTACAGAGGATGGCGGCATCAAGGTTTCGCGCTGTTTGAAAACCCCTTGGTTTTGTAAATTCGTCACAGTTTATATAACCGCGTCAACTGTATGACCTGATATGTTTGGCACAAGAACATTATAATAATAAAAATGCAAAACAGTTTTAAATGTTATTTTCGCGTGATTAAACTTTAAAGGTAATTATTACAAAATTATTGGCCTCAGGAAATAAATTTCAACTTTTAAATGAATGCTAATATATCCAATTTTCCAAATTTCAGATTTAAAATGAGTAGACATTTCTAAATATCAAATTACTGCGCCGCTGATTACAAATTCAGCGTCGATATGACAACTGTTAAATATTGCTTTCGGAGCAACTTGTTTCTTAGATTTAAATTTCAGTAATTTTGTGAATATGAACTCGTAAATATAATTATTCAAATATATTCCAAATATAGGTATAAATCAATTTTAGGAATTAAAAGTAAAGAATGTATTTAATTAGCTACATACCCATTCGGTTATTAATGACCAAAATTTTTCATGTTTATTATATTTTCACTTATTTTTGGGGAATGACAAATACAATAAGCAATAACCGCAAACGCAAAATTTAAAAATATTTGAGAAGTGTTATGGCTATTGCTACGAAGATATAAAAATTTTGTTTAACAACATACTGTTCCTCAAATAAATTAAACAGATGTGAAAAGCAAACTTACCCAAATTTTAAAATGAATCCAAGTATACATTCAATTTCTATTTTAAATTGAATCGACTATATTGTTTGTTGCCGGAAGTGTCTTTCAGAATGTTTGACGGTTAATGTTTCATCTGAAATTACAAATATTAAGATACAATTTTTTATAACTAGAATATATATAATCTTAATAGACTGGACTGAGCTAATAATATTATTGTATATAATATTTCTGAATGTACTACAACATTAAACCATTCTTTAAATAGGCATATCGAAGATTGCACGAATTATGATTATCAAGAAACAACCAAAATCTTAAAAAATATTCCAAACTCAAAGTTTCAAAATTATAGTGTTGAACGTATTGGTAAATATCGAGATGAAAAAATAAGACCACTAAGAATTAACTTTCAAAAAAAAAAGATCAGATGCTATATGTGTAATTAAAAATAAAAAACTTCTTAAAAGTTTAAATATCTCTGTCAATGTTGATCAAACACCTATGCAACTACAAAAAAAAAAATTGAGTGATGTCAAAGACGAATTGAAACAAAAATTAGATAAAGGAAATAAAAACTTAACAATAAAATGCTTAAAAGGTGTTCCACAAGTCGTTACTAAATCATCGAATATTGAAGTTAACAGTTCTGCAGATGATACAACCAATAATTCTGGATAGCAACTACTGAACAACCCGAACTTTTCCATTTATTTTCAAAATATACAAGGATTAAAAAAATAAAATTCATGATATTAATTTACTTCTACAACATGAATTATCATGTGTTTACTAATCTACATAAGTATAATTCGGTGTCCCAGTCTACTTATTCTACACGAAATTCAAATAATATTTTAGAAATCCCATACCACAATACAACTACCTAGGAAAAAGGTTTTTACTATTCTAGTATAACATGTTATAATGCGTTACCACAATGTTGCAAGGAATTAAAGGTAAAAAGATCACTGTCTTTAATTAAACAAATTCTCATAGAAAAGGAATACTACAACTGTAACGATTATTTTAAAGACTGTAAAAATAATACTTTCATTTATTCGTAATTATTGTTAAATAAAGTATTGTTATTGTAATATGAATTAATTAAATTAAAATTTATTTACTAGGAATTAAAGTAAAGAACGTACTGAAATAGCTACATACCCATTCGGTTATTAATGATCAAAATTTTTCATGTTTATTATATTTTCACTTATTTTTTGGGGAATGACAAATATAATAAACAATAACCGCAAACGCAAAATTTAAAAATATTTGAGAAGTGTTATGGCTATTGCTACGAAGATATAAAATTTTGTTTATCAACATACTATTCCTGAAATAAATGTGAGAAGCAAACTTACCCAAATTTTAAATTTTAAAATGAATCCGAGTATACATTCAATTTCTTCTTTAAATTGAACCGACTATATAGTTTGTTGCCGGAAAGGTCTTTCAGAATGTTTGACGCTTAATGTTTCATCTGAAATTACAAATATTAAGATACAATTTTTATAAAATAATATTCAATCAATCATATATAATAAAGAAATGTTAATATTTTATCCTAATTTAATTAAGAATGATTTAATATCAAATATGTATTATGTACCTAGTAATGGGGTTATTTCACATTTCCTCTTGAAAGAATAGGTCAAATTAAATATGTAGGTGTATGTTTTACACTTTACAAGTCTTTAGAATCACAGATATGATTTTAAAAGTTGTCCTTAATTTTAAATATTTGGACGCTGACGTCACGGCTATACGTCACGCTTAGTCGGAACAGCTCTCTACCGATCATTTAGTTAATTAATAATAATGATAAATTTACAATTTACTTACGTCGACGATTAAAGTTCGTTAGTTTATCATACTGGGTCCTCTCCCATTGGTTTAAAAACTCGTAGTCCTCGAACACGACTTTATAATTAATGTATTCACAAACTGCTTTTATCTGGTTCACTGTTTGAAACGCGCCTGCACTAAAATAACGCATCGTATTCGATACTGTTTTGTTGTTCAAAAGAACATCACTGCTCGGAACAGAATTTAAGCCTGTAGCGATTTTCAAGTTGAGCAGCACTGAATATTACAAGTATACTACACAAGCCTAGTCGTTGTACACATCCGAGAAATAAATTTCGACCTGCTGTGCAGTGTATAAATATAATGACAACGACTTAATAAATTTAGTAAAATTTTATGCTGCTTTTCAGACTTACAGTAATCTGTTTTAATGAGTTTTCAAAACGTGAATTCCGTGTAAACCGCATTGTATTGTTGCTTTCTTTCGACCTTCTTAGTGTAATTCGTTCTTAACGACCATACGAAACTCGTAACTGTTGTTTTACAAAATGTCTTTCGTTCTAAACAAATATGTGTGATAAATTAATACAGAAGCTGTATTAGATGAGGAGTATTATGAAAATCTCTTTAATATATGCGGGAAGTCATAACTAACAAGCTAGGGAATATTATATTTAATTAACTTAATTATTTATTTTGTTTATTAATAAAGTTTGAATCATTATGTATATAATTAGGCGTAGATTTTATGTAACTACGAAAATATGAGTAAGGAACACTGAACTTCTTCCGGCAACTATTGCAAAATTTGTTAAAATAAATTCAACAATTTTTGCAAGATTTATCTTACAATTAGGTTAGATTTGGTTAGCTTAAATTTATTTTTAAAGCAACTTTTATCAACCTAACCTAACCTAGTTGTAAGTTTTGCACTTAGGTTACGTTAGGTTTGGTTAGGTTAGTCTAATTGCGCGCAATTAGGTTAGGTTTGGTTAGGTTAGTCTAATTGCGCGCAATTAGACTAACCTAACCAAACCTAATTGCGCGCAATTAGACTAACCTAACCAAACCTAACGTAACCTAAGTGCAAAACTTACAACTAGGTTAGGTTAGGTTGATAAAAGTTGCTTTAAAAATAAATTTAAGCTAACCAAATCTAACCTAATTGTAAGATAAATCTTGCAAAAATTGTTGAATTTATTTTAACAAATTTTGCAATAGTTGCCGGAAGAAGTTCAGTGTTCCTTACTCATATTTTCGTAGTTACATAAAATCTACGCCTAATTATATACATAATGATTCAAACTTTATTAATAAACAAAATAAATAATTAAGTTAATTAAATATAATATTCCCTAGCTTGTTAGTTATGACTTCCCGCATATATTAAAGAGATTTTCATAATACTCCTCATCTAATACAGCTTCTGTATTAATTTATCACACATATTTGTTTAGAACGAAAGACATTTTGTAAAACAACAGTTACGAGTTTCGTATGGTCGTTAAGAACGAATTACACTAAGAAGGTCGAAAGAAAGCAACAATACAATGCGGTTTACACGGAATTCACGTTTTGAAAACTCATTAAAACAGATTACTGTAAGTCTGAAAAGCAGCATAAAATTTTACTAAATTTATTAAGTCGTTGTCATTATATTTATACACTGCACAGCAGGTCGAAATTTATTTCTCGGATGTGTACAACGACTAGGCTTGTGTAGTATACTTGTAATATTCAGTGCTGCTCAACTTGAAAATCGCTACAGGCTTAAATTCTGTTCCGAGCAGTGATGTTCTTTTGAACAACAAAACAGTATCGAATACGATGCGTTATTTTAGTGCAGGCGCGTTTCAAACAGTGAACCAGATAAAAGCAGTTTGTGAATACATTAATTATAAAGTCGTGTTCGAGGACTACGAGTTTTTAAACCAATGGGAGAGGACCCAGTATGATAAACTAACGAACTTTAATCGTCGACGTAAGTAAATTGTAAATTTATCATTATTATTAATTAACTAAATGATCGGTAGAGAGCTGTTCCGACTAAGCGTGACGTATAGCCGTGACGTCAGCGTCCAAATATTTAAAATTAAGGACAACTTTTAAAATCATATCTGTGATTCTAAAGACTTGTAAAGTGTAAAACATACACCTACATATTTAATTTGACCTATTCTTTCAAGAGGAAATGTGAAATAACCCCATTACTAGGTACATAATACATATTTGATATTAAATCATTCTTAATTAAATTAGGATAAAATATTAACATTTCTTTATTATATATGATTGATTGAATATTATTTTATAAAAATTGTATCTTAATATTTGTAATTTCAGATGAAACATTAAGCGTCAAACATTCTGAAAGACCTTTCCGGCAACAAACTATATAGTCGGTTCAATTTAAAGAAGAAATTGAATGTATACTCGGATTCATTTTAAAATTTAAAATTTGGGTAAGTTTGCTTCTCACATTTATTTCAGGAATAGTATGTTGATAAACAAAATTTTATATCTTCGTAGCAATAGCCATAACACTTCTCAAATATTTTTAAATTTTGCGTTTGCGGTTATTGTTTATTATATTTGTCATTCCCCAAAAAATAAGTGAAAATATAATAAACATGAAAAATTTTGATCATTAATAACCGAATGGGTATGTAGCTATTTCAGTACGTTCTTTACTTTAATTCCTAGTAAATAAATTTTAATTTAATTAATTCATATTACAATAACAATACTTTATTTAACAATAATTACGAATAAATGAAAGTATTATTTTTACAGTCTTTAAAATAATCGTTACAGTTGTAGTATTCCTTTTCTATGAGAATTTGTTTAATTAAAGACAGTGATCTTTTTACCTTTAATTCCTTGCAACATTGTGGTAACGCATTATAACATGTTATACTAGAATAGTAAAAACCTTTTTCCTAGGTAGTTGTATTGTGGTATGGGATTTCTAAAATATTATTTGAATTTCGTGTAGAATAAGTAGACTGGGACACCGAATTATACTTATGTAGATTAGTAAACACATGATAATTCATGTTGTAGAAGTAAATTAATATCATGAATTTTATTTTTTTAATCCTTGTATATTTTGAAAATAAATGGAAAAGTTCGGGTTGTTCAGTAGTTGCTATCCAGAATTATTGGTTGTATCATCTGCAGAACTGTTAACTTCAATATTCGATGATTTAGTAACGACTTGTGGAACACCTTTTAAGCATTTTATTGTTAAGTTTTTATTTCCTTTATCTAATTTTTGTTTCAATTCGTCTTTGACATCACTCAATTTTTTTTTTTGTAGTTGCATAGGTGTTTGATCAACATTGACAGAGATATTTAAACTTTTAAGAAGTTTTTTATTTTTAATTACACATATAGCATCTGATCTTTTTTTTTTGAAAGTTAATTCTTAGTGGTCTTATTTTTTCATCTCGATATTTACCAATACGTTCAACACTATAATTTTGAAACTTTGAGTTTGGAATATTTTTTAAGATTTTGGTTGTTTCTTGATAATCATAATTCGTGCAATCTTCGATATGCCTATTTAAAGAATGGTTTAATGTTGTAGTACATTCAGAAATATTATATACAATAATATTATTAGCTCAGTCCAGTCTATTAAGATTATATATATTCTAGTTATAAAAAATTGTATCTTAATATTTGTAATTTCAGATGAAACATTAACCGTCAAACATTCTGAAAGACACTTCCGGCAACAAACAATATAGTCGATTCAATTTAAAATAGAAATTGAATGTATACTTGGATTCATTTTAAAATTTGGGTAAGTTTGCTTTTCACATCTGTTTAATTTATTTGAGGAACAGTATGTTGTTAAACAAAATTTTTATATCTTCGTAGCAATAGCCATAACACTTCTCAAATATTTTTAAATTTTGCGTTTGCGGTTATTGCTTATTGTATTTGTCATTCCCCAAAAATAAGTGAAAATATAATAAACATGAAAAATTTTGGTCATTAATAACCGAATGGGTATGTAGCTAATTAAATACATTCTTTACTTTTAATTCCTAAAATTGATTTATACCTATATTTGGAATATATTTGAATAATTATATTTACGAGTTCATATTCACAAAATTACTGAAATTTAAATCTAAGAAACAAGTTGCTCCGAAAGCAATATTTAACAGTTGTCATATCGACGCTGAATTTGTAATCAGCGGCGCAGTAATTTGATATTTAGAAATGTCTACTCATTTTAAATCTGAAATTTGGAAAATTGGATATATTAGCATTCATTTAAAAGTTGAAATTTATTTCCTGAGGCCAATAATTTTGTAATAATTACCTTTAAAGTTTAATCACGCGAAAATAACATTTAAAACTGTTTTGCATTTTTATTATTATAATGTTCTTGTGCCAAACATATCAGGTCATACAGTTGACGCGGTTATATAAACTGTGACGAATTTACAAAACCAAGGGGTTTTCAAACAGCGCGAAACCTTGATGCCGCCATCCTCTGTACAGAAATATCACGTGACTTCTTCTATTCTACGTACTGAACAGAAGGAATGATATAAACTAGGTAAGTACAAAACAGGATTATAAATAAATATATTATGCTTTATTTCGGTACATTATCAGTTTCTAACAAATGTTTAAATTTATTATAATTACTAGGTACATAATACATATTTGATATTAAATCATTCTTAAATAAATTAGGATAGCGTCATACATTCTTAACAAACACACCGACAGCCAACAATATAGTCGGTTCATTTTAAAGGAATCCATGAATGTATACTCGGATTAATTTTAAAATTAAAAATTTTGGGTGAGTTTGCTTTCCATATTTTGTTTAATTTATTTCAGGAGCAGTATGTTGATAAAGTATACTAATGTAATTATTTTTATATACATTTTTATTATTAAACTGCACGTAATTTAGTATTCTGTTACAAATTATTAATAAACTAATAAACAATATTTAAAAATATTTATTTATCTTTCGGTATATTCCATGGATATAAACTTCGTTCTAACTTCGCTTCTACGTGTGTTTTTATTTGTTAACATATGTAGCTACTAAGCTGTCAATTTCTCGTTTTCCGCCAATCATAACGAAATTTATTTATTGCTTTTTAATCAACAGTAATAATGTCGTTAAAACTTCACAATTTTAAAAATAAATTCAAAATTTCTATATCTTCGTAGCAATAGCTATAACACTTCTCAAATATTTTTAAATTTTACGTTTGTGGTTATTGTTTACTGTATTTGTCAATCGATACAAGAATATGAATACTTGGAGAAAACAGTCTCTGCTACTTTGCAGATTTAGGCGTCATACATTCTTAACAAACACACCGACAACCAACAATATAGTCGGTTCATTTTAAATGAATCCACGAATGTATACTCGGATTAATTTTAAAATTAAAATTTTTGGGTGAGTTTGCTTTCCATATTTTGTTTAATTTATTTCAGGAGCGGTATGTTGATAAAGTATACTAATGTAATTATTTTATATACATTTTTATGTTAAAAATATAATAAAAAGTTAAAAAATACCACAATAGATAATAACCATGGTTGATCTATTTTCAATAATGACCTTCACATACGTCACGAACCCAGACAATGTCGTTAAAACTTTACAGTTTTAAAATAAATTCTTTATTATAAACACATTTCGCAAAGAACAAATAAATGGTGAAGAATGTGAAAAACATGAGAAATTTAAATTGGGTTATTCCATTAAGTCAATTATATCAGCAAACAAGTTTAAATGCTTCTGTAAATATTTCTTTTTCCTCGTACCTTTAACGTAGACTTTCGAAGCGCTTGATACTTCTTCTTCTTCTTGTATGCTTTCGTCTAAATTTTTTCTAAGTTATAAGGCTATGACACAGGGCAAATAATTTATAGTTATTTCGTTTTTACTTTGACACACGATACAAAGTTTCAAATATTTTTAAAGAAAGTTAAATTTTCATAAGTGCTGAGGACAAAAATTTCCTCAAAATTTTTCATGTTTATTATTATATTTTTACTTTCACTTATTTTTGTACTCACTCGAAAACATTCGTATTTCTTAATGAGTTTTCAAAAATTTGAATTCCGGAAAATAAAAATATAGTCGCCTTGATTTTAAAGTAGAAATTAATGAAACCTTGTATGTATACTCGGATTCATTTTAAAATTGAAAATTTGGTTAAGTTTGCTTTTCGTGTGTGTGTTTAATTTATTTACATAACTTAATAATTCTGTTACAAAATTGAACATGTTATATTATTAATAAAACTAATGGTATAATCATTATTTAAAAATATATTCCACGGGTATATATCTAAAAATATTTATTTATCTTTGGGCATATTCCACGGATATAAACTTCTTCCTATCTTCGCTTCTACGTATGTTTTTATTTGTAAACATATGTAACCTACTAAGCTATGCCAATTACGCGTATTCCGCCAATCATGACGAAATTTATTTATTGCTTTCTGATCAGCAGTAATAATGTCGTTAAAATTTTTAGATTTAGAGTAATCTATATCATGCTCTTCCGATATCTCGTCATCACGGTCATACGGTACCCCGTTATTTAATTTGTTTCCAGGACCGAGGTAACAATGATTGGGAAAATTCATTCTAAGTGTTTATAATGAACACCTCTGCAGTTTAATTACAAGTAAGTATGAAATCAATAACATCTCGCATATATTCTCTCCAAATTAAGATATAAAATAACCTAATTACACAGCTATCAAAACAAGAGGATGACCTTGATACTGTACAATGACCTATGCGCGGTTGATCTAATTTCGCCTCCACCTCCACCTGTCAAAAGCAATTAGTGAATTCCTGGAAAAAGCAATTAAAAAGCAATTAGCACTAATCACCCGGTGTGCTAATCTGCTTCATACACAGATATCGGTAATGATGGAATATTTGTACCGTGCGGGCGCTTACCAGGCGTCACCTCACGGGCACTCGTTGCTAGCGTGGAGAGTGCGCATATTTAATTAATTTAAATATAACCTTACCTAGTTGTTCTTGTTACTGCAAGCATATATCAAATCAAACAAATATCTTCCAAATAAAAAATTAATGAAAAATAATCTAATTACACAACAATCAGAAGAAAAAACCCAGAAATATACAATAACCTATTTTTCCAGGAAATTAAAAAATAACCTCAAATGATCTTATTAACGGGTGACCTTGAGAAAGTACAATGACCTATTTTCCCCGAGGCATAACATACGTCAGAAATTCCAATGTCATTAGAAAGCAAACATACGTCACCACAAATCCCAAGGTCATTAGAAAGCAAACATACGTCACCACAAATTCCAGGAAGTCATTAAAAAGCAATTAAAAAGCAATTAGTGAATTCCTGGAAAAAGCAATTAAAAAGCAATTAGTGGGTTTTTCCCACTAATGACCCACTAATTACCCCTATTTACTACTGACGTGTATTGGCTGCATGTCCGATTTGAGTATATTGTAGAGCCCAAATGGCATTACGGTAAATTGTCAGAGTCCGTTACCGATGGTGAAGGCTGTGTTCTCCTTGTCTTTTGTGTCAAAATCTACTTGCCAGTATCCGCTCCTTAAATCTAGAGTGGAGAAAATCTTCGATCCAGCCAAAGTATCCAGTGTATCGTACATTAGAGGTAGCGGGTAACTACCCTTCTTCATTACGTTGTTGAGTTGACGATAATCGACGCAAAATCGTGTAAAGCCATCCTTCTTTTTAACTAACACCACTGGTGAAGCCCAAGGACTGCTTGAACGTTCTATTACTCTTTCCATCATCATGTCCTCAATAATTCTTTCAGCTTCCTCACGCTTCGCTAATGGCAGTCTACTAACTGGTTGACGACCATGGATTTTGTGTCTCCGGTGTCTATTTTATGGTGATCTATATTAGTTCTCCCTTTGGTTTTTTTGTCGAATTGGAACACATCTTGAAAATTTCCAATTAAATTCTTTGCCTTGGTTCTTTGGTCGGCGGTCAATTCTTGAAACGATGTTGATATCTGGTTGATTAAAGTGTCCGGAACTTCTTGAGATGTATTTCCATTGGCCTTTACAGTTCGAATTATCGAGAATACTTCCAAGCATTCTACTACAATTGTTCCTCTTCTAAGAACAACCGGATAGTAATTTATGTTCAATATTTGCACTGGAATTACCTGACTGGCTTTGTCCAGTGATTTTCCGACAACAACTCCAGTGCCAGTTTTATCATCATCATTCCTGGGCTCAAGCATAACAATACTTCCCTCACAGAAACTACCATGTAAATATGCCTCCAGGATAGTTTCAGTAACGTCTTCGGCCATTAGTGCGCGCACAGCTTTGTCATCTCGTGGATTTAATCAGAGTTCTTCTTCATTCACCATCATCAGTCCCTTCTTCAGCTCAAGCTTAAAACCGTGCTTTGTCATTGCGTTAAAACCGAGTATTAATTCATCTTCAACTTCAGCTACCAGCGCACGATGTTTAAAGGCGGTTTTTCCAGTAGTGATGGTGACGTAGGATGTGTGAGACGAACCAAACGAGCTACGTCGGCTTCAAGTTCTTGAATGCATTCTTTTGAACTCTGATATCGGTTCCTCAGCTGCGTCTGGTATACCTGCACCAGATGCCGATTGCCATCTAGCATATCTAACCGCTTGACTAGTTGGTCGTAGACTTCCTGTTCTTCTTCCTCCAGCGTTTGTAGGATGTCGATAGCGTCTCCACGTAACGAGACAGTCAACGCTGTAGCCTTCTCCGTGGACGTCCAGTTATGTGCTTTCGCAGCCGTATTATTTTAAATAATTCGGCCATGAAGATTTTCCATCAAATTCCGGTGTTTTTATATGCATTGTTGACGTAGTATCTGGTTTTACTACTTTCCTTCCTTCCTATACACTGGCTTTTGGTACATTTATCTCGTATTTCTTCAATCTTCTTGTCACACTCATCTTTTAAATTCTTCAGATCTTCTTCGGTTTTTTTAGATTCTCCTCTAATTTTTCTTCTAAACTTCTAGAATTTTTTTCTAATTTCTTCTAAACTTCTAGAATTTTCTTCTAATTTTTCTTTTAATTTTTGTTCTAATGTTCTAGAATTTTCTTCTGCTTTTCTAGCACTTTCTGCTATTTCCTGTTTTAATTCTTCTTTTAATGTTTGAGAATTCTTCTGCCAATTCTTCTTGTAATGTTCGAGAATTTTTTTCTAGAACTTTCTATTTATTTTTCTTCTAATGTTCTAGAATTTTCTTCTGTCTTTGTAGAACTCTATTAATTTTTAGTCCACTGTTCTGGAACTTTTTCTGATTTTCTAGAACATTCTGCCATTTCCTGTTTTAAGTCTTCTTTTAATGTAATGGAATTTTCTGTCATTTCCTGTTTTAATTTAGCAATGTCGGACCGGCCATATAAGTAATCTTCAGGATTTTCACCATCATCGGTAAATGCCTTTCTTGAAGTACTGACTTTCTTCCTCTTGTTTCCAAATCCCGTTCTTCCAGTACTCTATTGAGATCACTTACTTTTAATTCGCTTAATTTTAATTGTTTACTCGCCATTTTATTTATCTTTATTTACACTTCACAGTTTATTAACAAGCCTACACCTGATACCAATTGTAACGTTTATTTATTTGGGTGAAGTGTAAAAATCAAAGAAATATTATTAATTAAAATAATACGTTTATTAAACGATAAATAATTAGTATAAATAGGCTACCGGTGTAATTAACGTCTAGCCGTATGGGTTTTTCCGCTGCCGGGGATTACGTCATCGCTAGGGAATATTCTACCAGTAGCGACGCTTGTATACTCTTAAGTCAGGGGCGCACGCAAAATAAATATAATGTAATATTTATTTTACGGTAAAAACTGTAGAATTAAAAGTTGCAAAACTGTTTTTATATTTTTTCTTATGTTTTTGGCTTTTCCGCAATTTTGAAAAAGCTATAAATTATTATTTATTGGTGTATTTTTATACTTTATAGAGTAAATTTAACTTAAAGACGTGGTAAAGGACTTAGTATGCGGTTATATAAAAAATGAACGTCGAGTAAACTGTTAAAATCAAGTAACAAAAGATAAATATTTGACGGGTAATCCAACGATCATTTCTTGAAATACCGCATACTTAATTCTGTTTTTGTCGCGTTTTTAAATTAAGTTTATTCGGGCATCACAAAGGTAAATTTATAAATTTTGACACTAAAAAAAAACTTTTTTTTTATATATATATAAATCACCTCGTACAGTTTTATAGGTAATATCTGATAAAAGTATTCTTCAATGATAAACACCTATGTCACGAACACTTGTATTCGTCATGTAGTATGACAATTTTTAAGATATTAAGAATATTTGTCTAATGTAAACAATAAAGTAAATTACATGGCCGTGGCGTAGATTACGTTAAATTATTACTGGTGCTGAAACCACAAGGACCATTTCCATTTAAATGATTTGGTATATTGACAATCTCCTTCGTTTAAAAATTGATGTTTCCTCCTTCTTGAGCAAACATTTCAACAGGTGAGTTGGTAGGCCAGCCCTGGCTACGGACGGCAGTTGGCAACTTACCAAGCAATTTAGAAACGAACGCTAACATATAATTAAATGCGGTCCGAGCACCAACCCACAATCGTGCTGCACTCGCTTGAGGTTCTACCACTAACTGCTTATTTCATAAATTATGTGAAAAACAAACATACCAAGCAAGTAAAGTATACCGAGTTGACGAGAACTCTCGAAAATACGCAATTTTACCTTCTCAAATACCCGCAAGATGGTATAGTAATAATACATAAAAGAAGTCTCGGTAATGCTGTCAACACTCGTATGGTTCACCGGCTCACACGTAAGCAAATGATAGTGTGGTCTCTATCTCGCAAATTGAAAATTAAAAACGTCAAATGGATCATTCACCTAATACATTTTTTTCCATTTTTATTGTTTCCTGATGGGGTCCTGCACCAAAGTAACAAATGGGGTATGTGACTAAATTTCAATTTTTACATATACAAGATCAAAAAAGAAAATATCTGTATTTTTTAAAATTTATTAATTGTTTGGAGTTTACGAGAAAAGTATTAAAAATTTGGAGAAGGGGTATAGTGATGTCCCTATGGCCCGAGTTTGGTGTACAAAGACAGACAATATCGTTGCCTTAGTGGCAACACTAACTATCTCATGTTTTGGACAGAACGAGTTGTCAATCCATTTCTTATACAAAATTGCACAGGATATCGATTGGGCAGCTCAGTTTTCCGATTTTTCGCGAAATTTTGACTAATAAATGGTTGACAACTCGTTTTGTCCAAAAACTGAGATATCCGGTGTTGCCAATTAGGCGACGATATACCCTAGCGGTTGATAGCGGTAGAATTTTAAACTCAGGTCTTATTAATGTCGCGCTTAATATCCCTTCTCTAAAACAATCAATTCAAACAACTATATTATTATTATTTTTTATTGTATTTTATTGTTACACACTTTGTAATACATTCATATATGTGGTGATATATCGACGTGTTGACGGCTGAAGCGACAAAAATTGAAAAATCAAGTTATATACATCAACGAAAAGCTTGTAAAGCGATCTATTCACTTGTGTCGTCGTTTTAAGCGACAAAAAAGATGTACGGGAGTTATTCCATATTATAATTTTGCGCAAGCGCCACCGTGGAAGCTATATGTCGCTTATGCCATTTATTTTGTGTCACCACAGCAAAAAAGCAGCTGCTAATCTTTAGATTATTTTGATTCTGTTGAATGTGGCTTTCATTAAGTCGTAAGTGACATTTACCTACACTAAAATATAAGGCTTTTACAAGCCACTTGTGTTTACTTCTTTTTTTATTTAAAATACGAGAACGTTAAGTGAAACTTAAGTATTACGATGAATTTCTTAATTACGTTCTTCAAATTATATTTCTGTATGTCGTAGTATTTTATAATAAAACATAACTAAAAGATAAATTTCGCTTATGTCATTTTCTTGCAGATTGCGTGCAATGTCGTCTCGGTCAATAAAAATTTTGAAACTCGCAAAAGAAACTAAAAAATTTAATGAAAATCAATACGCTAAAAAACAGACTGATTTTTTTTTTGTAACATTGTAGACTGCCATTATGTGATTATAGTGTATAATTATATTACTTTTGATACCTATAATATTACCACTGTATTTCTTAGAATAATTGTTAATTTGCGTTGAATAAAAGAAATACAGTTGAAATAACAATAATCATAATTTTTTTCTGCCTTACGTCCTTACCGACAAATTTGTAACCAATTAGAATTGACAGAATCATCAAAACATAAAAAGACATAAGCAACGTTTTCAAAATTGCTAATTACTACAATGTAATAAACGACGCCAATATTACGGAATTGTATAAATCTTATGAATAAGACAAAAAAAAATCGACAAATTTAACATATATAAACATTCAATGTATGTTCGAATTTTTTCAGCAACAATAATACAAAAATATGTAGTACGTAGAACTCTAGAAAACGGTTTTTTGCTTTTAACTCAAATATCTACTTTTGTCGCTTACGTTGTTTTGCCGTGAACACGTCGATATATATGAGGGTGAGTTTTCTCCATGTTTCTTTATAACTTTTCTACATAGCATTGGTCGTTGATGAAGATGAAATGATGAAAGACACATACAACAACCATGTCTTATCCGGGTTTTGAACCTAGGACCCTTGGAATGTGAAGCGATGGTGCTACCGCTACTCCATCTGGATCGGCAACTATGTTATTATGAAATAATGTTTAATTTTTAGTATTAAAACTAGTGTAAGGACTAGCGAAAACTCGGCTACGCCGAGCTTCTCCTAGGGCTCCGCCAATAGTGTTTTATGATAGTCTATACGTACATCCAATCCGTCCAGGCATACTTTAAATGTGAAGTGCTACCGCTAACATTATTCTCATTATTGCAAATTTCAGACAAAAGCCGATCGACCTGCCAAAGTTTTGTCATTGATATCTGACAGCCCTTAACAAGACCTCTCATTTGATACCAATCTCGACGTATTTCTGACAATTTTATGCAAAAAACAATAGCCGATTTAACTGTAAAAAATTTGTCAATTCTGCCTGACAGCCATTGAAAAAACATTTCATTTAATACCAAACACGTCATGGTTTTGTCTACTTTATGCAGGAAACAATAGCTGATCGAGTTGTCAAAATTTTGACAATTCTGCATGGCAGCCCTTGAGAAAACATTTCATGTGATACCAAACACGACATGGTTCTGACAACTTTATGTAAAAAGAATAACCGATCGAGCTGTCAAAATTTTGACAATTCTGCATGGCAGCCGATACACGACATGGTTCTGACAACTTATCCACTCTGTCTTTCCCGCTCTCCTTGTTCTTGAAATTCTTTCTATACACCTCGTCTTTTCCGTCTTTCTCGTCCTTGACGTTCTTCCTACGTTTCTCATCATTCTTGTAGTTTTTAATACATTTTGTAAAATGTATTTAAAAAACAAAATATAAATTACCAATAAATATGAGATAAATTCATTAGAAATACCTACTTCGTTTATTACATATTCTTTTCTTCAATTTTACATATTATTTATTCATATTTAACATTTAAAAGGACGACAACCGATACGACGTTCATAATTTGTCATTAACATATCAAATATGACAGATAACAGCTTTTTTTCTTTCTCGTCCATGACGTTCTTCCTACCTTTTTCACACTTTCTGGCCTTTTTTAATAACCTCAGATATTATGTAAAAATCTATTTACAAAATAAAATGTAAATTAATTATAAACATAGCTTAAATTCATTAAAATACCTGCCTCGTTCAATTCATATTCATTTCTTCAATTTTACATAATATTTATAGATATTTAGCTTTTAAAAAACGACCACCAATATGTTAATAACCTCAAACATTTTGAAGAATCTATTTATAAAATAAAATATATAAATTAACAATAAACATAGCTTAATTTCATTACATGTACCTACCTTTAATTTATATTCTTCTCTTCAATTTTACAAATCATTTATACATATTTAGCTTTTTAAAGGACGACAACCGATACGCCATTCATAATTTGTCATTAACATTGACATATCAAATGTGACACATGACAGAGTTTATGTTCTTAAATTTATGCATAGTTTCTAAGATCCATTGTTTTAATTGCCCAATTTTAAACGTGAATCTATCCTTTTAGTATAAGGACTAGCGAAAACTCGCTTCCCCTAGGCCTCCGCCGATAGTGTTTTATGACAGTCTATACGTACATCCAATCCATTTAGGCATACTTTAATCTGAAAGTGCTAACGCCAATAGTCTTCAGTTTCATATACCCAAGTTCTCTCTTCTCTCAGACAAATTATCTTTATGCCAAAAACAAAATCCAATCAACTTGTCAACATTTTTGACACATGTACCTGACAGTCCTTAACGAGACCTCTCATTTGATACCAAATATGACATATTTCTGACGACTTTTTAAAAAAAAAACAAATGATCAAGCAATTTATATTTTGTCAATTCTGCACGACAACCATTCAGAAAACATTTCATTTGATACCAAACACGATACGAATCAGACCTTAAAAATGACTCAAATTCTATCGATTTGAAATTTGTTCCATTATCCGTTACTACAATTTGTGGTAACCTAAATCTGGCAAAGATTTCTCGTAACTTAGAAATGGTATCTTGTGAGCATATTGAAATTGTTGGAATTACTTCTATAGACTATTGAACACTTAATTTTTATAATAGTAGTATCCTTCACCGCTGTTTGTGGAATAACAGTTTTCCGCGCTTTCTCCATTTTGAAATAAGTAAAATGTTTCATTTTATTAATTCTTTTTGAATACTATAACGTTTTTATTTATATGGGTGAAGTGTAAAACATAGACAAATATTATTAACTAAAAGAATACGTTTATTAAACGGTAAATAATTAAGGATGAAATATTAAAAGATGATAAAAACAACTAACACTATGATTAAATAATTATAAACACTAAGAATATTATTAAATGCTTAAACACTACGATTATTTATCTATACAATATTTATATCACTACACTTATTTATATAACTACATTTATTTATGTTAACAACTGTTAAACTGTTTATTTATATCACTGAGTTCATTTCTGGTTGCTTGTATATATGAGACTGTCCCTCCGCTTTCTTTCGGCCGGTATTTATACCGCTTATAACATTCTAGAAGACTCGGAAGCGACAATGACCTCCTCTAGTCGCTGCGGCGCCGGGGATTGCGTCATAGCTCTGGAACGTTCTGTCAGTGACGGCGTTGTATACTCTTCTCCCAGGGGCGCACGTCACAATACTTACTTTCTCATGACTGTAGTTCTTTTAAATGATAAATCCTTCTAATATCTTCTTATTTAAAAAATATTTCCATATAAAGATTCAAATTGATATGTCAAATGTGTCTATATTAGGAATAGGAATATTTGTGTTTTATTTAGTTACTTATGGCACATTTGGCAACACTGTCCAAATACATATGAAACGTGAAAAATTATAATTTTTAAATACAATGTTTTAGGCCTTTTTTACCGGTGTGAAATAATTGGCCATTCTCATAATTTATGATTTTGAATTTAGTTTCTTTCAAATATTCTTCATTATGTAAATATTTCCATTTAAAGTTTCAAATTGGCGTGTCAAAATAGCGATATTCGTCTTAAAATATTCAAGGAGGACTAAGATCTTTTGTTTCAATGTACCAAATTTCAATGTTTAATAATTTTTTATTAAACATTATACAGAAAAATGAGCCAAAATAGGAAAATAAGTTGAGTTTGTCTCTATAATATGGAGCAATTTTCATTAAAATCAGTTAAGCTGTTTAGGCTATGGCGGCAAACAAAATTTTCCCAATCGTCGTGATTAAAGAAAATATATAACTATAGATAGTGAATCTGACCGTTTAGTATAAGGATAGAAAAACTATAGCGGGTAATTTTTATATTTTGCGACGTAAATATCTTTTTTTCAAAACCAAACGTCAAAAAATTTACATTTCGGAGAAACAATAAAAAAAATTCATTTCAAAATCGTTCATTGTACGACTATATTTTTTTTTCGTTCATACATATAGTAATATTCAGTAGGCGCTTAATTTGAAATTTTAGGTTATGGCTCGATTGTTTATTTTAAATATACAATACATGTATTTGTCTGCTTTTTTTAACGTCATGAAAATGAAGAAGGGTATGATGATGTTTAAAAACTATTTTTTTAGATATACATAATTTATTGTTTGAATTTACGTATTTCCTGACATGCACATTAAACAAAAAAAAAAAAAACTATACAACAGTGTTGTCAAACATATAACTATCTATCTGAAAATTATTCCATATAGGACAATATGTTATGACAATTGTTTAACATAAAATGATATATAGTTTTCTCGGAACTATTACTTTATTTATATAGCACGAGTCAAAAACAAATAAAAGCAACCATGACTAATCATTAAGTACATACCATATAAAAAAATTGGAAGGGGAGTTTGTGAGAAAAATTGTGACCCCTTAACCACGTTGACTTTTAGTTATGGACCATTTAATTCATTTCTATTATAGATTATCCATTATTTACATGTGTGTTAAATTTACTGCAAATCAAATATGACGTATGTTCCAATATAATGTTAGCTAAATTTTACGTTTTTTTTTCATCGTCTATATTGATATTCATAAAATATGCTCAAAAAATGTCTAATAGACAGTTTATCAATTTGAGCACCAAATATTTAATTATGCTTTAAAAAATATTATTTGAGACGCAACATTTGATCATTAAAATACACAAACGTTGTTCGCGAAAATTTAAACAGTCTTCGTATACAATTTTTTTAATTAAAATAATCTAACCTAATTCACAAAACTTTCACCCGCAAAAAAGTAGTTCTTTAGATAAGTATATAAAAAGCTCAATTATTATTTTTGGTATTTGTTTATTACCTCAGGTTAACAAAACATAATTTTACTAGTTACAATAATAGGAGGAGTCTAAGGTTAAATTATAAATAAAACTAAAACAATTACCCCTTAACCTTAAAATAATAATATAAGCTAAAAGCTAATAATAATAAGCTAAAAGCTTTTAGCTTATATTATTATTTTAAGGTTAAGGGGTAATTGTTTTAGTTTTATTTATAATTTTACTAGGGTTTTTTTATATTTCATATTTACTATACCGGGTAGAAAGTCATACATATGTATTTAGGCATATGCGCATTGCTTTTCAAATTATTATATTAGACAAAAATGCGTCAAATAAAAGTGGCACAATATACTTATTCTCGAATTCATTCCGTATGAATATGCGATATTTATATTCAATACCGATTTTATTGGTTAAATAAAGAATTGAGTCTTACAAATAATATAATCATGGTACGCATTTTAATTTATATTTTTATCTGTTAGAAATAAATCATATTTATTTGTTGACAAGCCAATCGGAACGCTATGTAATCTATTATGATATATAAATAAGTAAACGAAACATATACCCTATATCAAAGCAATAAGAAAATGAACGAAATATATATATGCATCACTTGTTGTACATATATAACAAGACGCAATTATAGATATTGTTTGATTTATGTTGTAGAGTTGTGCCGGGAATATCAATAATCTATGAGCCGAACTATACTTTTATTAAGTAGGTAATGTTTAATTTTCGTAGATATTGTCATATTTGTACTTTTTTTAAAATGGTATAGCCTGTATATTATTGCACTAATTAATAGAAAATATTTTTTGCTTTAAAAAAGTTTAAGGGTCCTTACCTTAACTTGATAGTTTTTGAGATATTAATGAAAATATTTAAATGTTTCTTCTCAAAATAAAGTGTGCGTTGAAAACAAAATTTGTTGAAAGTTGAGTTATTTTGTATTGTATTTGCGCTAAAAAAAATGAGTTGCATACATACAATTATTACTTTGTGTCAATAATGGCAGATTATTCAATTAATGAAAAGTTAGATATGATAAAATGTTATTATTTATCAAATTATAATTCAAGAGAAGCTGTTGTTGAATTAAATACAAATAATGTAAAACAAAATTTATTAAAAAGGCTTTATTTATGTGTACGAGAAAATGGTGGCAATTTTGAACATTTTTTGTAGTTCGATAACATTTATTTTGTATTTATCTATGAGCTACTATGATTATAAAATAATTGTTAATTTATTTCGTACATTATTTTTAATAGTAATATTGTTTTCAACGTACACTATATTTTGAGAAGAAACATTTAAATATTTTCATTAATATCTCAAAAACTATCAAGTTTAGAAGGTAAGAACCCTTAAACTTTTTTAAAGCAAAAATTATTTTCTATTAATTAGTGTAATAATATATATGGTATTCCATTTTAAAAAAGTACAAATATGGCAATATCTACGAAAATTAAACTTTTTTATCAAATTTATACAGATTTAGTTAGCTTATTAAAAGTACTAAACACTTTATTTAAACAATTTTTCGGTATCTATAATAACTTCCGAGAAAAAAAGTGTTTCCAATTTCGCATTCCACCCTGTATATAATACTCAGGTATAATGTAATAGGGAACAATGATTGTTTTAGTTGAATTATTACTTATAAATACAAATTATTTTAAAACCCACTATTTTTATTTTATACATCATCTACATTGAAAGTGATCTGAAGTTCTAGAAAGTATTAATATTCGTTAAGCCGTAATATATTTTTTTTAAATAAGTATTCTATGACGTAGATGTTAAACTCATTTTGTTATCAAACAGTAGAGTACGCCTAATATTATTATTATTATTATAATATGTATTATGTTATTGCCCTAATAATATAATATGAAATTAAACAATATAGAACAAAGTTGTTTTTTATGCAATTAATTAGTAACTTTTTTTGTTTATTTAGATTTTTGGCCATGTTCGGATTTTGTGAATAACTCCTTAATTACATTATTTAAATAAATGTATCATTTCATCTTATTACACATTTCTGAGCGTGTTAATTAGCTTATAGATTTCGGTAATGACGATATGGGTACTCGATGTATAGTTCGTATCCAAATGTGTAATAATTAACAGAATATCGACGGATGATGGATAAATTGAAGGAAATAAAATATACTCCTTGTTGCAAACGTTTCGGATTTTTATTAATCCATCCTCAGTGCTGGAGGAAAGGAAGAATAAATCGTTACAGAATAAAATACAGCAAAAGCCCAGCAATAATTACACATTAATAAATAAATAACGCTTACCAACAGAAGATTGTTACAATAAATTTATTAATGTGTAATTATTGCTGGGCTTTTGCTGTATTTTATTCTGTAACGATTTATTCTTCCTTTCCTCCAGCACTGAGGATGGATTAATAAAAATCCGAAACGTTTGCAACAAGGAGTATATTTTATTTCCTTCAATTTATCTATCATCCGTCGATATTCTGTTAGATATGGGTACTGTTGATTCGCCCGAACTCCATTCAGTTTAGTTACTAAAAATACATAGCCACGCAACCCTATAAGAATTTTTAACACTTTCTTTTTATTTTTATACGACGAAAACTAGTGCTAATTAGAATCTAGTGAGGCACCATTACTGTTTTGATAAAATCATCCTCCATTTACTCTTTTTTCCCCAATTATCATCAACTATCACAACAAACATTTGATGTGTTGTGAAATCATGGAATTTAATGAAAGTCTTTTTGTCCCTTCGAAAGGGACGATGCAAGATAAGTGCTGCTTGACTCAGCAATCTACTAGTATAGTCAGACAGTCAAGTCAAGTCAGTCCAAGCATTGACCGCTGACATGTCTAAGTGATGGATCATTAGAATTAACATACGGATGGAGGCGTATGTTTACACGACGACCAAAAAATATAATAATTTATTTATAACAAACTATAGATGGTAAATATTAAAGTCGTTTATGCGTTTATGGGATGCTTATACAGGGTGAACACGAGAATTCTTGACATTTTTTTGAAATATGTACCATCTGTCCAGTAAAACTTTAAACGGTGCTTTAGATATTTAGCTTATTCCCCAGATCAAAAATATGTCTAATAAATGTACATCCTTTTCGATTTAGTTACCAAAATACTGGAAGTCAAAATTTTATAAATAACAGTTAATTTTCAAATTAGTAATATCAAGTTATAATCAGGTCCAGTACTAATAAAAAAAAAGGTTTGTGACAAATTATTAAAATACGACTAATCTGAAATTATTATATACAAAATTTTTATCAATAAATAAAACTTTTCAATTCATAATCTTAATAAAAACCATTCGTGCTAATATGGTAATATTCAGTGAAAATATTATAATTTTATATTACCTATTCAAAATTTCACACTGGTAACAGATCTAACATGTGGTTGGATAACAGAGATACAAAATGCAAAAAACTTTAATTTTTACTTTGCACACTAAGGATGGCAGATAATCTGACGTCACATAATTTGAAATTCAATGAAATATTTTAACAGTTATATTTCAATAGCCATACAGATTTCGAAAGTGTAAAAAACACTAAAATTCATCATATTATTCAATCTTTCTTAATGAATAAATCGAAAAATGAGTATCGAGCCGTGCTGAACAAAATATCGGGAAACAAAACCAATACGGGCAACAAAAAAAAAACTGAATAAAACGTAAAGCTACAAATGTACAAATTTGACGAAATATCCAGCGGAAATATTCTAAACAAGGATCATGGTTTCATGGTCTCCGGGTTATAGTGCTTGTACTCGTAAAACCGTTACAAAATCCATTAATAAAGCCATATCTGCATATTTTATTTTAAAAAAAGTATAATATATTCATCATCACTAAAGTTATTTATGTGAAATAAGGAAATAATTAAAGTGCATTAATGACAATTTTTAAGAAAAACAATGTATAAACCTTTTTGTTTTAAAATTGAAAATTACTTGTTATTTATAAAACTCTTGGCAAATAAAAGAAATACCAAAGAAATTATATTTAAGCTCCGTTTAAAAAGTACTATGTGAACGTAGTGACGTGTATGAATTCCGTCATATTCCGTTGTAAAGAAAACGTTAATTGAGCAATACAATGAATACCACTTTTTCACTTCTGGGACAAAATTAATTTATATACATTTTTAAATAAATTTCAATGAAAAATTACTTCATTATAAATACACTGCAAAACTAAGTAAAAGTTTGTAAATTACCGTATATTATATTCCTAATGGACAATGTTTTGATTTATTACTTGAAATATTTATTCACAAATTACCGTGAGGAGCTGTTATTTCTTCGCTCAACACCTTTCCATAAAAGAAACAAGATTAAATTACTAACCATTAAGATTTATTGCACACAAATAAAATATTATGCTATTTACTAACTCTTTTAAATACATTTTCTGTACAAGCTGAATACCCGTGACATAAGCGTTTAATATAGATTAATTAATTATAATAGTCAACTATTCGCTTATTCAGAATAACCTGCTGACCGATTAATTGAAGTAACCAATTTTCTATTTATATAAACTACAGTAACCGGTTAGTAGATTAACCGCTTAAACGAGTATTTTACAACATTAAGCAACATAACAATGAAAAAACCGAAAATATATGAAAAATTTTGCATTTATATAAGTAAGTACATACATATATCATTGAAAAAACTCGGTATGGATTTTTTTATACATACTTATTAACTAGTGCTGTCTAATACTGTAGTAACCGGTTAACAATAATTACTAACCGGCTAACCACGAATCGGAAGTTTAACTGCGTCAACTAGTCTAAAGTGTTAGCCGGTTATTTGATTAACCGGCTAACCGTAAAAAAACGGCTATTCAACTACAAGTAATCGGGTAACTGGTTAACCGGCTAACAGTTAATATAACTTAGTAAAGCAAAAACAATTTACCTACTTAGCTCAAAATAAAATTTCGTTAATTGGATTTATTATTATTATTATTAATAGCCAAAACTATCGGATTATTATACGCAATAACCGGCTAACCGGCTAACCGACTAAGAAATAAACGGGTACGCGAAAGCTTTTTAACCAATTAACTTTTCAACCGATTTTTCTATTTTTTGTAAACCGCAGTAAGTTGTTAACTGGTTAATAGTTAACACTGTTATTAATTGTGAATAATATTGTATTACGGGTATGAGGACTATAAATTTTTCAAACAGAAATTATGTCACCGGACTAGTTAGGGTTAATGAATAATTGTATTTATTATTTTACGTATTAAATTAATTTAGTTTGTATTTAAATATCGTTCTTTTGGTAATATACTTTATCTCAGTAATTGTATTGGAAATAAATTATTTATTATTATTAATGTATATTGTATGTATATGATTTGGACGACAATAAAACATAAATTCAAAGACTGCCATCTATGTGACACATGACGGACATTTTACCATCGAAGTAGATTTCTATATAGCAGAATTGTGCTTCGACAATAGTTAGTTTAAAATCCAATAGATGTCGCAGGTAAATAAAATAACTTTTATTTAAAAATTGCAATGTAATTTTCATATAATATTGTTTATTTAACAAGAACCTTGATGGGTATTTTGTAAATGTTGTATGTATTGCTGTACTTTTCTTACTTTAAATATCAAAGCTGCGTAATCTCTACATTGTTGAGACATTGTGCGGTCTCTACAGTATACCCAAATGTATACTAAAAAAAAATTATTATTAAATAACACCTTGGCAAAATAGTACTTATAGTTACTTATGGAATTGCTCGAATTATTCATTTCACAGTAATAAAAAACTGCTGTAGTCAAATAATCAGTTCCCATTAAAGTTAAAGTTTTTGTTATTCCTAAAAAATATTATTTTACTTTTTTTTATATATTTTTTTTTTTAATTACCTGGACTAAATGTCATTTCCATTTCCGGTTGTGAAGTTAATTCAAATTTACCGCGAACATTTTGAATTTCATTGTTTCTGCAATTATAAAAAAAATGTATTTTGAATCATAAACAAAATTAATTTTGTATACAGACTCATTTCTGTAAGTATGATTTAGGTGTATATTGCGTCCTTTATTTTCAATATCTATAGATACACAAGACGTTTCTCTTTGTAACAGATTTGGTGTGGAACTTCTTTGGACTTCAAACCATGGCCCTGTCATCTATAAAGATAATAATTCATATTTCTTTAATAGTCTATTATAAACATTCTCAAATAATAATAATAATAATAATAATAAAATATACAAATTTTGGAAAAGAGGAACATTATAAATTTTGGTTGCCAATTTTCTTTACCATAAAAATAAGTTAAAATACATAATTATTATTTAAAAATAAAATTGTACTTACCGCTAACCAATTACATGGTAATTTTGATGCATGGTCAGCGCATTGCCCGTCTACATTTACAATAAAGTATATGCTAATAATATAAAATGCGTATGAAATCATTTTGTTATACTTAGTACACACATACGCATATAACCAAATATAAATAATACGTGGTACTATGTAAATTACTACATATATATATCAACTATGAACACGATAAAATGTATTTTTAATTAATTTTATCTCATATTTATATTTTGAAGTTATTTTTTCTATCAATAAGTTATCTTTATGATATGAATTTATAAACACGAATTCTCTCAAAAATACCAATTACATTTAATTAAATTTCGTACAATATACAGGGTAGTAGCGGTTAGAGGGATTTAACATACGATACTAGTTTTCTGCAATTTCCTGTTCTTCTCTTAATTTTACGGTATAAACTGTAGAGTGCAACGTTATTTAGAATTACATTTTTCATACAAAATTATTATTACGAGTACACTTTTTATTATACTTTTAGTTTCTTCACAATTTAAAAAAAATAATTTCAAAATTTGTGTTAATTAGTAGGTACTTATCGAAGTGACTGTCCACTCTTTATATTAATACAGCAAATACGTCTGTATTGTTTATTAATAGAAATGGTATAATACATCTATAAAAATACTATAATATTTTATAAAAAATTGTAAAATATTAGAACAATTTGTTATTTTGGGCAATTGTCTTGATCTGTCTGAAAATAATGTGCACGATTTATGTTGTTTTGTGCAATTACTTTATACGCAGAGTTAACTACTTCTGCAGAGGGATGAGATTCACGGGCTAAAATCCATGACGACACTAAAGAAAAAGATAAAAAAATAGTAAAGCATAATTGTTTTATACAATATACATAGTTCATTTACTTACGAAATTGAATTTGGCCAATTTGTCTACAAGACCATACTACGGAATAATTAGCATAGTCAGTTCCAAGAACCCAGTATGCACCACGCATGGTTTGACCTACAATATCCAACAGATAGTATTGTAGATTATATGTTATACAGGATGTAATTTTTAAAACGCGTTATAAGGCTATAACCTAGAAAAATAGTTTTTTTAGCTGCGAAAATTTTCTAAATTTACAGAAAAATAATTGGTATGGTACATATTATAGGAAAAACATGACATGTAACATTTCTGTTTCATATAAAGCCACAAAACAAATTTAAAAATTAGCGAAATTAAGAAAAAATCTCATTAACCATGAAATTGAGAGTAACATAATAGTTTTTGACTTAAGACAACGCATTAATAGAAGATTATTTACATTTTATTTGTCATAATAATTATTATTTGGTTTTTCTTCATGTTAGGTTAGGTAAAAAATGACAATGTTTTGTTATATTGTTACTGACAGTTTCATGGTTAATGAGATTTTTTATTAATTTCGCAAATTTTTATATTTATTTTTAGGCTTTGTATAATACAGAAATGTAACGTGTTTACCATAATTTTTTTTTTATATTTATATATTTTTTTTCTTTATAATTGCAACAATTCTTTTTTCTATAAATTAATATAGTAACTTTTGAAAGCTTAAAAAACTGTTTTTCTATATTATAGCCCTATGACACGTTTAAAAATTACACTCTGTATATGAATATCAATATACAATTAGTTTCTATATCAATAATATAAACATTTATTATTAAATGTGCCGGATATAATGGCTTAATATAACCTTTATGACATTTAATTATACATTGAAAATATAATTGATCTAGTTTTATTTAATATTTATTAATGAATAATAGAAACGTTTTTACATTTTTCCAAAAGTAATGGTTGTTATTCGGCTGCTATTTATTGAATGTAATTTAACCTAATCTATCCTAATTTTACCTCACCTATTCTAATCTAAATTAACCTTGACTGATCTAACCATAACATAAACCTGGACGCAATAATCATATTTATTTTACAAAATACTGATCATCAGTATGTATAAAAAATATTGTTCAAATAAAAAAATATATATATATATATATATATATATATATATATATATATATATATATATATATATATATATATATATAGTATATTTAGTGAAAAAATATTCAGTTTTTAAGTTTTAAATAAAATAGTGTACAAGAATATAAATATCTCGTAAAGTTTTCATATTGTAACGTGCGCCCCTGACTTAAGAGTATACGAGCGCCGCTACTGGCAGAATATTCCTGAGCGATGACGTAATCCCCGACGGCGGAAATACCCATAGGGCTAGACGTGTTAATTACACCTGAATCTTTTGTATTCAATGTCATTATGGCGTCAGAAAGTTCGAGAAGGACATTGCGTTATATAAATCCGTCGCCAAAACCAGCAGATATAGTCTGTTATATAGAGGCAACGATCAATGAACAGTGGGTGATATAAATAAACATTCTACCAGTTGTCAACATAAATAAATGTAGTTATATAAATAAATGTAAAAAATAATAAATAATAATATTTCATCACGGCATATTACCCATTGCCGGGTGTGCCAATCTGCTTTGTATACAGATGTCGGTAATGATGGAATATTTGTACCGTGTGGGCGCTTACCAGGCGTCACCTCACGGGCACTCATAGATGGCGTGGAGAGTGCACCACAGGGATCAATTTTGTGCCATTAAAATTCGATGTAATTTTTGGCGTCGGTCGGGATCGAACCCGGGTAGTGATATAAATATTGTTAAAACAAATAATTTTAGTGTTTATAATTATTTAATCATAATGTTAGTTATTTTTATTATCTTTTTAATATTTATCCTAATTATTTATCGTTTAATAAACGTATTATTTTAATTAATAATATTTCTTTGATTTTTACACTGCACCCATATAAATAAAACGTTACAATATTTTTTTATAACATAGTTTATATAGAATGTACCAAATATTATAATTACATAGGTAGATACATACATTGTGTAAATTTTAAAGCAAATTAATAAAAAAAAAACATTTACAAGAACGCAAAATACAAAAATATTTTTGATTTGCATAAAACAAATGCATTTGTCATTATTATTAATATTATTATTTATTTTTGTTTTTCTAAAACTAATATTGCACTGTGTATTTTTTTCGCAAAATTTTGAGGAAATTTTAAAAATTTAGTTATATGTTTCCTTATAAAATTCTGAGTCTAGTGTTGTATAATTTATATTAAGAAACATAAAATTTATCTAAAGGATAAAAAACTATAACGGTAAATTCTAGTATATTATTTTAGAGAAGTTGTTTTTTTGTAAAAAAAAATACCAACCTAGTACACCAGGAAATTCCACTGTAAGTCTAGCTTCATTTTCCGGTCCATCAAAATAGCCGGTTCCATTAATAGTTTGCCTATTTCCTAACCTAGAAAATATAAATAACTAATTAATTGGTAATCACTATTATGAGATGACACTAAAAATTTATATTTATAGCTATTTTTTAATTTTCTTGATATATTTGTAAACTAGGGTTAGGGGTAATAACACTATTCTGGACTTCCATTGTCTTTATTTAACAAAAAGTAATAATAACACACAACGTTTCAATTGCTAAAGTATCTGCAATCGTCTTCAGGTGAATACTAACAACCATAGAGACTACTGGAGCTTATATACTAAAGACATAATTAGTGAAGCGATCAAGCGTACAGGATGCAAGTTAGCGAAGCAAAAGCTTAGGTAGTAACATTAACTTTCATATTTTAAATTGGATCCCCTACATATTTTTACATATTTGGAATCTACGTAAAATTAAGAATGCAACGATTTTTTTGAAATGCATTTTTGTTAAAGAAATAAAGTACAAAAATGTAATAGAAAATGATGAATAATTAACCTGCTGAGTCATATCAGACAGGTTGTGAAAACAGTTGAGATAATATTAATATTGAGTTATATGTAAGTTAATTGTTTAAATAGTATGCTAGACAGGATGACACTGAAAAAATAACTTTTTTAATTATAATTATTTTTAATTTTCTTTATATATTTGTAAACTAGGCTTAGGGATTAACAAATCATGCTATTTAGCATGGTGGTAGCGCGTCCAGTTCAACCGGAAGTGACAGTTATATTTCACTAATCCTTGGATGGTTCAGACTCTCCCCTGCAAGCGCCAATAGTCTAGAAAGATAAAAAATGGATGTATAGTGAGTGCTTAGGATCAACGTAAATACGCAAGGCCAGTGGCGTAGCCAGGAATTTCGTTTGGGGAGGGTTCAAACCAGGGGTGTCCGGGTTTTTTTTTTGAAAAACAGGATACTAAATAGAGGGTTTTAAACTAATTTTAACACTTTTCATAATCGAAAAAAACTTCAATTTTCAAAGAAATCTTTTTTAAATTCATGATTTTTCAATATTTTTATCTTTTATGATGAAGCAAAGTAATTGTGTTTTATACAAATAAACATAAATATAATGTTTTCAGCAGACAAATCAGTTATGTGGGTAAATGCAATGAAGTCTTCTTTCAGGATCGGTTTGAAAACTGCTCTTTTCCAGACACATCAAGCGTTTCATCTCCTAAAATGGAAAAACAATCTGCACTGTTTACAGATTGAACAACTTTTTTCTGTATAAGTTTTCCACAAATGTCAATAATTTTGTTCTGGACTTCAGGGCTAATATAGGTTGCATTTCGTGCACAATTAAAAATGTGCTTTTTTAAACTTTCATCGGTGACTGCTCGGTGCCTGAGAAAGGCTCGAAATTTGCCCTCCTTTTCTAAAGGTTTTTCGGCCGTCAGTGGCCCACTGTCCCGATGTCCCCGAAGGGGTATTTCATTTTCTCCACAGAGTATAATTGTGTCAATTATAGGTTTGAGTGAAGCTCTGTTTTGTTCTTTTTCTTTCTTCTTCTGCGAATCCAACATCACTTTGATGTCTTCTACGCTACACAAGAAAATTTGTGATACTCAGAGTTGCTGTGAGAGGTGAATTTATTTATTGCGTCTTTCCACTTTCTATAAGGCATAGTTACTAAGGCACCCAATTTTTGGTGTTGGCCTTTACCAGTGAACTCCTTGGCAAATAACACACAAAACTTGCAATAAGTTCCATCCTTAGCCTTAGAATAAGCCAGCCAATTGAACCTTTTTAGCCAGGTGCTCTGAAACTTTAACTTTTTATTGTTAATGACGGTTACTGGAAAAATAAAACTCTCATCTGGATAAAATAAATCATTCAGCACTTTACTTTTCAAATCTGTAGTTTTACGAAACTCTGTTTTGGAGTGAAATAACTGGTCAGAAACTATGCCAATATCTACAGAGGTTAGACCAATGCTTACTTGAGAATCTGTAGGCCTACTAGTACTGGATTGGTCACGAGATGATGAACAACACGGAGTTGGAGTAAACGTACTGCTTTCTTCTTCTATCGAACCAACAGTGGTTTCTTCTACCTCTCGTGGCAACAGTGAAACTAACACTTTGTCACTTGATTCCGAATCCGTTTTTAAAGTTTTTGGTTTGAAAAACTGATCAATGGTTCTCTTACTCATTTTTAAAAGAAGCAGTAGTGAGGAGTACAATAAAAACTTGATTCCTTAACGTTAAACAAACATCAAAAGAACAACACTCATCCCGTCACTGTCACTACAAAGTATAAATTAGCTGACGACACGACAGAAGTCACTACCTCAACTACACACAAGCAAATCTTCAGCTGTAATCGTAATGGCGGACAGCGGACCGGCGGGCCTGACAGGGTGGAACAATGGATCTGTGCTTCCACTAGCGCTGGGCCGCGGGCACGTCTGCCGTGCGAACTAGACAGTAGACAGTCCACAATCGAAACTCGGCCAGCTATACAAACACCGCCATTACACTACCAGAGCGGCCGAGCCCAAACGTACCGTTTGATAATTTATTATTTAAACAAAAGGACAAACCTATTTTTAACAACGGTATGATAATTTAATATTTGTAAACAAGAGTAATGATAACTCTCCTTTCTTTCTCCTGCTCCATGCTTAATTTATTTTTTAATATATCTTAATATTTGGGGAGGGGTCCGGACCCCCGGACTCCCCCTCGCTACGCCACTGCGCAAGGCCTCAGCCCAACTTTGAGATTAGGATAGGATTAGGTACCAGTCCCAGCCAGTGCGGCTGGGACTCTTCCTCAGCCCGCAAGCGAGGATAAGCTGAACCGCAAAACAGCTCTTTCTCAACACCGCAGCGTAAGAGCAACCAGTCCCAGCCGCATTGTAGACTCTTCCTCAGCCCGCAATCGAGAGTACAGCTAAACCGCAGAACAGCTCTTTCTCAACACCGCAGCGTGAGAGCAACAACATACAGGGTGTTTCAGGACTAGTGTAACAAATTTTAACACCTTATTCCTGAGGTCATTTTACGCCAAAAAATGTCATATGAACATAGGTCCTATTCCTTCTAGTTACTAAAATACAATAGGTTGAAGTTCTATAAATAACACGAAATTTTCTAATTTTTGTAATCAAGGTACTTTCGGAAAACAAGAGTTATTATTGAAAAGTCGTACCTTATTTGTATTAATTAATTAATTGTCTTAATTAAAAATTGTTGTACTTTTGATTGTATTTTTGTTTCATAATGGATGGTTATAGTACTGCTGAATATGCAGATATGATTTTTATTTATGGATTATGTAATGGCAATACCCGTTATGCGTCCAGAGAATACCAAGACTGATATCCAAATAGACGCTAACCTTCCCATTGCCTATTTGCACGCATTTTTCAGCGTCTACGTGAAACTGGATCAACAACTGTACGGGGAGGTGTTCAAAATGATGGCATTGGTGTTAATAATAACGTTGAAGATGAAGAGAATGTAATTGATGCTGTTCTCGATAATCCTGAAATCAGCACAAAACGCATCGCTGCTCAATTACACATGTCTCACAGCACTGTTTGGCGGATATTAAACCGTGAGGAATTACATTCCTATCACTTTCAGCGAGTTCAAGCACTGCAACCCGGAGACTATGGTCCTCGTTTAGAATTTTGTCGCTGGTTTCTCCGTCAAAATTTAAATGATCCTGACTTTATTTCCAGAGTGTTATGGTCTGATGAAGCCCAATTCACGAGAGATGGAGTAAAAAATTTCCATAATTACCATTTATGGAGCATTGAAAATCCACATGCGATTGTTCAGTCCCGTTTTCAGCAAATATTTAGCATAAATGTCTGGGCAGGAATTTTCAATACTAGATTACTAGAAATTGAAGTTTTAATTGACCGATTAACAGCTGATGGCTACAGAAACTTTCTGGAAAACAGACTACATGAACTAATAGAAGATGTTCCACTTCTTGTACGACAACAGATGTGGTACCAGCATGATGGTGCTCCTCCTCACTATGGTAGACAAGTAACTGAGTGGTTAAACCATAACTTTCCCAATAGGTGGATTGGACGTGGTGGTCCAAACTATTGGCCTGCAAGATCTCCAGACTTAAGTCCTCTTGATTTCTATCTATGGGGACACTTGAAACAAGAAGTTTATAGGGTAAACACGCGTGAACAGTTACTTGAACGAATTATGAATGCATCTGTTGCCATTCGTAACGATTAAAATGTAATTTATCGTGTATATGATTCTATGATTCGCCGATGTCAAGTATGCATACGAGTTCAAGGCGCGCATTTTGAGCACTTGCTGTAATTTTTTTTAAACTTGTTATCTTATTTCATATTGTGTTAACCTATTCCATGTTGTTCTGTGTTTAGAATTTATTTATTTGTCTATTTAATAATTGTGTCATCGTATGTTTTGTTGTCCAAATCGTATTCGTTAATATTAATAAATAAAATTAATTAATACAAATAAGGTATGACTTTTCAATAATAACTGTTGTTTTCCGAAAGTAATCGATTACAAAAATTAGAAAATTTCGTGTTATTTATAAAACTTCAACCTCTTGTATTTTGGTAACTAGAAGGAATAGGACCTATGTTCATATGACATTTTTGGCTCAAAATGACCTCAGGAATAAGCTGTTGAAGTTTTTTACACTAGTCCTGAAACAGCCTGTATAGTAACATCACAACCCTAGCACTCACCGTTACACAAAAATAAATAAATGCACCCACTACACTCTGATGTTGCCGCTTCAGCCACTCTAGCACAACTGACCGATAACTAAATAAACAATCACTTAATATATACGATCATGTAATTTAAGCTGAAATTAAAAGATTAAAGAGGGAAGTAAATAAACATAATTTTTGCATAACTCAAAATGGCGCTAACATTCAATAAAACTGCACTTCAAGCATATCGTTGAATTCGTAATTTTACGTGGATTCGAAATATACAGAGTGGTGACAGTTAGTTGTGAACATAAGGATTTAACATGGGATTTTTGTGTTATGCAATTTCCTGCTCTCCTGTTTATTTTACGGCAAAAACTGTAGAATGTAATGTTGTTCAGAGGGTATTCTCTCATATATATATATATATATATATATATATATATATATATATATATATATATATATATATATATATATATATATATATATATATATATATATATATTTACTAAGAAAACGAGTTGAAAATTCCTTTTTATAAGCGAGATATTAATTTTTAAAATTTGATTTTGTTGATAGTTATGTAATAGTTGTATACTACCAGCGGTGTGCAATCAGTGGTTCATGAGTTTTCCGAGCAGGTGTTTAGGAAGTATTGAAAAAGGTTGGAAATAAAATACATTTAATTGTAAACTTATATACTATTACTAAAAAAATGAAGAAAATTATACGAAAACCTTTCTAAGTAATTGATTATATAATTCTTCTTGTACTACAAAATTTTGACATTCTCAAACTATATTGGTGGCGCTTGACAACATAATTTTATTGCCTTTCTCACTTGGTAATGTGCATTTATGTAAGCGCAATAATAATAATAATAATAATAATAATAATAATAATAATAATAATAATAATAATAATAACAATAATAATAATAATAATAATAATAATAATAATAATAATAATAATAATAATTAATTGTCCAAAATTAATAAAGAATGATGAAATAAAATTTTAAAAAAAACGTTATAGCAATTTTTATATAATAATTGTAATCCGCTGTAATAGAGAGCACGATAGAAGTGATTTCGTAGATAAAATTGGTTATATTAAAATAGCAATAGGTATTCACGACCATGTGTACAATGTTTTTCAGTTTGAATGGGAAGCAAATATTAAAAAAAAAGAATAATTTTCCATGTTAAACGCCTATGTAACGGATGTCGATTTGGATATTTTAATATTACACAGATTAATGAGTTGACATGTAGCTTATTATTGTGTCACGAGATGGCATACCGCTTAGCAATACAGCTGTATACGAACAGTCGCGAACGATCCGAAGTAGACCAGAGCATGTGTGTAATTAAGATGCGGTATGCGGCCTCATATTACATTTAAACATGAATTAAGAAAATTTACAATTTAATATAAACTTTTGAGAATGACATGGCCTCATCAAGTCAGCTGTCTGAAAGTCTTTAATTTTTAAATAAATTATTTTTTTAAGAGGAAAATGTTGTATTTTAGGCTAATTATGCTATAATTAGATGTATTTTATATTTATTTACTTCATTTAAACAGTGATCTGTCACTGTGAGAGATTTGATCCAAACCACAGCTGGGTTTGGAAATTGGTGTCTCATTCATAATTTATTGAAAATAATGTATATGTTGGGACCCCTATAGCCATCTATGTAGCTGAGTTGGTTTCATCGCTCATCGGCCTCCAACCGGACATAAGTATTTTTCTGTGTTGTTCTCGTACAACAGTGTTTGAGTTCGCACGTCTTGTACACACAGCTCTCGGCAGTTTTGCCAGCTGTTCTTTTTATAAGTTTTGTATTTTTTTCTGAGCCAGTACATAACTAGATTAGTGGTTTTCCTATATATCAAATCTTTCACAGTGAAGTTTACATTATTTAAACTTACATATATGCAGTTAAACGTTAATTATATTAATACAACATGCACATGTGCTCAGCACATTGTAAAACACAGTGTTTGACACTCATTTCGTTTTTAAGCTACACTTTGGAACACGGAACACATTTACACTTGATACCACAGTGGACCAGGAATACACATTCACCATTCACAACACATACATGTGCCACATTGATGCACGAGGACCCAATTCCTGCTTACGTCGACTGTCACCCTGTTCCACCCAATCCCCCCATGGGCAACTTACCCGAGCATCGAGTAAAACAACTGAAACCCTTTGATGTTGTCGGAATCGACTATGGTGGGCCTTTCTATGTTACTCCTTACAAGAAGAGAGGTTTGAAAGCCACTAAAGCATATCTATGTCTCTTTGTCTGCTTTGCTACAAAGGCACTACATCTTGAAATAGCATCGGATCTCACTACTGAGGCATTCATTCTCGCTTTCCGACGTTTTTTAGCTAGACGTGGCAGATGCTCTCACATTTACAGTGACTCAGGCACAAACTTTGTTGGCACTAAAAGTTATTTTACTGAACTGCAAAAATTCACTACGTCAACTCATTACAATGAATATTTGTCTAATCGCCTTGCTGCTGATGGTACTCAGTGGCACTTCAACCCAGCTTCTGCTCCTCACTTCGGCGGCTTGTTTGAAGCTGGTATTAAATCAGTGAAATTTCACATATCTCGAGTCGTAGGTTCTCAAGTCCTGACACTCGAAGAATTTAATACTCTATTATGTCAAATCGAATCAATTCTAAATTCAAGACCCTTATGTCCACTATCATCAGATCCTAATGACATGCACGCATTAACACCAAATCATTTTATTATGCTTGAAACTGCTGTTTGTTTACCAGATCGCAACTACCTGGAATCCACCACTTTACTCAGTCGTTGGCAGTTGTTACAGAAAATCTCTCAGGATTTTTGGAAACGGTGGCACGCTGAATATCTCAACACGCTCCAACAGCGGTTAAAATGGACCAGTCCTACACCCAACCTGGAACCAAATCAGCTGGTTGTCATCAAGAACGATCAGTTGCCCCCACTTCAGTGGAAGTTAGGCCGTGTCATCAAAGTCCATGCTGGGGATGACAACATCGTCAGAGTAGCCCAAGTTAGAACCACTTCAGGGGTGTTGACCAGACCAGTAGTCAAGCTCTGTCCATTACCAGAATCCTAAAAAACTCCGTTTTTGGCCGGCCGGCATGTTGGGACCCCTATAGCCATCTATGTAGCTGAGTTGGTTTCATCGCTCATCGGCCTCCAACCGGACATAAGTATTTTTCTGTGTTGTTCTCGTACAACAGTGTTTGAGTTCGCACGTCTTGTACACACAGCTCTCGGCAGTTTTGCCAGCTGTTCTTTTTATAAGTTTTGTATTTTTTTCTGAGCCAGTACATAACTAGATTAGTGGTTTTCTTATATATCAAATCTTTCACAGTGAAGTTTACATTATTTAAACTTACATATATGCAGTTAAACGTTAATTATATTAATACAACATGCACATGTGCTCAGCACATTGTAAAACACAGTGTTTGACACTCATTTCGTTTTTAAGCTACACTTTGGAACACGGAACACATTTACACTTGATACCACAGTGGACCAGGAATACACATTCACCATTCACAACACATACATGTGCCACATTGATGCACGAGGACCCAATTCCTGCTTACGTCGACTTTATTGCTTTGCTTGCACGCCACAGGTAGCTTTTAAGTATTTCGCACGCTTCCTGAACGCAGTGAGTACAATTTGTATTACATTTATTTGCTACCAGTACTCCACACTTGTTTGTATAACATTTAACCAATTTATACTTATTCAATGGTGATATGTTTCATTATCTTTTTGTTATGAGAATTATGTAATTTTTGAATACGTGAATGCACATTATATTTATTGTTTATTTAATTGATATTTATTCGTTACACCTGTGCATGAATCTCCCATATTCATCCACTCACTTTACACACATTTATTCGACCTTAATTTACACTTGTATACAACACATTCACATCATATTATTTAAATTATATTTTATCATTCTTTTGAATTCTCGCGCATTCGCTTTATGTGTATTCCCTCCTATCTTTGCTGTTGTTAGGTTCAAGGGTACTAGCTTCGATTTCCTACACACTATTTGTGGGCCATCCTTTGATCCTTTCACTCCTAGAGCACCCTTCTTGTGAAGTCCTGTAGAGAGCTCCTGCAGGTGAAGCGTTTCTAACCAGACCATTCCTGTTGTATATTTTCTATTTCATGGAATATTTTTGATTACGTCACAGCGCATCTTCCCCTTTCTTCTGCGTCAAATTGTCCTGCCAGGACGTTCAGTCAACTCGCCAATACAGCCACTCACATCCATAAACGCAATGCAATTTTGGCGCTCTATTTCACAATTATTTCAACTTCGAGATTGGAATAGTGACCTGCGCCGCAACAGTATAGTAGTTATTTAAACTAATATATACAACATATTTTAATGGTATGTAAAGAATATTATTAATTTTTTGTGGAAATATTTAAAAATAGGGCCATAAGTTCTGGCAACGTAGAGGTAACATGACCATTCCAGTACATTAAGCAGTTGCTATAAGAACTGTAGACATCAAATAGATCGAAATTGTATTCTTTCGGGTGTATGAGTGACAATAAAGTCTAAAATTACAAAATTATAAAACTTACACTCATGAATAAAAGTTGCAAAAGTTATTGGAATGAGGTAACTTACCAACCTAGGCATTCAAAGACATGTATAATGTATAAATATTGATTAAAAATGGGTTTATCATAATATAGAATGATTATTAAGCATATAATAGAATAATTATTTTCTTCATTTGAATGGTAAATAATTCATTTATAACTTCGAAGTAAAAGTTTACAAATGTTCTTCCGCAGATGAACCAGATTGCTGTTTTTGACGGTGAATGAGTGAATACATATTTTCAACTCCAAGGAATCCGATTTTGTTCATATACTTTATAAATTTTATATGGACATTGAGTAGAAAGTATCAGTTATTAAACAGCCCACCAGCTGATGAAAATACGCGGGAATATGTTATTCAAATTGGCTCAACGAGTTTATCAATTTATCAATAATAAGTTTAAATATCCTTTAGAATGTATAAGTGTTAATAAAGTCTAATATTACAATATTCTAAAGTCTAAACTTATGAATCAAAGTTATTGGAACAACTAGGTTTACTATCTGTGCATTTCAAGACTATCAAATGTTTTTGCAAAATAAAAATGTATTAAATACACTCCAGTTCGTATAAATATAGCAATAAACAATATGTATGTATAATTAATAGATACATGTATTTATTTCGACATTTCTATAGGTATCTGTCATTAGTCTACCAGCTGATGCAAAAAACGCGGGAAAATGTTATTCAACTCGACGATTCAACAGAATATTAATAAATGTTGTTTTTTAGGGTAATTATAGAATAATTAAACGTATTTTATATTTATTTACACCATGTAAAGGATAATTAATGATAAAACTACTAAAACTGATTTGTTAAAGATTTCATCCGAACCCAGTCTGCGGGTTTTGAAATTCGTTTTTCATTGACAATTACTTGGAAATAATGTATAAGAGTTATGTAAAATGATATATACAATACTTTTTAATGGTATGTAAACAGATTTATTCTTTTCTAAGTAGAAATATTTAAAAATAGGGTCATAGTTTCTGGCAACGTAGAAGTTACATGACCATTCAAAGACATTAAGCAATTGCTGTAAGAATTGTAGATATCAAATGATTCTAAATAGAATGAAATTGTATCCTTTCGAGTGTATGAGTAATAATAAAGTCTAGAATTATAAAATTGGAAAGCATATACTTATGAATAAAAATTGTAAAAATTATTAATGAAATGAGGTTACCTACTAACCTATGCATTCAAAGACATTTATAGTGTATAAATATCGATTAAAAACGGGTTTGTGAAATTTGTCTTTAATTGTATTAAATTTATTCAGAACTGTTTGAAACTATTTTAAATACTTCTCGATTATTTCAGATTTAGTCAGAACTATCTGCAACAGTTTTAGATACTTTTCAACGGAATTGCCTAAAACTGTTTTAAATTACTCGCAACTGTTCAAAATTTATTCCGAATTGTCTAAAACTATTTTAATTTGTCTTTAGATGTATTAAATTTATTCAGAACTGTTTGATATTATTTTAAATACTTCCAAACTGTCTTAAATTTATTCAGAAGTGCCTAAAAATGTTTTAAATTATTCTCAACTGTCTTAAATTTATTCAAAATTGTTTAAAACTGTTTTAAATTATACTGAAATGTCTAAATTAGTTTCAGAATTGTCTATAACTATTTTAATTTGTCCTTATCTGTATTAAATTTATTCAGAATTGTTTAAAACCATTTTAAAATTATTCTCAAATATCTAAATTTTATTCGGAATTGTCCAAAACTATTTTAATTTGTCCTTAACCGTATTAAATTTGTTCAGATCTATTTTAAACTTTTTTAAATATTTCCCAACTATCTTAAATTTATTCAGAATAGCCTAAAACTGTTTTAAATTATTCTCAACTCTCTTAATTTACTCAGAACTGTTTAAAACAGTTTTAAATGTATAAATTTTATTCTGAATTGCCTAAACCTGTTTTAAGTTATCCTTAACTGTCTTAAATTTGATCAGAACTGTTTGAAACTATTTGAAATATTTCTCTATTGTTCAAAATTAATTCAGAACTGCCCGTAACAGTTTTAAATATTTCTGTGTGTCAGAATTGCCTAAAACTGTTTTAAATTATTCCCAATTCTCTTAAATTTATTCAGAACTGTTTTTTTTTTATTAATAGTTTATTTACCAGACCAACATATACATAATGTTATATACATGGTATTTTTGAAAAGTATAATTAGTATTTTTATATCAGAATAATGTCATTAATGGAGCCAATGGGTTGCATCCTCCAGTAGCAAGTATTTTATTAATGTTATTATTATTGATTTAATTCATTTTAACTATGGTTGTGATACTTAAAGTTTATTCGTTGTCGCTGCTGGTGGATTCCTCTTCTGTTGATATTAGTAGGTCTTGTGGTAGTCTTTTCCTTAATCTTGTGTCTTTACTTCTTTTGCCTAATTTGTAATACTCTGCACTTGAGTAAAGTTCAATATGATTGAAAAAATTTGTGGCTGTTTTTTTTAATATGTTCTCTTATTGTATTGAGTCCCATTTCTCTGTGTAATTGTGAATTTTTAACAAACCATGGGGCGTTTAGGCCAATTCGTAATATTTTATTTTGCAGCGTTTTATTAATTCGTGTTTTAGCTGCTGTGCCCCAAATTTGACAAGCGTATGTTATTACGGGTCTTATTATCGATGTGTATATTAGTTTAACATATTCAGGTTTCAATTTAGTTTTCTTATTAATTATTGGATATAGGATGCCAAGTCTTTGTTTTTCTTCTTTTACTTTTCCCTCGATATGTTGCCTCCAGGTGAGCTTTTTATCAAATCGTACACCTAAGTATTTTACAGAGGACTCATTTGCATTCCAGGGAATCTCCATGTCATTAATGATTACGTTTCTTGGTTCAGGAATTCTTTTGAGACTGAATATTTTAGTTTCACATTTTGAAGCATTTATGGATAATTTCCATATACTGAACCAGGTGCATAGCTGATCTACTGCAGTTTGTAGGTTTTCAATAGAGTTGTTTATATTTTCATGTTGCGTGATTATTGCAGTATCGTCTGCGTACATTGCCAGTGCGGTACCATTCGGAGTTGGTAGGTCCGACATGTATATATTGAATAAAATGGGGCCCAAAATGGAGCCTTGAGGGACTCCTGCTTGGATGTTTCTAGTTGTGGAGAAGTCATCTCTGATTTTGACACTGAAAGTCCTATTGTGTAGGAATGATTTTAATATGTTGAGGAGATATGCTGGTAACTTAAGATTTTTTAATTTTATAATCAGTCCTTCATGCCAAACTCGGTCAAAGGCTTGTGCGATGTCCAGAAATGCGATTGTAGTACTCTCTTGTTTTTCAAAACCTTTTACTATTATTTCTGTGAGTCTCAGTAGTTGATGTTGTGTTGAATGGTGTGTGCGGAATCCAAATTGATGAGGAGGAATTATATTGTTTTCTATTAATATTTTATCAAGTCTTATTTTTATTACTTTTTCTAATAGTTTAGATATGTTTGGAAGAAGACTGATTGGTCGGTAACTTGATGGGTGAGTTTTTTTTTTGCCAGGTTTATGGAAAACGATAATTATGGCATGTTTCCAGGTAGTAGGAAAATAATTATTACGCAAACAAGATTGAAGATAGAGGAGAGGTAAGCTAGTCCTTTTTTGGTAGGTTTTTAAGTATTAAGTTGGAGATTTTGTCGTGTCCAGGAGATTTTCTATTATGAAGTTTATTAATAATTTGTTTTAATTCATTAGGAGTTGCGAATTCGAATTGCGCGTTTGTGTTGTTATTTTCTTCCATTTTTTGTAAATTTAATTCATTTATGTTATTATTTGTTTGCATTGGAAGAGAGAAAACTTCTTCTAAATGATCGGCAAATGCTTCACATTTTTCGGTATCAGATGTGTGTACGACATTGTTGACTCGTAGAGCTGGGATTATTGTTGGTTTCTTTAAGATGCCTTTGGTGGCTTGCCATAATGTTCGATCTTGAGGATTTAGGTTTGCTAAATAGTTTTGGTATGAGTTTATTCTATAGATGTGAAGTTTTCGGTTTACTTTGTGAGTTAGACGATTTAATTCGGTTTTGATGGTCAGATTTCTTGTGTTCTGCCATTTTCTTCGTAGTTTGTGTTTTTCTTTTATTAATTTCGAGATGCTTTCCGGTGTTTCGTTGCAATGAGTCCTTCTTTTTGTTTTTTGAGTCTGTGCGGCTAGTGCTGCTTTTTGTAATGTATTAGTAAATTGTTGTATTTCGTTATCGATGTCTTCATTAGTGCATAGTAAGGTTGGTGCTGAGAGTTCGAATATTAAATTTTGTTGGAATGTATTCCAATCTATTTTTCCTGCTAGTGCTGTTGGTGTACATTGGTTGTATTGAGCGGAACTATTCAATATTATCATGATTGGCACGTGGTCTGAGTCTAGTTCATGGAGAACTGTTTGTTTAACGAAATGAATATCTATTTGTTTGTAAAGCATTATGTCTAAGATATCCGGGCGGTGATCTGGACGGTATGGAAAATGAGTGGGTTCAGTTGGGGCTAGAATATTAATTTGTGGGTGGTTTCTGAGGACATTAAATAATTTGGTGTCATTTGGGTTGGTCGCTATGCATCCCCATTCTTTATTTTTACAGTTTAGGTCGCCTAGTAGAATGGTAGGCGATCTGAAGTCAAATAGTGATGTAATATCTTCATTTATGAGGCGCTTATTTGGGCGAAGGTATGCAGCCATTATATTTATGTTCTTGTTACCCTGTAATGTTACGTTTATAGCCACAGCTTCTAGATTATTTAACATTGGTAATATAATTTCATGATATTTTATGTGTTTTTTTTTTTATGAAAATTGCTACATCGCCTGAAGCAAAAGGGGTGTCTCTAACATTTCTGGTTATAAAGTATCCTGGTATATTGAATTTTTGTGTTGTTATTAAATGTGTTTCTGTGACACATGCGATGTCTATATTATGACGTTGAAGGAAGTCTATGAATGTCGCTCGTTTTTCTTTAATCTGCATTCCAGTTAGCTAATTTGATATTTTCGAGTATATTTGTGGTATCCATAGATTAGTTAAAAAGGGATGTAAATAGTGTTGACAAGAATGATTTAATCGTTTCAAGGTGAGGCTTAATAAATTCGATAACTTTTTTAGGATATAGGAAAAGGGATTGTCTTCTGTTTGTTGATTTTCGTTTTGATTTGTAACGGATGTTGCATAGGATCGAAAAGGTTGGCGGGAGGTTGAGGGTTTAGGTTGATTTTGTGTATTTTGTTGACATTGGATGTTAGGTTGGTTGTTTTTTGATATACGATTTTTTATGTTTTGATATGTTTCGCATCCTTTTCAGTTAGCAGGGTGGTCCTTTAAGCAGTTCGCACATTTTGGTTTCTCTTTGTTGCTTTTAGTGAATTTTGACCAATGATGATTTTGTCCACATTTGTTACATCTAGGATCTAGTCGGCAGATATTTTTTGTATGGCCATAGTTTTGACAGTTGTTGCATTGAGGTATATTATTTGATTTTCGTCTTGGTTCAACTGTGACAATTGCATGCATTATGTGGCGTAAATTAAATATTTCTAAGGCATTTTCATTCTTTGTTAGATCTACAGCGCACAGGGGGGATGGGGCTTTGTTTTTATTAAGTAATCTGACTACTTTTACTACTGGATAATCCTTAATCAGTTCTTCTTAATTTCATGCTCTGTAAGAGATATCGGTATGTTTCTTATAACAACTGATATCGTTTGATTATTTGGTGTGCTAAATGTATACACTGACAGAACTGTTTGAAACTATTTTAAATACTTCACAATTGTTTAAAATTTACACAATACTGTCTGTAACAGTTTTAGATACTTTTCAACTTTCAGAATTGTCTAAAACTGTTTTAAATTATTCCCAACTGTTTAAAATTTATTCATATCTGTTTTAAATTATTCTCAAATGTCTAAATTTCAGTATTGTCTAAAATTATTTTAATTTATCCTAAACTATATAAAATTTATTCAGAACTGTCTGTAACTGTGCCTGGGCAATTTGGGTGGGCCTGTTGCGTGGGCAGTTTGGATGGGCATGTTGCGTAGGCAGGTTGCGTGGGCAGTTTGGGTGAGTAACCTATTTCACTGTCTACCTAAATCCGAGTTCTGTGCGTTAGGTATCGTTTCTGTTACTTTTCTTTATAAAATTTACCCGCCCAGATTGTTGCGTGCCACTGTTTACCTATTTCTCTGTCTATCTAAAACCACTGTCTATCTAAAACCACTGTCTCCCTAAAAATCACTGTCTACTTATTTCTCTGTCTACCTGTCTCAAAGCACTTGTACTAAATTTGAATTAAATAATTTACTTTGTTGTATTGTAAAAATAATAGGATTAATTTTGGTGAAGGTAAAGAGTAAAAGAAATAATTTCTAAAATATTTATTGATTTCTAAATAACACAATTCTGTTGAACTTATTTCTAATATAATCGTCTTTCTCTGAAAGTAATTTCATCTCGTGATAAAATATAATTTTGAAAAATGTGTCAATTAAATTTTTTATAATTTGCGTTTTGTGATTGTCTAAAATGGTTTGTTCTTTGACGTGGTTTAAAAATTCTGTTGTATTAAACACATATGTAAAACGTTGTTGATATACGTTAAGAACCATCTGTTGTTTTAGTTTTTTATTTTACATTTGTTCTTGATTTTGCCTGAATAGTCTTTCAGCCTTTTTACAAATAAATATCATGTCTTTTGACAGGTATAGGAGACTCCTCCGATTTTTTATATTAATATTTTTTGTTTACGTTATAATGATCATAATATCTAATTACACATATGTTTTGTAATAATATATATATATATATTTTAATGAGATTAAACCGGTTCAACAAATAAATGTAATTTGTTATTCACGGTTTTGTTGTTGTTTTCACTGTCTTGGTTAGGGGCAGTAATTAAATACTTCATTGGGACTTAGTTATAGTGTGTGTTATTTATTATTTGAGTTTGATTTAGCTTGTTCCAAAGTGAATATCTTGAGGTAGACTTTTACGAAGTCTTCTATTGCTGGTAGTCTCCCCAGAGTTAAAGTGGCTGGATCCTGAGCACTTATTTATATTTGATAAAAAGTTTAATGTAAGTTTGTCGGTAAAGTCTTTAAATGCAGGAATCTTTAATTCTTTGTGGATTTGTTTATTGCGTATGAACCAGGGTGCTTTAGTAGCGATTCTTAGCACTTTATTTTGAAATTTTTGCAATTTGTTAAATTGTTGATTAGATGCCGAGCTCCAGATGGGACAAGCGTATGTTAACATCGGTCTTAGAATTGATTTGTAGATTAATATGGTGCATTTTGTTTTCAGATTAGACTTTTTGTTAATTAGTGGATACAGCATTCCTAATCTTCTGTTAGCTTCAACTATTTTGGTTTGAATATGTTTTGTCCAAGTCAGTTTTTTGTCTAGGTGTGCTCCTAGATATTTAACTGTAGATTGATTAGGATTCCAAGGTACCACGATGTTGTTGATTTGTACTGGATCAGGATCGTTAGTTCTTCTCAGTGTGAATATTTTACATTCGCATTTTGTCTCATTTAAAGTAATTTTCCATTTTTTCATCCATGCTGTTATTACGTTTATTGAGGTTTGAAGGTCGTTTTTAGCTTTTTCTGGGTCTTGATTTTGAGAAATGATTGCTTTGTCATCAGCATACATTGCAATGTTTGTGTTTGGGAATGTTGGTATGTCCCTCATATATAAATTATATAATAATGGCCCCAATACAGAGCCTTGTGGCACTCCTGCTTGGATGTTTCTGGTGGTTGATAGAGTACTATTTATCTTGATTTGAAAGGTTCGTTGTGAAATAAATGAAAGAATGATGTAGTATATATATATTCGGGGAGTTTTAGTTCTTGAAGTTTAATTTTTAAGCCATTATGTCAAACTTTATCGAAGGCTTGTTGTACATCCATAAATGCTATGGCTGTAATTTTTTTCTTTTCGAAGCCTTTCGTAATGATTTCCGTTAGTCTAAGTAGCTGATGATACGTGGAATGATTGGACTTCAATCCAAATTGAAATGGAGGAATGCTATTGTTTGTATCCAAGAAGGATATAAGTCGTGTTTTAATTACCTTCTCGAATATTTTACTGATAGATGGCAGTAGACTAATTGGTCTGTAGCTAGAAACATTATTCTTTGGTTTGTTTGGTTTATGAAAAATTATTATTAAAGCATGTTTCCATTTAGATGGGAAATATCCGATTCTTAAACAATTGTTTAGAATTGAGGCTAAGAAGCTAATGCATTTTTTGGGTAAATTTTTGAGTACTGTGTTAGTTATATGATCATTTCCGGGTGACTTCTTGTTAATCAGTTTATTTACGTGTTTTTTCAATTCTTGTGGGGTTATAATTGATTTTATTTCTTTGAGATCTGTATTAATATTTATTTGTGCTGCGTCATCCTCTTCTTGTATGTTGAATACATTCTCAAAGTGATCAGCAAAAACTATGCATTTTTCTTCGTCACTGCAAAATGTGTTTGTGTTATGCTTTGTAGGGGGTATGACGGTTGGTGTTTTGAGAATTCTTCTTGTGGCTCTCCACATTTGAGTATCTCCCGGATTAATTTCACTTAAGTAGTTTTGGTATTGTTTGATGCTGTGCTCTTCTAGTTTTCTATGTACTGTATGTGTTAGTCTATTGACTTGCGTTTTAATTGTTTTATTACGAGTATTATGCCAAAGTCTTCTTAGTTTGTGTTTCTCTTTGATAAGTTCTTGAATATCGTGTGGTACTGAGGGTTGTATAAAGCGTTTGTTGCTTTTTTTGATACATTTTTTCGCTGCTGTTATTATTGTATTTGTATATTTGCCTATGGCTTCGTCTATACTTTCTCGTGTGTTTTGTAGTCTGGGTGCTTGGATAGTGTTATTTATTTCTTGTTTGAATTTTTTCCAGTCAATTTTTCCGGTGATAATATCTTCATTATTCATATTTAGATGAGGCTGGTTTGAGAATTGTACCAGTACAGGGACATGATCAGAGTCCAGCTCGATTTTTACTGATTGTATTATTATCGACGAAAAGTTTTTCGTTAAGATAATGTCTAGTATGTCAGGCGTGTGATCTGAACGGTATGGGTAATGTGTTGGTTCATCATTAGCAATTAGTTCTATGCCTAGTTCATTAATATATTCTTCTAATCGAATGCCATTTGGATTCGTTTTTGTGCATCCCCATTTTTGGTTTTTACAATTAAGATCGCCTAGCAGTATGACAGGATTTGCTTGTTGAAACAAATTATTGATATCTTCTTTGTTAATTCTTCTACTGGGTTGGTGATATGCTGATATAATTGTAATGTGGCGATTATTAAGCAATTTGAGATTTATGGCTGTGGCTTCGATTGTTTGCAGTGTTGTAAGTAATACTTCATGATGTGCTAATTGTTTTTTAATAATAATTGTGCTTCCTCCTGAGGCCCACGTTGCGGCCCTGTCATTTCTGTATATTTCATATTGGGGGATTTTAAATGATTCGCCTGGGATTAGGTGGGTTTCGCTTAGGCAACATATGTCAACGTTGTATCTTTGTATGAAGTCTATAAATATTCGCCTTTTTGTTTTTAAACCGTCTGCATTCCAGTTCATGATGGTTAGATCTTTTATATTGTTTGTGTGTATCATTACGGTTGTTGAGAAAAAATGTTGGCTATGAATTGTTTTATTTTTGGTATGTTGGCTGTGATTAATTCTGTTATTAGGTTTGTTATGAATGAAAGGATCTGACTTATTGTCTGTGAGAAGGGGGAAGTAGAGTTAGTGTTGTCTTCTTGTTGGGAGTGGTTAGGATTGTTTTGGAGGATAGAGGAGTATTTTGTGTAGGATAGTGTTTTGCGGGCGGGATTTTATTTGTGTGTTCTGCATTGAAATCTTTTGGTTGTGTGTTTTGTCGGTGGTATTTATTGTTGATTTTTTCTTGTATGTTTTTATAGTAGGTACAGCCTCTATAGTTGGCTGGATGTGCCTGTCCGCAGTTTATACATGTGCAATTTTCTTCTTTAGATTTTGTGCATTTAGAGGCATGGTGTTGACCGGCACACTATGACAATTTGATTCCATGTGACAGTAATTTTTCGTATGTCCAAATTGTTGGCAATTTGTGCATTGTGAAATATCGTTAGATTTCCGTCTCATTTCTACTGTTACTATGGCATTCATAATGCTTTTTAAGTTGAATATATCTTTGGAGTTATCTGTTTTTGGTAGTTCCACTGCAATTACTGGAATAGGGTCTTTAAATTTATTAAGTAATCTGGTGACTTTGTGGATTGTAAATTGTGTGTTTAATTCTTCTAGTACTTCATCTTCTCCAATTGAAATAGGTACATTTTTGATAACTACTGCCAGCATTTTGTTGTCAGGTGGCTGATATGAGTAGTATTCTACTTTCATGGTGTCATAATATTGTGTTACTCGTCTATAGTCGTTAGTTGTATTTAAGTTAATTTTTAGTGTCTGTGGTCCTATTAATTTGATTGTGAAATTTTGATGTTTAAGTAGTTCCCTGATGTCAGTGATACATTGTTGGTAATTGTTTGCCTTGATGAATATAGGAGGTAGTTTAATTTTTGGATCCTGTGACCCTGGTGGTGTACTTAGTGATTCATTTTGATTATTTAGTATATTAAATCTGTTTTGTGTTGGTATATTTATTATGTATCTTTTGCTTGGAACATGTGAGTTATCTTCGGAATTTGTTCGTTTGTTGCTATTTTGTTTCTGTTGTGTTAGATCGATGGGTATTGATGATAGTGATTGTGACGGTGATTGTGAAGTTAACATTACGTAAGGGTTCTCCATTGGAGAACCCCTACTATTTGATTAGCACTTGTTTTATAATTTGTTTATAAATGAATGACTAATAAAGATAATTAAATGATCAGTTAGGGTTCTACGTAATACTACGTTTTGTGAGTTGCAAGTGGGAGCAATTGATAGACGTCCGTTCTCTATGATGGCTCGGACAAGACTGAATAATATAATATACCTATTTGCAGAAAAAGGAAACTTTTTGTTTTTTTTAAATAAAAGTATGTTTATAGAAATTAAGTTATATCATTCATTAATGTTTATTTTATATATTTAATTACAGAAATCAAAAATTTAAACATAGAAGTAGGCCGTAGGGTCGAGGAATTAATGTAATAAACGAAGAAAGAATTTACGAAAAATTCATGGACCTCGCAGGGATTTGAACCCTGGACCTTCTCATATCTAGTGAGATCCAGGGTTCAAATCCCTGCGAGGTCCATGAATTTTTCATAAATTCTTTCTTCGTTTATTACATTAATTCCTCGACCCTACGGCCTACTTCTATGTTTAAATATGTTACGGATGGTCGCAAATAATTCTTATCAGAAATTAAAAATGTTATACAAAATTCTGTATTCGAGAATTCGAGATACGAATAACAAACAAATGGATTTTTCTCCAATTCTAGATAAAAGTAAATTTTGGAGTGACTGAGCTATAAAACTCATATTTTTTTAATATATTTAATAGGAACGAAGAAAATTTTAAAGACACGAAGGTAAAAAATTATGTTTGGAAGTCCATTACTAAAACATTGAATGAGAATAGTTTTCATTTCAATATCAATCAAGTAATGGACAAATAGAAACATTTGAGTATATTTATACCAGATCTACTTTTATATGAATCCGTGGGAAATACAATGGTAAAATTTTCATATGAAGTGTAAATAAGTTTTAAACGCGATAGGTATGAAAATGATCTAAATAAATGAGGTTATATTGTTATATCACTAAATTCCTACACTATGTCGTTCCAAAACTATACAAAACCCTGGAGTTATATACTTTTACTCCAATACTCTACTCCGTATTCCATGGTATGATTTTTGAGCTCATCCGGATCAACTTCGCTGTTAGCGTTAGCCAATAGAATTCAGATATTACGTGCATGCGCATGATCAAGAAATCAGAAATTGAGAGAGATAGACTTATGCAGCAATGATATTCCCATCTCTCAGTCTAGGATTCATCTAGTTTCTACGTAAAGGATAGGAGCATTAGCAATATATTAGTTAATAGGTATATGATTTTAACTGGTCTCCCATTGGTAGTACAACTAGTACATCAGCAAAATTTAAATGCTTTATATATTTTCCAACAATTAATTTAAAATGTGTTTTTGTTTTTTCCCCTCTTGTTTACCGATCAACTTTAATATTTTCAATAAATTTTTAATATTGGTGATCATAAGAGAATACTCTATTAAAAGTTGCATACGAAATTATTTTTGTTTGGTTTTAGATTTTTCTTAATTTTAAAAATAAATTTCAAAAGTTGTGTTAATTTGTAGCAATAGCCATGATTTATGACATTGTAGAAAACAATACTCGTATTATTTTATTCATATTTTGTCAATTTTTTTGTAAAAAGTAAATTAAATAATTAATGTTTATTCAAATAAGGAACGTGTTATTATTATTGTGGTAGGAATAGTTATCAAAGAGTATTATTTTCCGTACGTCAGATTGACGTTTACGTTTATTAATAATATCTGGAAATTAGAGAAAACAAATGTTATGGCTATTGCTATGAACAAACAGAAATTTTGAAATTTATTTTTAAGTTAATAAGAAACTAGAAACATAATTTTGCGTAAAATGAATAGGAGAGCAGGAAATTTCACAAAACGAAAATCCCATGTTAAATCCCTATGTTCACCCTTAACTACCACCACCATGTATAAAAATATACGGTAGAATACGTATAGAGCGACCGTCAACGGACCGGCGATATTACGTCGTACTAACCGGACGACGCAATAAACTGCCAGATTATTTAATCCTTATTGTTTTTTTTTTATTCATGTTTCTTTGATTCTGATTAAATAATATGCGTGTATAAATGAACGATTGTTAGAAATAAAACAAACATTTAAACTAAATATGTTTTAGTTTTAATTAAACCCAGTATAGCTACAGCTTAAAACATCTTAGAGCTACATACATATGTAATAATGTAGTAGTAACAGAAAATTCAAACAATACATTGTATCTCCTGGTGTAAAAAGTCTGTGATTTTGGTTTCTCTTTTTTGCTTTTTGTTTGATAGTAAGAACCACGCACGGCATTGTAAAGACGAGACATACTACTTTCCAAAATGTCATCATCGTAATTTGTATGCACAAATTCATTGAGCACTTCTGCAGCATCACTCTAACCGGACGATTTTTAGTTAATTAGGTCGCACAAAGCGGTTGGTCGCTTTAACCGGAGTTGTACTAAACGAATATACTTTCATAGTCATTTTTATAAAACCATACTTGAGTTTGCATCTACGTCGCTAAAAGCGGTTGGTCCCATTTGAAATATGAAAGTTAATGTCACTTCCGCTTGAACTGGAAGCGTTACTATCATGCCAAATACCATAATTTGTGAGCCCCCAAGTCAATTTACAAATATATAAAAAAAATTAAAAATACATTATAAATAAAAAGTTACTTTGAGTGGCCTGTTTTTTAGTGTCACCTGTATTTGTAAGATTATATCGTTACAAGAAATAATGATGTTATCACAGCCTACCTGATATAGCTCACAAGATTAATTATTCATAATTTTCTCATCCTTTTTGTAATTTATTTCTTCAATAAAAATGCACTTCAAGCATCTCGTTGAATTCTTAATTTTACGTAGATTCCAAATATTTAAAAATGAATAGGTGTCCCCTTTAAAATATGAAAGTTAATGTCACTTTGAGTTTAACCGGAAGAGCTACCATCATGCTAAATACCATAATGTGTGAGCCCCTAAGCCTAGTTTACAAATATATCAAGAAAATTAAAAAATAATTGTAAATAAAAAGGTTATTTTTAGTGGCCCGTTTTGCAGTGTCACCTGTACAAGTACACTTTAAGTATACGTGTAAAACTTTACGATAATATCTGAGTCATAATTATAGTTTGTATGATGCCTAAACTAATTACGATGCAAATATTGGTTTAATTGTAATTAGCAGTCATTAATAGATAAGTTTAAAGTTTTTTACTGCATTTGCGTTGTTTATGGAGAAGGTTACGGTGAATTTGCGAAGCAAACGAAAAATTTTATATTTAAACACAGATGAAATCATAAAAATTTTATATGATGTAAAACATAAAAAGAATGTAAAAATGATAAATAATAAAAAAATAATAGCACAGTTTGCTTTAGGCTCTATATAAAAATTTAAAGGTATTGGAAATTTTTATATTTTTGCTTATATCTATTGGTCCATGCATTTTTTTTTCTTTCGGGAATTTTCAAGATTCGAATGTATCAGGAACACCTGATTATTGGATATGATATAATAAAAAATAAAATATTTTTTTTATATATACATATTTATTAAAACTCTCTTAAAATGTTTGGAGAGTGAATTTGAAATTACCATGTATAAATATCTATGAAATGTTATTTATTATTCCTTTACCTATAAAAAATAAAATAAAAAATAGTACCTAATAAAAAATCAATAAAAGATGTAAAGTAACTTTTATTTTTATTTCTGTTTAATATATGTAGTATTATTCAAAATTTTAAGTGATGAGATTTTACCTTCTATAAAATTATTTATTTTGAGTAAAATTACTAACAATTACTATTTATTTATCATATCCAAACCATAAATAACACAGTAATTAAAATACAAAATATACTAATAAATATTTACTTACAATGCATTAATTTGTTCATTATAAACCCCAACAGTACTGTCGCTATTTGCAGTGTATTCAGCAATTACACATTTTCCCAAAAATTCCCAAATTAAAGGGTAACGTTCGATTTCATACCATTTTCCAACGTACTGCAGAGAAAACAATAACAATTTATTAATTACCTACACTTTTTAAATATGTTCTGTTATTCATCATTATTGGAAATTTTAATTTGAAATTTATTATTTCAATTTTTTTTCTTGTATTTCTGAGGTTCTAATACAATAGGAGTACATACCTACTAGTCTATTTTATTGTAATTAAATAAATTAAGTAAGTGGGAAAATAATGACATTTTCTAATTCTTACCTGTGATACTTCAAAATCTTTTAAAAAATTCACTTTAGGACAATTTCCAAAATTGATAACTTGCAGATGAACACAACTTACTAAGAAAACAAAAGTCAATAGTTTCTTGATCATTTTGTTGTGCTTTAGTAGACAGTAGGTGTTATAATGATTTTCTGTCGCACGCACGTTTATTTATTTATAAGTGTCATCACTCATAGGTGATATGACCTTGTTTATTCTTCTAGAATAACAAATTTCAAGATTGTAAATTTGTTCGATGATTAGGGTTAACGGAAATTTAACGAAAATTTTGATAAGAAATTTGATTATCACCAATATCTTATATTACAATAACAATTTAATTATGTTTAATTTATTAGTTTGTTATTAAAATATGAAAATTATAAGTAAAAATGATATACAATGAAGGCGTGTAAACTATAATAAATGTTACGGTATAAAGTCATTTATATATAGCGGAAATACTTTTTTTTACCATGACATATTAGATTCATCTTTGTTCTACTTTCAATAAAATATACCTATACTATATTTTTGTTCAAAGAGCGTAACAAAATGACAATATTATATTTATGGTAAAAATAATAGCAATGTATACATGGTTTTTATATTCTCATTCACGACTGCTTTAATATTGTTATAAATAACATTATTTATTACTTTTTGATTATATAAATAGATTATTTAAAAATAAATATATCATCATGGCATATTACCCATTGCTGGGTGTGTCAATCTGCTTTGTTGTACACAGATATCGGTATGAGTAGTGTTTCATCAAGACCAGAAATTGATTTTCAAGACAAGAAAATAAAAATTTCTTGTTTTGCTCATTTCTTGGCGACGTACTTCTTGTCTTGTTTCAAGATTTCTTAATATTTCTTGACGTTTTAGGGGAATCCCCTTTCTCAATCGCTTTATCCAATCCGTGTAGCGTTGGCGTCTGCTATTGGCCCGTTTTAAATGTTGCTATTTTTCGTCGCGTCGCACAGGGACGGACCGTGAAATTTGGGGACCCCTGGGCGTTCGGGGGGCTACCTAATTAATTAACCGTCTAAATGCCAGTTTGTCAATATATTATTATACTGTTTTTTTTTAATAAAGACAACAAGCATTGAATAACTTTTTTTATTTTATATGATGCATTTAGATATACGTGTACAAACTTATAATATGTACTGTATACATCACAAACCAAATTAACATCTACCTATATAGTATTTAGTATTATGAAACATTTTTTAAAAATATTTTTGAACTTTAACTTTGCGTTGATATACATTTTACATTTTTCAAAAAAATTCATAATAGTATAAATAAAAGATTTCTATATAAAAGTGTTATTACATAGAAATTCGATCCCATTCACGAGATATTGGGATATTTCCGAGGATATTTCACTACTCAATTGTAAATATTAGTTCTATTATCTATTTTCTAACATATAAACTGTACGCGCTTTTGTAAAAGCATACGAATAAAATAATTATTTTGTTTTAGTTCCAAATTTCGCCACCAGGTCTGCAATCTTATTTATTCATTTTTTAATACATATTAATAATTGCTCAAACAATAACCATCAATTTCAATGCAAGCATTGCAACGTACCTAACATATTTTGATACATTCGTTAAAAAACGTAGACAGAATAAAATAAACCAAACCAATAATTGAAGTGACAGATCACAGTACAGTCAACTAAAATAATAGTATGTTGAAAAACATGTTTCATAAGACAATTTCTTAACACACAACTCTATCTTATGAGGACGAGGTACTTATCTGAAAATTTAGACATACCTTGAACTGTTGCTTCGATTTCAATAAAATTATTTGTTTTGAAAATCATAGTCAGAGATACAAAATTTTATATTTTAATTATAAATGCGGATTTGCAAAATGAATTGTCAAGAAATCTTGATTCTTGATACATTCTTGTCTTGTCTTGGGACATAAAATATATTTCTTGTCTTGGTTTTGTCTTGGTTTCAAGACAAGATCAAGAGTAAATCATGATTTTTGTGAAACACTAGGTATGAGTACCATTTGAAAACTAATAAAAACAAATTAATTTATAAATTCATGCAAGTATTAAAATTGTTAATAATTATAATAATAAGTGCTCTTATGGATCATGTTTTCTTTATAAATTTATTAACAGTCTCATAATTTACAAATCACAAAGTTTTACTATTCTATATTCTACATCTAGCTTCTAAATCTCTGAATCTTAAAGGTGGGTCTAAAGCCAGGTTATTATTGGCCAAAGCTTGGTTTACAAGTTGATCCAAATTGGCAGGTGGGTTAATACCTTTAATAAGCACGGAGATTGTAACTAAAATAAAACAGTGTTAATGAACATTACATTATTTATATAATTGTGAACTTACTAATTCTGAAATTTAAAATTTCATTGCAGCTTACAGTTACAGCAAAAGAAGTATTATCAGTAGCTACTATGGTTTGGGTCCCCTTCAGGAGAAGGTTGTCTGAAACTGAAAAAAATCATAAAAAATTGATAGGTTTTTAAAAATATAGATTAGCTTTAGTAGCACTATAAAAATCTGACTATCTACGGTAACGTCCTATTTAAATACATATGTATGTAAGTACATTACAAACACCTGAGAGTGTGACAGACTATTCTGCTTAAATTTTAAATTTTACTTACGTAAACTTCTAGCGAAACCTAATATTCCGACACCTCTGTTGACTGTTCTAGCTTGGTAAGCCTTTCCCTTCTCAGTGCTGAAAAAAAAAGTTAGTTTATGTTTCCTAAATCTCTGTTAAAGTACAGAAAAAGAGCTGAAACATAATTTAATATTTTTTGAGCAAAACTGTTTTTAAAGTTTTAACCGACATTTTGTATTAATAATAATGTAATAATACTCATATTTTAAAGTCGATATTAAGGAGTACGTCTTAAGAAAGGTAAACTTTAACAAATTTTAAATATGGTTTGTATTTTTTAAAAATCATACGACAATTTGTAGTCAATAATATTTTCTTTCGTTTAACAAATTTTCGTTATTCTAAGTTACGTTTGGGAAATTTTTGAATATTTTTTTATTTGAAAATATTTAGTTGTAATTTTCAAATTATAATATAAAAAACAGTACAAAGATTAGAACATTCAAAAAAATGTAATTTCCTTATTTTAAGATTTGTTTTTACCCAACCTGAAACTATTCATTAGGTTGGGATAATATTTCATTTTTGATTAAATGAATTGTATCTGATTTTTTTGTGTACCCATTTTGAAATTATTAAATTTGTACTTACTCTGGATTACTAAAAACCACAAAAACATGAAAATTATTTCCATCAAATAAATATGATTGTGTTTCGCAGTCTTTTCCGTAGCCAAAAAAATCGTCAGAACGTTGGCTTACTGTCCATATTCCTTGAAACTGTAACAAAAATATATTTATATTATTATACTTTTCTTGTTTCGTAGATGATATTACGAAACTAACAATTATTTGATATTATGATTTTCAAAAAAGTGTATCATCAGTTAAAATATGTTGAACTGACTTTGTGGTTGGCACTTGGTGAAACATTTTGGAATTATGTATATTTGATAATTAAATAAAACACTTGGTGTAGTTTCACAGCTTTATTAATGTTTACAACGATCGTTTCGATCTTGCGATCATCTTCAGGTAACTAACACAAAAAAATAAATGAAAGTGTCTTAAATATTATTCAGATTACCGCTGTAAGTAGGGGTGAATTACCTAGTTCTGTAATTTCATTCTCAACATTATCTCCTCTGTTTATAGCTTTTTGAATTTCCAAGTTTTCCAGTAAGTTTAATTTTAATCCTTTTTCTTGGACATGCAGCGCTTGGAAATTTCCGTTGAAGGAATGGTTCTCCTCGAGACAATTAGTGGAAAAGCCAGTCATTGTCTCGAGGAGAACCATTCCTTCAACGGAAATTGCCAAGCGCTGCATGTCCAAGAAAAGGGATTAAAATTAAACATATTGGAAAACTTGGAAATTCAAAAAGCTATAAACAGAGGAGAGAATGTTGAGAATGAAATTACAGAACTAGGTAATTCACCCCTACTTACAGCGGTAATCTGAATAGTATTTAAGACACTTTCATTTATTTTTTTGTGTTAGTTACCTGAAGATGATCGCAAGATCGAAACGATCGTTGTAAACATTAATAAAGCTGTGAAACTACACCAAGTGTTTTATTTAATTATCAAATATACATAATCAGTTAAAATTATTAATATTTTCTACTCCACTGTGTGCAAAGGAGAAAAGAAAAACTATAGTTTTATGTCCTTTACAGCGAATTTAGTATTACACTTTGTACTGTAATATACAATTAAAATAATCAATGTAACAGGAAGAAATACCACAGTATGCATCGTGAAATAGTTAAAAATTTATACAAAGAGTTATATGCATTAAATGACTATATAATCTGTAGTTCCTTTTTCCTTTACTGAGGATATAAATCTTTTGATATGCATATGAAAATGAGGAGTTTCCCACAATATTTGAACAAATTTTTATTAAAATTTTCTAGGAAAGAAAAAGTCTATAAGATATAATTAATAAAAAAAATTTTTTTTTGGATAAATAAGTTCTTTTTGTTTCTAGCAAGAACCAGAGTAGTTCTAAATTTACTTAATACTATTTAAATATCGTTTATTTTTATGATGGATCCACAAAATAAAACTTCGAATTGATTTACTTGTTTCTATGCTTATTATATGTACGTAGAAAAATTGTCGCAGTCATACAATGAACGGTTTTGAAGTGAATATTTGAATTTTTAAATTCTAAAAAAAAATCAGGCAAATCTGTTATTTGGAAAAAAATCCTTAAAATTTTATCGGAATATTATCACGCAGTTGAAGTAGTCACTGTATATTTATATTTGTCTAAGTGCGTAATAAATGTTATTATTTATTTTTCGCATAAATAAACAAAAACAAAATACATACCTGTGCAGGATTGAAGTTAACCGCTCCTTGAATATTAGGACATTTACCTTGCTGAATATTTAATCCACGAAAATCACACGAAACATACGGTAATACAAACAACAAAACTAGTACTTTAAACATGGTTGTATTTTTTGAGAAGTTTTCAAACGAATGAAGTCTTCAAACCAAATATTCATTTTATATATTCGATGAAGTATTATTCTTTGTTAAATATTTACAAATATTGATATAATCTCGGATATAATACATTGTTGCAAATCAATTTCGTGGTTTATCGATTTCGTCGCAGCTAACATGCTTTTTTAGTAAACAATTTTTGAAAAAAACAAATCGCAGAATATGATAAATAATTTATTGAAACTTAATATAAATAAAATATTATTACATTGTGTTTAAATGAAAAAAGTATTTTATATATGATACAAAAAATAAATAATGGAAATATTTGTTTTTTGATATGAACAATATATTTGTATATATATATATATATATATATATATATATATATATATATATATATATATATATATAATTATTGCTCATTTCCGGTTGTGCCAATCTGCTTTTAATTCGATAAAGTCAATATATCCATTGGGTGTTTAACATTTCAATGGTTCTCAGTTGTTGTGAATAGTGCACCACGGGGTTCACTTTTGGGTCATTTTAAATTTGGAAATTAATTTCAAGTTTGACGTTGGTTGGATTTGAGCCCAAGCCGTCCGGACCACAACTGGTCACTTAAAGCACTCAGATTACCGCAGAAAATGGAAAATTTGTTTTTTGCATATATACAAATTAAGTTGGTTTGGATTAGATTATTTGAAGAAAGAACTGCGATATTAAAAAAAAACGTTGTTTCCAATTTAATTTTAGATTGCTGTATGTATAAATATACATATTTTCCCAATTGAAGGTGTTTATCAGATTTTTCTTATGGGAAGTTAAGCCAGTTGTAAAAGGTGCACCAAAGGCACATATTTAAAGTATTGAAATAAAAAAAATGTTTAAATATAAATTCTTTTTTGAGATGAAGTAAATTCATTTTAAAAAAACAATTTTTTTCTCAAAATCATAAAACTCATTTCATTCGGTTTTAATTTTCGTTATGGTGATGAATCCTTTTCTTCCCCTTTACTTTTTCTTTTTTCACCGTATCTCTTTTCTTCCTCTTTTTTTCTTCTTCTTCCTGTGCAGGGGGTTGTGGTGGAGAAGATGTAGTTGCGGCCAATTGTTCATAAGGGGCTCCTCTTGCACAATCTTTTTGATCAGTCTTCAAAAAGAAGGTACGACTGATTTTATATTTGTCGAGAACTCCATATGCTCTCTGCATGACAGAAACTGGTGGGGTGCGTTCTCGAGACAATACCCACGCGTTTTCTAAAAAAAGGACATTAAGATTTTGAACAATACTTCACTCTTAGTTTCCTTTTTTTTTAATTTTGAAGAAAATCTCAGGGATATACGTGTCATATACGTCATTAGTAAATGTATTGTGGTACCAACTACTAATCGTAATTACTTAATGTAGTCTACTAGCAGTACTTACGAGTATGTACAGGTCCTATACCACTACAAGACCATATAACTGCTACAGAATCATAATCTGTATCCAAAACAATGTATGAAGTATCGTATGGAGGAAATGAATTATATTTGATAGACATTTTTCCTTCACCAGTGACCCCTGTCATGTCTAAAGTTCCATCTATTACTCTTTTGATGCCAGTTCTGTAATAGAAGCATAATATAGGGTAATATAAATTTATACATAATTCTGGATTATGTATTTATTATATTAAAAAATATCAATATAATATTTTCTTCAATCTTTTGAAAGATTATAGTTAATCCAGTCTGTGGAAGGGTAGTTATGATATTAATATAATATGTTGTTCAATTTCAAAATATATTGGGCATTAAAGTTACTTTATTGTTGTTATTTACGTAGACGAAGATAACAATCGGTTTTCCGATGTCTTCGATATAATTTTTAATAATTAATTTGTAATAATATTTAACTTCTTATCTGGTAAGTGACTGCTACCATATTGTTATTCATAATAATACAATAATTGTAATAATTGTTGATGATGATGGCCAAATATTAGGCCGAAACATCCTCTTATAATTTTATTATAAAATAATAATAAATGGAACTTTAATGCCCAATATATTTTGAAATTGAAAAACTGCAGTTCCCCAACTATCCCAACAATATATGTTGTTTAGGTTGGGACTCTGACGAAACATCCAAATTTCTGACCCTGGGGCAGGGGGCGCGAGCCGCCATCTTCGATTAAAGATACAAAACAGTTTTTTTTTTTGGGTTTTTGGCCATTTTCTAGAAAGCAGTGGCCTGTATTAAAATTTTACAAGAATACAAAATTAAAGCTTGTAATTTTTTGTGTAAAGGATTCTTACATTTTTTACCTAGAATGAACTCTGTTGTTAAAAAATAGTTAACTAAAATTACAATTTATGAAAGAAATTGAAATTACTCAAAAAATAAATAGTACTACGTATTTAATACTTAGTCTAATAAGTTTTACTATTTTCAACAGATTACATTCGTTATGGTATGGAAAGAAGTAAAATTATCGATGGTTTTTAAATAATTTTTGTCAACGCTTTCCCACATTTTTTTTTATCACTCTGACTCGGTTAAAGATTCGATAACGCGGTTTTAAAATTGAAATTCAACATGAAATTCTCCATCATGTCAAATACATATTATACGATTTTTGCTGTTTTGCGGTTCACGACAAACTGAAATTCTTTTAAAATTTTAAACGTCTGCAAATCGGCTTAGTTTTCATTTTTTCATCTAGAATTTCGACACAATTAAAGATAAACAATGTTACGTATTTTATACATGTTGAAATTTCAGATAAAAAAATGAGATCTAAGCCGATTTGCTGATGTTCGAAATTTTAGAGGAATTTCATGTAAGTTTAAGTTCAACCGGTTCTGAGTGGTGGAAGAAAGAATTAAAATTTGTATAAAGCGTTGACAAAAAATATTTAAAAATCATCGATAATTTACTTCTTTCTATTCCACAACATATATAAACTGTTGAAAATAGAAAAACCTATTAGACTAAGTATTGAATACGTAATATTATTTATTTTTTGAATAATTTAAATAGCTTTCATAATTTTTTATTCTGGTTAACTACTTTTTAACATAACTCTTTGACAATTCATTCTAGCAAAAAGATGTAAGAACCCTTTATACAAAAAATTACGAGCTTTAAATTTATATTCTTGTAAAATTTTGATACGGGCCACTGTTTTCGAGAGAATGGCTAAAACTCAAGAAAAACTATTTTTTGCACTTTTAATTCAAGATGGTGGCTCGGCATCCCTAAGGTAAAAAATGAGTATTTCATCAGAGTCCCAAACTAAGCAACATATATTAAAATTATAATTACCCCACTTTTTGTCCGACAAAGTTGTAAACTGGTTATTTACAGACTGTCATGAAAAATAGAGCAAATATGTTAAACAGATCAGTTGACAGGATGGCATATGTCATCAAGTTCTAATAATGATTGGTTTCATTATATTATTTATCAATAATCATGGATACATTTACTATTAAAATTATACCGGTTTTGCAGCAAATCCAAAACTATATTTCACTCTAACGTCCAGTGTTCTTTATTGAAGTCAAGTAGAGTAGTACAATATAATTATTGAATTTTGACGCTCAAAATTACCTAATAAGTAAATCTTTCATTAAATAACGTTCACATGAATTTTATATTAATTTACTTACGGTGAATTCTTCAAATTTATATTTTATTTCGTTTTTATCGTTTACGCTTTTTAATTATTTTGTTTTTCGTTATATGTGTCATTACACTCGTTTTTTCAAAGTAACTATGATCTAAGAATTATTTATTAAGGTAACTTTGATTTTACTTAATTATATTATTATTTTAACATTTCTCCCCCCTGGTGTATCGATCGCGGTGGGATTGATTCACTTTTTTTCTTCAATATCCAATTTTGCGAGTTTTACAGCAGGCCGTGTAAGAATTCCCGCAGTCGTCTGTATTACAGCGCTTCTGACTTGGTTGTTAGATCCAGTTCTTACTTCTATGACTCGTCCTTTTAACCACGTATTGCGTGGAAGTTTTTCATCTACGATAATAACAATGTCACCTAGTTTTAATGGTTCAACAGGTGTGTACCATTTCGTTTTGCGAGTAAGTGTGGGTATATACTCTTTGAGCCATCGTTTCCAGAAACGGTTTGAATATTGTTGCGACAATAACCAGTTATTTTTTAAAATTTTCGCGTCGTCGGTAAAAGAACCAATCGGTTTTTCACTTCCAGATGATCCTCGTAGGAAATGATTAGGTGTCAAGGCTTCTGATTCTTCGCTATCTAGCGGCAAATAAGTCAATGGACGTGAGTTAACAATATTTTCAACTTCCATTAAATAATTTCGTAATACTGGATCTGTCGGATTCTTCTCAAGCTTAATTGCATATAGTGCTTTCTTTACAGCCTTTATCAAACGTTCCCAGCTTCCTCCCATATGTGGCGAGGCGGGCGGATTAAATTTAAATTTCGTATTTCTATTTACCAGTTTTAGTTCAATATCTTCACAGTTTAATTTTGTAAGTTCTTCTTGTAATTCTCGTTCGGCACTTACAAAATTTGTTCCATTATCGCAATAAATTTCTTGTGGTTCACCTCTTCGTTGGGTAAAGTTGCGAAAACATAATATAAAAGAATTGCTGTCCAAACTATACGCAATTTCAATATGGATAGCTCTAGTAGTTAGGCAAGTAAACAAACAACCCCATCTTTTTTCAATACGGCGTCCAACTGCTACTTTCATGGGTCCAAAATAGTCAACACCTGTATACGTAAATGGTAGTGTATAGGCAGCCAATCGTGCAGCAGGTAATGGTGCCATTTCGGGTGATTGTGGTTTGGCTGTCATTATTTTACATCGATTACAGCCTTTTGTAATATTTTTCAGCAACTGTCGTAACTTTGGAATTATAAATCGTTGACGTATTTCATTTATTACGGTTTCGTGATTATGATGCAGAAACTTTTCATGATAATTCGATACAATAAGATGTGTAATCCGACTATCTCTTGGTAGAATTATCGGTCGTTTGGTATCTTCATGGGTACAGTTAGCTGCATCGATTCTTCCTCTGACGCGTAAAATTCCTTTTTCGTCTAAATATGGTGATAAATTGTAAATAGAGCTTGATTTATTTACTGTTTTGTAAACTTTTGAATTATTTTTTTCTTCTTTCTGTAACTCTGATATTTCTTCTTGATACATTTCTCCTTGTGCAATTTTAAAAAGAATATTTTCGGCGTGCAAAAGTTCTTCCGAACGCAGATTGCCATTTGGAGATTTGATCTTCTGTATTTTTGCTTTTAAAATATTAATATATCTAAAAATATACGCTAATGTTCGTAATATGCGGACCCATTTAGAGAAACGTTCCGCTTGAATTATTGGTATAAATTCTTTATGTACGGCGAGAAGGGCAGGTTCTTCCTTTGTTTGATCAAATGAATCGTTTAGGTTTAGATCGCCTTGAGGCCAGTATTTTTCTTCTTGTACTAAAAATGTTGGTCCGCAAAACCAACTATTGTTTGAGTCTAATAAAGAATTTTTATTCCACTTCGTAGCTTTGTCAGCAACATTCAGCCTCGATGGCACGTACCTCCAATCAGTTATATTCGTAGAATCTTGAATTTCAGCTACACGAAAAGCTATAAATTGACCTTTTATGGTTTTAGCATCTGATTGAATCCAACTTAATACTGTTTTAGAGTCTGACCAGAAAACTGTTTGACTTACTTTAATAGAGAATGAATCTTGTAAATTTTTGGCGAATCTAGCACCAATAAGGGCTGCCATTAATTCCAATTTTGGTATTGATATTAATTTCAAAGGTGCCACTCTAGACTTCGCTCCAACTAGTATGATTTCGACGTCTTCATTTTTCTGTATTCTTAGGTATGCTACTGCAGCGCTAGCGTCTTTGCTTGCATCGACGAATACATGTAATTGGGTGACAGTTTCATTCCAGTTTTCAAAGTTTTTTAAATAACATCGTCGTATTTTTATTTGTTCAACTTTCTGTAACTGCTTTTGCCAAATTAACCACTTGTCATTCTGTTCATTGGTTATTTCTTCATCCCAACTTATTTTACTTCGCCATATATCTTGTAGTAAAATTTTTAAGTAGGTCAAATAATGCGTTAAAAAACCAAGCGGATCGTAGATCGACATTAATATTCGAAGAACTTCTCGTTTCGTAGGTTTTCGAACTCCATTGAGTACTTCTTTATTTCCTTTATTAAATTTTAATGAATATGTAAAGGCATCGTTAGATAATGACCACCACATACCGAGGACTTTTTCTACATTGTCTGCGTGTTCAATATTCATATTAACTTGTAAAGTTTCTTCATTACTTCCAAAAACTTTCATTACTTCTTTGGAGTTAGATTTCCAGTTTCGTATTTCGAAACCACCTTTTTTATGAATATCTCGCACTTGTGATATAACTTTAATTGTTTCTTCCACGGTGTCCAAGCTAGCAAGTAAATCGTCTACGTAATGATCTTTTGTTATTATGTTCACTGCTTCTGGATATTGTTTGGAAAAATTTTCGGCATTTATATTTTTAATAAATTGTGCGCAACTAGGTGAACAAGTTGCTCCAAAAGTCATTACTTCCATTACATAAACGTCAGGTTCTTTTGATGAATTACACTCTCTCCATAAAAATCGTTGTGCATTTTGGTCACTTCTTTGAATTCGCACTTGGTGAAACATTTCTTTTATGTCACCAGTAATTCCAATTTTTCGTTGGCGGAATCTATTTAAAACTCCAAATAATGACACCAACAGATCAGGTCCAGACAACAAAAAAGAATTCAATGATACTCCTCGAGTTTTAGCTGCTGCATCCCATACCATTCGTATTTTATTTGGTTTATTTGGGTTAACTACTGGAAAGATTGGTAAATACCAGATTCGTTCATATTGCTGTTTTAGTTCATCGTCTGTCAATCTTCTAATGTAATTTTTCTGTAGATATTCATGTATTTGTCGTATCATTGCTTCTTTCATTTCTGGATATCGTTCTAATCGTTTTTCTAATAATTCTAAACGTCGTTCAGCTGTTGGTCTACTATTTGGCATAATCATATTATTTTCTTTCCATAATAAACCTATTTCAAAGCGGTTTCCAATGCATTTAGCTGTTGTATGCATCAGATATTTTGCTCTTCTATCTTCTTTAGACGCTGTTAAATCAGGTGGTGGTTTAACACCTAAACTGTCCGTTGCGAAATAATCTTTCATTAATTGATGTAGTTCACTGTCGTTACTGGTTTCATGAGTGTGAAAGTTGCAAACGCCAATTAAACTTTTTGTTTTCTCTGGTAAATTTGCGAATATCGTCCAACCAAGTCGACATTTCGCAGTAATCGGCTGGTTTTCTTCTCCTTCGCGAATTTTCAAGGGTAGTGCCAACTTCCAGTTATTAAGCCCAATTAATATTGCTGGTTTTGCATTTGAATACGACGCAACAGGTAGACGTTTAAGATAGCTGTATTCCTGGCACAATGCTTCATAGTCTAGTGTCTGTTCAGGAAGATCTAAGTTCTTTACAGTTTGAGCATTCTTGATATCATATTCTTTTGCGTTTTGAATTTTGCTCTTCACTCTGAATGAGATACACATCGAATTCAATTCCATGCGCTGTGTTGAACTGGTCCACTTTAAACATAAAGTTGATTTAGGTCCCTGCAGTTGTAATTTTTTAGCGAGATCTTCTTCAATGTACGTTCCTGACGAACCTTCATCCAACATAGCTATCGTTGAAATACGTATATTTTTATGTCTGGCTATTATTGGTACGTATCTAAATTGTATATTTTTCGTAGTAGATACATGGCTGCAATGAGTTTGTTCATTTTTCGTTTGATCGTTTCCACCTTGTTTTGTGTCAAGATTTTCGTTATGCATAAAAGGATGATGTTTACGTTGGCATCCAGTTCGGTCGCAGCAGACGGGTTTCTTGCATTTGTCTTTAAAATTATGACGTTTTAAGCACATTCTACACAAATTCAAGTTTCGTACCGTTGTCCAGCGTTCGCTTGCTGATAACGCAATGAATTTGTTGCATTTGTCAATTGTTTTACAATTTCTTTTACAAACCAAACATGACTTCATATTCGCTTCATCGTGTATGTTTACTCTATTTGTATTTCTTTCTGGTTTGTCTTTTGAATTGAGTAGTTCATGCACAGAAACCACTTCACATGCATTAGAAGCCGTCGTTTTCAGCCATTCGTTAAAGGCTGATACACTTGAATTGTTGACCATATTTCGCTTGTATGCTCCCCAATCAAGTCGCAGTTGATTTGGCAGTTTTTGGATAAATTCATGTATGAGCGTTGGATTGTTATCATAATTTTGTACTCCGGAAGCTGCTATTGTTGCACATAAATTGTCAATAGCGACGGAAAGTTCTATTAGTGTCGAAAGTTTTTCTAGTTTAACTGTTGGAAAACGTCGTATTTTTTCTATTTGGGTAAGTAAAATATCTTCAGGCTTTCCAAATAATTGAGTCAATGAAGAAATAATACTTGGCACACACTGTGGTTGATTTAATCGACCTTCTACTAGCTCTCTTGCTTTTCCTTTCAGACACTTCTGTAGACGTAGAATATTTTCTTGATTGGTAAAACCACATGCTTCAGTCGAATTGTTATAAGCGCTAATAAAAATAGGCCATTCTTCTGGTTTACCAGTAAAAACTGGCAGATCTTTGGACATAATTTTTCTCGCTGCATATTGATTTGATGAAAAATTTTCAATAAATGTAGCATTATTTGGGCGTACTCGTGCTTGATTATATTCAAATGATTTCAAATAATCAATTGCTTCCGTATTTGGATTGTGATGAACAATCTTCTTGGGAGTCGAATGTGACAGATGAGTATTCGAAAATTCGTTCAGGGGTAATTGTATTTCGGTTCTTTGTGACTGCACACCAATGTCATTATCGTTGTTTCCAATTCTTTCGTTATCATTCAATTCGAGCAAAGATAAGCGTTGTCGTATTATTTCTTGTTGCCTTCGTATCAAAATCTGTTCTTCTTCCAATAACTGTAGTTTTAATTCTCGGTTACTGGACTTCTTTTTTGATAATAGAGGCTGGCTTGACGCATCGTTTCTTGTTTTCGTTAATTCTGCCCCATGGAATTTATCTAAACATGATTGACAATTCCATTCTCGCAATTCTTCACCATCTTTTCGGGTAAAACCGACGCAATTCAAATGATGCCAAATATGACACGTATCGCATTGTATCATTTCGTTATTATGGGCTTCGTTACAGTATGTGCATAGAATTTCTCTTGCTTGTAATCGTGTTCGCGGGGCTTCGTGTGACATGACGTCTATTCTTTGAGTCTTCGTAATTTTGAGAAAATATTAAAATTATACCGGTTTTGCAGCAAATCCAAAACTATATTTCACTCTAACGTCCAGTGTTCTTTATTGAAGTCAAGTAGAGTAGTACAATATAATTATTGAATTTTGACGCTCAAAATTACCTAATAAGTAAATCTTTCATTAAATAACGTTCACATGAATTTTATATTAATTTACTTACGGTGAATTCTTCAAATTTATATTTTATTTCGTTTTTATCGTTTACGCTTTTTAATTATTTTGTTTTTCGTTATATGTGTCATTACACTCGTTTTTTCAAAGTAACTATGATCTAAGAATTATTTATTAAGGTAACTTTGATTTTACTTAATTATATTATTATTTTAACATTTACCATCTCACAAAAATAAAATTAATTTCATCAAATCAATAATTATTAAGACTTTATGACATGCCATCTGTCAAACTTAAACATTATAACTGTTTAACATTTTTGTTCTATTTCTCATGGCAGTTTATAAATAGACCAAAATTACAACTTTTATTTTACCTCTCTAGCGAAGAAACACGTGTAAACAATAATTTGGGACTTTTAGATGCAATTTTTATTTTTGCACATTTTTTTTGTGTTTACACTTAATTGTAAAATAAACAGGGCAGAAATTACAACCCTACGAAAATTTTACCACTATATTTGCTATGACCGCAAGAATTTGGTGTGTATTTTTTAAATTATCATCAGCCACAGCCAGTGTGGCAGAACTATTTCTACAAGATTAAATGAACATCAACGATCGATCAGATTGAATCAGCTAAACAGCCGAGAATAATAATCTCAATCACTGTAATAGTTTAGATGTTTAGTACTTAGTCGACTATAGCTCTGAATTTGAATAAATTTATACTCTGTCCTATTTTACATACACAGAAGTATAATACTTTTAAATATTTTTTATCAATATAATATGAAGTAAAAATTTATATATATATATATATATATATATATATATATATATATATATATATATATATTTCGGACAGAATGTGTCACATTTAAGAATATGAACAATTTTTATTTTACTAGTCTATGTCTATTTACAATTCTAATCTACTTACAATCGGTTGGTGATTTCATTGCTGACATAAATCCTTCCACTTGGTCCTTTCGAGTACTCTGTCGTCACACATCTAGAAGCAACCTCACTGACAGTGAAGTATCTTTCAGCCTCGTACCACTTGCCCAGAAAGCGGTTGATGTCGAAGTTTGTCATGGGTATGTAGTCTGGACAGAATCCCAGACTTGGGATCTGCGAAGAAGCGAATGGTAGAAGAACCGCAAACAACAGAAAGTACATCGTGAGTGATGAAAATCCGTGGATGCAATGGTTTATATACCAGACGAACGGGATTCCACAAGAGCAGGTTTGAGGAAGAATTTTGAACTGCGACATCGAAATAGGAAACAGTTTAAATTATCGTCTCTCATAAATGTATTTCATTAATTTTTGATCTTTTTATACAGAGTATTAAAAAAGGTTTTTTTTAAAGGAATATAGTAGTGATCAAAATGAGTAAAAAAAGTTTAATCAACATGAGTCTGATCTTCAATAGTTTCCGAGATATAAGGCAATGAAAAATTATTTTTACGGGATTTTTCCTCTGCTATCTCGAAAACTATAAGAGTTACGACTTCGATTAAATGAGAATTTTTGCTTACCTTTGGGACGTCATCTTAGATGTGCGTTTGTTTTCTCCAATTCTAATACAAAATGGACTCTTTCTCGGAAATAGTTGAAGATCAGATCTATGTTGATTTAGCTTTTCTTACTCATTTTGTTTAGTACTATATACCGTCTTTCACCATATTATTCTTTATAAAAAAATTAATAAACACCATGAGGTGACACCTTGTAAAACGACTGTACGGTACGAATATTTATCATCATTACCGATATATGTATATATATATATTAGGTAAGCACAGCCAGCAGTGGGTAATATACCATGATAATATATTTGTTTTATTTATATTTATTTATAAACACATATTTTTTGTTTGAAAACAATATTGTTTGGAGGTCATTAGAATTGTAAAGCTGCATATTTTGGGTATAATTTCTCTATAATACAAAATTTATTAATAGTTGAGATACAATATTTCCTTTTATAGATGACATCAAAACAACTAAAATGGAATTAAGGGGTATTATCATTAAGGTAACAATAAAAGAATAGACATCCGCTATTTTGTCCTGCTTTTTGAAATCATCTTGAATACGGTTCTGCTCTTTTCTATAAGTAAAAATCCCTTAACTCTGATTGACCCGGAGTGTTCAGTTAGCAGTTATTTGCAATCATTTCTAGTTTCGCGTAGATTACAGTGTCTGGAACATGCATCCCGCATAAACAACCTATTCTACGGGTCTAAATTACTTCCTGTAGTCTATGTCTATACATATAATTAATGATTTAGGTAATATTGAACAAATACCATAATAAAGAGACAATTATTGCGAAAGAATAATTCGGTAAGAAAGAAAAATAATAAAAAAAAGTTATATTTAAAAAAAATATATTTATCTTTTCTTGTTTTACTTTTTTAGTTAAATTTTATACTTTTTATTTTTAGATTATTTGTACAAGAAAGCATACTAGTTTTCATCCAAGTTTATTGCGTCGTTTTAACTAATCAGCTGATACATGAATACAGTTTAGCAAACTACATATACAGAGTGACACTGAAAAACGGGCCACTCAAACTAACTTTTTTACATATAATTATCTTTCCATATTTGTAAACTAGGCTTAGGGGCTCACATCATAGTATTTGGCATAATGGTAGCACTTCCGGTTTAACTGGAAATGACATTAATTTTCATATTTCAAATGGTCTCTCCATATATTTTTATATATTTGGAATCTACGTAAAATTCAACGATATGCTTGAAGTGACTTTTTATTAAAGAAATAAATTATAGAACCGTAAGAGAAAATTATGAATAATTAACATGATATGCCATATCAGGTAGGCTGTGAAAAAAAATTGACTATTTTTTTTAACAAAATATGGAATCTTACAAAAATAACTTAATATTTAAATAATTAATTATTTAATATTATCTCAACTGTCTTCGCAGCTTGCCTGATATCATGGTTCAGCTGCTTAGCAGCTTAATTATGCATAATTTTCTCTTACGTTTTTATAATTTACTTCTGTAATAAAAATGCACTTCAAGCATATCGTTGAATTCGTAATTTTTGCGTAGATTCCAAATATATAAAATTATATAGGTGTCCCATTTGAAATATGAAAGTTAATGTCCCTTCCGGTCAAACCGGAAGCGTTACCATCATGCCAAATGTCATGATTTGTGAGCCCCTAAGTCTAGTTTACAAATATTTAAAGAGAATTAGAAAATAATTATAAATAAAAAAATTATTTTGAGTGGCCCGTTTTTAGTATCACCCTGCATTTATACAGAATGTACCAAAATGTACCGGCAATATTTTAAAGATGAATTTCAGAACTTATTTAGAATCGAAAAGTCCATATAAACATATGTCCTAAACGTAATTGTTAACGAATTGTTGTTCATTTCATAATTATTCGTGTGGGTAAAATTTTAGTTCAACGGATTTCTGAAATACTGATCTAGTTGCCATTATCGCGTCTTTTGGTTGGTAAATTTTGAACATCGTTTTTAATAAATTATTCTTTGTAACTTGTCAGTTTATTACTGCGATACTGATTGTTTATGCAAATGAAATGCACACAGTAGAAGAATTTCGTCAAAGAATACAGCAGGCTGCTATTAGGAATAATGGAAATAACCCAGCAACATAGCGATTTCTTTTGCAACGTGCGACTTTGTGTATCGATCACAATGGAGATAATTTTGAACATTTCTTGAAAATAAAATAATAAAAACGTATTAAAAAACATGGCATATGACCCATTGCTTGGTGTACCAATCTGCTTTGTATAGAGATATCGGTCATGATGAAATATTTGTAACGTACGGGCGCTTACTAGGCGTCACCTCACGAGGACCCATAGCTGGCGTGGTGAGTGCACCACACGGGTCAATTTTGTGCCATTAAAATTCGAAGTAATTTTTGGCGTCGGTCGGGATTGAACCCGGGTCCCCAGATTCGCGACCAGACACTCAGGCACACGGCCACAAGATCCCATAAAATTGGTTTAACTAAAATTTTAGCCACATAAATTAATAAACTATAACTCGTTAATGGTTACGTTTAGGACATATGTTTATATGAATTTTCCGGCTCTAAATAAGTTCTGGAATTCATCTTTGAAATATGGGTTGTCCGTAGTTATGTAAAGTAGAAAATGCTTAGCTGAACCCGTAGTACCTTTTGCTCCATTTGTTCCCGAGAATTTCATCTTAAAAGTTGACACCATGTGTCCTAATTTTGAACATATTTTTATTTATTTATTTTACACAACAAACTACAAGGAAAGGCCCTATTTACAAGTTTCTGAAGTACACTTACATTAATTACATATTACATAAATCAGGTAGCATGAAGTAGTGCATTTCTTAGCATAGAAATATTACAATTAAAAAAATCAATTTGTGAATGATTGTGGGTATAATAAATATATATAATTCGTTACAAAGGTGATAACATATAGCAAAGATTACAGTTAAGCAATACATTATAAAGATTACGTAAACCTAACTTTAGAACACAAATATCAATAACTTTTAAAATTTGAGGTAAATATATAACAAAATTTAGTATTTTATACAAGAATAACATATCCAAATTAATTCTACGCTGCTGTAGTGTACACACTTGGGAACTTAGTTTCTCATTAGTATCTCATACGACATAAAGTTTGGATAAACACCAAAACACTTGAAATACAATAATTAAAAAAAAAAACTTTTGCAATTTGTCTATCATTTCACAATAAATTTTTGTATTACAAGACCAAACTACAGAGCAATATTCGAGTTTAGGTCTGACCAGAGTATTAAATAATTTAATTAAAGTACTGCATTGGGAAAAACAATTATAATTACGTATATATTATAAGCACTTTTATATGAATTAGATATATGCAATTGAAATCTTAAATTTGTCTTGAAAGTAACGCCCAAATCAGTGCACTCAAAGACTCATTTAATTTTAATCTCAGACATATACAGTATTGGACAAAATAAATCATACACCTAACATTAATTTCAAATTTCTGTTGTATTTTTTTTATATTATATGCAAATTTATTAATACATACAAAAATGTAAAGACATTTTAATGTACTTCAGTTAAATATATAATATAGAATACAAATATTGTTAAATTATTTTAATATATTATTTCTTCTCCTTAAAAAATAATTTGCCTTGGACAGAATAAATCATACACTTTATAAAACTATTTATTTAATTATTCTGTTATCATTCATTATTCAGAAATTTAAGTTATAATAAAACTCTGGAATCTATCTTTTTGATAATGTGCTCTGGGTAAGTATTAGTCGTTAAAACAATGTCAGTAAGACAAATTTTCATTGATTTTCGCAACTTCGTCATTCGTGATCGACAGAATGGAGTATCTATTAGAAAAATTGCTGAAAAATATTCCATTTCCATTGGAGTAGTTCAGCATATTTGGAAGAACTTCGAAATTCATGGAATTGTGACGAATTTTTGTGGTAAAGATCGAAAGCGGGCTACAACTCCTTGCAATGATAACAATCATAAGAATATGGTTAAACAAAATCCAAGTTTATCATCACCAAATATTGTAGAATTTATGGACCTGACTATTGGTAGTAATATTCAAAATACAGTAAAACACGGCGACGGTAATGTAATGTTTTGGGGGTGTTTTTCATGGTCCGGTGTGGGTAATTTATTAAGAATTGTAGGCAATATGAAGGCTGAAGATTACATTAATATTTTGTGCGAAAATTTGGAGGAATCTGTTTTAAAATTGGGCGTAGAAAATTATTTTATCTTCCAGCAAGACAATGATCCAAAACATACAGAAAAGAAAACTGCTGCCTTTTTCAAGTCGAACCGAAAAAAACTGTTTGAATGGCCACCACAATAATCGAATCTAAACCCAATTGAAAATATATGGGGTTATTTTGATCAAAATATTAACAAATCAAATGTGACGAACAAAACGTCATACCTTGCAGCACTTCAACAGGCGTGGGAGGAAATGGATCAGCAATATATGAAAAAAATAAGTAGAAGGTATGCCTCGATGACTGGAAGTAGCTATAAGAGCTATAGGTGGTCATACGAAATATTAAGGATTTTTTGAATATATTTTATTTGAATTTTTTTTAAATGTATGATTTATTTTGACCAAGGTAAAATGTATTATTATTGGGAAAATAAAATATTAAAAAAAAATCAGCAACAATTTTTTCATTTCATATATATACTATAGAAGTATTTTAAAATGACTTTCTTTTTCTTATATATATACCAATGTTTGTTTGTTAAATAGATACAAGGAGAAATTAAAATTAATGCTAGGTGTATGATTTATTTTGTCCAGTACTGTAGTAGTCAAAATGTATTGGTAGAATCTTTCTTGTATATGACAATCATACATTTTTCGATATTAAAATATAATTTATTAGCATCACACCATTCTATGAGCTGGTGGATATCTAATTGAAGTTGTGTACAATCTAATTCTGAATTAATCGTAAGGTAAATTTTAAGATCATCGGCGTTTAATAAAGGTTTACAAAAGTTTAGCATAGCCGGCAAATAATTTACGAAAATTAAGAAGCTCTGTGGTACGCCCGATGTAGTTACAATAGTATCAGAGCTTGAAAAATTAAGTTGTACATACTGAGTTCTATAAAACAAATAAGATTTAAAAAAAATATTGCTTTTGAGGAAAAGCCGTATAGGTTATTTTTTTTTAACAAAACTTGATGGTCAACTCTGTCAAAGGCCTTAGCAAAGTCTGTATACAATACATCAACTTGCCTATCAAGACCCGAGGAGACATCATGTGCGAAAGACAATAAATTTATAGTAGTTGATCTGCCAGACAAAAAACCATGTTGATAATTACTAATTGCTTTTTCTACATGCTACATTCTATATTTTGTTGTACAAAATAGATTCAAATATTTTGGCTAATACCGTTAAAATTGATATAGGCCTGTAACTGCTAATCTGCGTTGGATCACCTTTTTAAAAACTGGAACAACTCTTGCAAGTTTAAATTTGTCTGGATACGTATTCGTATCGATTGCTTTAGAAAAAAAATTAAGGAGAGGTGTAATTAGGATATCCTTGCATCCTTTAAAAATAAAAGCAGGTATTTTCCCAACCAACTGTTGGTTTATTCTTTAGAATATTGATAGCTTTTTTGATATCATCCTCTGAACAAATAAAATTGAATTGGTTACAATTACTTGAGAAGTTTATGTTCTCTAAGTAACTTAGGTCATTATCATCAGATGTTTGAGGAAAATAGACAGATTTAAAGTACATGGCAAACGCCTTACAAATATCTTCACTATTATGGTAGGTTTCGTTCTCATGATACATAGTAATTGGGATACTAGATTGGCTTCTTTTTTATTTTTTATAAAGGACCAAATTTTTTTGGGGTCATTACTAATACTATTTTCAAGATTGTGTGTATATTCCTGATAAGCAGCTTCATAAAGTCTTTTAGTTTCACTACGTAATAACTTACTGACAAATTTATGCTTGATCAGCTAAATTTTTTACGATTAATTTATGTAGTGTATTTATAATTTTGATTTTGCCTATAATGCTTTTTTGTAAAGTAAATAGGAAAACTACTGTTATAAGAATTTTTCTTTGGTATTGATTCATCAAAAATTTATATAAAGTTTCATAGAATTTTTGCAGGCAAGAATTGACAGCATTAATGTCACTTAAAAAGTCCCAGTTTACACAACTTAGCAAGTGATACATTTTCAAGTAGTCGCCCTTTTTAAAATTATATTCAGGGTTTATTTTTACTTGGGTATTCATATTTTTAATAAATAACAGTTGAAAAATAGTATGTCATGCCGGATGATATTTATCCTCAACTAGTAAAGAATGGATGTCATGTGTAACAGAAACATTGTCTAGATTACAAAAAATTAAATCAAGTATATTATCATCCTTATTCTGAATATTATTAATTTGTTTTAAATTATTCAAATTTATAAAATTAATAGTACACAATTTTCGGTGGCCAATTATATTGGAAGAAACAAAAGTTTCAGTATCACTGAACGTATTCATATTAAAATCTCCAGCAATTAGTATTACTCTTGAATCATCGACATCAAAGGAAACAAAAGCATTAAAATAGTCCTCATATAATGACACAGGTGAATTAGGAGGTAAATAAACAGTTGACACAAACAAAAATTCGGAAACCAATCTTGAGTTTAACAAAAAGTGCGTCAACACCCAATGAGATAGGAACGCACTGCACTGCACTAAATTCCTGCAATGATTACTCCGCCGCCTCTTGATTTTCCCGTACTGATTGAGTCTCTGTCTCTGTCCTTTCTAAAAACAACATACCGTGAATCGAAAAGCTCCAAACTAGCAACAGAATTACCCAACCACGTTTCTGTTAATAATATAATGTCATAGTTATTTGCCGATATATTAACGAATAATGTAGCACACTTAGTCCGAAGACCTCTTACAAAACAGCATTTAAAATAAGTCAATATTCGATTATTACGATGGTCAAATCACAACCCTGAATTAAATTCCTGCGAAAAATATAGGTTTACTTCATTGCAATGTGTTCCGCATCGAAAATCCGTACCAAAAGACATTTAATATCTAACAGTATCTGATTCTGAAGAATGGAAATAGCTATTTGTGTATTAAGAGCGCAAAATAGGACATTGTCGATTGAGAGGTTATTCTCTCGAAATCGACAATGTCCATTTGTACTCGAAACACATACAAGATTTTTTCTACAGTCGCCACAGAGGGGTCCTCCACCATAACAAAAAATAATAAAATGTACACTTTGTACTTACACTACTACTCAATTAATAAGGATTAATATAAAGAAAAAACGTCTTTTATATTTAATTTTAATTTATCTCATTCTTCTTGACCTATTGCTTCAATCTAATCTAAACATTTTATACTTTCGTTTTTGTAAATGAATGCCCTATTTTATTTTCACAATAGTGCTGCATTTTTTTTTTTTTTTTTTTGGTTATATGATATACCGGCAGAGTAGTTATGTCAGATTTATTTGTAAAGGTGGTAAACGTGTCACTACAGCGCCATTAGTTCCTGACTGAACGTTTCCTTTAATAATGTAGACAAGTGACATTTCTCAACATTGTATAATTAGAAATTTGGACAGCGAGCGTTTTTTCTACTTTGTCGCGCTAGAGCGGCAAAGTGACATTTTGCGTTAACAAAAGAGAGCGCAAATGGTTACTTTCTATGTAGACTGTAGAAAAAATTAACACGAAGAGTTGCCAACTGCAGAAGATTTTACAGCTCGGGGAGGCAATACACACTATTACAAGTAAATCATACTTTAACTATTAATTCTAATTAATAATGAAAAATAATTTTGCTACTTTTGATCGTTTTTCTGTTTCAGGAGCTCTTGTTAATAAATAAGTTTTTGCTAAACTTTTTTTTATTTTCTAATCTTACTTTACAGATCAGTTATTCGTATTTTAATAAATAAATCCATATTTCAATTGTTGCAAGTCGATAAAAACTTTTTTTAAGTGTCCGTTTTTTTGGCCATGAGTGTATTATAAATTGAGACAAATGTTTCAAATAAAATTTTATTGTTTTTTTTATAGTCTGTTTACTGACAGACAAAATTTTGTTCGATCACTCCCTTTGTCAGTTTTTCTTCGATTTTTCGTTTTTTTCGGAAACAATTGAGAGCAGATCTATATTGATTAAGTTTTTTCTACTCTTTTTGGTTAGTACTATATAACATCAAGTTTTTTTACGCTTTTTTTAATACCCTGTATATATAATATAGGGCAAAAGTTCATAGGAATATAGAGAAACGGCAAATAAGTATAGCTCGTTCTGAATTATTTCATCACCTTTCGGATTTATTTGAATTCTTCTTTAGGATGATTAATGTGAAGTTGTGAATGACTATAGTCTCAATGAAGAATATGAAAATATTGATGTTTTACAGTATTTGTATGAATACGATTTCGATCTAATGCTTTTGCGGCCATGAAATTGTGGAAATTGATATTAGTTTAAACTGCATTACTCTGATGAAAATGATTTCAAAATTTGGGTATAGTGGGCCGTAAAGTTTTTAATTTAAATCCGGACATAGTTGCACTTTGGTAATCTTTTTTTAGAGAAAGCGATGATATACATTTTATGAATTAAGCAGAATTACTAAATCAAAATTTAAAAATAATTTTGGTGTGAAGTGCCGAAAAGTTTCGTTATTTTTTAACAAAAAGAAAATTAATACAATTTTACCGAGCACATGATTCGTCTTTTATTTGAAAATAAAGAAAATAATCGACGTGTCCCGTACCGTGAAACATTCTATATATACGAGTATTTCAATGTGGGTAAATATCTGGACTATGGTGTGGAATAAGTGTTAATAAATATACTCTAAATCTGTCACACAGAATTTTTCTTAGAAAACCGACGTTTCCGTACAGACTTGTAGCATCATCAAGGTATGTAAGATTTAGGTAAAAATCCGTAATCTTGATCAGGGGATATAATTTGATGCAGCTCTGGCTTGTTTCTGCACTTTTAAATTTGAAAAATGCAGCTCTAAATTCAAATTTTGTAGTTGCTTTCACTTCTCTCTATATGTTATTTATTATTCAAATATGCACATGGAACAAGAATTATAAAATATATTTATTTTCAATTATTACAATTCATATTTTTAAGTTTTCTGTCTTTCTCGCAGCTTACCATTTTTTTGTATAAATAATGCGGTGAAATAATTTTAATCAAATTAATTTTGATTTATTTCTTTACATAAAATGTGTTAAACCTGCAACTGCTCATTCTACACCCCCCCCCCCCCCTTCATCTTTGAAAAAAAAAGCGCAGCTCCAAATTTTAAAATTATATCCCCCGACCCTGATGCAGGTACAAGCATATTAGGTTGTCGAAACGTCGGTTTTTAAAAAATAAATGCCGTATGACTGAAATTTCGAGTATTTGTTAACAAACACCTAATATATTTCGATGTTATGATGTTTATACTTATGTTGACATTATTGTATTGCAGATATAATATAAAACTTTGATAACAACTAGTGTCAGCCCTAGTTTAAAAAAAATCTGATGTGGCCAGCACAATACCTTCCGTCAATCCTGTGTATTATTTACAAATTCCATACATAAATATTCTTGTAAAAGATTCTAAATTTCCAGTAAAATTATTTCATAGACAAACTATGCAAATGACACTTGACACGGACATCTTCTTCTTCTTCTTGTTCTTCTTCTTCTTTAACTTTTTTCATTCGTTAGGGGTTGCTTTTTTTCTTCTTCCATTCATTTCTGTTTTGCGGGTTGTTCTCATTCGGTTCCTTTTCTCTGAAGCCTTCCGCAATACAGTCCTTCCATCTTATCTTTGGTCCTCCTCTGTTTTTTCCACCTTCTACTAAGTTATTCACTCTTCTTCAAACATATTTTTCATCTCTCCTCATGACATGTTTAAATTAATGTAATCGTCTCTCTTGTATTCTAGAAACTTTTAATACTCGAGTTATTTACCTTATTCTTTCCTTGCTTACCGTATCTTTCCGTGTCTTCCCCAACATCCATCTTAACATCCTCATCTCTGCCACATTAATTTTCTTCTCATTGACACTGACATCGGTCTACCATATGTCAGTTAGAATTTTCTTAATATAGTAGCTGTTTCCATGGTTCCATCATAGCTAGCTGATTTATGAAATTTAATTTCTTTAACTCTATATCCACTTAATATGAAGAATAAAATGCAATTAAATCGTATAGATAAGAGAATAATCTATAATATTTATACTAACATTAAATGTGTAAGTAATGTAAAATCTTCAAATAAGAGTACTTCCGGTTGACTAATTATAACCAAAATCTAATCAAGTCTACATATGAAATTCTAATATTGGAGATATCACGGCCGAAACCGCGGTCACACACACACACACACACACACACCCACACCCACACCCACACCCACACCCACACACACACACACACACACACACACACACACACACACACACACACACACACACACACACACACACACACACACACACACACACACACACACACACACACACACACACACACACACACACACACACACACACACACACACACACACACACACACACACACACACACACACACACACACACACACACACACACACACACACACACACACACACACACACACACACACACACACACACACACACACACACACACACACACACACACACACACACACACACACACACACACACACACACACACACACACACACACACACACACACACACACACACACACACACACACACACACACACACACACACACACACACACACACACACACACACACACACACACACACACACACACACACACACACACACACACACACACACACACACACACACACACACACACACACACACACACACACACACACACACACACACACACACACACACACACACACACACACACACACACACACACACACACACACACACACACACACACACACACACACACACACACACACACACACACACACACACACACACACACACACACACACACACACACACACACACACACACACACACACACACACACACACACACACACACACACACACACACACACACACACACACACACACACACACACACACACACACACACACACACACACACACACACACACACACACACACACACACACACACACACACACACACACACACACACACACACACACACACACACACACACACACACACACACACACACACACACACACACACACACACACACACACACACACACACACACACACACACACACACACACACACACACACACACACACACACACACACACACACACACACACACACACACACACACACACACACACACACACACACACACACACACACACACACACACACACACACACACACACACACACACACACACAGACATCATCGTAAAAATAGTAAAATCGTATTGTAGAGACCCTGAAACGTGCTTATTCATTGAAAACTTACCACCGAATTTTTTGACCAAAGGCAATACCTTCCTTACCTAGAGGTGACGGAAGGTAAAAAGGCAGAAAAAGTTTCTGTTTTCGTTGAAACAATTTTTGGTACAATTGTATGTTGACTGCTTTAAAACTATAAATAATCAGATGTTGTTTATTTACTGTTCTTTTTTATATCCTGATATAAATTAGCAGGTCTACATGTTGTCCAAATTGGAGCATACAAAAAGAAAAGACAATATAATTCTTGCATACTGCTTGATACGCGATCTCTCGTAGTTGTCGGCTTCTGTCGTAGTAGTCTTGTAAATAATGTTACACATTTTCCTGGAATTTTTAAGTAGGTGTTAAGAGAGTTTAATTGGACAAACGAAACCGTATTTTGTTAGTGGATAGACGTATTGGTGTCAAATTAATAAAATAGATGCGGCACTATCTAAATTATACAGATTTCTATTTTAATATGGATGTGTATTTCTCTACTCTACTTACATTAGTCTTTGTTTTTTCTTGTATATAAAAATATAGCGTCCCTTTAGACGATTGTACAATAAACTTGGTTTTTCTTACATTAAGCCAGGCCATATTTATTTATTTAAAGGTGTCTAATATTGTATACAGACAGCCAGGAGAAACGTTCCAAACTTAGGGTGTGTATATTATCCATTACTACAGTAGAATCTCGATATAGTGAACTAGTTAATGCATGGTCATATCACAATATCGAGTTTGTTCACTTTTTCGAGTATGAAATAATTACAACAATATAATTTTAAACATATTTATTGGTTTTAATTACTTTAATACAAGTTAAATATCGAAACATTATTTTTTAGATCGTATGTCCTGAAGAAATAAAATTTAAGAAAACTATTTCATACGGCATATAAGACCTGATATTTTTAAAAATTGAATACCATATTGAATTTTAAATATCCGTACCCATCCTTTGCTCGCATGAAACTAAGTTTTATCGTAAAATTTTGGGTGCAAGTTCTTTGTCTTTTCTTTAATCATCTCTCCATCAATTGGAGCATGTTGTTTTCTTTGTTTTAAAAACCACTTATAAAGAGCCTTTTCGATTATAGGATATACTACCGATTTTAATGTTTTCGTTATTCGAAGTTCGATGAAAGTGCAATCGACATTTTTCATAATTTGTTTCCTTTTTTACTTTTTTACGTTCGTACGTTCGTATCTCGCATAACTCAAAAACGGTAAGCCGTAGAAAGTTGATATTTTGTATTTAGGACTCCTATAACATCTAGTTATGCACCCCCCTTTCTGGTTATTACACAATTTCCAGAAGTGGTACTTTACATGAAGCCTATAATAGATTTTAATGAAAAAATGTTTTAAAATATAATCCAAAACTTTTCAAATTTGGTATACAAGACTTTTATGTCAATCGAAATAACATAATAGATTTTGGTTAAAATAGGCTAACCGGAAGTGGTACATTACTTGAAGTTGTTAACAGTTTTTCTTAAATAAAATGATTTTATTTTGATTTTAGAAATAAATGCTTCAAATAAAAGTTTTAGGGAATTAATTTCTGCGTCTAGCACATCAAGTATTATTAAATTAGCCCTTTGTATAAGCGAGATATGTAAATTTAAAAATTATATACTTTTTTGTTTTTGTAATAAAGCTTGCTATGGATTAGGACAAAAACATAAAAAAAATGATCATGTCAAATTACGTTAAATACGTGCAATTTTATGATTCGTACAATAACAAATATTATATTTTTATTGTGAAATTAGTCATATTCATTGTTGTAATCAAATATTTCTTTGTTGTAATCAAAACTCTCTTTAAAAACTCCCTTTATGGTCACTATATATCTTACTGTTTTGAATTTAAAATTAATATTTTGTAATTTATTTATTAAAAAAATATGTATAGTTTAATAATCGTACAAGGAAGTCGTGTGGTGTCCACATCAGATTTTTTTATTGTCGATTTAACTACCCCATATTTTCGACATAAAAATGTAGCACCTCTATCTGTTTTGGAATGTTCCAGTATTTTGACTTTTTCTTTCAATTTCACATGTTTTCTTTGAGGTGGCATTACATATTACAGTAACTTGTGTTATATAACACACAACAAAACTTTATTAGTACGTATTACACAAAGAATGTATTCAGATTAGCTGAACTGCGCGTTGACAAAAAGACCATCAGCGAAGCTGATGCACTGCGCAGAAGTGTTATGTGCACTGGATTGAGACATTAATTGTTCATTATATGGAGTTCAATTTGAAGTCACTGTATTTATTTTTGTGTTCATTACATTGGATAGTTCACTATACATATATTGTGTTCACTATTTCCCGACTCTATAGAAACCCAAACGTTATAAACTGATTTTAATTTGTTTTCGAGTTACTGTGTCTTGAATATTTGATTTATAGTGAAGTTTTAAAGGCTAATCCATGAATCTCTGACATTTTTGACTCATTTACCAACAGCGCGTGTTCACTTGAATTTATCTTGCTATTCCTTTATGCGCGCCGCAACATTCAGAATATAATGAATTTGTGCAGCTCGATTGGCATTTTTTATCGTTTTTAAACAATCAATAATAAAAAATAAGATATTGTTTGACACTTAAAATGTGATAGCGTACTTAATAGAATTTAAACTTTTAAGACACTGTAATTCGAAAAAAAAATCGGATTATAACTTTTGGGTTTTTAGTCATATACCGGGTACTATATACATGTTTTTTTTAATTTGCTGTAGTTGCTCAGAATTATATGAGAAAAGTAATTGTAAAACACTACATAAAATTTGGAATGGGGTATTCTAATGTAGTGAAATTTAAGGTAAAAATGTTATAACATTGTGGATTATGCTAAACAATAATCGAATAATGTAAAAAGAATCAAATTTATTTTTTCTAACATGAGTTTTCTCTTCTTTGGTACTAAAATGGTATCACGTGGTTTGTGCCGTACGAGTGACTGATGACAAATTTCTAACAAATTTTGTACATAGCTGTCGTGTAAATAGGAAGCAGCTTTTTCTGCCATTGACGCCGTTAAGTGTCTTGTTCGTGTCAGTTTTATTACATTTTATGTGTTTACAAGTTTTCTATTACTATATATTTCTTAAATCTTATCAGCTGCTCATACGTCATTTCCGGTAAAATTAAAATTTTCATTTAATATTTAAAAATGCATATCTCGCTGAAATTAAATAAAAAGAATTCTACATTTATAATATAAATATGTGATAGTTTCAGAAAATAAAACAAAAAAATTACAACATCCTATTTATAGCATATGGTTGGTATGAGTGATCGTCAAGCAAGTGTGTGTTTTTGAGTGCTTAATAATTAAAAATCAAAACCTCACGTAAGTGACACTTTAATTTCATAAAACCAACATTACTCTGTCAGAATAAAGTATATACACATAATTAGTTGTTATCGTGGTAGTTCATTTCAATTAAACCATAAAAATTCATTTTTTCAAACCAAAGTTACTCAAGGTTAAACATCTAAGCAAGACCCGTGCGCAAATGTTTCCCGCCAAAGTACATTGAACAGTGTCCCCAACTGTCTCATAAATAAATTATTATTTGCTATGGCTTCATATGCAGATATTGAGAAATTATTAGATCGGCAAACAAAACAGTTAGATGGTAAATTCGAAACACTTCAGACATCAATCAATGCTTTTCAGACAACATGTGAGGACCTCAAAACCAAATATGAGAACATGGAAAAAGAAATACAACAAAAAGATAAACGTATCAAATAATTGGAACGCGATATACGAAGCAAAAATATAATATTTTTTGGAGTTAATGAATCAGAGAGAGAAAATACAGATGAAATAATTGTTGAGGTCTTAAAAAATAAATTAAGACTAAACATCGCGGTTGCAAATATAGAAAATTCGAGACGATTAGGAAAAAAGGATGGAAATGAAAATAGACCGAGACCCATATTAGTGGAATTGAGTTCAAGCCGCATTAAACGAGAAATCATTAATAATGCTAAGCTTCTTAAAGGAACAAAAATTTATATAGAAGAAGACTACTCACTTGACATCCAACAAATTAGAAAATCACTAAAACCACACCTCATCAAGGCGAGAAAGGATCGCTTGAGAGCTCATCTAACGTACGACAAACGGCACTACGTACACGGTGAAAGATATAGAAGAAAACTGTACAGTAAATCTATTTTCTACTCAAGATCTTCTCGCTCAAAAGGATGAAACAAGTGAAAAAGGAAACACCATTTACGTAAATGAAAATATTGAAATAATTTCTCCTACTGAACAGCAAATTATTCCTCCCATTGAATTGCGAGCAAGGATGATAAACCAAAAATTCTTAAGGATTCCTCCAACAACACTCAGACAAAAGGCCCGCTGGATAAACATATTTCAAGACAAACACGCTCGAACTCGAAGTCAAAAATCTCCAACGACCAAAAACCGAATGCAAAAATAAAATAATGTTCTGGAATATGCAAGGATATAGCAACCTATTCCATTTAAATACAGCCGAAGAAGAAAAAATACTACTACAACACGATATTATTTGTTTAAACGAAACCTGGCTTAACCTTTTTATATTGGTTATGTAAACCGGTTATGTTAACCGGTTTATAAAAAATAAATTAAATTTTATGACAGATAAATATACATTTGTTTATTAAGCTTTTTTGTTTTAATTCCATGGCTATCACTATTTTTGAGTTGATTTTCGACATTTTCATACCTAATTTCTGCTGTTACAAAGCATACAAAATTAATTTTGTTTATTGATTCAAATACAAATTTTTATAATCTACAACTTTAAAATATGTTTAAGTATCTAAAATAATTTAGGAAGCATCGCGCAAGAAAAACTGTTTTCTTATGTTAAATTCCTATGTAACGGATTTTGAGGGTCACCCGGTATATTTACTAAATAAAATAATAAACTAATTAATACAAAACGTCAGACACCCTTATCTTGACAGTGAAGTATCTCTCTTGGAACTGAATTTTGCCATAAACAACCTAAAACTAGAAAAGAGTCCCGGAGTAGATAGTATCACGAACGAACAGTTGAAATATTTACCAGTTGTATGTAAAATATATCTAAAAGATCTCTTAAACAGGTTCTTAGACGAAGTAGATCTTCCTAGAGAATTAAAACATATTAAACTAACACTACTACATAAAAAAGGAAGCAGAGATAATGTAAATAACTATAGGAGTATTGCATTAGTAAATACAATTACAAAGTTATTCACTTTCATCTTAAACTGCAGGCTACAAACTTTGATAGAGGACTGTAACATACTTTCGGAATCGCAAGCAGGCTTTCGCAAAGGACGTTCATGCACAGACAATTTGTTTGTCATGGACACAATTATTAGAAGTCGCATGCTCACGCACAAAGAAGGAACATATGTAATATTCGTCGACTTTACAAAAGCCTTTGATTCCATTATACACCAAAAATTATGGAATAAACTTCACAATATTGGGATGAGTGGAAAGGTAACAAGACTGATATAAAATATATACAATGAATCAACATTACAAGTAAAAGTAAACAACATACTAACTAGTCCTATACAAATAACAAAAGGCGTCCTCCAAGGGGAATGTACAAGCCCACTGTTATTTTCTTTTTACCTCCAAGATTTAGATTGCTACTTTCGCAGTCAAGAACTCGAAGGAATATTCGTTACCCCAACTAAAGACGTATTAACACTGCAATATGCTGATGACATTGATATCTTTGCCTGTTCCCCAATCGACATACGAAGAAAACTAATTGCCTTAGAAAAATACAGTAATAGTCTCGAGCTGAGTATTAGCCCAGAAAAAAACACAGATTGTCCACTTCCACAATGGGAAATTAACTTTGCGAAGTAATACACTTATCTTGGAATGTTACTATGCACTTCGGGTTTATACAACAATCATATGAAAGAAAAAGTAATGAAAACGAACAACTTAACAGGAATCACCAGGAGCACACTCGCGAGAAATAAAATTCACTGCTGGAACACTTACATTCAGTTGTTCAACTCTACAATAATGCCAACAGCCCTATATGGGGCTGAAATATGGGGGACTAACTACGGAGAAGCTCTAGAAAAATGTCAAACAAAATATTTTAAATCAATTTTCTGTTGGCCGAAAATCACGCCAAATTATCTTGTAAGAAGAGAAGCAGGTCTAATTAAAACAGAAATTCTTGTTCTCAAAAGAATACTTACATGGTGGTACAAATAGTTAATAATGCCTGAATCAAGGTACCCGAAAATTTGTTATGATAAACTAGCAATGATAGATGCCAAATCACACTATGAACCCAAAAAACAAAACAAATACAACTGGGTGAGAACACTGAAACTAACTCTGCAGAAAGCAAACTTTGAGCACATCTGGGAAAATCAAAGTCCTTCTGAACTAAAAGCGGAAATGAATAATATAATTACTGCTTACTCTGAAATTTTATACAAAACAGACTCCCAAAGTATGGTCGATTCGAATTACAGTAGAGAGTACAAAATATTTATTACTAGTAATCACTACCTATCAAGCAATATACCACTGAAAACATTAAGAGTAGTAAGTCAACTACGCCTAGCCAGAACAGACAATGCTCAGATCTATATAAATGGCACTAATCACACTTTTTCATCGGACAATATATGCACATTGTGTAGTACATTCGAAGAAGATTCACTTTCTCACTTTTTAATCAGATGTCCTATATTCAACCCTATACGAAATCAATTTCTAAGAAAGCACATAGAACAGGAACAAAACAACAACAACAATATTACACTTTTAAAAGATACAACACCTGAAAAAATCTACGACCTCTATAACTTTACCGTCAATGCATTAAAAATAAAAAAAATCATAACAAACCATTAAATTACGAGTGATGAAAACCAAAAATTCAAAGATACAGACAAAGTTAAATAAAACCAAGTGAAGTAGTGTACGCGAAGGGCCTGTATATGCGTTGATATAAAAGTATGTGTTAGATAAATGAGCTAGTGTCAAAAATTAATTGTCTCAGTGCATTTCAAAACAAAAAAAATCACAGTTAAAACAAATAATAACACTAATCAGCTGGTTACTAGTGATATAAAACTAAGTGTTGCAGTGTTCGCGAAGGGCCTGTTCATCCGTTTTTATCAAAGTGAAAAATCATGTGGTACCATTAAACCGATTACTGTAGCTTTCAAAATATTCATTAGTTGTTTGTCGATTAAATACCAATTTTGCATTAATTTAAAAAATTACTAATTACCATGCAGGTACACTATTGTTCCATAGCTTTTAAGCAATAATTGTAAAAATGTATATACTTATACCAACCACCTTTGTATTAAGTTTTTGCTTGCGTTACAAATAAATTATTATTAGTATTATATTATTATTTATAGCATATAGCATTCAGGTTGCCGAACAAACAAGGCATAAAAATGACTGGTTCCATGGTACTCTGAAACAGGTTCTTAGTTGCACTTTTTATCCAGAATTTTTTTCGTAAAATAAAAGAAAACTGCGGTTGATTTTAGTCTCGTATTGTGAAGTTGTTAATTCTGCTCAGGTTTTGTATTTACAACTTTCCTCTGAAATTAATAAGTAACTACAGGAATACATTTAAAAAAATTATCATTGTATTACATATACCGGGTATAATACAATACAACATGGGAAACAGTTTTTTCTTGAACAAAAGTGGCCTATTAATATTAGACAATAACGGTTCAGATAATTATTGTAGAGATGTAGAGGATTAAATTTTGCTTTGCACGTTTCGTAGTCGAGAAAATTAAATTTAAAATTGTATAAAAGTAACTTGTTCATAGTGACATTTTAACCTATCAAAAATTATAAAATAAAATTTGCATCAAAAGTGTAGGGTACTACTTAATTATTTGTTACTTTTCTTCGAGTGAATAATACTTGATTTTCAATAATGGGACTCATACACCGTTTCTGATAGGTAAAATGTCATGTGATAAATACGTTTCTGACAGGTAAAATATCATTACATTTGTTTGTGATTTATACCATGGCTAAAATGAAAAAAAAAATCTCGGTTGCAAAATGGGAGCATTGAATTAGATGTAGATTTTAATTCTCTGCAACATTTATTCAAAGCATTATTATCTAAAATGAATAGGCCACTTTTGCGCAAGGAAAAACTGTTTTCTCATGTTAAGCAAGTATGGCCTGCTTTACGTTTTACACCCGGTATAACAGATTTCAAGTAGACACCTGGTATTTATGTAAAGTATACAACTTCTGAAGTTTGGCATTTTCCTTCTGAGTCACCGAGTATACTCGAATTATCAAATTATCAGTTGGAAAAGGATAAATGGGTGAATATTGTTTCTACGATAGATATTGAATTTTGAGTACGTTAATATTTCGTTCGCGGAAGTTCGATAATGCCGGTTGATTTATATTTGATAGGTGTATATCAATACGTCAGTGAACTTGACCCAACCCAAAAGGAAACAAACACTATTTCATATATAAATTAGTTTATTTGGATGCGTTTTCAAATGTTTGCTATATTTAATTGTTTGTTCGCCTTTCTTCCCCCCTTTTCTTTAAAAAAAAATTGTGGGTGGGGCTATCTTCACATAAACCCACCACTTAAATAATAATGTTTGTTTAGATACGTTAATGTATTCATTTTCGTTTGTTTGTTAATGTTTTAAAATAATTTCATTTATTTAAACTTTCTACTTCCTTTTTTGATCTTTAAATTATATGTTGTGGTTAAATTCTCATTTTCCGCACCCAATTGACCCACCGTTTGTTTAACTGTAAAAATCTATTTTGATGTATTAGTTTAGTATTGTTGAAACCTTTTCAATTGTTTGCGTGTTTTAATTCACTATTTTAAAAAATACATATGGGTGCGTGTAAGTTCTCATTTTTCGCACCCGATTTGCCCATAGTTTGTTTAACTTTTATAATCTGTTTTAGAGTATTAGTTTAGTTATGTTGAAACAATGTTATTGATTATTTGAATGTTGTCTAGAATAGTTAAGTAAAGTTTTAATATAATTAATTATAAAATGAGTTTTTTTCATTGGACCAAGATCTCGAGTAAGTAATAGTTACTATTTTTTCTGACCACTTAAATAAAACGTATCTCTCAAGATTTCATGACACTTATTTCAATCGTTTTTAAGAAAACTGTGGACATAAAAGGGTAGAAAAGAGAGGTACAGGATGAAACATATTTATTTTTAAAAATTTACAAAATTATTTAGTACAGAGCTATTAAATTCTACCCGAAAATAAATATATTATGGCCATTTTACTTGAAAACTAGAGTACAGAAATAACTAGTGCTCGGAATACCGGTGGAACCAAAAGACCACCCGTTTACCCGTATTTCAGCGAACACGGGTCGGAGTCGATTCTTCACCCATAAGACCCATAAGACTCGTAAGACCCGCTAGACCCATACGAAGCGAAAGACGCATAAGAACCGTATGACCCGTAAGATGTATTTGACCGTTTCCAACTTTACCATCCGTAAGTATTATATAGTTTGGGAGTTTATGGAACAACAATAAACATCAACTATGGAATGTTGTATTAAAATAAAACACACAACGTCGTCTTATGGGTCTTCCTGTTCTTATGGGTCTAATGGTTTAAAAATTGACTCCGACCCGTATTCCAGTTGGTCCGTGTGGGTAGGCTATTCCCATAGATGATTTTTGATGTAAAAATATTTGATTATAAATAATCCTAAATAACAAGACAAATTGTACATTTAAATAGGGAATAGAAAAATACTTCCATTATCTCAAAAGATATACAGGCACAACTAAATCGAACACTTCGATTTTTTTCTATATTATGAGCGATAGAAAAAAAACTCTAAAACAAAGGAGACATCTGTCTATATACATTTTTTTTACAATTAGTTCTCAAGTTATCGTAAAAAGTTGTATTTTTTCATAACGTATCAGTTTTATATATTTATAAGACAAAGTGTTTGAGAAAAATGCGATTAACTTTTTTTAAAAAATATTTAAACACCCAATGGCTATGAATATTCTGATTCTGGGGCTCAGGATTCCGACTTTTTACCTCTCGCTACCCTCGGTAAGGGAGGTATAGAGATCGTACTAAAAATCGTATATCGAGATTCTGGTAAATGATCATGTTTTAAGGTCCCTAGAATCCAATTTTAACATTTTCACGACGAGATCTGTGCGTATGTGTGTGTGTGTGTGTGTGTGTGTGTGTGTGTGTGTGTGTGTGTGTGTGTGTGTGTGTGTGTCTCAAACTCAAATATTATTGTTCAGAAAATTTTGAAACCTTGTATTTCTTCGAAAAATACCTTTAAATGTTATTTTTTCGAGATTTGTTATTATAAAAATTAAAGTTTTCTAAATTTTCTACCGGTTTGCATTAATACTTTTTGTATATATTTTATAGATAAATTTCTAAAATTATCTATAATTTGAATCCCGGAGCCTACGCTTTAAACACAACTGACAAATATATGTCGCTGTCATCAAACTAATCATTTCAAATAATAATAGTAACGTTTTAAAAAGCAAATAGTAAATGGAACAATAATTATATGGAAAGGAACTTAATACAGTTTCCAGCATAAGTAAATATGTAGGGATATAGGTAAGAAAATAAAAATATATAATATATCATTACGGCATATTACCCATTGCTGGGTGAGCCAATCTGCTTTGTACACATATGTGGGTAATAATGATGACATATTTGTACCGTGCGGACGTTTAGCAGGCGTCAATTCACGTGAATCTGGGAAACCGGGTTCGATTCCGACCGACGCCAAATATTTTATAATTTTAATGGCACAAAATTGACCCCTGTGGTGCACTCCCACGCCAGCAATGAATATAGGTAAGTATATAAATAAATAAAATAAATATATCATCACTTCATATACCCATTGTTGGGTGTGCCAATCTGATTTGTACACAGATTTCGGTAACGATGATGACATATTTGTACCGTGCTGGCGTTTACAAGGTGTCACCTCACGAGCACTTATTGCTGGCGAGGAGAGTGCACGATAGGGGTAATTTTTGTGCCATTTGAAATTCGAAATATTTGGCGTCGGTCGGGATCTAACCCAGTATTTAAATTTAATTTAATTTTAAGTATTTTCTTGAATAAAAATTAAATTAAACTGGAGGTATTGTGTTCAGATTTTTTGTATATTTCATCACAAGAGGACAACGAGTATGGCAATAAGAAATATTGCATAAAATGACCCGAAAGATCGCAGTACGTTATTTTGGGAGGTGGAATTCAAATGTACCAAAAATAAATCTATAGGATACATAGATTATAATAAATCAACAGTTTTAGATTCTAAGTAGGAGAACAGGTACTTTTGTAAATTTTTAAAAATAAATGTTTCATCCTGTACCTCTCTTTTCTACCCTTTTATGCCCACAATTTTCTTAAAAACGATTGAAATAAGTGTCATGAAATCTTGGGATTTTAAGAACTAAGAGATTTAAATGGTCAGAAAAAAAGGAAATAGAAAGTTTAAACAAATGAAATTATTTTAAAACATTAACAAACAAACGAGAATGAATACATTAACATATCTAAACAAACATTATTATTTAAGTGATGGGTTAATGTGAAGATAGCCCCACCCACAATTTTTTTAAAAAAAGGGGGGGAAGAAAGGCGAACAAACAATTAAATATAGCAAACATTTGAAAACGCATCCAAATAAACTAATTTATATATGAAATAGTGTTTGTTTGCTTTTGGTTTGCGTCAAGTTCACTGATGTTATATCAATGGTTGTAAGCAGTAATGTAGGACCGTTATTGCATGAATTCTTGCTGTGAAAAGTAATGTATTTGTGCGGATTGGACATAAGTACACAGTTCACAAGTACTTGACTTGAACGTGTGGCAATGGCCGCCAGTAGCCTTGTAAACTTGCCACTTCCTATTGCATTTGCATCGAAAACATACAAGAAATGTAGATATATGTATGTATGTTCATAAAAGAAAAGCTTTTTTTTATTAAATTGGAGGGATCGGCATAAAACGATTAAATGTCCCAGGACTATGTAACTAAAAAAGAAATATCTTAGCCACCCTTACCATAAATTTCTTTAAGCCTGTAAAATTTGTATAAAGACTCAAGGTCCGTGAAATTAGAAAAAATGTGAGTGAAAATTTTGAAATTTTATAAAACTTAGTTAAAATTAATAAATAGGAATATTTCGTTTTACCAGGAGTGTAATGGGTAAAAAGGTTTGTGACAGAACAAAACTCACAAAAATTAAACTTCATAACCTACTGATTGATAATAAATAGGAAATTCTCCTTTTCTCAGGGCCGTAATGGATGAAAAGGTTTGTGACAGAACCAAACTCACAGAAATTAAACTACATAAGATACTGTTTGATAATAAATAGGAAATTCTCCTTTTATCACGGACAGAACCAAACTCACAGAATTAAACAGCAAAACATACTGATTATTAATAAATAGGAAATTTGCTTTTATCAGTGGTTTAATGGGTAAGAAGGTTTGTGCCAGAACGAAACTCAAAGAAATTAAACTACATAACATACTGATTGATAATAAATAGGAAATTGTCCTTTTATCACGGGTGTAATGGGTAAAAAGGGGTGTAATAGGTAAAAAGGTTTGTGACAGAACCGAACTCACAGAAAATATATTATGTAATATACTGATCCATAATAAATAGGAAATTTTACTTTTATCAGGGGTATAATGGGTAAAAAGTCTTGTGACAGAACCAAACTCACAGAAATTAAACTACGTAAGATACTGTTTGATAATAAATAAAAAATTCTCCTTTTATCACGGGCGTAATGGGTGAAAAGGTTTGTGACAGAACCAAACTCACAGAAATTATACTTCATAACCTACTGATTGATAATAATAAATACGAAATTCTCTTTTTATCAAGGGCGTAATGGGTGAAAAGGTTTGTGACAGAACCAAACTCACAGATATTAAACTATAGAAGATACTAATTGATAATAAATAAGAAATTTTGGTTTTATAAGGGGTGTAATGAGTAAAAAGGTTTGTGACAGAACCAAATTCACAGAAATAATACTACATAACATACTAATTGATAAAAATAGGAAATTTTCGTTTTATTAGGGGTGTAATAGATAAAAAGGTTTGTGACAAAACCAAACTCACAGAATTAAATAGCAAAACGTACTGATTATTAATAAATAGGAAATTGCTTTTATCAGGGGTTTAATGGGTAAGAAGGTTTGTGCCAGAACCAAACTCACAGAAATTAAACTTCATAACCTACTGATTGATAATAAATAGGAAATTCTCCTTTTATCAGAGGCGTAATGAGTGAAAAGGTTTGTGACAAAACCAAACTCACAGAATTAAACAGCAAAACATACTGATTATTAATAAATAGGAAATTGCTTTTATCAGGGATTTAATGGGTAAGAAGGTTTGTGCCAGAACGAAACTCAAAGAAATTAAACTACATAACATACTGATTGATAATAAATAGAAAATTTTATTTTTATCAGGGGTGTAATGGGTAAAAAGGTTTGTGCCAGAACCAAACTCACAGAACTAAACAGCAAAACATACTGATTATTAGTAAATAGGAAATTGCTTTTATCAGGGATTTAATGGGTAAGAAAGTTTGTGCCAGAACGAAACTCAAAGAAATTAAACTACATAACATACTGATTGATAATAAATAAGAAATTTTATTTTATCAGGGTTGTAATGGGTAAAAAGTTTTGTGACAGAACCAAACTAACACTAATTAAAATACATAATATACCTACTGATTATTAATAAATAGAAAATTTGCTTTTATCAGGGGTTTAATGGGTAAGAAGGTTTGTGCCAGAACGAAACTCAATGAAATTAAACTACATAATTTACTGATTGATAATAAATATGGTGTTTTATCAGGGGTGTAATGGGTAAGAAGGTTCGTGACAGAACCAAACTCACAAAAATTAAACCACATAATATTTTGATTGATAATAAATAGGAAATTATCCTTTTATCAGGGGTATAATTTCTGTGATTTTGATTGATTTTTAACTTGTCATTAAAAACTTCCACTTTTCCGGACATTTGGAAATTTGCAAAAATTATTCCTGTACATAAATCTGGAGCTATCAATAATATAAATAATTACAGGCCAATAGCTATATTATCCAACTTCAGTAAAATATTTGAAAGCATTGTATATAGAACGATATACTATATATATATATATATATATATATATATATATATATATATATATATATATATATATATATAAATACGTAACTTAATTTCTTTTTCGCAACATGGATTCATGGAAAAGCGCTCCATTACAACAAACTTGCTTTATTTTACACAATACTTATCAGATGCTTTGGACGAAAATAAACAAGTGGATGTTATTTACACAAATATCGCCAAAGCATTTGATCGTATTGATCGTAATATTTTAATTTCTAAATTAAATGCTTTTGGTATTTCAACACGCTTAATTGAACTTATTTTATTCATATCTCTCTAATCGTCAATTCTCTGTCTCTTACAATAATATTTATTCTTCATTTCATGATGCTCCGTCAGGGGTCCTCTTTTATTTTTAATATTCATTAATGATATTGTAAATTACTTTGATAATGAGGTACTTCTCTTTGCTGACGATTTAAAATTATTTAGAAAAGTTCTTGACACTTCCAATTGCATATCTTTACAACAAGACCTTGTTCACGTAGAATCTTGGTGTAAATCAAACAATCTTCAAATAAATACTAATAAATGTAACGTGCTTTCTTTCACACGCAACCAAATTTCTTTAAATTTTTTATATTTAATTTAAATTCACAATTTCAATTCATCTCAATTTTCAACATTTTTGACGGTGAGAATTATATTCCCTCAATTATTTCAATTTTTATTCTTTTTATAACTTTCGTTTATGATATTTGCATTCACTTAACCAACAAATATACTTTATATTTGTTATACTTATACTATAAAGAAAATTCGTGTCATTTCAATTTAATAATTTAACTTTATATACTTTAAAATTGTTAAATTTTTCATATAAATTTCACATTGTACAAATGTTATAAAAATTCCTAATGTATTTAAAGCTGTGGCCTGAAGATGCCTAAAACATAGACAAATATTATTAACTAAAAGAATACGTTTATTAAACGATGAATAATTACGACTAAATATTAAAAGATAATAAAAACAACTAACACTATGGTTAAATAATTATAAACACTAAGAATATTATTAAATGCTTAAACACTACGATTATTTATATAACTACATTTATTTATGTTAACAACTTGTAAACTGTTTATTTATATCACTGAATTCGTTTCTGGTTGCTTGTATATATGAGACTGTCCTCCCGCTGTTCTCCCGACGGTATTTATACACCCTATATCCTTCTAGAAGCCTCGAGCGCGACAGTGACCTGCATACAAAAGAATCAGGTCACGGCGTAATTAACGCGTCGGGGATTGCATCATTGCTCTGGTACGTTCCTTCGAAGGGATTACGTCATTGTTCGCGAACATGCTATCAGTAGCGGCGCAAGCATACTTTTCTTTCAGGGGCGCACGTCACATTAATTTATAATACAATTCTTGTCGTCCCCTTTCTAATTATATTTTTATATATTTTTACACATTATTATATTCAAATGTATTTACAGCTGTGGCCTGAAGATGTCGTAAGACGAAATCGATCGCCAATAATATAATTAAATTTATGAAAATATAACTATTTCATAAAACCATTCAGAGTTAATTTCATTAATTTCCTGTTATCGAACTAATTTGTTACTCCACTCACCGATCAATACAATGATCAATAATTATCACTTCTTACAACATCAAATTGATATATTTGATAATAATTTTAAAAGGTTACAATCTTCATTATTTAATTAAAGTTATAAGCTGTAAAATGTAATATTTTAATAATTGTTATGAATTATATTAGTCTGTATTTTTGCTCACTTTTGTAATACTTTTGTTTGTTATATATTGTAAATCCTGTCCAGTAATTGGGTGCGCCTGTTGGACAGAGTAAGTAAATAAATAAATAAATAAATTCTGTCACAAACCTTTTCACCCATTACGCCCGTGATAAAAGGAGAAAAAAAAACATTATTTAAATAGAAGTGCGCATGTAGGGAACAACTAAAAGCAAAAGAAGGAGGGGGAAATAATTTATATATATATATTTTTATAAACAATTGAAATTAAAGGTTTAAATTGCCAAAGTATTGTCCGTTATTGTGAAAGTCTGTTTTAAAATTAAGGGTTTTATTTTTGTTGAGTGCGATATAGCAAGTTTCATTATGACCAGTTTGGCATATGTGTTTTGTCAAAGCACTATGCTCGGGGTTATTTGTATTGCATTGATACTGATGTTGGTAAATGCGTTTCCGTAACGGTTGAGAAGTTTCTCCAACATTACATTTGTTACAAACATTAAAATTGATCTGGTGAACCACGTCTTTTTTGACATTTGTTGTATGTGGTCTTTTAATGGTGTGTAAAGGGATCGAGTACAAACATTATTAGTGTTAGCAATTTATATATTCGTGTCCTTAAGGGTATATTGTAAGATTTTATTTAGGGATGAATTGTAAGGTATGATAACATACACCGGTTTCCCCTGATGTGACGTCACTCCATCTTCTCCACCAGGAGGGACAATTTGAGGGGCGGTTAATTTAGGAAAACGTGATGTAATATTAAAATTAAGAAATTTAGAGGGATAACCATTACTTTGAAGTGTATTATAAATAAATTGTAAGTTGCTATGATGATATTCTGGATGAGACAACAAGATGGCTCTATCAACCAGAGCATACATAACGCTTTTTTTGTACTTTGAGTTAGTGTAAGAGTTGAAATGTAAATATCTGCCAGTCGAAGTTGGCTTTCTGTACCAATTAGTAATTATGCTATTATTACGGTGTATTAACGTGATGTCAAGGATATTTATTGTGTTATTACTTTCAAATTCTATAGTAAATTTAATTCTGGGATGGAAATTATTGAACTCATTCAGAATATCATCAATGCAACTCGTGGGTACAATAACTAAACAATCATCTACGTATCGTTTGTAATATATTGTAAACTTTTAATGGAACCTACGGCCTTTTATCTAGTTCATAGTTTAAGGTAGTTATATTGTGAAACCATTTTACCCAGAATTAATTAAAATTTTAAGTAGATCTCAACTGAAGTATAATCTACCTGCTCTCCAAGTTTTAATACAATTGACCACGCGGTACCTGAGATATTTGCAATTAAATTTGGCCTTTTTAACGCGTGAAGAATAGGAAATGGCAAAATAAACATAACATTTTAAATTATAACTTTTACATCCAAACCGACATTGAATTGAAAATCTAATTAACGGATTTTATATAATAATTTGAAAATTATTTACCATCCAGATTTAATTTTATTGCTTCTAGAAAATTATAATCTGAAGATACGATAAATAGGTAGAATTATACTTGACAAACATGTACAAACGTTCCAGATGGAGTATCAGTTAAGTTAACAACGCCCGCTTGGTATTAGCGAATAAGAGGTGAATTTTGAATTTCAGACGTACGTTCGAAGGAAATATTTTTTAAATTGGTATTTTACGTGAAAAGCATGAAAACTTTGAACAGTATTATACTACTTTTGTAATTTTAGGATAGGAATATATTAATTTGTTTTACAGTTTCCATTTGTAGTTTAGAATTAGTATTATATCTCAAAATATCTTATTAATTTTATACCCGAATGTACCAATAAATGTGTAGGTGCGACGTTGCCATAGTTATTCTTCAATATTGAAATACGACACTTGTGTACGTATTAGTGCGAGTGGTACAGTTCAAAAAAAAAAAAACTTTTCTACGAAAAAACAAAGAAAATTTATCTGTTACAGTGTTTGATATTAGCTTTTAACTATTTTGATGCAATCTGTGTATATAATATAATGTTAAAAAATATAAGTTATTGCAAATATAGACTGCATTAGCTTAATTTTTATTTTGAACATAGAATAAGTTTTTCAATAGGTACACTCGAGTGACAACTACCTTAATTTCTATGATTTTGGTTCCGTCACAAAACTTTTTACCCATTACACCCCTGAAAAAAGCAAAATATCTTATTTATTATCAATCAGTAAGTTATATAGTTTAAATTCACAATACTTTTTACCTTTTATATCCCGGATAAAAGGAAAATTTCCTATTTATAATTATATAGTTTAATTTCTATGAGATTGGTTCCGTCACAAACCTTTTTACCCATTACTCCCCTGATAAAAGGAAAATTTCCTATTTATTATCAATTGGTATGTTATCTAGTTGATTTTGTGTGGGTTTGGTTCTGTCACAAACCTTTTACCCGTTACACTACTGCTCAAACCAAAATTTCTTATTTATTATCAATTAATATCTTATGTAGGTTAATTTCTGTGAGTTTGGTTCTGTCACAAATTATTTTACTCATTACACCCCTGATAAAAGGATTTTTTTATTTATTATCAATCAGTAAGTTATATAGTTTAATTTCTGTGAGTTTGGTTCTGTTACAAAACTTCTTACCCTTTACACCCCGGATAAAAGGAAAATTTCTTATTTATTGTCAGTAAGTATATTATGTAGTTTAATTTCTATGAGATTGGTTCTGTCACAAACCATTTTCCCCATTACACCCCTGATAAAAGGAAAATTTCTTATTTATTATCAATTGGTATGTTATGTAATTTTATTTCTGTGAGCTTGGTTCTATCACAAACCTTTTTACCCATTACCCCACTGATAAAAAGAAAATTTCCTATTTATTATCAATTAGTATGTTATATAGTTTAAGTTATGTGAGTTTGGTTCTGTCACAAAACTTTTTTCTCATTACACCACTGATAAAACCAAAATTTCTTATTTATTGTCAATTAGTATCATATGTAGTTTAATTTCTGTGAATTTGGTTCTGTCACAAAACTTTTTACCCATTACATCCCTGATAAAAGGAAAATTTCCTATTTATTATTAATCAGTATTTTATGTAGTCTAATTTCTGTGAGTTTGGTTCCGTCACAAAACTTTTACCCATTACTCCACTGATAAAATGAAAATTTTCTATTTATTATCAATCCGTATGTTATGTAGATTAATTTGTATGAGTTTGGTTCTATCACAAACTTGTTTACCCATTGCACCACTGATAAAACCAATTTTTTATATTTATTATCAATTAGTATCTTATGTAGTTTAATTTCTGTGAGTTTGGCTCTGTCACAAAACTTTTTACCCATTCCCCATTTATTATCAATCAGTATGTTATGTAGTGTCAATTCTGTGAGTTTGATTCTGTCCCAAACCTTCTTACACATTACACCACTGATAAAAGGAAAATTCCCTATTTATTATCAATCAGTATGTTATATAGTTTATTTTCTGTGAGTTTGGTTTTGTCACAAAACTTTTCATCCATTGCACACCTGATAAAAAGAGATGGAGGTGAATTTAATGGAATTAGGAACCAGCAACCACAACAACAGCAACATCACCATGTTCAACGTCAACAACAGCCACAACCGCAACTGAAGAAAGGAACATCTTAACAATTTATACGGAGGTAAACGGAAATTGTAAATTTTTTGTGGATGTTGAAGTTAATGGAACGGGAGTCAAAGCGTACGTCGATATGGGGTCCGCTTACATCACCATGAAGGAATCAGTAGCACAACAACTAGAATTACCATTCAACAAAAACAAGACAGTTACTCTGCGTGGTTTCGGAAATGTATATGTAAAGACTTTAGGCGAAACTGGAGTTCAGAAGTTGACAATTGACGAAGTAGAGCTAGATGTAGTATTCAACATAGTATACCAAACAGAGTTCAATTCATACCCATCATTATTGGACGGCCTTTTAAGGAATCACCGTAAATAGTTGTGTAGAAGCATGCAAATCGGCTAAGATTTTTCAGGAGAAACTACTCCCCACCCAGTGAAATTGAAGCGACATCCTGTACGAAGGTAAACATTTGTGCCAAACATGCAACTGTTATACCTCCAGGATATGTAGGACATGTGATCTACCATGTGGAGGACAAAGGAGAACTTTGTGGATTTAAGAGTACGAACACCTGAAAGAAACGAGCATGTTTTTCCGCGAACAATTGTAGTAGCAGACAAGGATATGGAATGTGTTCTACCAGTCGTGAATTTATCAGATGCGGATTTAACATTTCAGAAGGACAAAATTGTAGCAAGAGGATGGAAGTGTCAAGCTGATAATACACAATGCAGAAAAATAAAGGAATTTACTTTACGGAGGATAAACTACACGTAGGAACGGATATAAGTGAGGCTCAACGCGAACAACTGATACGTCTACTGCAAAAATATAGAGATTGTTTTGCAAAAACTGTTAAGGATATTCGATGCACAAATTCGACCGAACTGGATATTTTACTGCCTGATGACACACCCATTACTTACAGGCCGTATAGATTGTCAATTTCAGAAAGCAAACCGGTTCACCACTTTTGCGACTCTACAATTCGAATGCCAAAACAGAACACCAGCAAGTTAGGGTTAGGCGGAATCCTGCTGCAGAAACGGCACACAAGTAAATTTCACCCAGTTGCTTATTTCAGTCGCCAAACTCCACCACCGGAAATGAAGTATTATTCGTATGAGCTGGAGACTTTAACAGTAATCGTAACGTTGAAGAAATTTAGAGAATATCTGCTGGGAACACATTTTAAATTAGTAACAGACTGCAATGCACTACAAACTGCTAACACTAAAAAGAATTTGGTACTTGGGATTGGAATATGGTGGCTGGAACTGCAGGAATATTCATACCGATATAAAATATCGCCCAGGATTACTAATGGCTCGCGTCGATGCAGAATTTGGAATTTTTCATATCGAACAAGCTGACTGGATACTCGCCGGATCAAAACGTAGTCAACGAGCAAAGTACAGTAATGTAATCGCTATAGATCGTATGATACCCTATATACAATGAGGTTCTATATTATACTAGAGCACTCACTGCCATAAAATCGTGTCGCCAGGTTTTCTATTGCATTCTAATAGCTATCTCTTTTTAAACGGCGGTTCTCAAACGGTGGTTAACTATTCTCTGTACTCAAACAAGCACAACGCTCCAATCAGATCTGTTAATAGCACTAAGCCATGCTTTTGGTTCATTTGTCAACGTGAAACTGAAATAAAAAATGTAATATTACTTATATATTTATAAAAAAACAACCACAATATAATAAATTAACAACGGTATTATGTTCTACTCCAGAGAATATCTAAACTGAAGAATAGGTATATAAATTAAACTCGATGTAAATATACACAAATGTTTTATCAAATTTTTTATTATATTCTTTTCCGCAACAAAAATATAATACATTGAGGTAAAACTTAATAATTTAGTTTTAAAAAAACTCGACAATAATTCTGTTATTGTTTATGATTAAGGATTCGTAATATAATTTACAGTAAAAATATATTAATATTAAACATCAGTTATAATGAAAAATCTAATGATATTCTATCTTAGAAGTACATTCGGTTTAATTTTCACTTTATTCATTGGTATGAACGAAATATAAATATAATTTAAACAAAATACATTTTAATGTTCATACCAATATTAATATTGATATTACGCTTATTTGAAGGTGATTTCTAAAAATATGCTAAAACTTAAGTCAATTGACATTTTTTTTTGTTAGTACATTATTTAATTTAATAAAATTAGAACTTATCATTATAACATACTAATATCGAATCTTTGATTTATATTTTAAGTCATAATTTATTTTCAAAAAAAGATATACTGTTAAAGAAATCCTACTGACTATTTGTTATGAATAGTAATAATTTATTTGTTTATTTTATAATAATAAGTATTACATTGTTTAGAAATTATTTTTTTTAGTAGTTAATAATATATACTATAAAGAAAATAACTGTTGCAATCATTTTGTCACATCAGTTAACATTATTTTATCACAAAAATTAAACTTCATATTTTAAATATTTAAATAAAAAGAAATGAGAATTACATAGGATTAAATAACTTACCTATGAAAATGAAGATTTTTTCTTACATAACTGTAATTTTTATACGATGGTACAGTACATGAAACTACCATGTTGGCAAAATTAACACTCAATACGTCCGCAGAAGGGCAGAATTGAAATTAACAAAAATTCGAAGACGGAGCTGGCTTACATACGTGTGCATGCGAAGAGCTAACACAAAAGAGAGAGATATCAGAGATTAGAAAAGGATAGATTGCCATTTATATTGTGGTTTTGAAGTTTCTCTGGCGACAGGCTAATCCCTATCTTCAGCATTGGAGTTTTATGGCAGTAAGCGCTCTAGTATAGTATAGAACCTCATTGCCTATATAGCACCACAAGGAATGTCTGATTCATCAAGTAAAGTAAGTGAATCCGATGATGACTTATACGATGTCGCGTATTAGTTCGCGGGGACGCGAAGAGTCAGGATAGCCGAACTGTTAGCGGCATTTTGTGTTATGCAAGTATTATGTTTATTTACTCCCCTCTTTAATCTTTTAATTTCAGCTTTATATTGAATTACATGATCGTATATATTAAATGATTGTTTATTTAGGTATCGGTCAGTTGTACTAGAGCTGCTGAAGCGACAACACCAGGATATAGAGGATGTATTTATTTATTTTTGAGTAACGGTGAGTGCTAGAGTTGTATTGTTACTATATGTGGTTGCCCTCCACTTCGGTGTTGAGGAAGAGCTATTCTGCAGTTTAGCTGTACCCTCGCTTGCGGACTGAGGAAAAGTCTACAGTGCGACTGGTTGCTCTCCACTGCGGTGTTGAGAAAGAGCTGTTCTGCGGTTCAGCTATACCCTCGCTGGCGGGCTGAGGAAGAGTCTACAGTGCGCCTGGGACTGGTTGCTCTCCACTGCGGTGTTGAGAAAGAGCTATTCTGCGGTTTAGCTGTACCCTCGCTTGCGGGCTGAGAAAGACTCTACAGTGCGGCTGGGACTGGTACCTAATCCTATCCTAATCCCAAAGCTAGGCCGATACCTTGCGTATTTACGTGGATCCTAAGCACTCACTGAGAGAGTATACACATCTATTTTTTATCTGTTCCAGTCTATTGGCGCTCGCAGAAGAGAGTCTGGACCATCCAGGGATTAGGGATTATTATATTTGTTTGGATCTGTTTTCCATTATGTATTTTTGAGATTTTTCATCAATTAATTATACTGGGTTTTAACAATTTTAACATCCGCTTGGTTTTCTTGCCCCATTTTTGCATTAAAAGCTTCACCAAATATTACGTAGCTGATGGGGAATCTCTCAATGATGCTGTTAACATAATTATTAAATAATTGTATGAGAATATCGCTGTCGTAGGAAGGTGAAAAGTATACTGAGCCTAGTTCAATTTTGATTTTTATAAATATACAGTGAATAGCTTGTCACAACTGTTACATTTTTCATTGATTTTTACCTCTCACTAAGAGAGGTATTGGATTCATGCTAAAAATCGCATATCCAGATTTTAATGATTAAGCATGTTTTAAGGTTCCTTCAATCCGATTTTAATATTTTTACGATGATGTGTGTGTGTGTGTGTGTGCGTGTGTGTGTGTATGCAGGTCGGTTGGAAGGACGATATCTCAAAAACTATAATACTTAATAACTATTTAACTACGTATTTCTCAATCGGGCATTACTAGGAAGATCTGAAAAAGTTTTCGTAATAATTGGACAACCGGAAGTAGCAGGTTCTTAAAAAAAATCTTCTAAATATTATTTTGTTAAAAATTTTGTTCTTGCTTATTAAAGAAGAGTAAATTCTCTATCTGATACATATAAATATTTTATTATATCTTTTATAGATTTAGACATAATAAATCAAATAATCTGTTGTAATAAATCTTACAGCCCACATAATACACAGAATATTGATATTAAAGTAAATCTATTTATTCTAAGTACCCAGTCAGCAAAATTTCGTTACAAATCACTAGAGTAAAGTACCTCTCTGAAGGAGAACACAAGATTGATACGCCACCAGAAGATGACCGGTGGTTTTCGAAGATAGAATGCTGATTTTAGAGTAAATCTATAAATGTCAGTGTCAAAAATCCAGAGACATTACTGAATTTTTTGTGGTAAGTACATACATTTTATTATTTATTATTGTATTAATAGTTAAATATTTAAAATTATAGGTATATTACACATATCCTTCAGAAATACTGTTAATCCCGACAATGAATTGGAAACATCTCGAAATATTAGAAGAGTAGGACAAAATTTCTTCATAGAATAAATTTGTGCTAGCCACATCAGGTTTTTTAAGTAGTTTCATCAGTCCACTCTTTGCTCTACCTGTGCTTTTCTCCTTTATAGCTTGTTGTTGTATTATTTGATTATCACTAAAGGCGGCAGGGAGGTTATTTATTGCATAATTTGCCCAAGTTTCGTTGAACCATATAATAGTGTGTTGTGTTAAAAGTTCGTCTTCTATAGCGTCTAGTTTAAAGATATTTGAAAGACCTTGTATGTTCCAGAAAACTATTTTATTTTTCTGATACAATAGATTCATCTTATATTATTTTTACATTTATTCACCAATTTTTACATATATTTAACTACTTTTATTATTATTGTTATTATTTTTTATTTTTGTTGAGTCGAGAAGGATCAGTTGAAAATTTCGATTGAGTATGGAGTAAGGCCTTGGTGATCCAGATTTTTATATTATTTATTTATTTCAGAACGTTTCGAAACCACAGTGTTTCATCTTCAGCTACATAAAAAGTTTTTTTTTAAAACAAAAATAATTTGTTACAACAAATTTATAAGTATGTCATAAAAATTTATATAAAATATTGTAATCACTCACCATTAATAATATTAAATTAAAATTATTATGGAAAAAAAAATCCAACGTCGGTTAACATTTTGTTAAATATAAAAAAGCAGAAAAGCAATATAAACAAAATTTCAAAAATGCAATACAGTTTGATAAAAAACCGCACCCATATTAAGTTTATGGGTTACTTAAAGAGTCTGTTACAACAATTAAAATCACACTACAATCACTGGATAATCAATTTAAGTAATCTGCAAATAGACTGGGAAATTATATGCATTTTATCTTTGGGCCCTGGTTTCAGTTACAAATCTTTTGAAATTGGAGATCTGAAAAAAATAATCCTTGACACGTACACTAATATATCGACAGGCATCGATTATAATAAAAATATAGACAACAAAAATAAAAACGATATTAAAGACAAAATAGCAAAATTCTTAAATATACAACTTCATAAATTAAAAAAAGAAAAATATAATTACTCTGACATGGTAATTATTAATGCAATTAAAAAAACCAAAGAATTTCTAAAACAACATAAAAATAAGATTATAGTTACAAAAGCGGATAAAGGGGCTAAAACAGTTATAATAGATAAAGAAGAATATCATAATAAAGCTATAGAAATACTCAATGACACAAGCACTTATAAAAAAATGAACAAATCTCCAATTTCAAACCTAGATACTAAGGTTAGAAGATTTTTGACTGAGGCTGACTTTAAATATTTAATCGTCCAAAACCCACAATTAGGTAGAATGTATTTTCTACCAAAAATTCATAAAAAAGATATACCACTCCGTCAGATAACTTCAACGATTGACACACCCACTTATAACCTAGCTAAATATATAAGTGAAATTATTAAAAAAACCACATCAACGTCAAAATATAATATACCTAATTCTTTTGAGCTAGTCAATGATATTGCAAATACTAAAATTAAACATAATGACGTTCTTTTCTCCCTAGATGTAGTATCACTTTACCCAAGTTTACCACAAGATTTAATCTGTAAATGCATAAAAGAAAAATGGCAAACTATTAAATTTAGAAAACTTCTTACGTGGTGTCGAACTTTGTTTTGAAGCTTCAGTCTTCACTTTTGACAATAATATTTACAAACAACTTAATGGAACGCCCATGGGCCTCAGCTGTAGCGGTTTCTTTGCGGATTTAGTCCTACAAAAACTTGAAGATGAAGTAATATCCAACCCAGAGTACCAAATAACTTACTATAAAAGATATGTCGATGATTCAATACTCATTGCATCAAGTGACAAAATAGATGATATATTTAAATTTTTTAACTCTTTCCACCCTAGAATGAATTTCACTATTGAAAAAGAAACTAATAATAGTATTAATTTCTTAGATGTCACTTTAATTAGATCTAACCATAAAATTGAAACCAACTGGTACCGCAAACCTACTGCCTCTGGACGTTATCTACATTATAACTCATATACAAACTCTTCATATAAAACAAGTGTAATCTTTGCATTAGTAGATACAGCAATTTTATTGTCAAACCCAAAATTTCATTCTGAAAACATAAAATTAATTAAAAACCTTCTAATCCAGAATGGTTACAACCCAGTAAAAACTAATAAAACTATCAACTCCAGAATAAGAAAACTGAAATTCAAAAACACAAATACTACGAACAATAACACACCACAACAATATTCATATATTTCAATACCTTATAATCACAAATTAAATCAAGGAATTGTTAAAATGCTACACTCATATGACATTAAAGTGGCCAACTCTAACCTAAACACCACTAAACAACTGTTTACTAATATCAAAGATAAAATTCAAAAAGAAAACATGAAAAACGTCGTCTATCAAATAGATTGCACAATATGTAACAAAACATATATCGGGGAAACGTGTCAATCTTTAAAAAAACGATGTTATCAACACAAATATAATTGTAGCCAAAAAAATGTTGCCCACAGCGCCCTTGTAGAACATTACTGCAACACTGGACATACTTTTGATTTTGAAAATGTTCGCATTGTTGATAAAGCTAAAAATAAACACAATAGACTACTCAAGGAAACGCTCCACATAAACTTACAAAAACACAGGACTGTCAATCACCAAACAGATTTTAAAAATAATCTCATGCATGCCACACGTTTTCTAGGGAATTTCATGTAGTTCTCCCGTTTTTTCTCATTACAAGTTTTCTCTCATGTTTTGCGCATGTTTGTTTAAATTTTTTTGAATTCAATTCTATTCTTCTGTTCACTTTCATTTCTCATTTTAGTGCTATTAAGTCACCCATAAACTTAATATGGGTGCGGTTTTTTATCAAACTGTAGGAATTGCATTTTTGAAATTTTGTTTATATTGCTTTTCTGCTTTTTTATATTTAACAAAATGTTAACCGACCTTGGATTTTTTTTTCCATAATAGTTTTAATTTAATATTATTAATGGTGAGTGATTACAATATTTTATATAAATTTTTATGACATACTTATAAATGTGTTGTAACAAATTATTTTTGTTTTCAAAAAAACTTTTTATGTAGCTGAAGATGAAACACTGTGGTTTCGAAACGTCCTGAAATAAATAAATAATATAAAAATCTGGATCACCAAGGCCTTACTCCATACTCAATCGAATTTTTTTATTTTTGTTTACTTATCTATTTTTATGTTTTTTGACTATTTTTATTATTATTAATCTTTTTTATATAAATTATTATTATTTTAAATACTTGTTTATCTATTTTTATTATTATTGTTATTCTTTTTTATAATTTATTATTATCTAATTTTAAACATATTTTAGTAGATTTAATTTAGTTTCAAACTATTGACAACATTGTATTTTAAAATTGTTTTACCACGCGCATATGTTTAATTATTAACCTTGCAAGTTTACTTGACCTTGAATTAGAATAATTTGAAATTTACTCACAGTATTAAACATCGGCACACAAGTTTGCTTTTACTTTCGCAACGATTACTTGCTTCTATTTTGTTGTTCCAATGGTTAAAACACCATCACTGATTTTATTTATATAACGTGTTGTCTCACTCGACCACTTTTCCCAAACTCTACATACACACACACAAACACACACACACACACACACACACACACACACATATATATATATATATATATATATATATATATATATATATATATATATATATATATATATATACAGGGTGGAAACGAACTTAATGTCATAAATTTAAGGGTGAGTAGTATGACATGTGTAGATTACGAAACTGAAAGAATTTTTTTAAATTTCGAAAAACGAAAATTCGACTTTTCTTGATGAAACTTTTTTTTACTGCTGTTTTAATTCACATTTCATTAAAAATGGTTATCAAAAATACATTCAAAATTAGTTGTATAAGATATTATTCTTAATAATTAAATGAAATAGCATTTTTAACGACAATAATTGTGTAATAGATAAAATAATGCAAATGCGTTGCCAGTGGTCCAGTGGTACCAAAAATGTTAGTTTCATGAAAAGTACCCTTAAATATGCGAATTTTTAAAAAATTCTTTCTGTTTCGTAATCTACACATGTCATACTACTCACCCTTAAATTTATGACATTAAGTTCGTTTCCACGCTGTATATATATATATATATATATATATATATATATATATATATATATATATATATATAGGGTGTTTCCTTTAAAACAACCAGCGCTTTTTTGGGCGAACTAATGACTTTAGAGAAAAATGTTATATACAAAAAATTACCAGGAAAAAGGGCTTAATTTATGAGGAATAATAAATAAAAAATTCAACCGGTGGTTCTCAAACGGTAGAATAAAATTATATTTTTTTAAATGGCAACCTATATAAATTTTTTGTCCATTAGATAGAGAATTTTTTTCTGATTTCAACGATATAAATATGATATGTGGTTGTATAACAATTATTTCGAGAAAAATGATATTAAAAATCAGAAATAATTTTACAATATTGAAGTAGGCTATGCAATAAACAACTATTAATACGACCATTGCCTAGGTTACGATAGTATATTATTTTCTTATATCTAAAATAACTTGTTTTACTAAGAAATTCATAATAACAAATGAACTGCATAACGAAGAAATATCAAAAAATAATAGTACTAACATAAAAAGAAAAACAATATGATGGAAATTATTTACAAATTTATGCAACCTTAGGTATTTTTGGTATTTTTGCACTTAATAGTACTAATTTTTATTAATTTGTTAATTCTTGCAACTGCAAAGCCATTTTTTATTAATAAGTAATTAAACAATTACGAAAACAAACACTTAATAACGTAAGTAACAAAGTATCATTTGTTTGCATTTGTTTTTTTTTCTCTGTTGGTATGTCTTCGTATATGGATTTTGCTATCCTCTCTTCTCCCATTCTGTGTACATGTCCTCTCCACCTTAGTTGTCCCTCCTCTATTATGTCTTTGACAGGTTTTGTCTTCAGGTTATTTCTATATACCACGTTTCTAATTTTATCTAGTTTTGATTTTCCTTCTATCGTTCTGAGGAATCTCATTTCGATGTTTCGAATACGACTTTGAAACCGTTCAGTGGTTGTCCAGGACTCGCATCCGTACGTAAGTACTGGGACAGCAACTTTTTTGAAAACTTCTGTTTTTGTCTCTTTTGGGACCTCTTTTTTGCGTAGGAAATTTTTCTTTAGAGCATTGTACAGTCTGCCTCCTTTATTTACTCTTTCAGTAATCTCCTCCTCCAGCCCTCCTTTTGCTTCTATAATTACTCCTAGATATTTGTACGTTTCCACTTGTTCCAACTCTGTGCCTTCTATGTGTATTGTGTGGGTTTTTCCTTCTCCATTTATGATCATTGTTTGGGTTTTTGCTTTATTTATTGTCATATTCCACTTATTTAATTCTTTATTTAATAGTTCTATATTAATCTGTAGGTGCTTTTCATTTTCCGCTATTAACACCATGTCATCAGCGTAACAAAGCCTACCTTGTATGTTTTCATTTTATTTTTAATCGTCTTTAATATTTCGTCTAAATACAGGGTAAAAAGTAAAGGGCTTAGAATACACCCTTGCCTTAGACCAGTTTTGGCTTTGAATAACGTTGAAGTGTTATTCCGTACTCTAACGTAGTTTTCGTTTTGTTCGTATAAGTTCTTCACCCTTTTGATATCATGTTCATTGACTCCTCTTAGTTCAAGGCATTCCCATACTTTTCGTCTGACTACTTTATCAAATGCTTTTTCTAAATCAATAAAGCAGAGGTGTAATTCTTTTTTTACTAGTCTGGCCTTTTCTATCAGTTGTCTTAGTGCGAAAATATGGTCCTGCACTCCTCTTTGTGGTCTAAAACCGCTTTGGTTTTCCTCTATAGTGTGCTCTACTTGTTCCCTTATTCTTTTTTCTATTATTCTGGCGTACAGTTTTCCAGGAATACTCATCAGTGTGATGCCTCTGTAGTTTTTGCACTCTTTGTTGTCTCCCTTTTTAAAGATAGGTGTAATGACTCCTACTTGCCAATCTCTGGGGACTCCCTGTTCTCCTACGGTATTAAATATTTTTAACAGGCATTCCTGACCCGTGTTTCCCATATTTTTATTCATAGCCGTTGTTATGTTGTCATGTCCGGGTGCCTTTCCGATTTTAAATTTACTTAAAGCCATTGTATATTCTTCTTCTGTGATCATTTCTACTTGTGTTACTTCAGTATTCGTGCAGTTGTTCTCTGTTTCATCTACACGTATATGTTCTTCTTCCAGCAGTTGTTCAAAATATTCTCTCCATCTTTCCATTATCGTATTTTCCGTTTTTAGAACGTTTCCTGTTTTGTCCTTTATGCTGTTTAGCATGGGTTCTTTTTCGGTTCCCATTCGTTTTATAGCCCCATAGAATAATTTTTGATTTTCCTTATATACCACACTTAATCTCTGTCCAAATTTTATCCATTCGTTGTTTTTTGCTTCTTTTACTGTATTCTTGACTTCTATTCTTAAATTTTTATATATTGCGTAACTTTGTGTATCTCTCTTTGATAGATATCTTCTCCAGGCTTGCTTTTTCAGTTTAATTTTTTGTTTTATTTCCTTAGTCCACCAGGGAGTTTTTTTCATTTGTTTATTATTTAAGTTTACTGTCCCGTATGCCTCTTCCGCGGCTTGAAGGATGCTATTTTTGAATTTTTCCCACATATACGAGATGTTTGCTTCTTTATTAAAGTCTGCTAAATTTTGTTCCACTTTCGCCGCGAATTTTGCCTTTACCTCTTCCTCGGCAAGTTTGTGCGTTCTGATTTTCTTCTTAGCAATCGTTTTTCTTTTTTCCTGTTTGTTAATTTTATGTATCCTTATTTTCATTATTGTTAAGTGGTGGTCACTATCTATCTCTGCTCCCCTATATACTCTGACATCGAAAACTTTTGATTTGTTATTCTGGCCTATTAAGAAATAATCCAGAATGGATTTTTCGTTTCTGGATAATTCTGTCCTTGTGTACTTGTGTATGTCTTTGTGCGTAAATAAAGTGTTCGTTATTACAAGATCATTTTCGACACATAAGTCTATAATTCTTCTTCCGTTGTTGTTTAGCACTAGTTCTCCTTCTTTCCCCATAATTCTTTCTTTGCCTGTGTTGTTCTTACCTACTCTTCCGTTCATATCTCCCAACACTAAAATATTTTTGTTGGTATTATCTAAGACCTGTTGTAATTCCTGGAAGAATTTATCCTTCATTTCTTTAATATCATTTGTTGTTCTGGGCTTCTTATTACTTTTTTACTTTGCCTGAAGGCAGATGTTTCTCCTTCTTTGCTGTCGTTTAATTCCCTATTTCTTTTGTACATTTATATAATATTATTTATTTATTTATAATATTTGTTTACACTATAGTTGGCAACACTGATTGTTTTCGCACGTTCAGAGTGAGGTCCACGCTTGACCGGGCGCAGCTCCCACTATATACACTATGCGCGCGCCTTGACTGCTTTCGATTGACAGTTACTGAGTAAAAAATTTGATGCCAAAATTTTAGATTTCAAAAACTAATCACTGTTTTGTTTTTACACTAACAGTGCTCACTCCACTTACACTACACTGCACCCCTTTTAACTTCACAACTATATTAGTCTACCTCTCGGACAAGCGATAAGTCCCAGATAAACGAGGTTTTTATCGGCCGCACCAAAAGCACACTCACTGCACAGATATACATATACACAACTATATATATATATCTATATATATATATATATATATATATATATATATATATATATATATATATATATATATATATATATATATATACAGGGTGATTCATCGGTCTGTCCTCTCTTTATAACTCTTTTATTTTAAGTCAGATAGAAAAACTCTTCAAATATAATTTATTTAATATATTATTGTCTATCTACGTACTATATGCATTTGTATACAGGGTGCTCCGTTGAAGCGCAACAATATATAACTTTATATTTCTTAATGGAACATCCTATATATATTTATTTATTTTGATAGTAAATTAGATTCCCTTTAAAAAACTATTAAGTAATAAGGGGTCTAAAATTTTAAATTAAAAAGTTATTTACGTTCATAAAAAATAGTAGTTCATAGTGGAAAAAACCATAATTTAATACAAAATTTTGATTCTTTTTTTTAATACTTATTTTAAACATTACACTAATTACAAAGAGGCTATTAAAATTTAGTGACAGACTAAATAATGCAAAATTATAATAAATTCGAAACAATTGATCAAATTATACATAGCTTACTTTGTTAATAATAACATGATACAAAAATATCATTCAACGAATAAAGATAAATAACTTCTTAATTTATAATTTTAGACCTTTTATTACTTAATACTTTTTTAAAGGAAATCTAATTTACTATCAAAATAAATAAATATATATAGGATGTTCCATTAAGAAATATAAAGTTACATATTGTTGCGCTTCAACGGAGCACCCTGTATACAAGTGCATATAGTACGTAGATAGACAATAACATATCATATAAATTTTATCTGAAGAGTTTTTCTATCTGACTTAAAATAAAAGAGTTATAAAGAGAGGACAGACCGATGAATCACCCTGTATATATATATATATATATATATATATATATATATATATATATATATATATATATAAATTAAATCAATGGAATACGATTTAATGTTTTTAAAAATATTTTTATTTGAAATACAAGATACAACAAGATATGATATGAACTTAATCTCTCTACAGACCGACATAAACTCTACTTTACATGTTGGAAATGAGCTATTTAACTACTTAGGTGGTATGACATTTGTGCTGTATAGGGTTTAATGTTACATAATGGAAAGTTACCAAGAATGATGCAACAAGGGCTGGGCATCTACATAATTTATATATATATAGGTATCCCACCTATAGGGGGCTATCTAAGATTCACTTTTGTTTTTCCAATAATTCTCATATGGCACTAGATAATGACGAAAAACTGAATTTTGTTAATTTTTCTTTTTCAACTAACTTCTAAACTATTACATTCAATAAATCGTTGAAAATGGCCTTAGTGGATCGGGGAGAAATTAAATAAATGAAGAAAGAAATTCTGAAAAAAATCATGTATCTCGCTGGGACGTGAACCCAGGGTCTACCTACATCTAATAGGATGCTCTAACCAACTGAGGTACGAGTTTCCATAGAAGTCAATGAATATTTCACACGTCTTTTTACAAATCGTAAGGAGTACACTCTACCATTGATTATATATACTAACGTTTACGTTCGTATATATAATCAATGACTACTAAATGGAGAGATTAATACTCATATATATACATATGAATAAGTATTAATATTAAAAATCATGAAGTATAAAAATATGTTTTAATTACTTGAAAAATTACTTTGGCTAAATACCTATGTAAATAGAGAGGAAGTAGAAAGAAGTACCTAAATAGGAGTAATTAAATTATATATTTTTTTAATAAATAGTTTATTGAGAGTCAATTTGTTTAAAACATTTTTTTTAACAATTATTTATACCCTCTCTTTTTCTACACTATTTAAGGTAGTTGTCACTCGACTGTACCTATTCAAAAACTTGTTCTATGTTCCACATAAAAATTAAGCTAATTCAGTTTATATATGCAATAACTTATACTTATTTTTTCTAGATACGTATATAGAACTTACAACATTTATCTAAAGTAATATTCATGCGATATGATAAATATGAATAGAAAGATGAGAAAATTTTAAATAGAAAGTATGTCTTGAGTGAAATGTCCAACAACGTCGGAATTTTTTACAATTTTCATTTAAAGTTAATTCTTGACAATAAACTATAGTTTTAATTCAAAAGTTACTAAAAATGGTTAAAAAATGGTCGTATAGTAAACCAGTGATAGCAAAAATGTGTTGCAAGTTTGAAATATTTCTGCTATAAATAAAAGGTTTTAATGTGTAAAATTTATTGTAATATTAATAAATGTACATAATTTAATGTATTTGATATAAATTTTGAATGGAGAATGTCTAGAAATTGTAAAAAATTACATTTACAATCAAGACATTTGGAATGAAATATAATCTGTCAAACCAGATGTCACAAAGAATTTAAATTTTAAATATAGTAGTTTTAATACGTTTTAAAAGGTAAATTGTTGTTTGATAGACTAATTATATTATAATTACATGTATTTTATATAAATTTAATACATTTAAACGGTATTAAACATTTAATCTTATCAAAGTGATTTGTCATTGACCAAGGTTAGATCCAAACGTCATCTGAGTTATGAATGTACATTTTTTATTAATAATTACATGAAAATTATATATAATAATTATGTAGAATGATATATTCTTTAATTACTAACGGTAAGTGTTAAATTTTATTCATTTCCTTATGTAGTAATGTTTAAAATTTGTTAAAATATGTTTTGCAGGTTAAGATAGTTTCTCCAACAAGTGCAAATGTATTATGTATGTGTTATATGCATTAAAAATACTTGAATAGATACAAATACAATAAAATACAAGTAATGTTTACGTATATTTATTATATATGTTCTTATTTTTACATATTTTGATAGTTTAGGGTAATGTAATATTCGCCTTCATGTTGAATATTTAAAAATATGCGTATAGTTCGTTACAATGTAGAGATTACATAGCCATTCCAGTACATTCAGCAGTTATTGTAAGAACTGTAGTCATCAAATGTGTCTAAATACAATGAAAATGTATCCATTCGAGTGTATAGGTGATAAATAATGTCTAAAATCAAATCATTATATGAATATCAGATTGGTTTTGAACGTAAATGTGTGATTATCTATTTTAAACTCCAAGGAATCCAATTTTAGGCATATATTTAAGATTTATGTAACTGTTGAGGAGTAAAACAATGTCTTATTGAATGAGTATCAAAGGCTTCTGACAAACATTATAATATATTTAGAATTTTATTCATTTTTTGTGGAAATATTTAACGATACATTCATAAGTAGTGAATTCTTCAAGGTTACTGAAATGATAAGTGTTTACAATTGCTTTAAACATATAACATTATTTAATTCTCTTATAATAAGTTTGAATACAGTATTCTACACCTTATATGTACATATAATTAGTAAATATTGACTAGAATGAAAGTTATTAGAACAACTAAGGTTTATATCTAAACACTTTGACTATCAAATTGTTTCGCAAGATTGAAATATATTAATTACACTGCAGTGAGTATAAAGATTGCAATAAACAATTAATATATATGTAAAATGAATAGATATATGTATTTTTTTCGATATTTCTATAGGTATCCGTCTTTATTTATTTATTAATTCATTTATAACCTGAACATACACAAGTTTCTTCCACAGGTAGGTAATACCAGATGGTTTTTGATGAATGAATGAATGAATGTATATATTTTAAAATAAATGAAAACATATTTTGGGCATATATTTAAAATTTATGTAAACGTTGAGGAATTTTGAGCATTCTGAATGCATATTTCATTTCAGGCAACCAAATAACATCTAACGTTGTTCTCACAACTATAATGAAAATACGCGGGAATTAGAGATTATGAACAAATAAATGTTATTTATCTGGATGAGTACCTATAGAATAATTAAATGTTTTTTTTATTTCTTTTCTCCATGTCAAGGGTGATTAATTAATATTAAAACTTTAAATTTTTTGTTGATTACAACAATAGAATTTCAAATTTCATTAATAATAAGCATTGGTACTACAAAACATGTGTTAATTACAACAATTAAGTGTAGTGCATAACAAAACAATAATCAATTTTATCAATAATGCGATTATGAGTGTGTCCGAGGCGAAAGAAGTCTGCTTAGATAGGAAAGTGTGGCAAAGATGATTGTCTCCTAACTATTATTGTGATCCGGATGCGGTATTTCGCTACCGAAAATAGGTCACTGTAATATGTTTAAGAGTAAGGATTTGTTGTATGATGTTGATGTTGTTCTTATTTGTGCGAATCTACTAAGTGGGACACGCGTAATTTTATGTATGTGTGTATGTATAATTTTAAGTTTCCCGCCAAATTTTGAATTGGAAAGACAAAGTAGTGATTTTTAAACCAGTGATACTAAAAATTTGTTAAAAGTTTAAAATATTTCTGCTTTAAATAAAAGTTTTTAATGTTTAATTTGATTGAAACATATAACATGATTTAATTCTCTTATAGTAAGTTTGAATACAGTATTCTACACCTTATATGTACATATAATTAGTAAATATCGACAAGAATATGGTAAATATTCATGTTTGTAAAATGGCCGAATGTGAAGCGCCGATCGGCAATTAAACGGTTTGCAATGGAACTAATCTTTAAATATCACACAATAGTTTGTAATAAAAATTATTATAGGGGGTAATTATAGTATTGGGAATTTCAAAATGTTTCTTTTTCAAGATAATATTCTCCAAATGATCAAAATACATTGTTGTTTTATTTTTAAAAAATATAAAAGTTATTTCATATTATTTTTAATTTATTTACTTTTTTTTACTATTTTTATGTGATAATTATTATTAATCGAAATATCTATAAGTATGTGTAATAAAATAATTTCCAACATTTTATTAAAATAATAAAATATATGTATGTAGGCGTTGAAGTAAAACATTTTGGACGATGTATTCGGAACGAAAATAAAATTGTTTATATTTACGATTGTTGATCGATTGACGGCAAAACGTATTTTATATATCTTTTTTCCATGTCAAGGTGTAATTAATTAATAATAAAACTTTAAATCTGTGTTGATTACAATACAATCTCCAATTTCATTTATAATAAGCATTGGTACAAAACATGTGTTAATTACAACAATTAAATGCAATGCTTAACAATACTATCATTAATTAATTTAATCAATAATAATTTTAAGTTTCCCGCCAAATTTTGAACATAAAATTATAAATGATATTAAAATAACTATATAAATTTTAAATATGTATTTTAATTGACTATTAATATAAATTTATAATTAAATTAGTTAAAAAACGTGGTAAATATCAAGTATCCTCTATTAGATTGGCAAACTGACCAAACAGTGTTGCCAAATTTACCGTTTGTAACTAAATATCCCTAACTTGCAATGACGTGAAGTAGGTACTTTAATTTCTATATTGCCAATAATAAAATAGTAAATAATACTAGACGGAACAGTGTTGCTAAACTTAACATTGGTAACTAAATATTCCTAGATATAGACAAGAATGAAAGTTATTGGAACAACTAGGTTAACTATTATCTGGGTATTTAGACTATAAAATAGTTTTGCAAGATTTAAATATATTAAATACACTGCAGTGAGTATAAATATAGTAATAAATAATTAATATATATGTATAATTAATAGACATATGTATTTTTTTGATATTTTTGTAGGTATCTGTCATTAGTCTACAAACTGATGTAAAAAATGCGAGACAATATTATTCAACTTATATAATATGATTCTACAAACTATTAATAAATAAATGTTGTTTTATTAGACTAATTATGGAATAATTAAATGCATTTTATATTTATTTACACCATGTGACGGATATTTAATAATAAAATTATTAAAACAGATCTGTTAAGAGTTTTCATCCAAACCCAATCAAAATATTAAAGATATTTGTAGCCGGTGAGAATTTTTGATCAAGAGAATATTATTATATGGAACGAGTATTATGCATATAATAGAATAATTAAAGCTATTTTATAATTATTTTAATTGTAATTTGTAACTCAATTCATTTGAACAATTTTCTTACAATCAATTTATCGGCGATATATTTTCCAGGCGCTCAATTTACCAGTGATCAGTTTTCTTCGCGATGAATTTTTCGCCATAAATTTTCCGCGATTAATTTACCAATAATAAAATTCCCAAATACGCTGGGCTATTCTAACTAATGAGGTTTAATTTTAAATCATGTAATGATCTAATTCATTAATGGTATGCATTCTTCCGAAAAAAATAGTATTTAGTAAAAAATAATTAGTGTATTACGCAAAATTCACAGAAAAAATACTGTTTAATGAAAAGAAATAGTATGCAGCGCATTATTCCTAGAAACAATAGAGTTCAGTGATTAAAAAAAAAACGTATGCGTTACGCGTTATTGTAAGACAAATTATTGTTTGGTGAAAAAAATTCAAATATGCGGCGATTTGTTTAAAATAAAAAGTATTCAGTGAAAAAAATTGTATGTGCTATGTGTTTTTCCGAAAAAAAGAGTGTAATGAATTATTCTTAGAAGAAATAGTGCTGAGTGAAAAAATTCGTATGCGTTACGCGTTATTTTAAGAAAAAATATTGTTTAGTAAAAAAAAATAGATTAGTGGAACTAGATAAATTAAAATCAAATAAAATTTCTTATAACTGGGCTTCCCAAATTAAACATTTTCTGATTGAATTGGGTTTTAAGGGGTTGTGGGATGCACAAACAATATCTAACACACAAATAGTAGATATTTTAGGTGATCTACTTCACTGACTTCCTAAAGTCACTGTCTACCTAAATCCGAGTTCTGTGCGTTAGGTATTGTTTCTGTCGTGTGGGCAGGTTGGGTTTATCATGTTGCGTGGGCAGTTTAGGTGGGCAGTTTGGGTGGACATGTTGCGTGGGCAGTTTGGGTGGGCAGGTTGCGTGGGCAATTTGTGCGGGCAGGTTGCGTGGGCAGTTTGCGTGGGCAGTTTGGGTGGACATGTTGGGTGAGCAGTTTGGGTGGGCAGTTTTCGTGAGCATTTTGGGTGGGCAGGTTGCGTAAGCAATTTGAGTGGGCATTTTGGGTGGGCAGGTTGCGTGGGCAGGTTGGGGTGGGCATGTTGCGTGGGCAGTTTGGGTGGGCAGGTTGCGTGGGCAATTTGGGTGGGCAGGTTGCGTGGGCAGTTTGGGTGGGCAGGTTGCGTGGGCAGTTTGGGTGGGCAGTTTGGGTGAGCAGGTTGCGTGGGCAGTTTGCGTGGGCAGTTTGGGTGGACATGTTGCGTGGGCAGTTTGGGTGGGCATGTTGGGTGGGCATGTTGCGTGGGCAGGTTGGGGTAAGCATGTTGCTTGGGCAGTTTGGGTGGGCAGGTTGCGTGGGCAATTTGGGTGGGCAGGTTGCGTGGGCAGTTTGGGTGGGCAGGTTGGGTGGGCAGTTTGGGTGAGCAGGTTGCGTGGGCAGTTTGCGTGGGCACTTTGGGTGGACATGTTGCGTGGGCAGTTTGGGTGGGCATGTTGGGTAGGCATGTTGCGTGGGCAGGTTGGGGTGGGCATGTTGCGTGGGCAGTTTGGGTGGGCAGGTTGCGTGGGCAATTTGGGTGGGCAGGTTGCGTGGGCAGTTTGGGTGGGCAGTTTGGGTGGACATGTTGGGTGGGCAGTTTGGGTGGGCAGTTTGCGTGAGCATTTTGGGCGGGCAGGTTGCGTGGGCAGTTTGCGTGGGCAGTTTGGGTGAACATGTTGGGTGGGCAGTTTGGGTGGGCAGTTTGCGTGAGCATTTTGGGCGGGCAGGTTGCGTGGGCAGTTTGCGTGGGCAGTTTGGGTGGACATGTTGGGTGGGCAGTTTGGGTGGGCAGTTTGCGTGAGCATTTTGGGTGGGCAGGTTGCGTGGGCAGTTTGAGTGGGCATTTTGGGTGGGCAGGTTGCGTGGGCAGGTTGGGTGGGTATGTTGCGTGGCCAGTTTGGGTGGGCAGGTTGCGTGGGCAATTTGGATGGGCAGTTTGGGTAGGCAGGTTGCGTGGGCATGTTGGGTGGGTGATCTACTTCACTGACTTCCTAAAGTCATTGTCTACCTAAATCCGAGTTCTGTGCGTTAGGTATTGTTTCTGTTTGTTTTTTTTTTAATTCATACGCCTAGATTGTTGGGTGGGCAGGTTGCGTGGGCAGTTTGGGTGGGCAGGTTGGGTGGGCATGTTGCGTGGGCAGGTTGGGTGGGCATGTTGCGTGGGCAGTTTAGGTGGGCAGGTTGCGTGGGCAATTTGGGTGGGCAGGTTGCGTGGGCAGTTTGGGTGGGCAGGTTGCGTGGGCAGTTTGCGTGGGCAGTTTGGGTGGGCATGTTGGGTGGGCAGTTTGGGTGGGCAGTTTTGGTGGGCATGTTGCATGCCACTGTTTAATTCTTTCTCTCTCTACCTAAACTCACTGGCTACCTAAAGTCACTATCAACCTAAAATCACTGTCTACTACTAACACTGTCCATCATACCAACAAGATTATACTTTAAATTTCAATTTATTCTGGGTAAAATGGTTCTACGTTATAACTACCTTCAAATTTCCATTTTGGTATTTTAGAACAAAAGTTCAAAGATTTTATTTTTATGAAGGCTGACTTCTCCTTATCTTTTGAATCCAAATCTATAATAATAAGAATTATAATAATAATAATAATAATAAATTAAAAAAAAAATAAACAAGTACTTACGCGCAGATGAGATTAAAGATATGTGGAAGATGGATGTGGTAAAAATAATTCCCATAATAATAGGATCAACGGGCGAAATACCTAATAAATTACACAAAAGCATTGAAAATTTAGAACTACATAAAACATATACATACCCATGCAGAAAGCAGTGATACTGAATACAAGCAGCATAGTAAGAAGAGTCCTCGGAGAGTCGACCTGAGAAAATATTTTTTTTTTAAATTATATAAAAAAAATTACAGTATATTTACTTGCTTTTTAAAGCCGTTTGTATATATCATACCTGTAAATAAAATTGCAGAGAAAAAAGACCATAATAATAATAATAATAATAATAACAATAATAATAATAATTAATTAAAAAAAAATAAACAAGTACTTACGCGCAGATGAGATTAAAGATATGTGGAAGATGGATGTGGTAAAAATTATTCCTATAATAATAGGATCAACGGGCGAAATACCTAATAAATTACACAAAAGCATTGAAAATTTAGAACTACATAAAAACATATACATACCCATGCAGAAAGCAGTGATACTGAATACAAGCAGCATAGTAAGAAGAGTCCTCGGAGAGTCGACCTGAGTTTTTTTTTTTTTAAATGATAATGATAATAATGATGATGATAATGATGACGATAATGATGATGATAATGATGATGATGATGATAATGATGATGACAATGATGATGATAATGATGATGACAATGATGATGATAATGGTGATGATAACAATGATGATAATAATGATGATGATAATAATGATGATAATAATGATGAATATGTTGATGATAATGATGATGATAATGATGATAATGATGATGATAATGATGATAATAATGATAATGCCTTGTAGGACGCTCAAAGAATCGCTTACTACGAGGAACTTCCTAGAAGTTCTGACGAACTCGCAGTAGAGTAGAGCTTGCCAGATAGCATAGGACTCTGCTGGGTAGATAGAAGTTAGAAGAGGCATTGACCATGAGTGCTGTGTGTTATCGACAGCAATTGCGCAACCAGTACCATGGTGGGTTTTAGAACCATCCGTATAAATTACCATCGTGTTTTTGTATCCGTGCAGAACCTCTAGAAACCTTGACTGTATCATTATCGGGGGACTGTTGGACTTGTCGTACATAGTTAGTATGTAGTTAGTCCTAGCTAATGGGACCAACCACGGCGGTACACTGAAAATGAAGAGCAAGAAAAAATTGAAGGTACAGATAGAGCGCAAGAAAAAATAATAGAAAACCAGCCAAATGAAATAGAAACAAAATTTATAAGAATTCAAGCGGAATATGATGGATTGGATCCCATGTTTAAACCGCGAATTCCTGGATTGAAAATGAATCATCAAACTAAGAATATGATAAACGAACTTAACCAAATATTAGAAAAGAAAATAAATACATTTTAGATAGGACCAAAAAACCCGAAGAAATTTTTGATTATCAAAAACAGTTATTAACAACTACAGCTAGAAGATTAGGACGGTATAAAGCAAAAACCGAGAGAAGGAAACAAAATTTGCTCTTTGAAACCAATCAAAAGATTTTTTATACGCAAATGAATGAAAGAAACAATAATAAAGACCAAGGTAATGCAGAACAAATACCGTCAAAAGAAAATACCAAAAAATTTTGGATCAATGTGTAGTCCAAGACAGTAACACATAAGAATGTCAAACGGATAAGAGATGAGAAAAGGAGTGTAGGAGATATAAGAACAATTTATCAATGGGAAATTAATGAAAAATATGTATAAGAAGCGACAAGAAAAACCCTAAACAGGAAAACTCCCGGTGTAGACCATATCCACAATTACTGGGACAAAGCATTTAAAGCAATACATAGTCAATTAGCATGTGTTGTATGGCGATACTATCAGAACCAACTAAAATGCCAAAATGACTATTGGTAACACATATCTATTACCAAAAAGTGGTGACTAATTTGATGACCAGCAAAAAAGTTGCTGACTGGCTATTTAGAATAAGTGGATTTGCAACAAAGTCAGTAATCTATCTTCGAGCAACACCAGTCATCTTCTGACAACGTATCAATCTTGTGATCTCCTTCAGAGAGGTACTTTACTATAGTGATTTATAACAACAAAATTCTGACTGGGTATTTAGAATAAATATATTTATTTTAAAATCAGTATTCTACCTTCCAGCAACACCGGTCATCTTCTGCTAATGGATCAATCTTGTGCTCTTCTTCACAGAGGTACTTTACTCTAATGAATTATAACAAAATTTAGCTGACTGGGTATTTAGAATAAATAAATTTACTTTAAAATTAGTATTCTACTTTCGAGCAACACCGGTTATCTTCTGGTAGCGTATCAATCTTGTGTTCTCTTTCAGAGAGGTACTTTACTCTAGTGAATTATAATAAAATTTTGCTGACTGGGTATTTAGGGGTCCGTGAAGTTGGCACGTCATTGGAAGCACAAATATTCTTTTTTATACTAGTTATTAGTGCTTCGTTAGTGCTCCTTTGTGCTTCAAAAAATTTTGAAATTAATTGAGCGGTTCACGAAATAATTAAGATTATTTGATGACCTGCCAACTTCACACTTAGCACGTCATTAATAAAATTTCAAATTACTTATTACATCTATTATTAGTGCTTCGTTAGTGCTCTTTTGTGCTTCAAACATTTTTGAAATTAATTGAACGGTTCACGACATAATTAAGATTATTTGATGACGTGCCAACTTCACACTTAGCACGTCATTAATAAAATTTCAAATTACTTATTACATCTTTGGTTAGAGCTTCGTTAGTGCTCTTTTGTGCTTCAAATTTTTTTTAAATTCATAAAGCGGTTTATGAAATACTTAACATTATTTATTGACGTGCTAACTTCACACCTAGCACGTTATTAAAAAAAATCAAATTATTTTATAGATCTTTTGTTAGTGCTTTGTTAGTGCTCTTTTGTGTTTGAAAATCTCAGATTCTTGAGTGAAATAATAAACATTATTTAATGACGTGCCAGTTTCACACCTAGCGCATTAATAATATTAATAAAATAGTAAATTTATTAATGTATATTTTGTTGGTGCTTCGTTATTGCTCTTTGGTGTTTGTAATTTTTTTACCTATACCGTAACCCAGATAAGGAAGGTACAGAGACCATAGTCAAAATCGCAATGATATTTGAATAAAAAATCTGATGTGGCTAGCACATTACTTTCCGTCAATTCTTTGTATTATGTACAAATTCCATACTTATATCTTCTTGCAAAAGATTATATATTTCTAGTAAAATTATTTCATTAACTAACTATGTAAATTGCACTTCACCCTGACATCTTCTTATTCTTTAGCTTTTGCCAATCGTTAGGAATCGTTATTCTTGATTTTCTTCATTCACTCATTTCTATTTTGCTTATTGTACTCATTCAATTCCTCTTCTCTCAAGTCTTCTGCAATAGAGTCCTTCCATCTTCTCATTGGTCTTCCTCTGTTTCTTCTACCGTCTACTACTAAGCTGTTCATTCTTCCTCCAATATATTATTCATCTCATCTCATGACATCTTCAAATTAATATATTCGTCTCTTCTGTATCTTTCTGGAAACTTGTATCACTCGAGCCATTTCTCTTATCCTGTCATTTATCCTATCTTTTCGTGTCTTCTCCTGCATCAATCTCAGGATACTCATCTCTCTGCCACATTCATTTTCTTTTCATTGACACTAACATCTGTCAATTAGAATTTTTCTTAATATAGTAGTTGTTTCCATGGTTATAGCATGGCTGGTTGATTTATGAAATTTAATTTCTTTAACTCTATATCCATTGAATATAGTGACAATGATTACGCATCAACCTGAAAAAACCCGTATATAATGAAATATAACTTTAAAATTATAAAAAATATTGGGTGTTATTTATTTTTAAAAGAAGAAGAAAAAAAGTTCTAGTATTAAGTAATGTATATATTAATGATATTTACAATTATTTCTAAGTCAATCGTTATTCCTTTTACGGAATATAAAATCATTTGAAATAATTATAGTTTATGTTCATTTTCATTTTCATTGGCACTACTGAGAATGACCATGTTTTGTCAAACAATTTTATCTTCCGTAAAAGGAGTAAGGATTGATTTAGATATAATTGTAAAGTCATTAATATACACGTTTCTTTAATCCTAGTATATTTTTTCTTCTTTTTAAAAAAAATTAATGACAAATAATAATTTCTACAAGTTTTATTTCATTTAATAAGGTTTTTTTCAGGTTGATGACGTGCGTCTTCTGCCTAATCATTTTCACTATATGAAGTATAAAATGTAAAAAATTCGTAGATTATAAAATATTCTTCAATATTATAATAACATTAAATGTCAAAAAAAACGATTTTAACAGCGTTTTTCCAAAAAAATAAAACTGTTAAAATCTTCAAATGGGGGTACTTCCGGTTGACCAATTGAAACCAAAATCTAATAAGCTCTTTATATAGATGTAAAAAATCTGATGTGGACACCACACGACTTCCTTGTACGATTATTAAACTATACTAATTTTTAAATAAATAAATTACAAAACATTAATTTTAACTTCAAAACAGTAAGATATATAGCGACAATAATCTAACCCGGTTCTTTTTAAAGAGAGTTTTGATTACAACAAAGAAATATTTGATTACAACAATGAATATGACTAATTTCACAATAAAAATATAATATTTGTTATTGTACAAATCATAAAATTGCACGTATTTAACGTAATTTGACATAAACATTTTTTTATGTTTTTGTCCTAATCTATAGCAAGCATTATTACAAAAACAAAAAAGTATATAATTTTTAAATTTACATATCTCGCTTATACAATGGGCTAATTTAATAATTCTTGATGTGCTAGACGCAGAAATTAATTCTCTAAAACTTTTATTTGAAGCATTTATTTCTAAAATCAAAATAAAATCATTTTATTTAAGAAAACTGTTAACAACTTCAAGTAATGTACCACTTCCGGTTAGCCTATTTTAACCAAAATATATTATGTTATTTCGATTGACATAAAAGTCTTGTATACCAAATTTGATTTTGGATTATATTTTAAAACAGTTTTCATTAAAATCTATTATAGGCTTCATGTAAAGTGCCACTTCTGGAAATTGTGTAATAACCAGAAAGGGAGGTGCACAACTAGATGTTATAGGAGTCCTAAATACAAAATTTCAACTTTCTACGGCTTACCGTTTTTGAGTTATGCAAGATACGAACGTACGAACGTACGTACGTACGTACGTACAGACGTCACGGCGAAATTAGTCAAAATGGATTCAGGGATGATCAAAATGGATATTTCCGCTGAAATCTGAAAACCGAATTTTTTCGCGATTACAATACTTCCTTTACTTACGTACAAGTAAGTAAAAAAGGAATACGAAAGAATTATAATTTTTAGAATTGTAGTGTACTAAGTAAATAATACTTGTGGATAAATAGATTTTTACATACAATAAGTAGTATTACAAGAATGACTAAAAATGTGCTTATGTAGTAAAGCTCAAAATATTGAACAATATTATTAATATATGCAAGAAATAGGTTGAAATAAATATGTTTTCACTACATGGAATTTTTTTTACATGATAATAAATGGTATTATATTGCCGTAACTAACCATATGAGCGTACCGAAAAATTGTTTAAATAAAGTTTTTAGTACTTTTAATAAGATAACTAAGTAAAAAAGTTTTTTTATTTTTTATTTTAGCTTATGAGTACATCAACATCTAGGTTATTAGTACCCGTTACAGTTGGTTAGTATATACATTGATATTATGTTAAGGGTAATTACATATTATATACATATTTTAACATTTCAGATAAATTTAATGAGTTTTATGTCAGTTAGAAAATTAATAGTACTTTTTAGGTTTTTTATATTGTTTCTCACTGACTCGCTTAGTGTAGATGGGATATGGTGTTATGTTCTTTCGATGGCATATATGGGGAGTGTATCATGATATGTTCCACTGTAAGCCGGGTATTGCAATTTTCACAAGCCGGTGGTTCGGTCTTCTCAAGGATGTGTTGATGGGCGAGGAGTGTGTGTCCTATTCGGAGTATCGTAATTTTTATTTGGTCTCTTCGCTATTGTAGATTTGTCCATTTTGAGGTATCGGTTTTGATTATTCTCATCTTGTTGTTTGTTGTGTTTGCCCATTTTTGATCCCATGCGTCTTTTATGCGTTTTTTAATTAGTTTTATAAAGTCTTGAGTTGGTATGGGTGTTTGTGTTAGTTTCTGTAAGATAGCATTCTTGGCTGCTTTGTCTACCTCTTCGTTACCATGTATTCCTATATGCGACGGTACCCATACGATTGATACTTCAATCCTCTGTTCTTGATTTATTTGATGTATTTTGTCCTGTATTTTTTGTATCAGGGGTTCAACAGAATATATTTTCTGTAGACTGTTAATAACGCTGAGTGAGTCGGTGCAGAGTAGGTAAATATTTTTTGTTGGGATGTCGAAGTTTTGCAATTTTTTCTAGGGCTTGTAAAAGATGCTATAGGTTTCAGCAGTGTATATGGTTACTACGTCCGGTAAGTGGTATTTGATGGTGTGTTCGTTGAATAATAATAATAATAATTTATTCTTTCCGAGACAATACAGTATGGAAACGTCCATTGTAATTATTGTATACACATAATGAGCAGTACATAGATGGACACAAAATACAGCAGCATAAAATAATGTGTTAAAAAATTCATCAATGGTGTAGAAAGCCTTACTAATTAACAGAGTTTTCAGTTTATTTTTAAATGATAACATCGTGTTACAATTTTTAATCTCTGGAGATAGATGATTGTAGATACGAAATCCCATTACGTCAGGAGAATTTCTTTTCACATTAAGATTACATGACGGGATGCGGAAATCATTTTTATATCTCGTATAGAAGCTATGATCATGAGTTTCGTATTTATTTTTATTTCTGTGTATAAAAATAGCAAGTTCAAGAATATATAAACTAGTCACCGTTAAAATATTGTATTTAGTAAATAGTGGTTTACAGCTAGTTCGGGGAGTAACACCCGCAATACATCTAATCACCCTCTTCTGGTGGATCAAAGCTGTAGATAAAGTGGGTCTGGAGGCCCAGAAACAGATACCGTAACGCAAGCGCGCTTCGTATTTCGCTCTATAAAACCAGATGACATATTCGATATTTACTGCGGTTTTCAGATGTCTGATTTGAAAGCATATTGAACTCAGTGTTGCTAATATATTCTCTAGATGATCAATTCCGCTTAAAATTTCATTTATGGTAAATCCGAGGAATTTATCTTTGGAAATTTTATTAAGTTGGAAATTGTCAATTTTAATTTCAATTTCTAAGTTCTTTTTATTTTGTGGTGTTCGAAATCTAATAAAATTAGTTTTACTTAGATTTAAGTGAAGAGAATTATTATTGAACCAGTTTGATAATTTATTTATATTTTCATTACAGTATGAAAGTTATTAGGGCTGTTTGGTATGATAATAGAGGTGTCATCTGCGTACATTGTTACCGTGCAAGTCTTGTCGAAAGTCGAGCAAAGGTCATTTATATATAACACAAACAAAGTTGGCGAAAGAATGTTGCCTTGTGGCACGCCGATATCAATTTTTGTGGGTGATGAGTTAACTACAGTGTTACCTGAATTGCCCACCCAGTTTAGTGAGACATATTGTTCCCGATCTGCAAGAAAATTTGAGATCCACTCTAGGGGCATACCTCTTATACCCATCAAGTTAAGTTTATGTAGCAATATTCTGTGATCTACACAGTCGAACGCTTTTGATTAGTCACAGAATATTGCCACAGGATTATTTCCCCTGTCAAGATCAGAAATGATATTTTGATAAGCGTGTTGTATGGCAGTTATAGTAGAGCAGTTTATTTGAAAACCGAATTGGCAATTGCTAATTATTTTATTCGTTTTCAGAAAACAATTTAGTCTACTTAAATAAGCATATTCGAAGACTTTCGAGAAAGAAGAAGGTAGTGCTACGGGTCTATAATTATTCATATCTGTTTTACTATTTTTTTTATGAATAGGTATAATTTTGTTTTTTTTCAGTATTTGTGGGAAGTTGCCTGTCTCAAATGAAAAGTTGATAAGATACGTGAGTGGTATAGCTATGACGTCAACCGCAAGTTTGATGAGAAAACTAGGGATTTCGTCAAACCCTGCTGATTTTTTATTTTTTATCTTGCCAACTATTAGCGAGTGGAGTACCAGAGTGATTCTAGCGGCCAGTTCTAGCGGCCACTTCTGTAACAGAACCTATTGTGAACAAACATTATACATTGCATTACCATGACCTAACAGATATACCAGTGGTAATTATTATAGAAATTAAGGAATAAATGACAATAAAGTATATATTAAACGAAAGAATAAATAAAAATAATACATATAAAATTATCAGACGCAGGTAATTTATTAATTTTGATGATACTAACCACATAAACTTTATAGGTTATGGCAGTATATAATCAACAAATGTATTTATTCCCTAAATATCTTGAGAGTGCCGCATCGAAATTATTATAAATAAATAGTATGTATTATAACAAATATACTCTTATATATTTTGTAATAGAACCACCCGTAGGGAATTTGTAAAAAAATAATAAAGTTTACGTTATCTATCCTATGTGCATATTTTTTTAGATATCTCCTATATAATGCCGCGTGCCGCCTTGAAATTAATATAAATAAATAGTATGCATTATAACAAATTATATAATATATATTTTAATATAGCATCACCTGTAGGAGGGTGTGAAAAAAATTCATAAAGAAAGTGTGACCCGTCCTTCATTTTTATTTAATCTAAGGTATCTCCTATATAAGTTCGCGTGCCGCCTTTAAATTACTATAAATAAATAATATATATTATAACAAATTAAACAATATATATTTTAATGTGGCACCACCCGTAGGACGGTGCGAAAAAAATCATAAAGATTGTGCGACTCGACTTATATTTTCGTATAATCTTAGATATCTCCTATATAAGTCCGCGTGCCGCCATAAAATTATTATAAATAAATAGTATATATCATAACATCTAATTTAATATACATTTCAATGTGGCGCCACCCGTAGAGGGGTGTGAAAAAAATTCATAAAGATTTTACGAGTCGACTTATATTTTCGTATATTCTTAGATATCTCCTATATAAGTCCGCGTGCCGCCATGAACTTGTTATAAATAAATAATATATATTATAACAACTTATTTAATATACATTTCAATATGGCGCCACCCGTAGAGGGGTGTGAAAAAAAATCATAAAGAATTTACGAGTCGACTTATATTTTCGTATATTCTTAGATATCTCCTAAATAAGTTCGCGTGCCGGCATGAACTTGTTATAAATAAATAATATATATTATAACAACTTATTTAATATACATTTCAATATGGCGCCACACGTAGAGGGGTGTGAAAAAAAATCATAAAGATTTTACGAGTCGACTTCTATTTTCGTATATTCTTAGATATCTCCTAAATAAGTTCGCGTGCCGCCATGAACTTATTATAAATAAATAATATATATTATAACAACTTATTTAATATACATTTCAATATGGCGCCACCCGTAGATGGGTGTGAAAAAAATTCATAAAGATTTTACGAGTCGACTTATATTTTCGTATATTCTTAGATATCTCCTATATAAGTTCGCGTGCCGCCATGAACTTGTTATAAATAAATAATACATATTATAACAACTTATTTAATATACATTTCAATATGGCGCCACACGTAGAGGGGTGTGAAAAAAAATCATAAAGATTTTACGAGTCGACTTCTATTTTCGTATATTCTTAGATATCTCCTAAATAAGTTCGCGTGCCGCCATGAACTTATTATAAATAAATAATATATATTATAACAACTTATTTAATATACATTTCAATATGGCGCCACCCGTAGAGCGGTGTGAAAAAAATTCATAAAGATTTTGCGAGTCGACTTATATTTTTCGTATATTCTTAGATATCTCCTAAATAAGTTCGCGTGCCGCCATGAAATTATAATAAATAAATAATATATATTATAATAACTTATTTAATATACATTTCAATATGGCACCACCCGTAGAGGGGTGTGAAGAAAATCATAAAGATCCGTCCTAGGAAAGGAAAGTACAAATAAAATTATAATAACCATTTCTCTTCGTAACATTACATGAAGCTAGCATGTATAGATGAATAAATAATAATTAGAGAAAAAAGAATAATTAATTATAAGATCTAACAAAACAAATTCTCCAGGAGCTAAATTTACCGAGTGTAAGTTTGGCTTTCAAAACGCGACAATTTCAACAAATTTAAATTTGTGTAGTATATCCCATTTACCTAGATATATTTTTCATATATCTCCTATATGAAATATGAATCTGTTTCGCTTACGAATTATTATAAATAAAAAGAGTAACAATTATAATAAATTATTCCTTATTTTTTGTTGCAGTGTCACGCTACGGGGAGGTACAAAAAAATTAATAACTTGCTTTCATATCAATTCATTATAAACAACAACAAAATATATAGAAAAGATTTAGACTGAGCTTGACTTATTACATATTTATGACGAATGAACATTATGATTAATTTTCTGTTTGAATATTATTAATTAGAAAATAAGGATCTCATAATTTATGGAAAGGAAATGAAGTAAGAAATATAATAACAAAAATCAACATAATCTAAAGTATATTTTTATTATAATATAAATATATATGTATTTATATATAAAGAACTTTTGTCGATATTAATCTTTTGATATGAAACTTTTCTCCCATATGGCTGTGCCGTGTCTCAAGTGATGGAAATACGTTTTTCATTAAAAACTCTTTCACAGTGCAATTAATGTGTTCATATATACATTTTTTCTATTGGTAGCCTTCTGTTTGTCACTGTCAACATTCTTCTTAATTATTTATTTTTTACTCTGTAGCCCATATTTTAAAAACTCCTTCCGAAGGAACAACAAAACTATCTACGAATTAAAACATGCACATTGAAAAATAACATAAACAATTTTAGAAATAACAATATGTACTCGCTTTTGTTTGGCAATATAGCTTCAGTTGCATCTCAGGATGTTATACATTTAATAGAACTATTTGCGCAATATACCCATGTATGTGACTATATTTTTCGAATATTCGGACAAGGATAATTACAGTGAAATTTCGTAACTGTTTTCTTCGAGCAAATCTTAATTTAATTCCATATTTCTTAATAATTTTTATATCGTTTATGTCTACGGTTGGCATAATCTTCGATTTAATCGTAGATTTGAAAGAGAAAAGTACGTCTGCATATTCTTATTGGACATTAGCTTGACTGCTACCACAAATTGCATTATGCAGCAATTTATTTTTTTGTAACTATTGTAAAACATCAACGCCGGTGAATTATTATTCCACCCATTTTTAGTGAATGTTTCGATCGAAGATGATGGATATTAAGATCTTGAAGTCGTTCATAAATTCTATTTCTTCCATTAAAACGTTTTGTTTTCGACTGAATGTTTCTGCAGGCTGACTGTAAATTAAATAGATAATTTATTTAATTTATTTTGAATATGAAAATAATTTACCTATAATCTGCTATATCTAAATTGATTGCTGTTGTTAATGAGATTGACTGTAGAATCATTGAAGAGACATTATCATCCATCGTAGGTATGGTTGTTCAACTTCGTTTGGCGAAAAAATTTTTTTTTTCATTCATTTACATGTTTTTGTTGATGACGCTAATACTGAACATTTATCTTTACATTTAGTCATTGTTAAATATAAAGTAGGTTTTGCGAATAATTACATTATTCAGATATTTTATGAAATTTTCTGGAAGGAAATAGTCGGAGCAGATAACTGACAGTGGAAACTTTCCAATAACAGCATCCAATTCCAATCTTTCTTAATATTTGTAAATATTCTGTAAATAATAATACACAAATAATGTACATATATATGCCTCCCTACCAACTCCTTACATTTACGTACAAAACACCAAGTAAACTCGCTCAAAATGTAAAAAAGTGAAAATTAAAACAAAATCAAATCATACCACATCTAACAAAGTATAATGACATTTGCGAACTTTACCAAGTAAAATGTTACTATGCATGTCAATTATTATTAATTATTAATTTTAAAGCGTTGATTGATTCTTCTTGAAAATAATTACATTTATTGTTTCTATTTATAAATAATATTGCACTACTTTCAGATTGCAAATAAACTAGAATTTCTATTTTCAATTTCCGTAAAAGTTATTTTATTCTTCTAATATGGCACGACTGGTATGCGCGCGCAATTAGCGTCTTGATGTAAAAAGGCGGTATTTAAATTATTACAACGCTAAACACTGGATATATCTCCCATGATACAAACGTGGTCTAAATAGTTATTTAAAATACAATAGAATCTGTTTAGTACGATTTCGTTTATAACGGCCAACCGCTTTTAACGACGTAGATGCATCGTCCGGTTAATACGACGTAATGTCGCCGATTCCTTGACGGTCGCTCTATCCGGGTGCCACTGTATTTGTATTTTGAATACATTACTGTTATAATTCTTATAAACACAATTGTTAGCTTAATAATTTGATTAATTTGAGAATTAAATAGGTAATTTAACAAAATAAATCCACAATGTTATTAGCATTGTTATGACATTTTTTTAACAAAGATATAATCTAATTAGATTCTAATATAAAATAGATTACGAAATACCTTATCGCTCCGCTGTATTATTACCACTTGGATTTAAAGGCACCAAAGTATAGAAGTCAATACTATTCAAAAAAATATTAGTAATCTTTTAGTTTCTTTACCGGTAATCGTTGGTTGCCCAAATGATTAAAAGTGTACTGTTACTTATTGTAGTAACATAAGCAAAAATTTATTTACAGCAATCTGGTCACATTATGACGAGAAAAAAATATTTTGCCAAATTTGTCGCGATTATTATGATACTAGTTGTGTAGATCTTGCATATTTTGATAGACAATCTAAATTTTTCATAATGCAAGAAAGATTATCGCGATGCACAAAGATAAAATTAATTTTTTAATGAGGCAAGGAGTCCATACGAGTTTGGTCCTCGTATTCAGTTGAACTTCAGAAAAATGTCAAAGAAACTGGTTTTCACAAACCCACGAATGAAAGTACCATCGTTGCCAAGAAACTATCTAAAACTAGTGAATATTTTAGCACCAGGATCTTCTGAATCTGAACACGAAAATTTGTAATATACGGTTTTTACATGGCAAAACATTTTTTTTTCATCCGTTATCTTTCCTATAAACTTTATAGGATGCATTTTACGATTTTAGAACATAAAATCCAGGATTTTTTAATGCCAAAATTTCTCAATTTCTGCTTTGATGACCTAGAAATCTTAATTTAAAGACGTTACAAAAATAGATTATTATTGTCTAAAATTTAATGTATAATATATCCCATAAAGTTTCAAGGTACAAATAATATTTGAAAAGAACTGTTTCTTATGTGTCGTGTTCACCTGCAAAATGTTATGTGTAAATCTAGCTTTATGCTACAGTGCCATCTATGATACAAGTAATAACACAAACATAAATTCTAACCTCTACATTTTTTTTAATTTTTAAAACAAAAACAAAATTTAAATGTTGCAAATAGAAGTGTTTAATATAATTTATTTGTATTTTCCTTCCTTTCAGTATATTTTCCGTGTGTAATGAAACTTCTGCAGGTGTTTTTCCGAATTACAGGACTGATTAAAGTTTACGATTTTTTTTTGTACCCATTTTATAGAGGGAATTATATTAAAATATATGTTAAATAATTTGTTATAATACATTCTATTTATTTATAATAATTTCAAGGCGGCACGCGAGCCTGTATAAGAATAATGTAAAATTACACACGAGCGACGGGCCATACAACCTTTATGATTTTTTTTTCACACCCTCCTACGGGTGCTGCCATATTGAAATGTATTTTAGATAAGTTGTTATAATACAAACTATTTATTTATAATAATTTCATGGCGGCACGCGGACTTGTATAGGAGATATCTGAGATTATACAAAAATGCAAAGCGGGTCGCGAACTTATATAAGAGATATCTAAGAATATAAGTAAAATATTTATGATTTTTTTTCACACCCCTCTACGGGTGGCGCCATATTGAAATGTATATTAAATAAGTTGTTATGATATATATTATTTATTTATAATAAGTTCATGCCGGCACGCGAACTTATTTAGGAGATATCTAAGATTATACAAAAATGCAAGACGTCTCATAAAATCTTTATGATTTTTTTTCACACCCCTCTACGGGTGGCGCCATATTGAAATGTATATTAAATAAGTTGTTATGTTATATATTATTTATTTATAATAAGTTCATGCCGGCACGCGAACTTATTTAGGAGATATCTAAGATTATACAAAAATGCAAGGCGTCTCATAAAATCTTTATGATTTTTTTTCACACCCCTCTACGGGTGGCGCCATATTGAAATGTATATTAAATAAGTTGTTATGATATATATTATTTACTTATAATAAGTTCATGGCGGCACGCGAACTTATATAGGAGATATCTAAGATTATACAAAAATGCAAGACGTCTCATAAAATCTTTATGATTTTTTTTCACACCCCTCTACGGGTGGCGCCATATTGAAATGTATATTAAATAAGTTGTTATGATATATATTATTTATTTATAATAAGTTCATGGCGGCACGCGGACTTATATAGGAGATATCTAAGATTATACAAAAATGCAAGACGTCTCATAAAATCTTTATGATTTTTTTTCACACCCCTCTACGGGTGACGCCATATTGAAATGTATATTAAATAAGTTGTTATGATATATATTATTTATTTATAATAAGTTCATGCCGGCACGCGAACTTATTTAGGAGATATCTAAGATTATACAAAAATGCAAGGCGTCTCATAAAATCTTTATGATTTTTTTTCACACCCCTCTACGGGTGGCGCCATATTGAAATGTATATTAAATAAGTTGTTATGATATATATTATTTATTTATAATAAGTTCATGGCGGCACGCGAACTTATATAGGAGATATCTAAGATTATACAAAAATGCAAGACGTCTCATAAAATCTTTATGATTTTTTTTCACACCCCTCTACGGGTGGCGCCATATTGAAATGTATATTAAATAAGTTGTTATGATATATATTATTTATTTATAATAAGTTCATGGCGGCACGCGAACTTATATAGGAGATATCTAAGATTATACAAAAATGCAAGACGTCTCATAAAATCTTTATGATTTTTTTTCACACCCCTCTACGGGTGGCGCCATATTGAAATGTATATTAAATAAGTTGTTATAATATATATTATTTATTTATAACAAGTTCATGGCGGCACGCGAACTTATATAGGAGATATCTAAGAATATACGAAAATATAAGTCGACTCATAAAATCTTTATGAATTTTTTTCACACCCCTCTACGGGTGGCGCCATATTGAAATGTATATTAAATAAGTTGTTATGATATATATTATTTATTTATAATAAGTTCATGGCGGCACGCGGACTTATATAGGAGATATCTACGAATATACGAAAAATATAAGTCGACTCGTAAAATCTTTATGAATTTTTTTCACACCCCTCTACGGGTGGCGCCATATTGAAATGTATATTAAATTAGATGTTATGATATATACTATTTATTTATAATAATTTTATGGCGGCACGCGGACTTATATAGGAGATATCTAAGATTATACGAAAATATAAGTCGAGTCGCACAATCTTTATGATTTTTTTTCGCACCGTCTTACGGGTGGTGCCACATTAAAATATATATTGTTTAATTTGTTATAATATATATTATTTATTTATAGTAATTTAAAGGCGGCACGCGAACTTATATAGGAGATACCTTAGATTAAATAAAAATGAAGGACGGGTCACACTTTCTTTATGAATTTTTTTCACACCCTCCTACAGGTGATGCTATATTAAAATATATATTATATAATTTGTTATAATGCATACTATTTATTTATATTAATTTCAAGGCGGCACGCGGCATTATATAGGAGATATCTAAAAAAATATGCACATAGGATAGATAACGTAAACTTTATTATTTTTTTTACAAATTCCCTACGGGTGGTTCTATTACAAAATATATAAGAGTATATTTGTTATAATACATACTATTTATTTATAATAATTTCGATGCGGCACTCTCAAGATATTTAGGGAATAAATACATTTGTTGATTATATACTGCCATAACCTATAAAGTTTATGTGGTTAGTATCATCAAAATTAATAAATTACCTGCGTCTGATAATTTTATATGTATTATTTTTATTTATTCTTTCGTTTAATATATACTTTATTGTCATTTATTCCTTAATTTCTATAATAATTACCACTGGTATATCTGTTAGGTCATGGTAATGCAATGTATAATGTTTGTTCACAATAGGTTCTGTTACAGAAGTGGCCGCTAGAATTGGCCGCTAGAATCACTCTGGTGAGTGGAGTTCGTCTTCTGTGTAGGGTGTAAGAAAAAGAGAATTACTTATAGAACTGGTAGTATTACATGTGTTTGGGTAATTATCTACTTTAGTCTGAGCCACTACATTATAGGGTGCTTCTTTAAGCTAGCCATGGTCGAAAGGAGTATAATCTGGGCTAAATGCATAAGTTGCAGTATACTTTTGAAAAAATATTTATTACTACGAGAGTCAAAGTAATTTCTACCAGTATATGTTTGTCGCAGTATTAACTGTATATACCGTTAATTTAGTTAAGCTAGCCATGGTCGAAAGGAGTATAATCTGGGCTAAATGCATAAGTTGCAGTATATTTTTGAAAAAATATTTATTACTACGAGAGTCAAAGTAATTTCTACTAGTATATGTTTGTCGCAGTATTACCTGTATTTACCGTTAATTTAGTTAAGCTAGCCATGGTCTAAAGGAGTATAATCTAGGCTAAATGCATAAGTTGCAGTATATTTTTGAAAAAATATTTATTACTACGAGAGTCAAAGTAATTTCTACTAGTATATGTTTGTCGCAGTATTAACTGTATATACCGTTAATTTACTTAAGCTAGCCATGGTCGAAAGGAGTATAATCTGGGCTAAAATGCATAAGTTGTAGTATATATTTGAAAAAATATTTATTACTACGAGAGTCAAAGTAATTTCTACTAGCATATGTTTCTCGCAGTATTACTTGTATTTACCGTTAATCTAGTTAAGCTAGCCATGGTCGAAAGGATTATAATCTGGGCTAAATGCATAAGTTGCAATATATTTTTGAAAAAATATTTATTACTACGAGAGTCAAAGTAATTTCTACTAGCATATGTTTGTCGTAGTATTACCTGCATTTACCGTTAATTTAGTTAAGCTAGCCATGGTCCAAAGGAGTATAATCTGGGCTAAATTCATAAGTTGCAGTATATTTTTGAAAAAAATTTATTACTACGAGAGTCAAAGTAATTTCTACTAGTATATGTTTGTCGCAGTATTACCTGTATTTACCGTTAATTTAGTTAAGCTAGCCATGGTCTAAAGGAGTATAATCTGGGCTAAATGCATAAGTTGCAGTATATTTTTGAAAAAATATTTATTACTACGAGAGTCAAAGTAATTTCTACTAGTATATGTTTGTCGCAGTATTAACTGTATTTACCGTTAATTTAGTTAAGCTAGCCAAGGTCGAAAGGAGTATCATCTGGGCTAAAATGCTTAAGTAGCAGTATATTTTTGAAAAAATATTTATTACTACGAGAGTCAAAGTAATTTCTACTAGTATATGTTTGTCGCAGTATTAACTGTATATACCGTTAATTTAGTTAAGCTAGCCATGGTCGAAAGGAGTACCTATAATCTGGGCTAAATGCATAAGTTGCAGTATATTTTTGAAAAAATATTTATTACTACGAGAGTCAAAGTAATTTCTACTAGTATATGTTTGTCGCAGTATTAACTGTATTTACCGTTAATTTAGTTAAGCTAGCCATGGTCTAAAGGAGTATAATCTGGGCTAAATGCTAAGTTGCAGTATATTTTTGAAAAAATATTTATTACTACGAGAGTCAAAGTTATTTCTACTAGTATATGTTTGTCGCAGTATTAACTGTATTTACCGTTAATTTAATTAAGCTAGCCATGGTCTAAAGAAATATAATCTGGGCTAAATTCATAAGTTGCAGTATACTTTTGGAAAAATATTTATTACTACGAGAGTCTAAGTAATGTCTACCAGTATATGTTTGTCACAGTATTAACTGTATATACCGTTAATTTAGTTAAGCTAGCCATGGTCTAAAGGAGTATAATCTGGGCTAAATGCATAAGTTGCAGTATATTTTTGAAAAAATATTTATTACTACGAGAGTCAAAGTAATTTCTACTAGTATATGTTTGTAGCAGTATTAACTGTATTTACCGTTAATTTAATTAAGCTAGCCATGGTCGAAAGGAGTATAATCTGGGCTAAATGCATAAGTTGCAGTATATTTTTGAAAAAATATTTATTACTACGAGAGTCAAAGTAATTTCTACTAGTATATGTTTGTCGCAGTATTAACTGTATATACCGTTAATTTAGTTAAGCTAGCCATGGTCGAAAGGAGTATAATCTGGGCTAAAATGCATAAGTTGTAGTATATATTTGAAAAAATATTTATTACTACGAGAGTGAAAGTAATTTCTACTAGCATATGTTTCTCGCAGTATTACTTGTATTTACCGTTAATCTAGTTAAGCTAGCCATGGTCGAAAGGATTATAATCTGGGCTAAATGCATAAGTTGCAGTATATTTTTAAAAAAATATTTATTACTACGAGAGTCAAAGTAATTTCTACTAGCATATGTTTGTCGCAGTATTACCTGCATTTACCGTTAATTTAGTTAAGCTAGCCATGGTCGAAAGGAGTATAATCTGGGCTAAATGCATAAGTTGCAGTATATTTTTGAAAAAAATTTATTACTACGAGAGTCAAAGTAATTTCTACTAGTATATGTTTGTCGCAGTATTACTTGTATTTACCGTTAATTTAGTTAAGCTAGCCATGGTCTAAAGGAGTATAATCTGGGCTAAATGCATAAGTTGCAGTATATTTTTGAAAAAATATTTATTACTAAGAGAGTCAAAGTAATTTCTACTAGTATATGTTTGTCGCAGTATTAACTGTATTTACCGTTAATTTAGATAAGCTAGCCATGGTCGAAAGGAGTATCATCTGGGCTAAAATGCTTAAGTTGCAGTATATTTTTGAAAAAATATTTGTTACTGCGACTAATTGTACGAGAGTCAAAATAATTTCAACTAGCATATGTTTGTCGCAGTATTACCTGTATTTACTGTTAATTTAGTGACGCTAGTCATGGTCTAAAGGGGTATAATCGAGACTAAAATGCAAATGTTGCTATGTATTTTTTTAAAAAAATGAGTTACTGCGATTAATTGTACGAGAGTCAAAATAATTTCTTCTAGCATATGTTTGTCGCAGTATTACCTGTATTTACTGTAAATTTAGTGAGGCTAGTCATTGTCTAAAGGGGTATAATCGGGACTAAAATGCAAATGTTGCTACGTATTTTTTTTTTAAATTAGTTACTACGACTAATTGTACGAGAGTCAAAATAATTTCTACTAGCATATGTTTGTGGCAGTATTATCTGTATTTACTGTTAATTTAGTGAGGCTAGTCATGGTCTAAAGGAGTATAATCGGGACTAAAATGCAAATGTTGCTATGTATTTTTTTTTAAATTGTTACTACGATTAATTGTACGAAAGTCAAAATAATTTCTACTAGCATATGTTTGTCGCAGTATTACCTGTATTTACTGTTAGGCTAGTCATGGTCCGAAAGGGTATAATCGGGACTGAAATGCAAATGTTGCTACGTATTTTTTTTTTTTAAATAGTTACTACGACTAATTGTACGAGAGTCAAAATAATTTCTACTTGCATATGTTTGTCGCAGTATTACCTGTATTAACTGTTAATTTAGTGAGGCTAGTCATGGTCCGAAGCGGTATAATCGGGACTAAAATGCAAATGTTGCTACGTATTTTTTTTAAAAAAATAGTTACTACGACTAATTGTACGAGAGTCAAAATAATTTCTACTAGCATATGTTTGTCGCAGTATTACCTGTATTTACTGTTAATTTAGTGAGGCTAGTCATGGTCTAAAGGAGTATAATCGGGACTGAAATGCAAATGTTGCTACGTATTTTTTTTAAAAAAATAGTTACTACGACTAATTGTACGAGAGTCAAAATAATTACTACTTGCATATGTTTGTCGCAGTATTACCTGTATTTACTGTTAATTTAGTGAGGCTAGTCATGGTCTAAAGGGGTATAATCGGGACTAAAATGCAAATGTTGCCACGTATTTTTTTTTTTTAAATTAGTTAGTACGACTAATTGCACGAGAGTCAAAATAATTTCTATTAGCATATGTTTGTCGCAGTATTACCTGTATTTACTGTTAATTTAGTTAGGCTAGTCTTGCTCCGAAAGGGTATAATCGGGACTGAAATGCAAATGTTGCTACGTATTTTTTAAAAAAAATTAGTACGACTAATTGCACGACAGTCAAAATAATTTCTACTAGCATATGTTTGTGGCAGTATTACCTGTATTTACTGTTAATTTAGTGAGGCTAGTCATGGTCTAAAGGGGTATAATCGGGACTTAAATTGCAAATGTTGCTATGTATTTTTTTAAAAAAAATTGTTGCTACGACTAATTGTACGAGAGTCAAAATAATTTCTACTAGCATATGTTTGTCGTAGTATTACCTGTATTTACTGTTAATTTAGTGATGCTAGTAATGGTCTAAAGGGGTATAATCGGGACTAAAATGCAAATGTTGCTATGTATTTTTTTAAAAAAATTAGTTACTACGACTAATTGTGCGAGAGTCAAAATAATTTCTACTAGCATATGTTTGTCGCAGTATTACCTGTATTTACTGTTAATTTAGTGAGGCTAGTCATGGTCGAAAGGGGTATAATCGGGACTAAAATGCAAAAGTTGCTATTTATTTTTAAAAAAAAATTGTTACTATGACTAATTGTACGAGAGTCAAAATAATTTCTACTAGCATATGTTTGTCGCAGTATTCCTGTATTTATTGTTAATTTAGTGAGGTTAGCCATGGGCCAAAGGGGTATAATCTGGGCTAAAATGCATAATATGTTGCAGTATATTTTTATACAATAATTTGTTACTACAACTAATTGTAAGAGAGTCAAAATAATGTCTACTAGCATATGTTTGTTGCAGTATTACCTATATTTTCTGTTTATTTAGTACGTAAAAGATAAGTGTTAATAAGCATAACTATATTATGTGAATATTATTATTGTTATTATGTAGTAGTTGTTGCTGTTTTCATAAATATATCTGTGTATCGTAAATCGCAATCAAAGTTTGTTAGAATGAAGTACATTATTATTCATGTAAGTGTTATCTATCGGGTCTTGGTGTGCAAGCGGTCAGGTTTGTTCACAACTGATCTTGTTATAGTTTGGCCGCTAGAATTTCGCCGCCAGTTTCAGCCTGGTGTCATGTAGACATAGCCCATAATCATCGATGTTTGAAAGAACTTTGCAGTATTCACGGCTCTCACGAAACGATTTTTCTACCATAATCTTTGTAATCAAACTAAGAATCTGTAATGAGAAAAATAACATTTATTTCGTGTTATTATAATACACATACTTTATAATATTGGCACTTCGTGTCTTTAACTATTTATCGTCAGATAGTACAAAATGTAATTGTTTATTTATTATACTGTACAACGGTTTTATATTCAAAAAATGTTTTAAGTTTCCTATATTTCCGTAGACATGCCTGTACTGTACCTATTATCTAGAATTCAGTTATTCAATCACATCGTATATAATTATTGATGAAGCTGTCATTATTGACAATTGAAAACGTATGTCGATTACTATTCTCATCTAAATAAATTAAAGTACACTACAATATCGACAATGCATACGTTTCGCAGTGACATCTAGCGGCTGGTAGTCTAAAGTCACCTCCGTTTGGCCTCGCCCACGTATTCGGTATTTGAATGATTCGGGCAGAGTTCTGGTGTTGCGCGATTCTGTGTTTGAATATTCGGAATTTGAATGATTCTGTGTATGCAATTCTGCTTTTGAATTTCTGGTTTTGAATATACGGGCCCAATTCGGGTATGGAGTGTAATAAATATACATATATGCTACGTATTTTTTATAATAATACTAAGAAAAATGTGTTTATGGCCTACGGAAAGTTGTAGTCACATTGAAATTTTTTTCAAGGCCTAAGTGTATCTTAAACTCTCTGGTATTACAGAAAATCTAGGTATAGGAATGTTTGTAAAAAAAAGTAAAATGTTTAGGTAGCAGAAAATGTCCAATAGTTTTTTTTTTATCATTTTCTGATTCTGAGAAAGGTAGAATAAAAATTAGTTACCAATAAATTTAAACAAAATGAACTAAATTCTGATTATAGAATATGTATAAAAGAAATGTATGCTGGATATAGTAAGAACATTTGGTGAACATGTAAAATAAAATTTAATTTACGACCACATAATGTTACAATACAATAAATAAGTACAAGAACAATTTTAACTTTTTTTATTTTAAATATATGTACAGTGTGCATATTTACATCTTTTTACAACTAAAGAAAACTCTAACTAACTCATTGTACATTTGTACCACGCTTTTGTATCAACAAATAAATTACTTTTTACCATTGCAGATTTAATTTCTTATCACTGAACAAATATAGTTTTTTTTTTGTATTATTGATAAGAATTTAAATCTGTCGAACTACACAGCAAAGCAAAGAGTTTGCCCCTAAACTATAATTCCAACTTGTGAACAAAACTAGGGACGTCTTAAAATTAGCACTTATAAAAATTATAAAAATAGAAATTGTCAACAGGAATTTTAAAAGGGAACACTAACAATTTCGTTGTAAATCAATAGAAAAAGCAAAAAAGGACATTCATTTAATAATTGTGCATAAAAACAAATTGTTTGGTCATATACTATTATAATCAGTAATACACTGTTGGCAATTTGAACTGCATATATTATACAGGGTGAAGTAACTTGTTTTTGAGTACTTGTCAAATCTAATCTCTTTTTTGTTTCATTGTTTTCAGAAGCTACTTCATTTTAAATGCTTTTTTTAGTTTGTTAATACTTATGCAAGCCAAGTAAGTGAATAAAAATTTTTTTTTGGCCAGATAGAAAAAAATGTTTCAGACATATATTGTAATAGAAAGTTTAAGGATTTTAAAAATGTTTTATTTTCGAAAATCGATGAGGTGGTTTTCATAATATCTTGTTTAAATTTTTGATTGGTCGCCATTTTGTTATTTGATGAAATAGAAAATAATTGTAAATACAAGTGAGAACCGAAAGCAAATGCTGAAAGTTTTTGTATTTTTTAAATATTCCTTAAAATAAGGGAGTTATGACGATTTTTCGAAAAACAAGAGAACGCCAATAACTATGAACTGGGGCTCCAAATCAAAAATTTGAGCTAAGAAAAGTTGTTTGTTTTAATGAGTTCCATCTACCATTTTCGGGTGTAACGACTTAGTATTAACACCCTGTATATTGAAAATCAACAATTCTGAAAATTTTGAAGCATAATACAATGTAAAATATTGGAAGTAAATAAAATTAATATTAAACAAAAACGTATTGGTATATCGTTCGTTAAGGAGCGTAGGAATTTTATGCATTACCATGCAATAATAAGGAAATATGTATTACTGCAAAAAATGGATTTACGAATAAATTATTTTAAAAAGTATTCCACTAATATTACAGGAATATATTTGATGCCTTAAAAAAAGCAAAAATAATATTGTACATCCAGTTTTGTTGAAATTAACCACGTTAAATCATTTAGAACCAGCTCTTTCAACTGCGTGGTCGATGAGAAATAAAGCCAGAAAAAATGTCGGAAATAATTTTGTTGTGTGTCTTCAGTGTTCAAAATATTGCTCCAGTTTTAAAATTATTAAACAGTAATATAATAATTTAGTTTGTAAATTAATAAGGGTCACTAGGAGCAAGTTGCCAACAGAACTAAGGTAAAACACAATTAAAATGCGTAACAGTAAGTTACAAACAATGAAAGTGTAATTGTAAAAACTAGCAAAACAGGATATATAACCCTTGGTCTTTAAGCCATAGATATACCTAGTAAAAAGGCATACATAAGCGGTTGACGTTACATTTCATATTTATTCGTATTCTTGCTCACCATTTTCGTGTAAATAAATGGTGGACATTAATCGAAATATAAAATTATTTTCATCAGATGCACCTAATAAATTCGTTTTAAATTAGTATTTATCAACAAAATTAAATATTTTTACAGATTAGTCTACCTTTTTTTTTAATTCCATGGCTCTAGAATTATAATATTATAATTTCTGCGGTTAAAAAACATACGAAATGAATTGGGATTTACATGCGGAATTTTAAACTCTAGAACTTTTATTTGACGCATTTTTATTTAAAATTTCTGGAAGCAATGCGCAAGGAAAAACTATTTTCACGTGTTAAACTCCTATACCGGGTGTCTACTTTTTTCCGGACCATAGGAAAAACAATGGTAAAATTTTCATATAGCTGTATTCCCTGCCCTATCTATTTTAGAACAAAAGTGTAAATACAATAATACGAAACGTTCGGAATTAAAAACTGCATCTACTTACTTACTTATTTAATCCGAATGCCTTCTACCTTGCGGTGTCAGACTTCGAACATTTTTGTACTTACACTTTTGTTTTAAAATTAATAGAGCTGAAATTACAGCCATATGAAAATTTTACCATTGTTTTTCCTATGCCCCAAAAAAAGGTAGACACCCGGTATATATACACTGTATTAATTAAAAACCTGGCCATAGGCGTTTAACATGGGAAATCAGTTTTTCCTTGCGCAAAAGTTCCCAAATTATTTTAGATAAAAATACTTCAAATAAATGTTGTAGAGAATTAAATTCTGCGCCCGAGTTAGTAATAAGATTTTATTTTTGACATTTAGTAACCGAGAAAATCAATTTTAAAGTTTTTTGAAGATTGCTGATTTTTAGCGATAGCCATGCAACTCAAGCAAAATTTGTCCACCATTTTATAATCTGAAGCTTTTCTTCATGAGAAAACTGTTCCATACTTTCAAACAAATATGTTATTGAATGAAAATCACAAACACAAATTTTTTTTGACACCTAAGATGCCATACAATTGTTCGTAATTTTGTTTGAGTTCCATAGCTACCGCTACAAATCAGCTATCTCCAGAAAAAATTAAAATTCATTTTCTCGGTTATGAAATGTCAAAAATAAAATCTTATTGCTAATTCGGGTGCATAATTTAATAATGTACAACATTTATTTGAAGTATTTTTATCTAAAATAATTTGGGAACTTTTGCGCAAGGAAAAACTGATTTCCCATGTTAAACGCCTATGGCCTGTATAAAATTAAAACAATCTTCTTATATTACTTAGAAATTTTGTAAATGTATCTACCTATTTATTTAATTAATTCCTTTTTGTTTTTATGCACATTTTAAACGAATTTTACTATAAAAATTGGCAGTGTTGGAACTGAAACAGCGTGAACACTTTAGAATACTTATTGTGTAAGCAGATGAAATACTGAAATTACGTGAAATTAACACCAACACTGAAAAATAAGTTTGGTCTTCAGTTTCTTAGTTGTCATATGAAGGGTTAATAACTACTATTAATCTAAAATTATTTATTTGTCGCAAATATTTGAGCCGTGAAAATTAAGTATAATATTTTGTTTTTGTCAAGTCGGTATATAGGTATGTAATTCTGTATTATACAGTATTTATGAACTTTATTATAAAGTTATAATATTCATATCAAAAATATACCAAGAAAATGGCTGATATATCTGTCTGAAAAACAATACTTTCAGCGGAGCTGAGATCGGCGTAACTTAAATCAAAAAATTCTAGATAGGTATTTTGAATATCGTTCATATTTTAATATTAGATAATACAAATAACTGATTTTGATCATTTTTGAGACAGTATTTGCTCGTATATAGTTAAGTATTTAAATCAGTGTCATACATGTACTGCCATTTAGTTGATACGTCTAATATACGTATGTAAAAGTTTCAAATTGTAGATATAGTTATACTGGGGCGCATCTTAAATTTAGATCTTTGGTGTGTATGATAATGTAATACACATAACTGCATATCTGGAGTTAGTTTACCTAGTAACAGATCCGTAGATCAACCAAAATACCAACCAAAAAACTAAATTGGGTTACAACTCATAACCCAAATTTGCGTTACGTTTTCCAGCAACTAAATCTATAAAGCAATGATTTAAAACATGAACTCATGAAGCAAAAAATATTATTTTGATCCGGTAGTTATTTGGTTGATAAACGAAAGATGTACTTGAAATAGGAAATTTCTCCGTACATCTTGCATATTAGCTACCAGAGATGAAAAGCAAAACCAGTTAAATTGACGATCTGTTAATAAATAATTTTATCTCTGGCGAAATTAACGCTTCTTTAATGAACACAACAGGTTATTCTATAATCTTAAGAGATTCTTATTCAATCAAATCTACTACAAATAATGGATGATGTATACTCGCTCAGAAAGAAAGACAGGTACATCACACAACATTCGAAAAAAGATGACACAGAAATTACGAAGAAATTCGTTTTTTATAATAACTGAGTACATCAGTAAGGCTTTTTCAGTAATAACAACATATTTTATTTAGTTATTTATCATAAATATAATTAACACTTTTATTTTACAGTAAACATGTGTAATGGGGAAGTTTAGCGTGATTGAAATTACATGTGAAATATTTTTTAATCGTAAATACATGATTAATTGTAACTTAAAATGTAATTGAAAGTTAACATAATGTTCCCATTTATTTATAATTAATTATTTATCATCGAGCTTTTGTGACATCACAAGTGACTTATGTGCATGCGTAGAAAGGATGGTGAGACCTGACTTTTTGAACGTAGGTTGAGGATTACGCTACAAAATTCTGGCCAGTTCACGTGGGTTTGTTTACGTTTTCGCAGAATGAGGTTATAAGTTTTTAGTTCGAAGTAGAATTATATTTGTTTGCAAAAGTATCATACAGTACTTAATTTATAATATTCTGTTCTGTTCAACTTAGATAAATATTTTTGTACATATATTAGTATATTCTTTTCTTTTGCATGTATATGCAAGTTTATTGCGAGTTTTACGTACATGTAGATAAATATTTACTATTTTTACACCAATTAATATTTTCTATTTGTTTTGTTAGTTTAAGATGAAATCAGGATTTGTCGCCGCCGATAGCAATAATTTACCAGAATTAAACAAAAAGACTACGATATAAACTTCTAAATATAAATAATGCATAAAGATAACCTTACGAAGCAAAATTAATTTTTGTTTAATATCTACACTAATAAACTTCTTCAGTCCACACATATGAATACAATAATACACAATGAAATAAATTGAACTAGTCGTTTGCACAACAAGAACAAAGGAACTATAATAATCTCAACACAGAACTGTCACTGCTTATAAACGTCAAAACATGTGGATGCCATTTTTAAAACTCCCTGTTGCCATGGCAACCCAGCGCGTGCCTGCTTAAGGTAGACTATACGTTCTTCGTGAACTTTTGTGACGTCATTATTTTAGAAAAGTTCATTTTTTGAGAAATACAGGCATCTTTGAGTGAAATACAAAAAAGAATATCACTTTTGAAGACAATCTTAATAAAATAAAATAAAAAAAACACTAAACTTCCCCATTGTCAGTTTGCGTTGCTAGTACTGAATTTGCAGTTTTCTGATTGGCTAATAATAGGACTAGCTACTATACGTCACTGGGCAAGCGGAAACTGGTGCAATTAAATATGAGTTTTAAAGATATATTTGTTCATAAATAGAGATAATTATATATATATATATATATATATATATATATATATATATATATATATATATATATGTATATACAGGGTGTTAATAAAAAATCTTTACACACTTTAGCAGGTGATAGTAGAGATGAAAACAAGAAAAAAATTCTAATACACTTAGGTCCAATACTCATTGGTTTTTAGAAAATTTATGTATGGAATTTGTACATAATACACAGGATTGACGGAAGGTATTGTGCTGGCCACATCAGATTTAACAACTAAGGACTCTAGGTGTTTACGATCAAGTGCGTGAGTCTCTTCGACGACGGTTGCAACTTTGTTTACAATTGATCGTAAACACCTAGAGTCCTTAGTTGTTAAATCTGATGTGGCCAGCACAATACCTTCCGTCAATCCTGTGTATTATGTACAAATTCCATACATAAATTTTCTAAAAACCAATGAGTATTGGACCTAAGTGTATTAGAATTTTTTTCTTGTTTTCATCTCTACTATCACCTGCTAAAGTGTGTAAAGTTTTTTTATTAACACCCTGTATATATATATATATATATATATATATATATATATATATATATATATATATATATATATATATATATTGAGATTCTTTAACTTTAATATAATAAAAACAAAATTTTCAATTGATGATTTTATACAAAAACTGAACGTTCATTGTATGATTGGCAGTCTTTCTTCATATGCATAAAAACAAGGTGTTCAGTTTTATGGATCCAACATTAATTTAACAAAAAATAAAACATCTGGACTTGTTTGGTTTTTTTTTTTTAGTAATTTTGCAACTGATGAGAATGATGTTTAGAAAAACCGTGACAAGTAAATTTTCCTTTATTGCTTTTCATTATTTTGTTAAGAAAATTTCAAACTCTTTACAAAAATATTTTCAAATACAGAGTAAATTTGTTCTTGTAGAATTTTAAAGGTGCACCCTTATAGTTTTTGTACTTTGCTTGGTTTTTGACAAAATTGGTGCCACTAAGTATTGCGCCCGAAAACTACAATAAATGGATTTGTTCGGCTTTTACAAGAAAAACAATAATATTAAATGATTTAATTTTAAGTAGGTATCGATAGTAGTACGATTATAAATCCATAATTATTAAAAAAAAAAAATCATAATCAAATTCTGTCATATTTTCTGTTATCCGCCCCACCCACACCTCTTTAATTTAAAGAAATGTCTTTATATCCGTTAATTATTGTTGATTTCCATGTCATCGCAATCTTCAACTTTAAGAGCGAGTGTATGTACAAACTAAGTTACCTACGCTTTACTACAACATACAAATTGTTCTCGATCCTTAACTGTAGTCGGTGGAAGGCATACGAACTGAATGATTGGTCCCATTTAAGTAGGGATTAACCCTTAACGTAACATTTACAGTATTATACAAAACTTAGCAAATCCGTAATAAGGCACTCTTATTGTAACAGTACTGGATATACTAAGTGTGAATGTGTTATCCCTGAGGGAAATTACCTATGTAATCGTTACAAACGTCTGAGATTCAGGAGGCACTATCACAAAAATCACTTACACTCGTGAAGGTTTTTACTCAAAAGGAGATTGTTATGCGGTCCTGATAAATGTCGAATCAATTCTGGTAATGATTCAAACGACAAAGCACAGAAACAACAATTAAATTTTCCTCCGGTGCCATCATTAGAAGATATGACATTCCGATGAACAGAACATAAATGCTTCAATAGGTGAGCTTTTTGTTTAAACATAGCCACACACAACCTACAAGCAAAAGGTTTTTCTCCCGTGTGGACTCTCAAGTGCGTCTTTAAATTCCAGGACATGCCAAACTGTTTACCACAGTATTCGCATCTATATTCCCTTACAGCTCCAGCAGTACCACTTGCAGTATTAGCACTAGCTGTTGCTTTAGGCACACTTTGACTATGCGACGCTTCCGTTTCTTCATTACTCTGCGTCCCAGCAAACTGTTGCTGATCTTCACTCGACACCGGAGTCACTTGTGTTTGGCATAAGGACCAAGCACCCCAAGGATGTTCAGCAAAATGCGTATAAGGTAACGGTGAAGCCGACGGTGAAGGGGAAGCCAACGATTGATCGGCGCTTGGAGGTCTATACTTCACGACGACATCGTCAGGAGGTGCCTGCGAGGTGTCCGGATGATGACCTGCGGGAGGAGTGTGGGACCTATCGGCCAGGTAAGGAGGAGCAGAGACCGACATCGGGTGATGAGCTGCCAACATCGGATGTCGAGGACCTGGACTGTTGACAGATTTGCGATAGCGCGCGTGCGATGAGATCTCGTCTATATACGACGGGGAAAAGGGCACGAATGGGGGATTCTGTGCAGGGGAGTTGTGGAAACCTAACAAAAAAATATATATTAATATTGTCCGAGGTATATTGCCATGCCTGAAAATACAAGATTTCCAAAAAAGGTTACTTGGGTTTTAGTAAGGAGTATTTCAATCGTCATTGTTTTTTAAGCATAAAGCTTCAATATTTTTCACATATTGAGTACAGTGGATTTTAGGAGCCCTAAATATGTAGGCTACAACGAATAATGAATTTATTTGGGCTGCGAATACATGATTGATAAATTAATTCAATTTGGTCTTTCCGATGATTTTTTTTTTCCTTTCCACAGAAACTCTCTCCTAGAACTGAGGTTTGTTAATCTAAACTTCGTTTTCACCTGAACCATGGATTTCAGTTCGGTTAAACATAAAATGCAAATACGTGTATTCACAAGAGTATATAAATGTATAAAGAGAATTAATATCAAAGTATGACGTTTAATTTAAAGTGACAACCAAAGATTAAAAATTAAACAGAGCTCATTGAAAACCCAAACAACCATTCTCGGAAACCATGTATTAGACATAAGATAATAGGTTTGTTCGTTTTGGTACCAAGGTTTTTTATTATTTGTTTTGTCTGTTACTGTTATAGTATGCAACAAAAGTTTTGGTACAAATTAAAAACATTTCTTATGAAAAATATCTTAAATTGTATAGGGTAGTTAATACATATGTCAGTAACAAAGATTAATATTCATATGGCGTATGAAGTCCCATTTCCTTTCTTTTCTCTTGGCATGCAATTTGGTGCGCATATTTCACATAAGACGTTATACAGTACATACATCAATATTACTAAACTTTAAGTAAATTCTTCTTCGCAACTACACGTCATTTTGTGTTTTCCATTATCGTATACATATTTTCCTACTTAAGCAGTATCCAAAAAATTTCAATTTTCTGCAGTGGGTACCTTATTTTTTTAGATGTACAGTTGAATATTTTGAACATTTTTGTCTTTTTTGGTAATTTATATTATATTTAGGTAATGTTCTACTCACAGTCATTTGTGATACACGGAACCTGCGGCATAATTTCCTAGATTTCCATTCGAGTTTTTTGAAGCCTCTATCATTCTAAAAGCATTTGTAGTAGTCAAAATCCGAGGCTGACCACTTTTAGGAAGATATATTTTGATTCCTATAAATGTTTACAATATCTCGCTTGTGAATTTATCCAATTAAATTGTAAATACCTTTTCTTAAACTTAACTTGTACAAAATTGTGAACTTATTGACCAAAACTGACATGAATAATAAAAAAGCATTTATATGTCTTAGGGGGTAACAATAAATTCATTTGACAGCTAAGTAATTAAGCATGAATTTTTTTGGGAAAACTTTTGTTATATACATTATATCGAAAAAGTCAAAATCTGAGGTTTAGGTCTTTCCGAAACAAAATATGATAGAACGTGTAAGAATAGCATTCTTTAGATAAGAGTGAAATCCTTTATTTTATAAACTTGCATTTATTTTAAAATAATAAGCCCCGACCTATGCAATTAAGCGCATGTTCCGAAAGGATAGTGCCCGGATTTGCCTAGCGCATATCTCATATCTTATAGCGCTTATTATTCCCGCAAACCGTGAGAAACCTGCATAACAATTTTAAAAACATCAATAATTTGCTCTACCTGGTCTTCGTTTTCTGTGCGGCGTAACAACATAGTTATCCGGACTCTGTACCAAAGACATCAAATCTGGATCGGCGTTAGAAGGTTTCATCTGTGGGAACTCGTCGTGGTGCTTTAAAGGCCGAGTGTCTAAGTCCACGGGTTCGCTATAAACCCCGGGTTTTCTCTTCACACGATGATGATGGAATTGAGATAATTCGTGAACTCGGGGGGTTATCTTCACAGTAGATTGGCGAATAAAGAGTTCTTCACTGTCGCCCAGGGAGATGGACCGTTTTTTGTGCTCGCCCTGCGAAAGAAGAAGTTTGACATCATCCGGGAAACTGTCAGTGGATTGTATCGTCTTTGACAATATACAGGTGATTCGTCTGTGTGTTCTTTCTTAATAACTCGATTATTTTAAACATGGAAAAATTATTCAAACGATGTTTGTTTTATATTAAAATGTCTATAAATTTGCAGTATAGGTTTTTCTACAGGGTTTCTCATTTCTGCAATGGTAAGTATGTAACTTTATATTTATCCATTAGTATAAAAACGAGTATATGTTATATTATTAAAAAAATAAATGGCGAATGATATATCACATTTTTATTAAATATAGAAGTCTTTGCAATATTATTTTTTGATTTAGACATTTGAAAATATTAAATAACAGGTGTAATGATGTATTTAATAAAAATGTAATATTTAAATCATTCGCCACTGTATTTTTTAATTTCATGTATTATTCAAATTTGAATACATATATGTAATGTTCCATTTGAAAATATATAGTTGCATACCATTGCGTACAAATGGAACACTTACAGAAAAACCCATACTGCAGATTTACAAATATTTTAATATAAAATAAACTTTTCTCCGGCACTCCCAAATATAAGATTTTAACATGTAAAATCATATTTTCTTAAATTCCTGCTTTCCTAATTATTTTAGGTAAAAAAATTCAAAATTCCAAAAATAGCGATAGTTACGGAATTGAAATAAAAGAATTATGTTTAATCGTGTATCAGTATCAGCCAATTATAAACTATAATTTAAAATTAAAATTATTTTAGTGGGATTAATTTTATTTTAGTTATTTTATATATTTTTTTAAATAGATAATTTTTCGCTTGAACAGAAATTACAATTGACAATTAAATTAAATTAACCTAACTTGTCAGATAAATCATTAAATATTTTTTAATTTTCTTGTTTCAATTCCGTGACTATCGCTATTTTTGGGGTTATTTCGACTAATTTACGCCACTGCAAAGCATGTAAAATTAATAATTTTGCTTATTGATTGAGGTACAGGATTTTTATTTTTACCTTAAATAATCGGCTATTCCACCGTAATCAAAAATAGTAAAATTTATTGAATTTTATAAATTACTCTCTCAAAAATTACGGAGTGTTTTGCTTGTAATGATATAGGGCATACATATACGCGCATGTGTTAGCAAATAGAATGCAAGTATAAATTCCTTTTCTTTTTTCCTTGTTTTTTTAAAATGAGAAAAGAGTGAAATAAATTAAATGCAATATAATTTATATAATATATATATATATATATATATATATATATATATATATATATATATATATATATATATATATATATATATATATATATATTCAATAAGTACAAGTTTTCAAATTTACTTTAAATGTAAAATTATTGCACTAATTAAATATTTACTATATAAGATTACGGGGTCCAACAGAACTAATATTCGTCAAACATTAAATTCCAGGTCCTCTTTCATCCCAGTTAAAACTAGTGGTCAAAAGTATTCAGTTACCTGGTTAACCGGTTTATGAGATTTAAAAAATAAATAAAAACCGGTTGATCCGATTAACCGCGATAAGCCGAAAAAATATAAAAAAGGACAGACCGATGAATCAGCCTATACTTATACAGTAAATTGTAGTTGTTTATAATGCTCTCACGATTGAAATTAGCTGTAACTGATTGTGAATGACGAAAAAATAGCGGCCTGTGAAAATTTGATCATTCACGGAGATCACTTCTTCTTCTTTCTCATTCACAAAAGCGCATACAGAGTATCGATCGTAACGCAATCGTCGAATTTAATTTTAAATGACACCAAAAACAAAAAATATATGTAACTAAAAAATATATTATTTTTTATATAAAAGCAGTTTAATATATATTTTAATAGCCTATATGGCACATTTATTACAAAGTCTACGGACCCCCAAAGAACAAGTTGCGGACCCCTGGAGGTCCGTGGACCACAGTTTGGGAAACATTGCTATAAAGAATAACATGTAAAATACCCTATTACCTAAATATGGTTACCATTTGAGATAAAAACTGGGCGATGCAGCCTTGAAAAGTGTACAATATACCTAAATTATCATAAATTAACACACGGGATGCCCCGCGAGTCGGTTGCCATAGCTTGAAGGTGTAGTTCTTAGGGAATTTTAAGTCCAAAATACCTTACACACTTATGTCTGAAACACAATTTAGAAGAGTTATGAGCGATATTAAAATAACAGAACAGGTCGTAATTGGAAAAGGAGGTCCAGTTTCTGGTTACCGAGGTCACCAGACCTAAAACCTCTTGACTATTATCTTTGGGACTCATGATCAGTTTATTTCATGCAGAAAAATACCAAACCAGGGAAGAATTCATTCAGAAAATTATGCAGCAGCCATACGAGCCGATACTGATATTCTTCGGAGATCTACCTCTTTAATTATAGGGAGGGCTAGATTATGTATTCAAACAGCAGGGGCACATTTTGAACAATTTAATTAACTATATATTAAATATAATTTTTATTGATAAAACATTACGACATATATCAATTTATTCTGTTTGCTCTGTTAAATTTAACATCACTAAAAACACCTATAATATTGAGTTTCGGACATAAGTGTAGGTATAATATAATATTTTCAGACGACCACCTACGAAAGTAGCTATAACAACACGCTAAATAACAACAGAAAGTGCAACATAACACACTAGTGATGTTATGAATATAACATACTAGTGCTGTTATGAGTTTTTAGTTCCATTAATCGACATCAGATGGCATTTCGGCAAGAAGTTAAATAAAATATATAATAATTTACAATAACCGTCAAGTGGAACATTAATAATTATTATATTTGCTAATATTTTTGTATCATTTAGTATTATTTATGTAGTTTTAGATTACGCGCGTCTAACGGATTGAGTTGCGCCGAGCGCCAGTAGTTGAACCTAACCTCAAACGTCAGCCGGCAGCGGTTTCGTGTTTCAAAGTAAACACTTTTTTAAGAAATATTTTGTGGTCGTTTGAAAAATAGTGTACATAACTCACTCGAAAGTGTCTTGCATGCTCGTGTATTAAATCACTCGGCGCTACGCGCCTTGTTCTTCAATCTCTACACTCGCACGCTATTTACCACTTTCCACGCTCGTTATGTAATATACTATTAAAAATCGTACTTGACACGTTTCACAAGATGCAAGAGGGCCTCGCCTTAGCCGGTTAACCGCAGTGAACCGTTATCTAGCGGTAGCCGCTTAATAGCAGTTCGCCGGTTAATCGCGGTTAGCCGTTAATCGCAATTAGCCGGTTAACCGCGGATAGTCGATTAACCGCGGCTAGCCGGTTAATCGCGGTTAGCCGGGTTAACCGCGGAACTTTGCCATGGTTAACCGGTTACCATTTTCGACGGTTTTTGACAGCACTAGTTAAAACTACGGTTAATTAAGTTCTTACCGTCCCTGAAAAGTTAGGGATGTTTATATTATAGTATAGTGGGAATAGGGTTTCATCAAGTCAAGTAGCTTGATATTTTTGTAAATTACTTGACTTGACAATCAAGCTTTTCAAAAAATCATTACTTGACTTGATTTTCTATCGATACTACTTGACTTGATCAAGTAATTTCAAGCAAATTCAAGCTACTTGATAACGAACCGATTATGTACGAAAACGCGCGAATCAGTAGAATCATAACCTAGCTGTGTGTGGTACGGCGTGGTGTGCCATATGCTGTGCTGATTCACTACTGCAAGTTAAAATCTGTGCAAAGGTTTAAAAAATTCACTCAATATTGGAACATATACTAGAATGACCCGAGAATATGTCAACAAAATTTGAAGTCTTAATCATTATTAAGTTAACTGTAGATGGTTAAACTATCGCACAAAAGCCCAAAAAGCTATACTCCATTCGAAATAAGAATAATAATTGGGACTTCAGAGTTTGTCCACATATTCTCGACACATTCTAGTATATATTCCATTAATGAATGGGTTTTTTAAACCTCTTAATATCTCGGAGAAAAATAAAGTTCCAAAATGTGCTATGTTATTTAAATGGGAAAAAATCAAGTGCATTTAGGCACGGACAAATATTAAAATTAAGCGGAATCTTTGTCAGTATATTTTTTTTTTATTCATTTGGAACCATTTTAGGGGGTGGTCCAGTTAAAATTCAACTTGTCCCCTTTTAAGGTCCACCATAATACATATACTATAAATAGTTTGTTAATTCATATATACTTTCAAATCTTTTTTTTTAAATTTTTAAATTTGAATGTATGATTTATTTTTATGAATAAAAGTTTATATTTCAAGGTATATTATTAATATTGTTATAAAACATAAGGAACTATATGAAAATGGAATGTTGTCTTGAAGAACTTTTTCTGGTAACTAAAAAAAAATTACTTGATTTTTACAAGTACCTAATTGAAAAATAACTACTTGATTTTTCAAGTACTTGAAATTTAACTACTTGACTTGATTTTCGGCTACTATTACTTGACTTGAGATTGACTTGATTTCAAGTCAAGTCAAGTCAAGTAACTTGAATATCAAGTCAAGCAGTGAAACTCTAAGTGGGAAGCGCGGAAGCGGACTAATTGACCTTTAATCGATTCTTTTTTCGTTCCATGTTTTTCTTTATTAGGTATTGTTACTCGTTTCTTTTTTATAAAAAAAAATCAAATACGTTATTTTTCAATTTTACCGCCTTAATTTACTTCCTATTTTATACAAACTTCATAGACATTCCTAATTTTCAAGATGGCGGCTGGGAACGTATACTGAAGTTTTACCTGAAATATAATATTACAATTTAAATATACATTATTTTGTAATTCGCTCAACATTTTTTTTGTAACCCTGTGAACCACTGTTTGTTCATTTCTAGTATAGGTACCTACATAACCTACATTACAAAGTAAATTTAAAATTCGGGCCTTGATATCTCGCTTATTTGGGGGAATTTTGAACTCGGACTTTTACATGTGGTCTTATATTTTATATAGTTAAAGTAAAAAATATCGTGAAATAGCCTCCTAGAGAAACATAAATATACGAGAGTATAATTTTAAATGTTAAAGTCCTATGTTCGAGAGTGGCGGTCACCATCCTGTATAGTAAAGTTTTCCTGAATATGTTCAAAATTTTCACCTCTGTTGCCAGGTCTTCAGTAGGAGTATCTTTTCCGTCACTCTGTTCACTTCCTTTCGTATTGAGAGATAAATTCACTGGATTTGAAGAACTTCTTCGTCTACTCGACAATCGTCCGCAATCAATTTCTTCTTCTTCTTGAATTTCGCCTTCTTCTCGGTCGTCGTCATCTGCGGAACTTCTTTCTTTCTTCACCATTAAGTTCTCTAAGTTCACTAGGAATTCCTTGTCAGCGGGTCTGTCGTCTTTACTATCAGAAGACGTTGAGTCCTTGGAGCTTATATCTCCGGACTTTTTGGAACTCTCTCCCTCGGATTTGGAGTTCCAGAGATCGGATTTAATTTGAAGAAGCTCGAAGAGTTCTTGGATGTTGTCCAGTTCACTCGACTAGAAGAAGAAATTATATTGAAAAGGAAATTTATATCAGATATTCTGTTAAATGTTTTATTTTTATTAATATGTTAGGCTGTTCAACTGAGGAGCTTTTAACCAAAACAAACGTAGTCCATTTTTTTAAATTTGAGATAACAAAAAAGCTCCCTTACTGTTAAAGATTTCTATAACTTAATTTAACTCAGCGTCATATTTAATTATTTACAGGGTCTTAAGTAATAGAAAAATAAACTTTGACGGGCAATTAAATATTAATTAGTAATTCTTTTTGCGAGGAATAGTTTTACCAAACTGTTTGGCATTCTTGAAAGTAGATATCGCTGTATGTAATATTCATACTTACAGTATTTGGATTGTGGCTGTTTTTGCCAAAAGCCCTTCAATTGCTAATGGGTCATTTGAAATCGATGAGTTTTCATGATTATGGATTATAGAAATGAAATGGACACTAACATCCATGTCTGAGCGGGATTCGAACCCGGGACCGTTAGATTGTTAATATATATACAAATTAATTAATAATTGTATTGATGACCCATGTAGTCTTGAGCTAATACCATTTCACGTTCCACGCGTCACTTCAAGAAATAAAGTACCATTTCTTTGTAAAGCAGCTAGGACTAATTATGAATTGAAATCTCCAATAAGACAACTATGTGTAGCATATAACAGTGTATCATGTATTATTGACATTGATATATTTGGCGACTCCTTTTCTAAATTTAAGAATATATTAACAAAATATTTATTGTAATAAGTCACTTGGTAAATTTCTTGTATGTATTTACTGTTCAACTCATTCGTTTCTTTCTTGTAATAAGTCACTTGTTAAATTTCTTATATGTATTTACTGTTCAACTCATTCGTTTCTGTATTTGTATGTCATATGATCGTCCTTTAATTGGGATCTTGAATCCTGTTGGATCGATATATTAATAAATAAATATGACAATCAACAATCAACAAAGATTTCCATTTGGAAAATTTAGGAGTCTACTGGACGTTTTTGTTTATGTTTTACTGTTGACTAGTGTGTCGATAGTACGGCGTCTCCCTTATACTATAGTACGATGGACCTTGTTTATCCAGCATTCAATTACACATTTTGAACATCTTTGTTAAAATAAAAGGAATCTGAATCTTATTTTCATTATTTTTGTGAACATATAAAGAAAATGAAACAAATTCATACGCACGTCAATATTTTGGTCGCTAATTCATCATATATTTTTTAGTAAATGTCACTTATTTCTTTCATGCAATCTAATTCTGTGTTAAAAGTGTAAGATGTATTAATTTATTCCATACTTGGCACTATTATAATAATAATAGTTAAATAAGATGAATATAAAACTTTATATGCATTTAAAAAAAAGAATTATATAACGTTATGAAAATTTTATATTATTTAATTCAGAATTAAATTCTCTGACGAATAAGCAAATAAAAAAATATATGCTCCTATTTAAAATTTAAAAGTTAGGTCCCGTATTTTGAGAACCACTGGCCGAAAAAAATATTTTTTTCTGTTCATTACATTAATTTCATGAAATAGAAAATGTTTGCTAATTTAATCTTGTTTGTAGCTATTATAGTTCTCGAGATAGCAATGGTAGCCCTATATCATTTAAATATTTTGATATTCACTATAATCTTGAAAATATCCTTCAACAATAGTATTTCATATGCAAGCATCACATGGAAGTGAAAAAAATAATTATAATATAATAAGTAGAAATTTCCTCAAAACTAGTCCCTTACACTCTTGGAGAATAAGTTTTTCGAAAGTAAACAAAAGAATTACAAATTTAAATAAAATTAAATGTAGTAATAAACAAAACCAAAAATTAATAATTCTGACTACTCGTAAACTATATTTAAGTAAAACGAAATTTACGAAGTAAACCAAACTATACGAACAAGATTTCTAAATAAACTAAACTAAAATACTTAAACTAAAGTTTATAATGAAGAATTGTAACCGACGCGTTATAGTGACGCTATTTCGTTAAGCGCTTTTTTTCCTACCTTGATACAAGCCTGTCCATGGTAGAGGAAATCCAGCAAATGTCTCATGTGCGTACTCTTAACTCCGGGTATGTGTATAACCGCGGGTCCGTTTGCGTGGGCAGCGTCGACGAGGATGCGTCGGACCAAGGGGCTGGCCGACGCCATGATGAGCCGGTGGGCGCTGAGTGTCGACTTGTCGTCGCACACGAAGGTCATATCGGCGTAGTTCTCGCTGTCGAAGCACGTCTTCACTTCGTCGATTATGGTGGCGTGGTGTTTCCCGTAGTGCAGAGTGAGCAGCCCATGTGTTTCTTGAGTGTCAGAGTACATGGCGGATTGCAGATACCTACAAACAACACTTCTTTTAGAAACAACGGTTAAATTACTACATAAATATATTACTCATTTGCGCTTATTTACTCAGTTGTAAAAAATGTTAATAGCTGATCAATGGGGTATTTGACGATAATAGCAGGGCCGGTTTTACCTATTGGCACATGGGGCACGTGTCCCGGGCCCCGCGCTAAATGGGGCCCCGCGCTGATTTAATTTTGAAATAAAAAATCGTGAAAATGTGGGAGAGAGACAAATGTTTTCCACAATTATCAGAAACTCATGTTCTGTGTAGAATAGAACTGTGCCTATATAAGCATGTGTAGATTTTTATGGATAAAAATCCCCTTGAAGGGGCCCCGCAATTTACTCGGGCCCCGGGCCCCGCGTTAGCTAAACACGGCTCTGGATAATAGAATATCAATATCAGCTCATAGAATATAAAAATTAACCACCATATTTTCTCATTTTAATAATAAAAATTAAAAATTATTTCGTAGTACTATAGTTATTTGTAATTGAATGTTTTGGAGAAATACATTATGGTACAAGTTTAAAGATACATAATAATCATAAAAGAAAATAGAAACAAATAATTCTTCAATTTCTATTCAATAAACAATTATCATAAATTTCGGTCGGCATTAAGGGCGCTTAACAGACATCATCGCACAGGCTCTCAAAGTTGTCGGGGATGGAGTATTACAAGGTTCACTTTTGTTTCATTTAAAAATTGGAAATCATTTCCAAGTTTAATGTCGGTTGGATTAGAACGCCGGCCGATAGATCTATAACTGGTCACATAATGCACTCAATATTTCGAATGCGATACCATGAAAATACTAATAATACAAATAACACTTTTCACTAATTGTAAGAATCAACAAAATATTACAATGTTGATCGGATAAAAATAATATATTTTTATTATATTTTTAAAGGCAGGTCGATAAGGTCATATGCTGAAATATAATATTGTATGTCGTTATAATCTCATTACAATTCATGGATCACTTTTTTAAAATACAATTCTTTCATTTCAGCTCCCTATATTAGATAAAAACAAGTACTATTTTCTGGAGTATATTCTCAAAATACAGAGTATATATTCTATTACATGTCCGTGAGAAGACACACTCAACATTACAGATATATCATCATTATCAAAATCTGAAGATAGAAACAAATTGGTAATAGTAGTAATAATAAGCCGTGATGATATACCGGGTGAATACTTAAAAGGCGAACATAGCCCGTTAACACGGTAAAATCGTTTAACGCCGATTGTTCCTCCCCGTTTCATCTGACAGCAATAGTTGTGGTATCAATAGAAATATTTCTGCATTGTGATTTAATATGCTTTCGGAGTATACAGGGTGGCACTCGAAATCCGTTATATAGGGATTTAACATGGAAAATTAGAATATTTTGAATATCTGCTTCCCATTAAAACTGCTTGTTATAAAACTTTATATACATCATTTTAATAATTAATTGTAGCAAATTTAAACTAATAATTATTATCCTCCGTAAAAGAAAGCTTGACAAAAGAGCGCTCATAGCACGGTTGTGAGTTGTGACGAAGCTACCAAACTCTTTATTTTTTTTCTTTATATTTATTTAAGATAATCACATAAAATTGGTTGTATTAAAACTGATATTTATTTAAAATTGCAACAAAAAAAATTATAAAGAAGTTCAGTAGATTCAAACCCACCACCCTACACATAAGAAGCAAATCGTGAGCATCGTGACACAAGCGCTTGTTGTCGAGGTTTCTTTTACGGAAGATAATAACTATTACTTTAAATTCGCAAACATGTATACAATTTTATAAAAATCAGTTTTAATGAGAAGTAAATATTCAAAATATTCTAATTTCCCATGTTAAACGCCTATATGTAACGGATTTCGAGCGGAGTTCTCTATAAATCAGAAAAATGAGTAAAAATAAAGAAAATAACATTAAATATATAAACAAATGATGTTCTGTAATTGATTTTTTTTATTTGTTTCTTAATAGTTTTCAATTTTTTCATCCCAATAAATTAATAATTCATACTTTATTTATGTTTAGAACATAAGAATGTAGACTTGTACATCAATGAAAAGCTTATAAAACAAGGAGAGATGAAACTATGTTCCTATTTAAAAAAGTATTACGTTTGTGTTATATCGCGAGAATTATCAAGCTTTGAAAAAATCTAATTACACCACGTTATTCTACGTAAAAAAAACCATATACAAATTATCTAAACATTTTTTTCTTTATCTCTCATAATAAGCAATATCTTGGGGTAGGCATTTTCAAAATAACCAAAAATCAAGTTTTAGCCTGTAGCTCAATAACAAAAGACGATTGAAAATTCTTGTGGTACCTATTGAAAAATTGCCTCAAAAAGTTGACCGGTAAAAACCTATATATTTTTTTCTGTATCGTGCATACTAAGAAAGTTTTTCATATTAAGAATTCGTATTTGTTCCAGCCTGTACATCCTCAGCATTTACTTCTATATTCACAAATATAATACTTTGGTACTAATAGTTGTAGAATCTTTATAAATATATCAATTAGTTCAGGCACTGCTACAGTTCGTAGTTCGTTCGACAATGTTTTAATACCCAACCCAATACTACAATATTATGAAATAAAAGAAAATACCTACTTAAGTATATATTTAGTGATTTCTATTATTTAAATTTTATAATGGGATCGTCCAACTTGATTTTTTTTTCTATTTTCATTTAACAGCGCTCTTTTCACAAAAGTTTTGAAAGCCCGGAAGGTGGCGTCTAGTAACCGTACAGATATATCGTCCTTACACTAAACCGTTCCTTTCGGCCGTAGGTATAGAGTTATACAGGACTGATTGTGATGATTTTTTAAAATTAAAACTGCGAATGTAGTGATGTACAAAAAATATATTTTTTATTTTCCCTCATAATTTTCAATTGTAGCGTCATTTACTCTAACTCTATTATTTCGCTTACTAAATAGTCTGGTAATAGCTCAAATATTTAGTAAAGGCAATCTAATGAACTAAAACGTTGTCTACACAGGAAATTTATAATTTAAAACCATTACTCCTTCATATTGTTTTATTGTAAATACATATGTATATTCAACGGGTATAGCTAGTAACATAAATTAATAAAATTATGAATGTGTCTCATTTTTTTAAGATTTATTTCATTTCTTAGCGAAGCACAAAGAAATAAACGCTATAATAAAAGTCATGAAATATCTATTGTGACGTGCGCCCCGGAGAGAAAAGTATACGTACGCCGCTGAAAGAATGTACTAGAGCGATGACGTAATCCCGGAATTTCCTAGATGTTGCAACACCCGCGACGCGCCGGCTAGAGGTTAATTACGCCGTGACCTCATTCTTTTGTATACAGGTCATTGTCGCTTCGAAGGCTTCTAGAATGATATGAGCTGTATAAATACCGGCCGAAAGAAAGCGGAGAGACAGTCTGTGATATAGAAACGACGAACAATGAAGTTGGTGATATAAATAAGTAGTCTACGAGTTGTTAACATAAATAAATGTAGTTATATAAATAAATGTGGTGATATAAATATTGGTTAAATAAATAATATTAGTGTTTAAGCATTTAATAATATTCTTAGTGTTTATAATTATTTAATCATAGTGTTAGTTGTTTTTATTATCTTTTAATATTTAATCCTTAATTATTTATCGTTTAATAAACATATTCTTTTAGTTAATATTATTTGTCTGTGTTTTACACTTCACCCATATAAATAAAAACGTTACAATTGGTGTCAGGTGTGGGGTTGTTAAACTGTGAAGTGTAAATAAATAAAAATAAATAAAATGCCTAAACTATTAAAATTAAGCGAATTGAAAGTAAGTGATCTCAAGACGGAACTGGAAGAACGAGATTTGGAAGCAACAGGAAAGAAGACAGTGCTTCAAGAAAGACTGCGGCAAGCATTAATCAATTCTGGTGAAAATCCTGAAGATTACCTATTCGAAATTCCGTATGATGCAACCGACATTTGTAAATTTTTAGAATAATGCAGAACACTAAAAGAATTAAATCAAATATTAGAAGGAAGTTCTAGAAGATCAGAGCGCAAATTGGAGAAAAGTTCTAGAAAAGCGGAGGAAACTTCCGAAGCACTGGAAGAAGAATTAATGGAACATTCTAGAACATTGAAAAGAGAATTGCATGAAAGTTCTGGAAAAGTGGAAGTAAATTCCGTAGAAGAATTAAAGGAATATTCTAGAACATTGGAAAGGGAATTGCATGAAAGTTCTAGAAAAGTGGAGGAAAATTCCGGAGTACTGGACGAAGAATTAATGGAACATTCTAGAACAATGGAACGTGAATTGAATGAGAGTTCTAGAAAGGTAAAGAAGATTCTGGAATATTTGAGCAGAAATTGGAAGAGGAATTGGATCACCTCTTCTGGAAGAGTAGAGGAGAATTCTGGAATTACGGACCAAATGTTGGAGCGGAAATTGGAAAATCCTGGACTTCTGGAGCAAACATTGAAACAAGGATTGGAGAAAACTTGTAGAAAAACTGAAGAAAGCCTTCTGGAGGTTGAGGCCAATGTGGTTCGTGTGGGTCGTCTCGCACATCCTACGGCTCCTGACAGCGACTTGAAGCACCTAGCCACTCAGGGACTCATCTCCGGAGTTCGAGACAGCAATACACAGCAAACACTGCAATTATGCCGCCCAAAAACTATGGTTAACGTACTCTCATATGTATCAGATCGTGAAACTGCCAAACAAGTTTCACGTAACCAATCGCGAGTGCGAAATAATTATGCTGAGGGAAATGAAAACACCAAAGTCATGGATGAAAAAGTGCGACGAATTATAAACGAAGTGTTTGCTAGAAGAAAGAAACTCCGCTGTTACAAAAGAAGACGGAAGCGGAAAAGAAAGAGAACACAAGAAAGAAAGCATGTGTAGTAAAAAATTAAAAAGAAAGGTAGGCAGAAATTCTAGAGGTAAAGGACGAATCCATTGATGTCAAGGATGGATATGAAGAAAGAAGACGGAAGCGAAAAAAAGAAAGAGAACGCGAGAGAGAAAGAGAGCGTGTTCAGCAAGGAATGAAAGAAGAAACTAGGAAGAAATTCCAGATGTAGAGGAAAGCCAACCGGAAATGAATAGGTCTCCGACGAGCAGCTGCGATTACAATCTAAGGAGTTTGAAACTGGGCCTGAAGACAGCGGGGAAGACGTGCCCTTGGCGATTCGTATAGACAGCTCGAGTGGGAAACGAAAACTCGAGTTAGATAACGATGACGACGATGACATACCTCTCACCACAAGGAAGAAGAAAGTCAAGGCAGAGAAAGGAACTTGAAAGAAAGGGAAATAACGTCGACGCATTGTTCAGAAGGCCATGCTAAGGGAGGCAAATATGGTAGTCGACTAGGAGAAAAACATTCCACCATTTCCAGAAAAAACAGTAGTCAACGATAGGTGGCAGCCCGATGGACTACGCAGGGACCCGACTTTGAAAATATTACTGGAATGGAAAGCGACGAGAGCAAACCAATATGGGAAGATGTTGCACCACAGTCACAGATTGTAAAATCGTACTGGGCGCAATGTGATTCCATGGTGATTGATGGCCTGTTAAAGCGTGTGGTTGAGAATGCCATGGAACTGAGAAGAGAACTCAGTTGGTTATTTTTAAGAGTAGAGTACCAGACGTGTTAAAAGAGATCCATGACGGATCTGGAGGAGGCCATTTTGGAGTCGACAAAACTTTAGAACGATTGCGCCAGCGATTTTACTGTTAACTGCAAGGAAGACATTAAAGACTGGTGCAAGAAATGTGTGGTTTGCGCTGGAAGCAAAGGTCCGCATAGACGGCGAAGAGCTTCAATGCGTCAATACAACGTGGGCAGTCCATTTGAGCGCATTGCGATTGACGTGGCCGGACCATTTCAAGAAATAGAAGACGGAAATAAATACATCGTGGTTGTCATGGACTACTTCACCAAGTGGGTTGAAGCCTATTTATTACCCAACCAGGAAGCCATCACGGTCGCTGAAAGCTTAGTCAAAGAGTGTGTATGCCGGTTTGGTGTACCACGTGGTGTACCAAGGGTAATACATGTAGAATTCGTCATCAAGAACTGTTCCGGGACGAAACAGTCTTAAGGAGGGGGCAGTGTGACGTGCGCCCCGGAGAGAAAAGTATACGTACGCCGCTGAAAGAATGTACTAGAGCGATGACGTAATCCCGGAATTTCCCAGATGTTGAAATACCCGCGACGCGCCGGCTAGAGGTTAATTACGCCGTGACCTCATTCTTTTGTATACAGGTCATTGTCGCTTCGAAGGCTTCTAGAATCATATAAGCTGTATAAATACCGGCCGAAAGAGAGAGTCTGTGATATAGAAACGACGAGCAATGAAGTTGGTGATATAAATAAGTAGTCTACGAGTTGTTAACATAAATAAATGTAGTTATATAAATAAATGTAGTGATATAAATATTGGTTAAATAAATAATATTAGTGTTTAACACGTTCGCTGCGTATAAATTCACGCGTCGCAGCCGTAATGCGGTAATGAGTTTTGGTGCAATTCTAGTTTTTTTTTCTTAATTTGTTAATATTGTGTGTATGTAGAAGTCTTTACTCTTATTTTTCAGTATTTTTTTTTAACGCCTACGGTGCGTCGGCAGCATTGTGGACATCTTTTGTTCGGCAGTGCTAACGACGCACCTATACGTCCAGCCTCTTGAATCCTGAAATCAACATATTGTTAGACAATTCATGTTTATTTGCTTGATGTTTTATCTTTTATTTATGTAATAGCCATTATTTTAGCCCTTTTGAGTTGTAAATAGACCTGGTCGTTGTCTCCATGACGCAAAAAAAAAAACTGTAAACTAACCCCACAAATCACTTTTCTGTAGTCGTCTGACAATGCTGACCAACGCACAGTGTTCTCTTTACAAAACTGACGAAACGATGCCGTTTGAAACAATATAGAGTACTGGACGCAACTGTTGCGGCGTGCGCAATGGTTCAACAACATACAGGACGCAACGTGTACGTCGTACGCAGCGAAAGTGTTAAGCATTTAATAATATTCTTAGTGTTTATAATTATTTAATCATAGTGTTAGTTGTTTTTATTATCTTTAAATATTTAATCCTTAATTATTTATCGTTTAATAAACATATTCTTTTAGTTAACATTATTTATCTGTGTTTTACACTTCATCCATATAAATAAAAACGTTACACTATAGTTGACAACAAACAGTGAGAATTAGCACCTCAAGGATGTTAGTGAATGGTGAACCAATTTTAGCTAACATTTAAATTCACAATACCATATTGACACGAAAGTATTCGAAAACACTTTTTCTGTATTATGATACATACGAGTACTAGTAAACAGTTTAAAAGGAGTTTATTTTTTTTTAAGTAAAACATAAATGGTTCATGCAAAAAGAAGCTAATTCGCAATATAATAGGTCAGTAATACAAGGTTTCTAAAATTTTAATCGTCATATATGTATTTTAAATTTTATGTTAATATATATTTTAGTTTTTCTCTTTTCCTGTATCATTGATATTAGGCACTGAAGCAATTTCGATATTATTGAGGGTAATATAAGAATTCCTAAGAAACCAGAAAATATTAAAGAAATATAGGTACTCATTCAAAAAAAAAATCTGTTGTGGCCAGCACAATATCTCTCGGAAAGAGGACAAAAAATGCAATCCAAATTTATAAAAAAAATAGTATAGGTTGTATTTAAATTCACAAAGTTGATGTCACTTCCGGTTATACCGGAATCTCTAAAATTACAGTTTATACACATTTCAATCACAAATATTGCACTGATTAAATCATGTCCTATAAGCAATATATGTATCTGTAATAATAAGCGAGAAAACAGGGTGTAACCACTTTTTCAAACACACTGTATATATATTTGAATGGACCCAGCAAATATCTTGCTTATTTATTAAGTTAGTAATTTCTTTAATATAACATGATTTATACAGCAACATGTAAGCTACTTGATGACCGATGTACATTCATGATACCACTTCCAATTTCTTAGTAATTAATATCAAATTTGAAATTTCAAATGGAACATAGGTACTATATTTCTTTACAAATTTGAAAAGTACATCAAATTTGCTTTACAATCATGTACAATAATCCATATGTTACATTATTAAAAAGTAAAATGGCGGGTACTACTTTATACACCTAGTCGAAAAGAGAACAGTGAGTCACGAGTATGGCTTGAAATAAAACAATTAACTTAAACAATTGTAACACGGTAAATGTCAACCTGTAATAACAATAATAGTTAATATATATATATATATATATATATATATATATATATATATATATATATATATATATATATATATATACAGGGTGGTTTTGAACTAATTGTCATAAATGTAAGGGTAAGTAGTATAAGATGTGTAGATTACGAAACAGAAAGAATTTTTAATTATTAATATGTGAGGGTAGTTTTCATGAAACTAACATTTTTTGTACCACTGGAAATATTTTATCATTACTCAATTATTGTCGTTAAAAATGCTATTTAATTTAATTATTAAGAATAATATCTTATACAACTAATTTTGTATGTATTTTTGATAACCATATTTTTAATGGAATATTAAATAAAAAAGCAAAGAAACTTTCCTTAAGAAAAGTCGAATTTTCTTCTTTTTTGAATTTTTAAAAAAATCTTTCTGTTTTGTAATCTACACATGCCATACTACTTACCCTTAAAGTTATGACATTAAGTTCCAAACCAGCCTGCAAAAAACAAGGCCACTGAATATAACTTTTATTTATAATTATTTTTTAATTCTCTTTAAATATTTGCAAACTTTAGGGGCTCACAAATCATGGTATTTGGCATGATAGTAGCGCTTCCGGTTCGACCGGAAGTGACATTAACTTTCATATTTTAAACGGGACACCCTCTAATTTTTATATATTTGGAATCCACGTAAAATGATTAATTCAACGATATGCTTGGACTACATTTTTATTGAAGAAATAAGTTACAAAAACGTAAGAGAAAATGAAGCATAATTAATCTGAGCCATGATGTCATGCAAGCTGTGAAAATAGTTCAGATAATATTAAGTAATATTTAACTTAATTGTTTAAATGTAAGTTATTTTTGTAAAATTCCATATTTTGTTACACAGCAATGATCAATTTGTTATCACTGCCTACCTAATATGGCCTACCAGATTCATAATATTCTCTGTTTTTGTAATTTATTTCTTCAATAAAAATTGACTTCAAACATATCGTTGAATTAATAATTTTACGTGGATTCCAAATATGTATATAAAATATATAGGGTATCTTATTTGAAATATGAAAGTTAATATCATTTCCGGTTAAACTGGAAGCGTTGCCATCATGCCAAATATCAAGATTTGTGAGCCCCTAAGCCTAAGTTTACGAATATGCAAAAAGAATTAAAAAATAATTATAAACAAAAAAGTTATTTTGAGTGGCTCGTTCTTCAGTGTAATCCTGTATATAAATTGTAAATGAAATGATTTAGTATGTATAAAAAAACAAACGTACATTAGTAAAAAAAATATAATATTCCGAATTAAAAAAAATATTTGAAAATATTCTCCCAAAATTACATATTCACCCTAATTCTGTAACATATAGTTACTATCTCTTAGCAACATTGCTACAGCAAATAACCAATAATATTTGTGCACACTGAACAAAAAAGGAAAATGACTGGCTTAACATTTTTGTTTCATTTGGTTACAATTTTTAGCACTGTTGCTAAGACAGTAAATTTCTTACAGCATTGGGATGAATAACGTAGAAAACATTTATTACGATATTTTTCTATAAAACAATACAAATCTTCTTTATTTTTTAAGTAATTTAGTACCGCTGCTTTTTACAAAAGTAACAAGAAAAATGTAAATTATTAAAAATTCTATTAGAACTCATATTGCAACAATAATATAACGTTTAATAATAAAATATACAAAACATAAACCAAAAGTTTTATTAATAAAAATCAGAAATTGTATTCTAACGCATTCAAAAGAGAAACAGTATAGCTATAGTCAAATTTTTTGACTCTGTCGGGTACAGTAATAAAACTATAAATATCGCAATTATGATAAAGCGGCATATCCTTTACTTTCTGTAGTATAATACTGTTTGGCATCGGCCCATATTTTTGAGCCGCTCTATTCATTTATGTTAAAGGACTGTAAGGCTATTTTCCTATACATACCTGGTAGACGTTTGATTCAATGCATGAATAGAGCGGCTCAAAACTATGGGCCGATGCCAAACAGTATTATACTGCAGAAAGTAAAGGATATGCCGCTTTATCATAATTGCGATATTTATAGTTCATTTATAGTTTTATTACTGTACCCGACAGAGTCAAAAAATTTGACTATAAGTTAATTGTTTCACATTCAAATTAAATTTTAACTGCTCTTCCAGAAGCGTGCTGTGCATCTGATATAATATGCTATTTCTCATATAAAGATGCGTTTACCTTCATAGAATTCGATTCTGAAAAATCTCAATATTGAAAAAATTTGACTTATGTGGTTTCTCAAATAGGTGATTCAAAAGAAATATGATTGAAAAAACATATATTCCGTAAGTTGGTATGACAAGAAAATATAGAGTATACCATAGGAAACATTTGTATGAGAACGTACATGTAAAAAAATATTAGTTTTACTATATTATACAATAAAAACAAAATGTTTTTATTTTTAGATTAGCATTTAATTGTACAATCTTATACAAATGATTGCATGGCAACACAGCATTTTTATAAATTGACTTATTATAATTATTAATTATTTCCCCATTTGGAAATTATTTGTTACTATTATTTTATCTAATTAATATTTTAATTAATACAAAATGTAAAAATAGAACTGTGATTTTGATATTCACTATTTAGGGTATTCTAATATAGTAAAATTTCAGGCAAAAATGATATACGAGTAACATTGTCGTACGGCAAACATTTTCGCATAACTGCTAAAGTACAGTGTATACTTAGGCGCTTTAATAGTACTTTACTTGTAGACTGTTACACTTTTTCATTTTCTTAAAAAATGTGGAAGACAATAAAATTATTATTATAAGCATTAACCATAAATGAAGATACACACATGGCGATAAAATTAGTTAACAAAATAATAAATTTGAAATTATTTTCAAGAAAAAATTCCGCATTTTTTTTATTTCCGTAAATATATAAAAAACATTATGTATTTTATTTGAAACAAATATAAGAAAAATATTGTAAATACTAACCTGTCTTTTGATAAAAAAAAACATTTGGGTGCTTATAAATAACTTCTAAATTTACAGCATATAATTGTGTTTATGTAGATGTAGAATATTAAATTTAACGTAAATAATTTTTATTTTACATTAATAAAATGTGTTGCTCAGTAATACTAGTTATTATACTTTACTTTATTTGGTTGGATAAATGCTAATAATTTCTATTTTATTATATGTTAACACACAATAATATTTAATAGGTGAATGCTATACAGTCATATGCGAAAAGGTATGTAATATATTTAATTTATTGATGCAAGAATGTAACATATTAATTTATTTAATTTGATATTTTATAAGTAAATTATATGGCGTTTTCTTCAATAGAATTTGTATTAATTTAATTAATTGATTATATTTAAGTGATGTGAGACTGTTCTATGCTTATCCATTATTTATTATTGTTAATGCACAACTATACATGTTATATTAATATACTTTGACGAATATATATTTATAAATATAGGAATAACATAAATATTATGATTAATAATACTCAGCAATAAACTTCATTGTATTGTCTTCTTATGTGTCTTTAGATAAAAAACAGTTTTAGTAAATTCAAAAATATTTGAGACATAACATTTTCTAGTATAAAAATTGGTTAAATATTAGAGTGATATAAATTACCTATACATTTTTAAAATTTTACGTTATATACATTCGATGCATTTGTGTTGTGGTGTCAATCTTTATCATCATCATCAACATATTCCAAAATATTTTTTAATTTAAAACCATTTTTAAATTTTGTTGTGACTTATTAATACATGTTATAAGTTTATGTATAACAATTACAAATTGTTATTTAATTCTACCAGTCACTTTAATAATCTTTAAAATAAAACATAAAAATTACAATTTTTTACCAGTCACTTCTATAGATTTTATATTTTCAGATTTTTATGTACGGACACATTTCTGATATTTGAAATATGTTTTTTTTTTTGTAAATACATGTATCTGATACAATACTTAAGTCATGAAAAAATATTATTATTATTATATTTAATTCAGGTTATGAAAACCCTAATTTGATCAATTTTGAAGGTGGTATGTAACTAATGTTGTTTTTATATGTTATATAGGTAGGTAGTTTTAAAATAAATGAAATGTTATATATAAACCTACATTTTATGCGTAAATGTTATAATTTTTTTTTATTTCGGTAACTTTTGACAGATGTAACTCGCGTAGAAAATATGCTGTGCACATTATCCTGGGAATTCTAAGTAATACTAGTGAAATTTATATAGGAATTCCAAAGTATCATTGTACAAGAAGGGTAACTCGTGGAGAAAATGTGTTATACATATTATGCCGGAAATTACAGGTTTACTGATGAAATTTATACATAAAAGTCCCAAAATATTACCAGAAATATCTTTAATACCTTTACGAGCAACTTAAAAAATATTATATCAAAGGAAGTATTATTTGAGAAAGCTGTTCCTGAGGTATTCTGTAGATATGCCAGGAAAATGTTGTGATATTAGGTACTATCAATAAAAGTGTATAACTGAATTAAGAGTTGTTTAATATGGAAAAATGGTATTACGAAGAAAATATTATTTGAGAAAAGTGTTTCTGATGTGTACCAAAGGTATTGCAAAAAAATATAAATTATGAAAGTTATACATTTTTATCAATAAAATAGTGTATGAACTAAAAGTGGTTTAACTTATATATAAACACATATGAAGTAGGAAACAAGTGTAAAAGTCTGTATACATTCTTGTCTAATTTGCTTACCATCAGAATACCTATTTAAAATGTCCTTCAACATGAGAATGTATATGTACCTCACATGTTAGTAAAGTAATTATGTCATGCATCTGCTTTCCTACACACGCACAATCTAACGTTCAAACATGTTCGTCGTAATGTACGTACGCTCTTGAAGGTTCTTTGCATCATTAAATCATTTTTATCTGTGATTGTTCAGCTTGCTTACAAAGAAAAGTGATAGAAAAATGACTTCTATATCAGCAAAACCATAAAAACATAGCCAAGAAGTTTTTCTCATCGTATTTTTAACTGTAGTAGATCTATACTTGGACAGATTTATTTTTAACATTTTTGTTTGTTTACATTTCAATGACTTTTATTATCATATATATATATATATATATATATATATATATATATATATATATATATATATATATATATATATATATATATATATATATATACCATCAACGATTGTTACCCATTCCTGGGTGTGCATATTTGCTATTATTTGCAATTGTAGATAATGACAAAATAACTGTAGTTGAGAACGTTACCAGACATTATTTCTCGTGCTTTCAAAACTGTCTAGGATGCAAAATAGACTACCTTTTAGTAAGAAACTCATATCCGAAAACGCACTGTTTTCGAATTACAGATTCTTAAAAGAGTAATTATCAACCTTAATTTTAGTTTGATGTGGCTGTTTATTTTAACTTCTAGCATTGATTTTTTTAAATAATTTTATTAATTTGTAATACATATTATAATAATTGCTCATAATGACGACCACCAACTTCAATGCAAGCATTGCACCTTCGGAGCATATTCTGATATATTCGTTCAAATACGCCAGGATTTGTTTAAATTTCTTGTGCTGCCATCAATGAGATTCTATACTATACTAGAGCGCTCACTGCCATAAAATCGTGTCGCCGGGTTTTCTATTGCATTCTAATAGCTACTATCTCTTTTTAAAACGCGGCTCTCAAACGGTGGTTAACTATTCCAATGGTACTCAAACAAGCACAAGGCTCCAATCAGATCTGTTAATACCACTAAGCCATGCTTTTAATAAAGGGCCATTTGTCAACGGGAAACTGAAATAAAAAATGCAATATTACTTATATGTTTATAGAAAAACAACCACAATATAATAAATTAACAACGGTATTATGTTCTACTCAAGAGTAGGTATATAAATTAAACTCGATGTTAACACACACAAATGTTTTATCATATTTTTTATTACATTCTTTTCCGCAACAAAAATATAATACATTGAGGTAATACTTAATAATTTAGTTTTAAAAAAACTCAACAATAATTCTGTTATTGTTTACGATTAAGGATTCGTAATACAATTTACAGCAAAAAAAATATATTAATATTAAACATCAGTTATAATGAAAAATCTAATGATATTCTATCTTAGAAGTACATTCGGTTTAATTTTCACTTTATTCATTGTTATGAACGAAATATTAATATGATTTAAACAAAATACATTTCAATGTTCATACCAATATTAATTTTGATATTACGCTTATGTGAAGGTGATTTCTAAAAATATGCTAAAACTTAAGTCAATTGACAATTCCTTTTTTGTTAGTACATTATTTAATTTAATAAAATTAGAACTCATCATTATAACATACAAATATCGAATCTTTGATTTATATTTCAATTCATAATTTATTTTCAAAAAAAGATATACTGTTAAAGAAATCCTACTGACTATTTGTTATGAATAGTAATAATTTATTTGTTTATTTTATAATAATAAGTATTACATTGTTTAGAAAATATATTTTTTTAGTAGTTAATAATATATAGTATAAAGAAAATAACTGTTGCAATCATTTTGTCATATAAGTTAACATTATTTTATCACAAAAGTTAAACTTCATATTTTAAATATTTAAACAAAAAGAAATGAGAATTACATAGGATTAAATAACTTACCTATGAAACTGAAGATATTTTCTTACATCACTGTAATTTTTACACGATGGTACACTACATGAAACTACCATGTTGGCAAAATTAACACTCAATACGTCCGCAGAAGGGCAGAATTGAAATTAACAAAAAATCGAAGACGGAGCTGGCTTATATACGTGCGCATGCCAAGGGCTAACACAAAAGAGAGAGATATCCGAGATTAGAAAAGGATAGATTGCCCATACATACTGTGGTTTTGAAGTTTCTCTGGCGACAGGCCAATCCCTATCTCCAGCATTGGAGTTTTATGGCAGTAAGCGCTCTAGTATAGTATAGAACCTCATTGGCTGCCGTACACTAGGCCGTACATTAATACCTTAGACCAGAAATAGAGGGGAGACAAGGCATAGTCACGCGTACGTTTCAAAATCATCTGAGCGATTATGAACATTATTGCAACGCCAGAATCAGCTGAATCAGTCTAGTCAACTAGTTAAATACTGTTATATTAGAGTTGACCAAATCTAAATAAATACTTGATTATTCGTAACTACAAACTTTCTTGATTCTGTTTTATAAATGTAAAATAAATACGAAAGAAGTAATATTAATAAATAAAAAACGTAATATAAATAACAGACAGGTTAAATAAAATATATACAAAATATTTCAAATATTTTCTTGGTACTTAAAATGGATTATTATTGTTTTTATGCCGTATTCGTTGACTTTTAATAATAATAATAATACTTTATTTGTTGTGAAGCTTAGCTTGTAGCTTTATGCATAGGCTGGTAACGAATTACATAATTATGATATAAATGTATAGTGTTATTAGTGTTACAAATTATGAATTATTGTGCACCAATAATATCATGCAAATTATATATTACAAATGTATGTGCAACAAAATGCTTATGAACTATGAATCAAAATAAACGCGTATGTATACGATGACGTCAGAAGACAAAATGGTGACAAAAACGGTAGACGACGCCACGCTTGCTGATATTGATATTTGGCCGACTGCACACGTATGTAACACATCTGGCCGACTAGACCGAGTCAGCTGATTCTGGCGTTCAATAAGGTCGAAAGTCGCTAAGATGGTTTGGAAAGTCTTCTTACGGCGAAATACATAGAGTGCCCTGTCCCACCTATATTCCTGGTCTAAGATTAATAACATGTTTGCGTAATCGTAACAGTATGTTCATTAGCTCATTCATAAATCATAAAGCGTCTGCAATTCAATGGTAAAATTTAAAATATTGAATTTATTTATTCGTTGCCTTTCGGCTTTCAAATCTACAAATATATATACAGGGTGTTTGGCGTAAGTACAGAATATACATAAAATTTGCTTCACAATGATACCAAATTATCATAGCTTTACTTTAACCATTTCAAAATGACGACCATTTATTCTTAAAATATGTATTAATAAAATTCCATACAAGATAAAACATAGCAAGCTATGAAAATAATTTTATTATCTTATAACAAAAGAAAAGAATTTACCTACATTTGTGATAGTGACAATTTCTTGTAATAATTAAATAATTATGGCTGAAGTGAATTACACAAATAAAGAAATGGTTGATATGATTTTAATATTCGGAGAATGTCAAAGAAATTCTGTTAGAGCACTTCAACTTTATGGAGAGAGGTATCCTCACCGACGACAACCGAGAAGACAATATTTTAATGAAGTTGTTAATAAATTGAAAACACATGGATCATTTAAACTGAAAAATCGACGTGCAAGAAGAGGAAATGAAGTAGATAATCATCGAGATGAAGAAGAAGAAAGAATATTAGCTTACATTAATTACAATCCTGAAGTGTCGGTGAGGTAATTAAGTAGAGAATGGCGGTATCATGTTGGAGAGCATTCAAAATTTTAAAAAAACATAGTTTTAATTCTTATAAGATGCACATTAGTCAATCTCTTAGGGAATATGACTATGATCGTAGTATAAATTTTTGCAATTGGTTGTTACAAATGTGGCAGAATGATAACAGATTTCATCATAAAATTTTATTTTCTGATGAATCATATTTTTCGAACAATGGGCTTTTTAACAGAAATAATGTAAGACGTTGGCAACCGAAAATCCCAGAATACTGAGAACATCCAGGCATCAAGAAAGATTTGGTTTTAATGTTTGGCTGGGAATAATTGGGACCAGAATTGTTGGCCCTATTATATTTCAAGGTACTCTGACAGCAGAAAGGTATTTACTATTTTTACAAAATGAAGTGGAAGATCTGCTGGACGACTTACCTATTGTCAATATCATTGGCATGTGGTTCCAACAAGATGGAGCGCCAGCTCATAATGCAAGAAATGTAGTGGCCTATTTAAATGAAAAATATGAAGATAATTGGATTGGAACAAATTCTCCAAATCCTTGGCCGGCACGATCTCCTGACCTTACGCCACTGGACTACTTTCTTTGGGGTTATTTGAAAGATAAAGTATACCGAACACCTCCAACTACTTTGGAAAATTTAGAAATAAAAGTTAGAGCGACTGTTAGAGAAATTAATGAGAATATCCTAGAAAATGTAATGAAAGAGTTTTTATTACGTATAAGAAAATGTATAGAAAATAACGGCGGCCATATTGAGCATTTGTAGTTTTTCACATTTACTGTTTCTGTTTTGGTATCGTTGTGAACATGCTAAAAAATAAAAAAATAATACCTCACGCCTAATTTTTTTTTAATTTCTTCTTTTCTTTTGTTATAAGATAATAAAATTGTTTTCATAGCTTGCTATGTTTTATTTTGTATGGAATTTTATTAATACATATTTTGAGAATAGATGGTTGCCATTTTGAAATGGTGAAAGTAAAACTATGATAATTTGATATCATTGTGAAGCAAATTTTATGTACATTCTGAGAAAAATATAAAAATACCGATTCCCTATGCAAGTTTTAAAATTGTACCCATTTACGCTAAAACCGGAAGTGATACAAAATTTCTGCTATGATCATATTATGAGCCCCTTTGTCTAGTTTAACTTTGCTTATTAACATTTTTTTGTATCTCTCAAAATAAACGAAATATTCGTGGTGCCGGACTTACGCCAAACACCTGTACATAAATATATACAGGATTCAGGACGAATGTTACAAACTTTAACTGCTTATTTCTGAGGTCATTTTATGCAAAAAATGCTATATGAACATACGTCCTATCTCTTCTGGTTACCAAAATACAAGAGTTTAAAGTTTTATAATAAAAGCTCAAAATTTTCAAATTTTTGTAATCAAGATATTTTGGAAAACAAGAGTTTATTGAAAAGTTGTACCTTATTTATCCTAATTAAAAATTATTATACCATTGTTTGTGTAATAGTGGATGGTATTAGTACTGCTGAATATGCAAATATTTTTATTTATGGATTTTGTAATGGTAATGCCCGTCATGCGTACAGAGAATACCATGGCAGATACCCACATAGTCGCCAACCTTCCCATACCATGTTTGCGCGCGTATTTCAGCGACTAAGGGAAACTGGATCTACTGCTGTACGAATGACGGTATTGGTGTTGTTTTAACTATGAAGAGGAAGAAAATGTGGTTGATGCTATTCTTGATAATCCTCAAATTTGTTTATCTGTCTGTTTAATTTCGTCATCTTGTGTTTTGTTGTCCTAATTATGTTCTATCTTTCCATACTTTCTAGCAATACACGTTTATTTTAATAAAATAAAAATAATTATGAGAAATTAAGTTTGACTTTTCTATTTTCAGATGTATCTTGATTCCAAAAATTTGAAAATTTTGAGTTTTTTATAAAACTTTAACCTCTTGTATTTTGGTAACTAGAAGAGATAGTACCTATGTTCATATAGCATTTTTTGCTTAAAATGACCTCAGGAATAAGCTGTTAAAGTTTGTAACATTAGTCCTGAATCACCCTATATATATATATATTACAATTCCTTTCCAAATAGTATATACATATGTCTCTAAATATTAGTATAGATGGGTAGCTTCACGATCTCGTTTCCTACGTAGGTATCGAAACCGAGGAAAACTACTAATGAAAATCTATAAAAGTTAAAATAATGACTGAAGTGATAGGGCTTAGCCAATTAAAATTAAGGTAGATAATTATACTTTTAAGAGCCTGTAGCTCGAAAACGGTGCGTTTCCGGATATGAGTTTGATAGTAAAAGTTAATCTATTTTGCATCCCCTATATGCCCTATAAATTTGTAACACGTATTCTTGAACACCTGTACCTATATAAAAATTTGGAAGTTTATTGTTATAATTATTTTTTTAGTCAAGGGAAAGACAAGGGAAATGATGAATCAAAAATGTATCATTAATTATTTTTATTTTAATAATTAGAATATACAAAATTTTAAACAAAAAATAAATCTCGATTAAAAAAAATAATAATAGTTAATTAAAGCTACGCTAAGAAACTCAATGGAAGCTCATCATTAAGTATATGTTTCGCAACGTTCCTCAGCCCTTTTACTCTCTTCCAAATCCAATCTAAATCATTTTACTTTTCTTTATTGTACTGGATTAAATATTTAAACAGGAACATATATCTATGATTTATATCAACGAATAAATATAAGGATATATGTACATCATAACTAACATTATATTTATCGAACCCTGCTATTTTTTTATTATTTACCGCTTATATTATGAAAGTTTACCTATTTTTTGTTACATTAAAGAAATATAACATTTCGTTACTACCTGACGTATTACAATTACAATGTCTTGGGAATTCCAGGTATTATAGCTTGTGCCAAGGTATAAGCACACGGTAAACTACGATCTTCCCAGCGGGTGGTAGTTAAAATGCATTAGAGAGACGGAAAAATATTGAGCTGTGAGCGGTTGGCTCGCTAATTTTTAGGTAATACCGTGTGCTTATACCTTGGCACAACTATATTAGAAAAATTCAGGTAATATTAGAGAAAATATAGGAATTCCCAGGAAATATCAAGAAATATATGTATTAGAAGTATCGCAGGAAGTCCATGGATATAATGATGTACAAAATTTTGAAGCGTGACTAACTTCCCAATATTAAATTTTATTAATAATTAAAAATATTATATTACAATTTTTTCAATGTTAAAATTGAAATATTAACTTATTCTTAGAAAATTACGGAAAATTATTAGTGGATGGTATATTTTTTTCAAAAATAAATTATATATTAAAGGCTTATTACTTATTTCTGGGTGTGCCAATGTTCTTCTATTTGCAAATTTTGCTAATGAAGATATACAGGATGTTATTCGCTTAACCGATGATAAAAACTAACCATAGATAGTAAATTTGGCAATTACTTACGTCATAATTCAAAATTTTGTAAAAGAAAATAAAAACAATGTGTTCTCTGGAAAAAAAAATGTCAAACCTGTCGCAATTGGCATAATCTCATTGGCGTCGTGGCAGATAATAAGTATTTGAGACTTTCATAATGAAAAACTACATGTTTATGATGAAGGTAATTGACATTTTCATATTCAATAAACCCAATATAAATTGTACGCTAATGCAAAAAACTTTTCACATCAGTTTGACAATCAAATTTTTTTTCCAGCGAACACATTGATTTTTATTTACTTTCTACAAATTTTAAACTATGGCGTAATTGACCCCTTTTAAGGGGCTCCATTTCTTATAGAAAGTATGTAATGCAAAAATTATTGCCAGATTTACTATCTATAGGGTTAGTTCTACCATCGGTTAAGCGTTGTACGCTTGCTTAAAAGATTTCATCTGCTGGGGTCTTAAAGCTGAAATGATACACAACAGGGTTCCTTTTGTAATGTACCTACTCACTTATAGTGCTATATTGATAATTATAATTATATATATTATACTCAAAATGTGATTGTTATTAGAATTTGTTATCTTAGTTTAACATTATCATATATTCAAGTTTTCTAATTGTCTGCTAAAATATTTGTATTATTATAAACTTCTATTTCCAAACTATTGACAACCTTTCACTATTTAACTTTCTCAGCAATATCTAACTTCTTAAAAGATAATGGTTCTCATGTGATGAGTTCAGATTTTGACAACCACTACTCTATTCGTTATTGACAATTAGATAACATCCATAATATAAGTTAGTGTAAGAATAATGTAAGCAGTAGTAATAGTGGTAATAATAGTAATAAAAGTAGTAAGAGTAAAAAGTAAAACGAAGTTAAGAGAGTTTAAACTAGTGGTGGGATCCGGATAGTTTCGGTTTCGGATCCAAAAATATCCGGATAATTGACTGTTAAACTATCCGGATCTCGGATCCAAATCTCAGTATCGGATTTTGGATCCGGATCGGAGTATCGGATTTTGAATCCGGATCTGAGTATCGCATTTTGGATTCGGATCTAAGCATCGGCTTTTGGATCCGAATCTGAGTATTGGAATTTGGATCTGAATCTGAGTATCGGATATTGAATCAGGATCCGAATATCGAATCTTAGAAACGGATTTGAGTATCGGATCTTAGATTCGAATATGAGCATGACTATCAGATTTTAGATATGGAATTTCAGTATCCGGATCGGTTCTCGGATTCGAATATTATCAGTATTAAACCTTAAATTCAAATATTAGCATCGGGTCTCATCAAAAGCACATAATAAATTAATGAAATTTATGTCATATCAATATGTTACTTTATATGTGTAATAAAAATAATACAAATTTGATTTTTTTATTTACAATTTACTAAATAGGACTCCGTGAAAGTATAAATTCCTTTTTTCTTTACATTTGCACAAACTACCTGGCTATTTTAGAGGGGTATTATAAAATGTATTACTGTTTGTTTACTAGTGTTTACAGACCGCTATAAAGTTAAACAGGCCCACTTTAACGGTTTGAAGTTCGAATTTGAACTAAATTCCAGATGTTAGCCTTCACATCCAAAATGAAGAATCGGATCCAGAATTAAAATTTGGATCCGGATCCGTAAACAAAACATCGAAAACGGATTCGGATCCAAGTCCAGATCCGGATCCAAATCAGGATCCGGATCCAAATTCGAATTAAATTTTCGGATATCCGCTTCAATATCCGAACATCGGATATCCGAGGATCCGGATATTTTGAAATACGGGTTCTCGGATCCAAGTTTTGTCGGATCCTTACAGCACTAGTTTAAACCAAACAACATATTCTCTGTACAACTAATCACCGCTGTATACTCACATCAATAAAACTATATCAATAAAATTATTTTCGACCACTCGTTGTAATTAATTCAGAAACCATTACACTTTTGGGTCATATGAAAATATGAAATAATAAGGTGTTAACATTTACTTAAAATCTCTGTCAAACAGCATTTTTTTTACAACACCTACATTTCGGTGCACACTCGCACTTTCTTCAGGATAGTAAGATTTAACAGATTGTTAATACTAGTACAAGTGTGCAACGAAACGTCGGTGTTGTAAGAATAAATGATGTTTGACTGAGAATTCGAGTAATAGTTAACACAATATTTACATCACAGTCGTGAAATTTCCCATATTTGAAATAATTTTCCAAGATTGACTCGGTCGGAATTGAACCCAGGCCTAGTCAAAGGCAGTCATCATATTATAATATTCTTAAATCACTTATATTTGTGTTTTATATGAAATATTTAAGTATGTATCATATTCATATTATGTGTTAATTATAAACAGTATTACTAATAAAATTGTCAAATATTATTCAAAAATTGTTAAACATTTATTCACTTGATATTTGTCTTTTAAAGTTAATCATATGTTTGTTTTTTTATTGTTATATACATACAGGGTGTTAACCGCGACACCAGAACATAGGACTTTAAACATGTAAAATCATATTGTCATAATTTTTTCATTCCCTAATTATATGACGTAAAAATGCTTCAAATAAAGTTGTAGATCTTAAAAATCTTCATCTGAATCAATACGTAAAACTGCATACTTTGTCATTGCAGAAATTAGGTATGTAAATGTCGAAAATCCCTCGAAAATTACGACAGCCATGGAATTGAAACAGATAAATTAACAAATGTTTGATGTTTTCAAGTTACGTTAATATATTTTTATTAGGTATTATTTGTAACATCTGTTCAAGTGAACAATAGGGTTGTTGCAAGAATTTTTCAAACTACTAAATTTTAAAAAATATTCTTTAAAGAGTCTCAGATTTGAAAATATCCATTAGATATTTTGTAATTAATTATTGAAATTTGTGTAATATTTTCAAAAAGTCACGTGATTTGCAACAGAATTTGACGTCAGAGTACATACAGTTTTACATGTGCCAAACTTTCGCCTACTTTTATTTATAAATAGCGTGGGTGATGGACACACTGTTTTTCTATTGGCTATGAATGACGTACTGTATGTACTCTGACGTCGCAGGAGTGGGGGATTGTTTTTCATGACATTTTCTGGCTCAAATCTTTTTATTTAATTATTTACGAAAATAATAAATTATTATTACTATTATTGTTATTATGAAAAATATTCCATAAACTTTAATTTAAAATACTTTATAAAAAAGTGAAACCGGCTCATAATCTATTCACTTAAATAAAATAAATTCACTTTAACAGAAATTACAATTAATAATAAATATTAATTAACCTAGCTTGACAGATAAATCGCTAACATTTGTTAATTTTTTGTTTCAATTTCATGGCTATACCTAAATATAGAGTATGCAAAATTAATTTTGCTTATTGATTCAGATGCTAAATTTTAAGTTCTACAACGTTTATTGAAGCTTTTTTTACCTAAAATAATTAGAGAAGCAGCAATTACATATATTTTTACATGTTAAAGTCCTATGTTCCGGTGTCGCGATCAACACCCTGTATATTATGAAAGTATATATTTTATTATTTATATTTCTATACAAAGCTAAATAAATATGTATTAATATTATTGTTCTCTTCTTTGAAAAATTACAAAGTCGCATTTGCTTCATTAAGATGTAATAGCAAATGTCTTATTTTTTTACGACAGCTAGAAGTCAAGGATTCTAGTGAATGTAAACCAGAAATATAACGCTGGAATAAATTTTGACATTAATTTAAACAAAAGAAAAGTAGTTTTAGACCTATGGCGAAATACAGAACGTAAGAACGTATTTTTAACTAAAAGTAAGATTCGCGGCAAGAATTAAATAATATATTTTCGTATATCGTTAAGCAATATAAGAAAAACTATAACGTGAAAGTTTGAAAATTATACTAATGTAAATTATAAGCTCAAGAATTAAGTATACGTAAGCAAGCAGCGGCCAATATGCAACTTTTTACTCTCCATACTTTCAACTTTTCAGGTGCCACAATTTCAAATATTAATTGAGAATTATATAACCGCAAAAACTGTACCATATTTTATTTATTATTGCGGAATTCATAATCAGGCATGAATTTTCAAATACATAAAATTTATCCTCATTCTTCTTCAACCCTTTACATAGGCGTAGCAACTTCGTTTCTGTACAATTCATAATCAGGCATGAATTTTCAAATACATATATTTATCCTCATTCTTCTTCAACCCTTTACATAGGCGTAGCAACCTCGTTTCTGTACAATTCATAATCAGGTATGAATTTTCAAATACATATATTTATCCTCATTCTTTTTCAACCGTTTACATAGGCGTAACAACCTCGTTTCTGTACAGATTTCGAAAAATAATATATGTTGGTCTTATAATAAGCATATTAATCGAGAATTTTAACTCTTTGAGTCTCAATGGAACACTTAAGTCCCGGACAAGTATTGAAGATGGCCAGTGGAAATAAATGTATTATAAATACGTTCAGCGTTTGTCCCAGTCAGGTTATAACCCAAATATTCCCATTTTCTCATGGCCGTGTATCCGTGTGTCTGGTCACGAATCGGGAGACCCGGGTTAGAGCCTGATCGACACCAAAATTATTTCGAATTTTAAATGGCACAAAAGGGACACATGACACGGTACGAATATGTCATCATCATTAGGCAGATTGGCACACCCTGCAATGGGTATTACCGTGATGATATATTTATATTTACTTCTTCAAAATCTTCAAGAATTTCGGAATTCCAATTTTACCCATTTCTGACCAAAAAATGGGTGGGTATGCGAGTCTAGTGACTTTTGTTACTTGATTCTACAAAATTACATAAGTCTACCAATTTTCACAATATTTGTCTCATTAGTGCAATTTGCACAGTCAAAAAAACTAAAATTCCTTAAAATAGTCAAAATCATTTTTAGTTATTTTTCTCTACAAATTGTATCCACAGTTCAAACAAACTTGTGTAATTTTGTCCGTAGAATCGAATGGAAAAACTCGCCAAGCATGTATCTTTACCCATTTTTGGATTATTGCCCCAAAAATAGAGTTCATAAGCTCCAAGTTTGAGTACAAATTTCTCAGAAATCACAAGAGATATTTATTTGTGGTTTGAAAATTTAAAACCAGCGTATGCCGAATGGAACAATTAGGAATAAAAAAATTTCGACGCTAAAATTAAAAAAGTATATTTTTGAAAAATGCGTGTATTATGTGTATGAATTTTTTGGGGCATAACCCAAAAATAAGTAGTTCCAGTGCTAATTTGGCAAAAAAAGAAAAACCAAATACTTATCCAAAGGGTTACGGACAGTGTTTTGCATGGCTGTGTGAGCCAGGTTCGGGTTCGAATTCGACCGACGGCAACTTTGAAAATTATTTTCTCTTTTCAAATAGCATAAAAGTGACTATTGTTGTATTTTCGACAGGATAGCTTTGAGAGTCCATTAGGTCATGCATGGTAAAATTACCTCAACGGTACAAATATTTCGTCATTACAGATATCTGCGAATAGAAACAGATTTTACTTTTATTTCATTTAGAGAAGAAATATAGTGTAGGTACACAAGAATTTAATTTATTATATTATAGTTCGAATTCCAAGTGTTACTGAAGAAACTTAAGTATTAATTTAGGAAAAACAAGAATATCCAAGGTATTACTAAATTCATAGTATCAGGGATTTTTATAGTTTTTAATGATATTTTGTACATTCAAGTTTCGCTTCAAAATATCTTAAAACTCCTTATTTTGCCTGAAATCGGATGATCAAGTAATATCAAAGAAACAAGAGGATTACTCATACGTAACTTGATATTATGAAGAAATACATAGAAAAACATGTATTCACTAAGTATTACAGATTACAGAAAATATTTGGTATTGGGGATTGAAAATAAGATCGCAGCGCCAAAAGCTTTAAAAGAAACTAACGTTAATAGGATAAATTGATATTTAATAATTTCTTTTCTACTTAAATGTGTATTATTAAAAAGTACTGTATATGAATATAATGGATAAGATTTATGTTTATACCACCAAACTAATGTCACATAACATTAACTTACCCTATCGACAATAGTTCCGCGAAATAGCACCAGATGTCACATCGCTTATTTACAATCCCCAAAATAATTATTATGTTAAAAATATTGGATCTCAAATATGTCGCAGGCATTTATATCTATAGAAGAGAGTATACTTTTTGTTCGATAAATAATTTGAAAATCCTAAATTCTTATTTTTATCTAAAACATTATTGCTCCATTTTACTAATTTCCTATTTGATTACAATTAAAAAATGTTTAAAATTAAATTAGGAAAAGTTAATATTTTTATGATAATTTTATTTTAGGAATTCATGAAATATATGAAATACTTAATTTATTTAGTATTTGTTATGGTATAAACGAATGTCCATTTTTACCACTAATTTTGATATAATATATATTTGTTAAAATTTACAACAGGAATAGAACCTGTCTATGAATTAATCATTTCCACATTTTGTTTTACAATTTCCATCACAATTCGTGACCAATTTTACGAATAATATCACGAACAGTTCAAATGAAAGTCAGTACTAAAAAATGCTGCCACCAATTTGTATTTTTTCAGATGTTTTTCTGTGTATTAAGATTACCTGAATGTCTTTTTAATTATTATTTCAAGGTTATCTACATTTAGAACATCTTTCTAATATTTAGTAAACATGCATATTAGTGAAACTACATTATTTATTCGTTCATTCAAAAATGGCTAACCAGGCAACTGTTATTTTTCTGGTACGCCAAAAATGAATTTATACGCAATTCTTTTGAGCCAATACGACTGTTTTTTATTCGTTGATAAGTTGTTGATATTTATTTATCATTTCGACAACAATGTTGTAGTGTTTTTCTGTTTTTGTTAAATTTTTCACAGAATTGAACTGTGAAATTTATGTGTCAATTTGAAATTGAAATTAATACGGCTCTGTCTGTACTGTGGATAACATAATGTGCAGTTTTCGCAATAATTGAAAAGTTTCTGAGTTGTAGTAATACAATTAAGAGAATGTATTAAGGTATGTGTCATTGTACATACATTAGGTTGTTATTACAAATGCGAAGGAATTAAATTATTGCATCTAATCTATAAATTGATACAATTTTTAGCTTTTAATTTGTATTAACACCTGTAACAATGTAAATCGGGTCTATTCTGTAACTCAGTGGTTAATTTTTAACGACTGGTTAAATTTTTTATCCAATAGATATTGATTTGACAACTAAAAATCAAGTTTTTTTGTTACATATCAACATACTTGATTGGTTATTTTTTTAACTAGTTTTTAAAATTTAACCACACTGAGATACAGAATAATCCCGTATGAAGAATAATGAAATATATGTTTGTATCTTCAATATTTTCAGGTGCTAAAAGTATTGTATGAGATATATATTTTATTACTATAGGTGAAATTCCAACCCCTTCCTTATATAAAAACTATAGAACTTAACAAGGAAATAAAGACAAATATATATATTTACAATGACGAATTTTAATGTTTATAAATTTGGTCATCATATTGTATTCGGTGAAATTCCTGCTACATTTCGGAGTTACAGCAATAATTAAAGATATGTCTAATAGGTTATAAATATGCTGTACACTATATGGTACATTTTTCACCATTGAATTTGGTGGAATTCCTGCCCTATTTTTATATAGGGCTCAATGCAATACAGACTTTGTGTAATTTTGAAACTTTAGAGATATGTATTTTGATACCAGTGGAATTCCTGCTCCATTCAGTAAAATTTAAGAACAAACGTAGAGTAATTTGCAAGTGAATTGATATTTATTTTTCTTTTAAAATTTGGACTCTGTGGAGTGTTTTCTAGACAATTTGGTGGAATTCCTGCCTTTTACTCTACAAATGAATCATGGAAAATTAATTAAATAAAAATTATTCGGTGTATATTGATATATCTTTAAAAATTCGAATTATGATATGTTGTATACTGCAATTTTTTATTGAAACCGGTTTAATTTTGTGGATTACAACATTGGATTGTATGACACAAGTTTAGTTTTGTTACATTTGGAGGTGCGTATTTTGAAACAAATGGTATTCCTGTCCATGCTCCACAAATAAAGTGTTGTAATTTGTCGGTGTGTACGAAATTTCTTATTTTTATTTCACAAATTCTTAATGGGATTTGTAGAGTTTATGCATAACAATAATGTAGTTTTGCGGTGAAAATGAGTAGTAAAATGGGTGGAATTCCTGCCTGCGCTCCAAAAGAAGACCTATAGAGTTTGACAGTACGAATATGGTAGTGAGTGCAACAGGTGGAATTCTTGCTCTTGGTCTCATATAGGGGGGTGTAATACTTACCGTTGGTGAGAGTAGTAACATATAGTAATCCTTTAGTAGTTGGGATAGGGTAGATGGTGGAGCCCTGCACGTAGTGTAGTGGTGACGGGGACGCCGCTGTCGAGGCTGTGGATTCTGCGAGTGCGAGGGCTCATGGCATGGCTTCACTGCACCACACTAGCACTACACAGACACAGCAAGCACTCAGCACTCAGCACTCGTCACTCACTACACTGAACCCGACACACAGCGAGCCAGTTGCGCCACAAATGAAAGTAAAAGTGAAACGAAACGCTAACGCTGATAGACGAACGTTCCCGTAACCGCAGCCGCACGTTGCTGTTGCTTGCCTTGCTTCGTTCACTAACACAGTACACAGTACACACTACGCTACGTTCACGTTCCTGGCGAGCCACGCAACTAACTCTTCATTTCTCTCCCTTTCTTTTGCCCCACCAGCGGGCCAATGCGTTTTTTCCTCTTTCTCTGCTTTCAAGGTCACGGGACACGCAATCACGCCAACGCCAACCTATTCAAAAAATACATACATACACTCAACCTATTTTCGTACAACTAAACTAAACCTACAACTACACTACCTCAACTATACCTCTCATATCCAATGAATAAATGTCATTACACGGTTTCAGCGCTTGCTATTTGCACATACAGCATGTAATAAAACAACAGCAGAAAAAATAGATACATTACCTATATCAGTCCTTCCTTTAATGAATCCTAAATCTAACTTAGTTGAAACTACCCTAACTTAACCGTTAATGTAGCTACTTTTATCTAATCGAACTAATACTCTCCGAACCTAACCAAACCTAATCAAAATTAATTCTACTCGAATCTACGCTAACCGAGCCGAACTGAGCTATAGACAATTATTAATTTTTAAAAACAAAACATTTTTGAAAATTTTACAAGCATTGCACCAGTTCTTTCTTCATTTAATCCTAATCCTAACTAACGTAGGTGAACCTACCTAATTTAACCGAATGAACAAACCTAATCAAAATGAATGCATAGGAATCTACGTTAATCGAACTGAACTGACTAGGTATAGAGCATTTTTTCTACATATTGTTTTTAGTTTACTATAGCTACGACTATTTTACTGTAACCTGCAGCAGCTATATCTTCAATCACTACAGCTGTAATATTGAATAAAAACATACGCCCTTTAATTTATTGTATGTAGTTACAAGTTAATCAGCATTTTAGAAGTAATTAGAGACCTTGGCCGACCAGTGAGATCACTAGTTTTTATTCCTTTATACTTGTTTACATAGTACTTTATCAAATAGTATGTTTATTAAAAGAAAATCAAGATTATGAAAAAGTGTATGGAAAATTACAAATAGCAGTTTTACAATATTTGAAAAATCTGCAGGAAATGATTTTATTACGCCATAATAGAAATTAAAAATTAAAGTAGTCCTACATTAGAAGTGAACTTTTTATATGATAAGGATCCAAACCATAATTATTTTATTAAACTAAGTATAAGGGACGATTTAAGGTTGTAATATGTAGTTCAACATAGCATTGCTTTCTATGCATTTAATTTATGAAGTAAATGGGGTGCTAAAAAATGACCGGCTAGAGTTTGGTCGAGCCAAGTTCGGATTTTACTAAACTAAAATATTTCGAATAAATTATCATACGAAAGGAATTCTCTGCAGCAAATGAAATATAAATTCAAAAGGATCTGAGCACCCATTTTTGTATATGCTTTCAGCGTATAATTCAGTGTTTAAATTTTTTTGTGACATAGACTATGCATTTCCAAAACATTGGGCTTGGCTCATAATATGTTTCGTGTAAAAAAATTATATATTTTTTGCACTTAAATTCCTTTGAATTCAAGGCTTCAAGTATGAGTACATGTAGTGTGGCACTTGATATGTAATTTAATAAAAAAATATTGTACTGCATCTTGTATATCCTCGAATAGATAGGGATTGCGTGTTTATAGGCGGTATGTGTTTGTATCGTTTTGGCTTTAGTGTGCGTCCGTCTCCGTCTCGACTATTTCTGATGAGATATATTTAGCGTGTTAAGGATGCTAGTGGTTGCGAAATCCGCTCAACTGAACAGTGTTGAGTATTCGGAGTGTGGCATTCTTACTGCGGTGTGTGGCTTTCACTGCGATATTCTCGCGAGGTCAGGAGGCCTGCAATACTTTCACAATACCAACCATACACTGTACACTATAGCCAAGTCAAGCTAAGCTATATTGCTCTATCTCTATGTGAACTGGCAGTGGGGAGGTGTTTTACGCCAATGTATAATGGTCTAATGCGATCGGCATTTATTTTACGGACTTGTTAATTTTTTACATCCGTTATTATATTTCGGGACCTTGAAACTGCGTCCTTTCTTTCACCTTCTCGTCCTACTCATTTGTCAAACGAGCCTCACCTCTCCAACGAAACGAAACTGGTTTCTCATTTCGATGCGAGGATGTCGATTCATCCCCTTTAGTAAATGAGCCTTAATTGCCATTTCTTCAAACATTCGAACACACAAATCATCACTATATAAATGCATCTTTTAGATTCTATTTTGAACGTGCTTTTAATGTAAACAGCATTATTTGTCTAGTTAGATTCCGATCTACGTCAAACTTGAAACTTGGAAAATGTATCCATTTTTTTAAAAGTGATTCCTGTGAAGTAGATAGCTTTGAGAGATACTTAGATGAGGTGATGCCTGGTAAGCGCTTTCAATGGTAAAGATAAATCGCCATTATCAACATCTGCGAATAGAAGCAAATTAGTACACCCAAAAATGGGTAACACAAGAAAAGAATTAAGCACTTTTATTTTGCAGAAGTTTTAATATTTTTTTAATGGAAATATTAATTTTTTTCACGTCTTTAAATACTTTAATTTTGTCCATTCGTATTAAATGAAAATAATACATCTATTAACTGCGTTTCAAGCCATAATGATGTATATTATAAATATTATGGAATGATTCGATTGTAAAAATCAGGTATTTCACACCACAAAATTTACTTTTACTTTCGATAACTTCGAATGAATCACCGCACAAGCTTTAGACTAAATAAAAGTTAAAAACTTTTGATAATAAATAAATTTTGTACAGTAAATAAAATTATTGTAATTTACATTTAACTTAAATTACATTTACTCATACTTTGCATTTAAATCCTAAATCACCATATGCTTCAAATTAAAAGAATTTTGAAGAAATATTGCTGAGTATATTTTATTACTGTAAAAATTCACTAATCCGAATACTTGTAGTGCCTCTAATCCGAACATTCCAGTAATCCGAACTGTTTGGCAGGATTTTTTTCCTCTTCACTGAAATACGATAAACACAGAAAGTGTGAGCATGAAAAAAATCACGATTTTTTTTTAAATCATGGATATTACCTGTATACATATATTAAATAAATATATTTATTTTTTTAGCAGTAATTCTTAGTTAAACTTTATAATCGTTAATCCGAACACCACTTTGCATTAATTAATTCGGATTAGTGAGACTACTGTCTTTGGAGTTGTTTCTTCAAATCCTGTTCTAAATTAACCTAAATTAAATTAAATCTAATATATATTGAATCACGTTAAAAGTATACTATTTTTAATTTCAAATTAACTTGTAAAAATCTCATGTATTTTAGGATACATTTTACTTTTACATTCAATACATATTTAAATAATAGTTCATATAAATGTGTATCAATTATTTAATATTTCATATTAGCATATTCCTATTTTTATTCCCAAGTGTTAGAGTGAATATAAAAATGGTAGTTATTTTGGGACATATCGGTGCAGACAGGTATTGTTATGTGTCTCGTTGTTACGAGAGCAGCCGAGGGAAAGTATGACTTTCACTATCACGTAATAGGCTGTCGTGTCGTGGTGCTCTATCGCTCTGTGACTGCACTGGGCTTATATCTGCCGCGTTGCATGAGTTGATCGTGCATCCAACAATGCATTTCGTTCTGTCAAGGTTAAGCCATCTACCTGGATCTGCTTTACCTGTTGCTTATTTATATTCTTGGGTAAAAAAAACATTTAAATACAGACACAAAACACTACTAGTGATACACTGTAACAGCCATTAACTATCAATGCATATTTTTAAATATAACAAACTTTATTGTTTCAAAATAATACGAAAAGTAAGAATTTTTGCCATGAATTTCCGTTCTTTTCTGCAAATTGCGGCATCAATTGAAATAAATAAATAAATATATCATCCCGGCTTATACCCATTTCTGAGTGTGCTAATTTGTCAAATAAAGTGCGGGCGTAAAGTCTTTAAATAAAATATATAAAATATCATCTTAATTAAAAAAAAAACTTAATTTAATACATGGTAACAGTAGATCTATCATGCAATAATTAAAAAAAAAACTTCGGGTTTACTGTCAAATCACGTAATAAGAGAAAATGTATTTAATATTTGACAGTTAACCCGACGTTCATTGTTTTAAATAAAACATGTACTCTATTTTACGAGTACAAGCCTTTAGTAAACTTCACTTGTTTGTAAGTTAATTATAGTTAGTTACTTTGTTATGTCATGATAAGTTTTTTAAAAATTTAAAATAATGACAATATTCTTTCGAAAAAAAAAGGATAAAGTGAATGAATATAACAAAAAATATCTGAAAAAAAACTTTTATTAAAATATACATTCTACCCCGGTGAATAATCTCTTGGGCGTTATTATAAAACTATAATATTCAATATTTACGCCCACGTTTTTATATACTGAGATAGAAAGCCTAAGAAAATTTATTTTTACCTTTTTTGTATAAAGGTTTGTTCTTTTTCTTTATTCTTTTACAAAGAACATAAATTTTGTTGGATGTAAAACAGTTTTTTTTTGTTCTTCATCATTTTATAACAAATTTAAACATCATGATATATATATATTTTCTTTTATATTCAAGCAAAACTATTCCACTATACATACACTAGACAACATTCAGTGGATAATATATTTAAATACATACCTATCATACATGGAGGTCTAATATAAAATACTTAACATATATCTGAACTTGTTAATTATTTAAATTCTGAACATAAAAAACTTATTTAAATATAGACAACGAAACAAAATCTAATAGTATTATATCATGGTTATCATTGAGATTGTAATAAATGAAAGGCATTAAAAAAAAGGTAAGTCGCAGTTTCATAGTTTGGAAAAAACGATTTTACAAGGGCTATTAATACATATATTATAGATGAAGCTGTATACAAACACAACTAAAAAAAAGTGATACCGTGCAACACTAGTGTCTTCCCATGTATTCCTTTAAGCCTAACGTAACCTACCCTAACCTAACCAAAATTAACCCAACATAATATTAGTGTAAATGTAAATAATCAATTATTCTAATATAATATATGATAAAGATCGTTTATAAGACGTCGCCTCATAGTTAAAAATAAGTCATCTATCTAGCCTATAATTGTTCGAAAATCTCTTTGTTAGTTCCCAATTCCCAAAGTATTTGTCATACCGAATGTTATATTCAAAAGTATGATCTGATTATCGTATTGCGTCACGCTACTGGAAATCGTCGTAATCAAAGTATCTCAAGTTCGCATCCCGCTCTCCTGATCATCATATTATTGCGCGAGTGGTTTGGTGGGCCTCTGAGGATCGAGACGTAAGCAGAGCCCTCCCTTCGCGTCGTCCCGCGGCACCTCAAGCAAGACCACTTTCACTTCCCTACAAAGAGAAGACCTTGAAGTTTTTTCTTCATTTCAAACAAGTAAAATCAGTCTCGAGGACAACCAGCAACAACGATTCTATTCAATTACTTAACAGAAAAGTAATGCTGAGATACGTTGCCTTTCTTAAGTTGTGCCATTTTGTAATTCACAATACAATACATTGAATTTGGACCGAATATTTATGGAATTGTTCTTCAAAGTACCTATCATTCGATAAAAAAATAAAGGGTTCCAATTTTGGTTACTTAGAATAATAGAGAGGATATATGGATGAGTTTGTTAGTTTTAAATGGCTAAGGTGCTTTTTTCACGACGACTTTCAAAACCCTTGAAATGACGGTTTATTATCGAAATCTGCGAATAAAATTGGCACACCTAGAAATGGACAATAAGCCGTGTTGATGTAATTTATTTTAATAATAATACATTTTAATGTTATAAAGATCTTCGAAGATAAACTTTTATTTATCATCCTTAGTCTTCAACGATAATTTTTGTAACTCATTTCTAATGTATTGTATATCTCTTCTTAAACGATTATGATCAGTAAATCGTTATTTTATTTAATTTATTACTCATTTCTGTGTGTGCCAATCTGTTATTATTTCGTAGATTTTGTTAACGATGATATATCGGTACCGTAGATGTAGTTTACCAGGTAACACCTACAGTTGTGAAAAGAACACCAACGGGGTCACTTTTGTCTAATCAGATTCAAACAACCGATCAACTGAAGCACTCAGCCACGGGATTGCATGAATGTGTTCAACGGTCTTCGTATGTCTTCAATGATCTTTAGCGATTTTTGTTTTCGATGGTTTTCTTTGTTATTCAATGGTCCACGATTGGTGTATAATATTTAGGGTTTTTTAACATTTAGTCACTGAAATAGGACACTTTAATGACAATTTTTTATTTCAAATATCAACCTCTGCTTCCTCTAAATTTTAGTTAGCCGCATTTATTGTTTGTACGATGGGAAGTCATGACATAAGGATATTTATTGATATTTTAACAAATATTTTTTTTTGCCAAAAATTTGTCAAATATTTTCCTTCATCAAAAAGTATGAAAAATTTCAATTCAAAATTGTATTTTTGTGAAACTATTGCTGTTATACTTCTGACTTCATCGAAATCTATTTGAAACAGGTTCAACAGGTAGAAATCTTAGAATCAAGTTCTTTACGGCATTATTTACGAGGGGTGCCAATATTATTTCTTTGTTAAGAATTGGGGAAAGTAAAATTTTCCTTGAATACCTTTTATACCTTTTTTAGTTGTGGTTTTTTATGGACATAATATTTCACTTTCGATAATTTACAATCCTTGAAATATTTACAGGTATTTCTCTAAAAATAAAAATATATAATAAATATTTGAGATTTTATCACTGAAATAATAAAAAAAAATATGTTGTAAACAATTTTTCTTCGTCTTCTTCCATCGTCCAAAAAAATGTAAAATAATTAATCGCATAATAAATTTAGTATAAAGATGACCAGGGTTCAAATTATAGTGCATTCCTGTCGAATATATAATAAAATTATTCCCGGTGAAAATGTTGCACGAATGAAAAGGAAAAGTATTTCAAAACCGCGTAATCATATTAGATAATATCGAAGTGTATCATCTGCAGAACAAGAAAAACAATTTGTGCGTAAACAAAATGTCACATCCAGAAATTTTCCGAAAAAAAAATCCAAATCGTTACGGAACAATTACCTAATTTAATTAAAGGTATTGTACGAGTGACCTTTTCTTTAGACGATTAGAAGATATGCGTGTTGACAATAAAACGACGACTTCAAGAAATGAATCTGCATGTTCGATATACAATAATGTTAAAGTTTCATGACATTGTGTCTCCTTGTCGAATAAATTTGAACTACATTTAACGTTTTTATATTATTTGGAAACACTGACAGCATGAAGGTATTTTGCACGTCCTGCTTTATATTATTAATTTACAAATTATTATTTGTATATACTTTTAAAATTTAAAAGTACCTGTTGCAAGCTTATAAAGATGTTGATTATGTTTGAGAAGCAGTGATAGCTCTGATTTGAATACTCCTACTACGTCATAATTTCATGGCATTGTCTCTCCCTGTTGAATAAAATTGGAACAACATAATATGACGTTTGTGTATTATCTTGAAACATTGATAGCGACAAGATCTTTTGTCCTTCCTGCTTTATTTTTTTTTTAATCATCACTAAAGTGCACAAAAATCGTCATTAAAATTTTAAATAAATTTCACATTCGTGATAAAAATAGAACTTCGGTGCTGTAATACATAAATAACTATTATTTAGAATACTTCATTATTTATACATCATTTTAATTCAAAGACCACCTATTGCAAGCTTATCATCAAAATTGTTGGTTATATTAAAATTGACAATGACACATATCTAAACTAGAATACTCATAGGCTCTGCGTAGACATTATACAGAATGTACATTATATGCGTAATTGAATGTTTATGATGGAATTCATGAATGAAAAGTATAATAATTTTAAATATTTTTTTTTATGGATAATATGCATCTTTTCGGTTAAAAAAATTAGAATTTTTATCTCTCTTCTCAATTATTATACAAATTTTACTAAGTTATTTTAACGTGTATCGTTTTCTTTTGATATGTGAATGAAACGTTGCGCGAGATAAGGCGTATATATGTATTCGAAAGTTTACTCGTTTACTTGTCAAAATAAAGGTTTGCATATTTTAGTTATTACTAGTACACGTGTGTTTATATATTATAAAATAAATACATTTGACTTATTTCAACTTATTGTTTATTATCATTATAAGCCGGCCACCGATGGCACGGCTATCTACTCCATTCTTAAGGTGGAATAAGAATAAGATATAATATTCTTCATTAAAAATAAAAACGGAGGTCCGTAACCACCAATATAATACGCATACGTACTCAAAGTTTGGGCCCAATTTTTGAGAAAAAAAATGCCACCCTGTCTGTTTTACAAATATTGTCTTTTCTGTCTGCAACATTAAATGTCTAAGTCAGTCGGCTATTGAGTGTCTAAACTAAAATCTTCTTCCTTGGTACATTCACAATGTAGCGTGGGAGTATCCAACGTACAACTATGCCGTTACGTCATACGCATCATGTGCCCAATTATTGCTTCTGTTGCACGACTTTGAGTTCCTTTCATCTGCTGTGACTAGTGTTCCTAAGTTTGCTGCTCTCTTTGCAGATGTCACACTTGCACGAGGTCGAAACGATCAACAAGATACAAATAGAATAGAGGAGAGGAAACTTGGCTTTGTTGTAGTTCATTTTCACACGAATTTATATATTTATTTTAGGTCCGATATTTTAATCTCTGGTTAAACTGTCAGTTATAACAAAAAGTATAGCATTAATATTATAGTATATAAGGTAAAAATAAAATATTTGTCAATTTATCGATGTCATTTTTCAATTTAACTGACATTTAAATTAAGACAGTTAAACCAAATATGAAAATACTGGACATCAGTTACCAAACAATTACAAGAAATCAAAATTTCATATATTTATGTGTAGTGTCCAGAATCAAGGATAACCTGTACAACATGGGGATCTCCAGAAAGGGAAACGAAGACGGGGCAATCGCACAAAAGTTGCCCCACTAGAAGGCCATTTTAATGGCGTTTTATTAGTTGACAAAAAAGATACATAGGTCACTAGATATAGGCGATTTTGCAAATAGCTTCCAAGTGTAAAATAATACTGGATTTTAGTTCGCAATTCTTTAGGGCATTTTTTTTATGTTTTATCGAATGACGATGCTCTAATTATTTTGTCACTGTTGAGCATCTCGAAGTTTTAATTTTTACTTCTAACGTACGATGTATAATTTGTTTATGTTCATTTATTTTAAATAGCAAATATTTAACAATTATAAAATTTATAGGTTAAAAATTATGGTTAATGCAATAAAAAAATTGAAAACCACAATTAAAAATAATAATTTTATTGTTTTCACTTGACATATTTATAACGATATTTGAAAAATGTTTCAATGCTATGTTTGTTAAAAATATTGCTGAAAATGAAGAGAATAAACCTAAAATTAAACAAATGACAATACCTGACTGATGATTTCATTTGTTTGTTTTTAACGGCTAAATTTAATAATTTTTGCATATTTGCTGTTTGAAACAAGAAAATGAACATAGACAAATTATACATCGTTGGAATCTTTTAATGGTGTCTATATAAAAATTAAAAATTTGATGAAATAACCAGCGGCGAAATTATAAGCGAAGACCATAGTTTTCAGGATTGTAGTGCTTGTACTAGCAATATCATTACAAAATCTAAAAATATTCATATTCAGCAACACTAAAACCATCTATCTGAAATAAGGATTTAATTAAAGCCCCATTGCCAGATGTATTGTAGTTTATAATAAAATTTGTGATGGAACAGAATAATAAATTCGTTTCCAATGAAACCTAATTGCTACCAAAGTTATTACCAAATTTGTTAACAATTTATGACCTTGTCAAACAGACTTAAGGTCCAAAATTTTTGTTTTTTATAAATAAATAAATAGAATAGGACCTATAATTATATGAGATTTTTCACTCACAAAGCCTCACTGAGTAATTCTGTCTGATTCCCGAATATGAATAAGCAAATAAAAAATAACAAAGAAATGAGTCATTATAAATCATCCTACATATTGTAACTGATTTTCAAAATCTAATACATTACGGATTCGAACTGAGTAAATACTAATTAGTAAAGAGTGAAATTTATTTTCTAATTTATTTTCTCCAAATTAAACAATTTTGAAAAATAATATTCGTATGTATAAAACAAAATAATTATTGTCTGTCTACCGAGTTTTGGGTAGAAAATATTTACTCCTGAAAATCTCAACTTGATAAACCAATAGATTCTTTGTGCCAAAACACAAACGTAAAACGTGTACTAATTTTTAACAATTATGAATTTATTTATCCGGAAAACATTGTCGCGAAAAATATTTACTATTCCAAAGTGCAAAGTTTTGACACGGCTGAAAATCGCGTAATCAAAATGATGAATCTGCAGAGAATGTTACTTTTGAAACGGATAATAAATATGTTTATTTAATTTGCTATTTCTTGTTAGGAAGTTTATCATTTTTTCTTAATAATAAGTTATTGTAACTAGATACGTAGGTACTACCAAAATTGTAAATTTTTGTCAAAATTAAATAAAACGAACTTAAACAAAGTTAGTTTACGTAAAGAAAATTATGTAAATTTGCTTGAAGTACAAATTAGCTTAAATAAAGTTGACTTATGTAATGATGATGATTATGTAAATTTGTTTCAAATAAAATTAACTTAAATAAAGCAGTCTTATGTTACAAGCGAATATTTATTGTTAGGATTCCACAAAGATTATACAGAACTGTTGAAATGTAACAATATAGGTTTAAAATTATTGCTTCAATAATACAGAATGTTTCAAAATTAAACAACAAAATTAAATAAAGGATCTAAAAATAAGTCGACAAGCTCATGTAAGCAAATTTTCATAGATATTTCGTTTTTGAAGTATCTCCATTTGAGCTTAGAATTAATTCATTAATGATACAGTTGCTACGCGACATTGTTCCGATGTTATTAATGCACATGCGCAATTATTTTTTCGCAATGCAAATTGGTCATTTATTTAATGGCACTCCATACAAGAAAGTCCATCGATGTTAAAGCATAGAAGCGCGCTCGGTACGATAAAGGTCCTGCCCGACCAACCCAGCGTCTTTGATAAAGATGGTTCAACGTTCAACCATTCCCTTGTATTTCTAGCGTAGTGTGCTGGGCAACCTATCTAATTGAAATCAAGAGTATGTATAATATTTTATTGTTAGAACTAGAAATACAGTAACGCCCTTATGACACTCAAATGCAAAATATCTCTAAAACGAAGCATCTGTGAGAATTTGCTTACATAAATTTGTTCACTTATTTTTAAGTTTTATGTTTAAATTTTAAGTTTTGTTGATGTTGAAACATCCTGTATATACAGAAAAATAATCAAGGTAAAGGAATATTATAAGATGTATATGGGCAATGTTTAAATTTATTTTCGAATGTTGTTGCGGCGCTGAAAATGATCAATATTGTTGTGAATTGAAGTTACAAAACACGTTTACCTGTTTTGGAACAACTCTTATTTTTATTTATATCACAATTTAATATTGAAAATGAAGGTATTAAGGTTATTGATTGTATCTACCTGCTTTTAACAACTTCAGTAATCGTTAATATTATCAGCATTTTAGTTAGTAAAGCATTCGGTTTAGATTTCAAGCGAAAGGCACTTTTAAAATAACAAAAAATGAAGTTCTATCGAGGTTCAAAAATTTTGCAGCAGGTTGCAGTTTCTCTAGAATAATATAATTAATTAATCTTGCATGCCATAATTATCAAAAGAAATTTTAAAATATTATATATTTACTCTTATTTTTACATGAGAGTTTTTATTAACACATACATTTTATTGTTCTTTTTTTACCATTTTCTCCAAGGCTATTAATATGTCATCAATTAGGATATATTTATCTCTAGAATTGTTTCAAACTAAAATATGTGCATCTTTCTTTTATTTAAAATTTGAAGTTTTCGATATTTAAAACTACTAGATCATTCATGAAAAATAGACTTGATTTTATTTTCATGGAACAGACGTGTGTTCTCTAATATCATGTAAGAATTCTTAGATAGTTAATAACTCCATGGAATTTTAGATATTACTGGAGCAAATTAGATATTACAGGGATCACGCTGGAATAACTGTGAATAAAAAAGTCATATAGGTCATAGAAAACAAAATTTTAAACAGTTATTTATCTCTCATTTGAAATTAAGGTAGTTATATCGTGAAACCATTATATCAGAATTAATTGAAATTTTAAGTACATCTCAACTGAAGTATAATCTCCAAGTTTTAAAACAATTGACCAAGCGGTACCTGAGATATTTGCAATTAAATTTGGCCTTTTTAACACGCGAAGAATAGGAAAGGGCAAAATAAACTCAACATTTTAAATTATAACTTTTATATCCATAATGACATTTAATCGAAAAACTGGTATGTTATAGTAAACTAATTAACGGATTTTATGTAAAAATTAGAAAATTATTTACAACCCAGATTTAATTTTATTGCCACTAGAAAATTATAATCTGAAGATACGATAAATAGTGTGACGTGCGCCCCTGCGAGCAGAGTATACGTGCGCGCCACTGAAAGAAGGTACCAGAGCTACGCACGTTGAAACATATTAACTACGCTGTGACCTAATTCCTTTGTATACAGGTCACTGTCGCGGTGACGTAATCTATTGTGTTATGTTGTTTACCTCTAGAAGTTCTCCAGGAGGTTCTAGAAATAATCCGCCAGGTATATAACCCGCCGCCAAAGCCAGCGAAGGCATTCTGTATTATAGAAGTGACGAGTAAAGAAGTCTGATATAAATAAGCGTAATAAACAACAGTCGACAAGAGAACATAAATAAATGTAATTAGTGACATAAAGAGTGGTGTTAATTGTTTAAATAAATAATCTTAGTGTTTAAGTGTCTCATAATATTCTTAGTCTTTAAATCAGTGTTAATATTTGTTTATCATAGTGTTAGTTTAATTTATTATGTTTTAATTATATATTATTATAATTATTTATCGTTTAATAAACATATTCTTTTAGTTAATAATATTTGTCTGTGTTTTACACTTCACCCATATAAACGTGACAACGTTACAATAGGTAGAATTATACTTGGCAACCATGTACAAGCGTTTCAGATGGAGTATCAGTTAACACCCGTTTGGTATTAGCGAATAAGAGGTGATCTTTGGTTAAAGGAATTTCAGACGTACATTCGAAAGAAATATTTTTTAAATTGGTATCTTACGTGAAAAGCATGAAAACTTTAAACAGTATAATACTACTTTTGTAATTTTAAGAAAGAAATATATTAATTTGTTTTGCAGTTTCCATTTGTAGTTTAAAAATAGTATTATATCTTAAAACATCGTATTACTTTTATACCAGAATGTACCAATAAATGTCTAGGTGCGACGATGCCACAGTTATTCTTCAACATTAAAAGACGACACTTGTGTATGTGTTACTGCGGGTGGTACAGTTAAAAAAAAAAAACTAAAGAAAAATAAAGAAAATTCATCTGTTACAGTGTTTGATATTAGCTTTTAACTATTTTGATGCAATCTGTGTATTTAATATAAGTAATGTTAGAAAATATAAGTTATTGCAAATATAAACTGCATTAGCTTAATTTTTATTTTGAACATAGAACAAGTTTTTGAATAGGTACACTCGAGTGACAACTACCTTAAGTTGCAAAATTTAAGTAAGTCAGTTAATATTATTTTTAAAGTATTGTTGTGAGTAAAAAAATGGAATTAACCAGAGACCATTTTTGAATCATGATTTGACAGTTTTAACAATATTTAAGTCAACTTGAAATGAAACTGACAGCTTTGTTTCTCAGTAATTATTTTGACAGCTTTGGTAGTTTTTATTTTATCACAACTAAATTTTACAGTTTTGAAGTCTCCCTGTAATTAGTTAACGCAGCTTTGGCTGTTTCTAAGTTACCATATTTAATTTGACAGCCATAGGGCGACTTTTAAAAATTCTCGGGGGAGCTGGAGTTTTGAGCAATTATTTTTAAGGAGTAATATCTTTTAAAGTTAAACTATGTACGCAAAATATTGTATCAATTTATTGTTCTAATCAATATTTTGATATTTTTAATAAATTCGTAATACTCTTGTTCGTCTAATAAATTATTTAAGAATAGTTTCATTACGTTCATCATGCGTTAAAGCATTATTTATAATATCCAATTAAGCTGTGTCGAGTCCTCTTTCATACTTGTAAAAGACAGGAGATTTTTATAGGTACAAATACATTTTCAATTTATAGAAATATTTCTTCTATCGTTCTTTCTATATCTGTTAAAAATAATTGCACAAAACAACCCTATTAAAATTTAAATACTTGTTATTTATCATATTTGTCAGATATTGGGCCGAATTCAGCATTCTCCTTTAGTTTAGTGATCGTCTCTAGTAACCATAGAAATAGCTTCTTTTATTTTTTTTGTATCATGGTACATATATGCCTCTCTTTATTTTGTTATATTTAGGTAAGCTTCATTGCTTAAAAAAGAGTTACAGAACTTAGCTCATTGTTTAGACTTATGTAATATTATCGCAAATATTTTCATTTGAAGTAAGGCTTGAATCATTTTGGATTTTGGTGAAGTTTGCAACGACTCTAACCATACTGTATCCCGACAAGTATTTAGTGCATTTATTTACACGCAACTTTTTTTTACAAATTATTTTATTTAATTAATAAATACAAAACTGACCCCGATCCTCGAGGGGACTAAGCCAATTTTTATGTCTTCTAAATATTAGTTTGAAAGCTTCCAAAAGAATATTGGTTGGAAGCTTTAAGAAATAGAAGAAAATAATGGTGAAGTGTATAATTGTTTAAGGAAACTACATGAAAATTATTTAAAATATAATTCTAAAAAATATAAACCACGGCCCTTGTTATTACATGGAAATTTCAGATGTTACTGGAGCAAAAATGGTGTTATTTGTAAAGTAAAAGAATTCCTAAGGTATTGGAGAAAAGTTACTATTTGTACTTGTAATTATGGGTATTGTCCGCGACAACGGAACTTTAACATGTAAAATCATATTTTCGTAATTTCCTGCTTCCCTAATTTTAGGTAAAAAAAATCAAATAAAAGTTGTTGAGCTAAAAATTCTGCAATCAATAAGCAAAATTAATTTTATATGCTTTGTAACGGCAGAAATTTCATATGAGAAAGTCGAAAATCTCCCCTAAAATAACGATAGGCATGGAATTGAAAGACATAAATTAACAAATATTTGACGTTCTACCTGTCAAGTTAGGTTGATATATTTTTATTAGGTATTATTTGTAACTTCTTCTGTTCCAGTGAACAATTATCTATTAATTTGATAATAATAATAATAATATATATTTTTTTAAGGTAAATGGTACAACCTTATACAAATGTGTGGTTGGTAATCAAGTTTACAACAATAAATATAATACCCACGTGAACTATCAATAAGAGTTATTTTTTTTTAAATTTTTAAATACCTTACATTTACATTTACATTAATTTTATCATCTTTAAATTTAACAATTTAATACCCATATTAATGAAAGCTCTATATGACTATAAATATAGTACCTACTTGTGTGCTTACTCGTGATAGCAATAACAGTTATTTTTACACACATCATACAAAAAGAAAAATTACTATAAATTTACATCTATAAATTTAAATAATTTGATGCATCTATCAATGAAATCTCTATAACGACTATAAATTTAATACATTTATATACTAGCGTTAACATTTTTTTTTTTATATTACATACACATACGTAAAATAAAAAGGATTTATATATATTTTATAATTACAATATATTTACATTATCTATTAATTTAATTAAATAATTTTTCATTTTAACAGAAAATATAAATAATAATAAAAATAAATTCATTTTTAGTTTCAATTCCATGGCTATCGCTATTTTTGGGGTGATTTTCGACATTTTCATATCTAATTCCTGCCGTAATAGAGCATGCAAATTAATTGGTTGTTTGTAATGTAGAATTTAATGATCTACAATATTTGTTTGAAGCTTTTTTTACCTAAAATAATTAGGGAAGAAGGAAATCACGAAAGTATGATTTTACATGTTAAAGTAATATGTTCCGGCGTCACGGTTGACATCTGTGTATTAAATTACCTTTGGTTAGGTCGGTAGGTGTTAGGTTCAAGTCAATTTAGATAAAGATTATTAAAAAGAAAAACACTATAGATTTCAAATAATAAAATTATTTGACCTTTTCTACAGTTCTGCAGTTCATTTTCAGCAAGTAAATTTTTTGAACAAATAAGTATGTTGATATAAGAAAAAAAACAGATTAAAATATCAATATTTATTATGTTATTATGTAATAACAGAGCTACCATATCTAAAAAAGGGGTAAAGATGTAATAGTAAAGTTTTCAGTGTACTCGTATGTAGAACCGTACAATTGTAGAGAGAAACTCGTGGTGCTGATTTCGCTTGCGAATGGCTAGTGAAAAGTGAACGCCGTTCAAACCAAAGGCTAGCAGAGATGGTGGCATTACATAATCGGATATGGGTCGGTAGTCATATGGCAATTGTATGTATAGTTAGCATGTACAGGCACGCACATAAGTTGATGCAACCGTACGATATGTGCGCGCGCAAACCCAGAGCATCCTTGACGAACGGAACACGTAAACCAAAACGTAACGCTCGTAGACTCACAGGCTCGACACTAATGCTTCAATACGACGAACAGAAACCATAGTTATGTCATACACGCCGAATATAAATATAGCGACAGAGACGGACCGTAGGAAAATTCAAATATTCACACGAACACTATAAGATTACTCAATCACGTACTAAGTAGTGAATTCTAACATTCTAATCAAAAAACTCTTTAGTCGAGTTGATGACTGACGATATAGTAAATAAAGCGAACCTATAAATTCATATCAATATATAATTATTTACAAGGGGAAGTGGAGAAGAAAACTTCGTGCACATAAAATACTCTTTATATAGAAAGGAATATATACCAAACCATTCGATACAATAGTCAAAAACGACCAGTCAAAGATAGTATGTATTACAACCGGTCATCTAACACACAAATATGCCACCCTATAAAAAATAATTGCTGTAAAATTTGCATATTATGTGGAAAGATATAGCGACCAACGGTCTAAGAGCGAAAAACTGGAAGAACACTGCTAATTATAGAGTAGTAGAGGCAAATAGTGGACCAAGCTAGGGATCATTCTGGACTGTAAAATTAAAGAAAAAGAAGACTGTAAAGTATGCATAGCTGAGTGGATTGTACGTTGATATCATGTACTGTAGGTTCACGTACAATTCTTGCTTATGCTTTTTTAAATTTTTAACAATTTTCTTATTTTCTTTTTTTATATGAAAATCATCAAACTGGCGGTTTGTTATGAAGGATCGAACTGCGTACCTATAACACATGATAACAACAATTAACCCGTACCCTTAAGGATTTATCACGATATCGGCAACTAGAGCTGTTTTTTCGCGATGCACTGGTTTGAAACTATTTCGTAGTGGTTTGAACCAATGCATTTTCGTGTTGTAACGGTGACATGATGAATGAAATCGATTCAATCAGTTTAATAGGTTTTTGAACCGCTCGTCTTGGTCGGTTTGAACCTGGTTCGTGAGAGTGGGGGGTGGGGGGCAGAGTGGGGTTAATTCAAAAGCTGATCAGCTGAAAAGTTTACATATATATATATATATATATATATATATATATATATATATATATATATTCTGTGTTGAGCGAAAATATTTATTTTTAATTTAGAATGGATGAATTTAAGGGAATGGTGCAAGTTCAGTTAGAGGATTTTAAAATAACACTTAATTTATCTATCAAATTGACAATTCGAAATAACCTTTAAACTACCCCGAATGACCGGTTTGAATTTTGGCAAATTATAATTTTATGAAATTGACGTTTTTTTTTTACTGACTAAAAATATTTGGGTGTTTGGTATGTAACTATTGGCAAAATAGCATTTTACGTCTCACAAATATTTACGTGACTTCAATAACTCAGTTAAAAAGTGTTTCAAATTTACTTTCTTCACTTTTAGTTTGAGACATTTTCAGTTGGTTTTATTTTGTTTTGTTTGACATTTCGCAGTATGATAGATGGACTGTGATGTATTGTTGTATTTAGTTATTTATTTAAATCTAGTGATATTATTTCAAATTGCTCATGCGCATTCAATGAAAATCAGCGACTAGCACGAAAGTTTTTGCAGAAGACAAAACTAGTTGTCGCAAATGAGTCATACAATCACACGGGAAAAGTTGTTCGAAATATATAAAGTTGTTGCAAATCGACTAGTTGCCGATATCGTTTCTCGCTTGATAACGCCTTTATAGGAACTTTACAATAGTACGAATACAAGATCTATTTTCTTAATGTTGAGCCTAACTAATAGAGCGTGATTTTTTACATAAATTTTATTGACATTTTAACTTCATCATTAGTTCATTTTGAAAATATATTTACTGAATATTGAACACCTTAGTTGAAAATCATGAAATTTAACAAGAAGCATTTTCGAGCTTTAATTTTGTACAATTTCAAACGTAGGTTAAGCTACCAAGAATGTTCTGATTTGAAGAAGTGAAGGTATTTAGGTTTGAGTCGTGCGCATAGCTATCGTAAAACGTTGGTGCAATAAATTTCGTTTTGACAGTGAATGAAAGGATGAGCTTCAAACAGGACTTCTACAAATAGCTGTTACTGGTGAAAACAATGTGGTTGTACGCGGTATGATATAAGAAGACATAACATATTGTCTCCTGATATTCCTAAATAATCGTTAGTAAACAGTAGATTCATATTCCGAAATTCTATAGTCTAGTTGCATAAAACGTTTTCGGCAAATATGTGGAGATAAAAACGTTACTATTATTGAATATTTACTGAACTACCCATTATCATTTTAAATTATTAAATATATATACAGGGTGTTAATACTAAGTTGTAACCAGTGGCGGCTAGTCAGGGTAGCCAGTGCCTCACCGGAAAAGAAATAAAGCTGTAAATAATGTAAAGTAGTATGTAAATTAAAATTTAACTTATTCCGCTAATGCTTGTCTTTATAAATATCAAAAGAATTTAAGCCACCACCATAACTAATATGTAATGCAGTTCACCTAATTTACACCCTATAAAGTGCTTCTCGAAATGATAGTATACTGCCTAATGTTTTTGATCCAGTTAGTAATTCCGATGAGAAATACGTGTGCTAGAGAAAGAGCTGGTTTTGCGGCATGCCTAAATGAGAAATGCAATGAGTGCGTAAAGGATAAAAGATAGCCACTTTAATATCCACATGATCCTACAGAGGCCGTTACGATACGTTCAAGACATCTATCATCTATTTCATTTTGCATTAATTGTATATTCTATAATATTCTTGCAAATAAGATTGAAGATTGAATAATAATTAATACTAATATTATTTACTGCATTGTGAAATCAAATTCAACAATAAACAAACAACTTGCATTGTAGTAAGTATTTAATTCTTTTATTTTTTTTTTCGTTGTTTTTATGTTTTACGTACGTAGTGTTTTTGTATTTTAAATTTTAGTTAAAACAAATAAAATGACTTCAACTTTGACTGGAATTTCTGATACTGATAATATAAGGCTTTCCGATGACATTATTAACTTCTTAATTCACAAAAATCCATTTAGTAAATTATCGTACGAAGATAAACTATATGAAGCAAAATATTTCTACCACTATTGATAGTGCAAGAAAAATTGAAATTCAAAATTTAAATTTGAAAGTGGAAGAAAATAGGGAAATTCTGAAAAGATTAATTGATATTTCAATTTTTTTATGTAGGTACACAAGAATTACCATTAAGAGATCATAATGAAACCGAAGAATCTTGTAATAAAGGTCATTTTAAAGAATTAGTTTTACTAATGAGTAACCGAGATGATAAATTAAAAATATTTTTGAAGAAAGATATCAATAATAAATTGGTATTTTGTGGTACCTCCAAAACTATTCAAAATGATTTAATATAATTGCATTCATTTTGTTATAAATAAAAAAATAGAGGTACCTATATAACCTTAAAAGGTAAATTGACACATACATAAAAGCAGGACAGCCAACTTTACATATTACACAAATACAACAGAGAAAACTATGGTGGGGTCCACAATGTCCCCCCATCCGGAATTTAAGGGATATATATATATATATATATATATATATATATATATATATATATATATATATATATACAGGGTGTAACACCAAAACTGACCACCGTCATTATTTTCTTTATTATTATATTATTAAAAAAATTCTACAGAACAAAGTTATAGAGATCAAGGGGGACATCTCATTAAAGAAGAAAATAGTTTTTTAATCGATTTATTTGTCAAAATTTATTTGAAACAGTTTAGAACTCACATTTGTCAAAAACAATTGTTTCATTGTTCTTGCCACTGGATCAAATTATTACGAAAATACCTAAACGACTCGTTAATTTATGGGGGGGGGGGGGGTAAAAATGCTAAAAAAAGTGATGTTTCGAAAAAAAAGTTATTAAGAAATATTGCTCTCGACTAGTTCTATCACTGGTTAAATTTAATGTACTTATTTCTTTTACATTCTGTATATTAAGATCAGAAAAAAAAATTCAAATATTTATTGTCGGTTGGGACCGAACCCGGTCCCTCAGATGGCGCGCGGCCCTATTGTTTTTATGAATAAATATTAAATATGACATATTATACATGAAATCAGGCTACTTTTTTCCAATCTATAACGTAAAACGAAAACGATTATAATATTTTTTTTAATCACGCATTTACGACTTAAAACGACATTTACTATTCTGGCTTCTATATATACTAAAATGGGTATTTCACTATCTATACTTTCATCAGGTGACGATCGCAAATTTTTTAAACACACCTACTGCCTATATGGTTTAAGTGATTTATGTAAAATATGCTTAAATCTGTTGGAAATTCATATCTTCAGTGTCCTATATATAGATCATTTTTTGTAGCGTGCATAGTTTTCTTGTAAAAAAATAAAAACTGTCAAAAATTACACAAGTAAAACAAAAAATCCTAGCGGTACTTGGAAATTATAAACTGAACATCTCTGAAACGTCATATTGACATGTCAAAATATTAACCTTTGAATGTAAATATTTTTAATATATGGACATTTTAGAACAATTTAAATTTATAAACATAAATGTTATGTATGAATAAATATTTCACATATGTTTAAAAAGACTTTTAACTCTAAATTTAAAAATATTTATTTTTACATATCAAATGTATTGGTAATCTTGATTTCTGTAACTAAATAAATGATAAATATTCCTAGCTACACTAGCTTTTAATAAATTATTTATATGATTTGTGACGCTTTTTCGCTCGGATGCGAAATTGTAGCGTGGAACGACGTCCTTCGGTTGTCTCTGTGCTGTAGAACGGTTTGCTCGGGCGCCAATCGGTCGGTCGGAAATACAGCACTAGGAGAGATGGTCCAACGCAAAAGGATTTGGATAGCTCAATGGAGATAGAGTTCGGTTTTATTTTCCACAAAAAGAAATCATAATAATTTTTAACATTTTTATTAAGATATTTGAATAAAACGTATTTACAGATAGTGATAACAAAACATAGAAAATAGAAATGCTGAAATAACTTACATCTGACCATAGAACAGGTAATATTTGCAAGCTGGTTTCGCTCTGACAAATGGTCGACAATAAACGGGCCACAATGGTAAAAAAAGGAATAATAAAATGAGAGGAACGCGGTCCGACCGGGCAACAATGACACACACCAAGGTTGAGGGGCAACGGTATGGACGATCAACAATAGCACACACTAAAGTTGCGGGAACACGAACGGGTAACGATGGCACACACCAAAGTTACGGGAACACGGTACGGAAGGTCAACAATGGCACACACCAAAGTTGATAACGGAACGGGAACGGTAACGGTCAACAATCGCGATTTCGGAACGAAACGGGATCGTGTTGGTACATACCGACACTTATCGACAAACGCGATTACGGTACACAGTGGCAAACACCACTGTACGGAAAAAAACGGTTACGGACACCGGTACGGTACACCTTCTGCACTCTCTCACGAGCTGCTGGAACACACCAACAGCGCTGAGTCAGAGGCAACCAAGGTCAAAATCAACTTGCTCTCCCGGCACTCCCCTGGTTCGCAGTAGACGGCACACACCGTCTAGGGCGACGGAGAGCACTTGAGAGAGCACACACTCTCTGAATAAACTGTCGTTTGGGCCCGTATTTATACCCCGAAAAACCGTTAAAAACTACAAAATAGGTTTAAACATGATTTTAACCATCTTGCAGATATTTGCCATGTTCGACACATTTTATAAAAAAAAAATGACACTTCATGAGGAATCGAACCAGCGATTCTCAGCGCGCTGGTCAAGCACCCTAGCCGCTCGACCACGCCACACCTGACATGTACAGACAGCAATCATAAATATTAACAGTGTGTAACGTTTTTATTTATATGGGTGAAGTGTAACAAATAACAGATATATTATTAATTAAAAGAATACGTTTATTAAACGGTAAATAAATATTAAACAGATAATTAAAAGATAATAAATTTAACTAACACTACGATAAACAAATATTAACACTAATTTAAAGACTAAGACTATTATAAGACACTTAACAATAAGATTATTTATTTAAACGATTAACACTACTGTTGTTTATATCACCAACTATTCACGACGCTTATTTATATCAGACTTCTTTAATCGTTGCTTCTATAATACAGAATGCGTTCCCTGGCTTTGGCGACGGGTTATATACCTGGCGGCTTTAGTTCTAGAACCTCCTGGAGAACTTCTAGAGGTAAACAACACGCACAATAGATTACGTCACGTCGCGACCTGTCCTAACGAGTCCGCTAGCCGTGGACACAGAGCGGCGCGGCGAGGGCTACGGAGCGGCAACGTTACACTGCCCCCTCCTTAAGACTGTTTCGTACCGGAACAGTTCGTGATGACGAAATCTGCAGGTACTACCCTTGGTGCATATCGAATTCTTAAAGAAGTGACAGTCGATGGTCCGCTCGACTTCTTCTTTCTGTCCGTTAGGGTTAAAGCTGCAGACGAGAATTTCAACGCCGGTGAAACGAAAGAGGATCTCTAACATGTTCCTTACAATCCTCCAATCCAGACCGTCTAGACCACAACCTAACTTCGGTACCGCTAGCTTCAAAATGTCATTCTCCAGTAAATGATCCCTCAAATCGCATAGCGAGTTCCATAGTCTGTGATATGACGGCTTCTGGTACGAGCATGGTTTTGTAACAAGGTAGAAGATGTACCGCTGATGGTCTGCATTGCTATCTCTCAGTCGTAACGTTTTCCCAACAGATGGACGTGGATTGGCCAGTTCTTGTAGTCGTCCATATTCCGCCTTAAAGACTGAGGCTATGCCGCGGGACATCTTTAAGTCTTCTGATACACAGTGGCCTAGGGAATAATCTGAAGACACGGTGAACAAATCTCGGTGTTCTTCTTTTGTCACCGTACCGCGCCTTGCACCCAAAGGAGTAGTTCTCCATAAAATCTTCAAAAGTCGGTTCTTGAGCTATGATCCGACGAACTGTTGCTCCATTATGGTCTTCGTGGTTGTCTCCGGCAAAAGGGGCTAGCCGATTAAAGTGTACCACTCTCGGCTTCCCGGTAGGTCGTTTCTTAATTCTATATACCACGTCGTTTATTCTTTTGACTACCTCATAGGGGCCCTCCCAATTCTTTTGCAGCTTTGGTGATAACCCGCGGCGCCTTTGTGGGTTGTAAAGCCACACTAAATCCCCAGGTTGAAATCCACCTTTTTCGGCTTTGATGTCATACCGGTCCTTCATTCAGTCGCTGGCAGTTGAATGTTCGTACGGACTTGTTCATGAATGTCATCCATTCTTCTCCGTAAGCCCGTAACGTAGTCTTCTCCGACCAGGTCTTCCTCAGGTTTGCTGCCGAACACCAAGTCGCATGGTAAACGCAACTCACGTCCGAATAAGATGTTCGCAGGAGTTTGCCCTGTTGTTTCATGCACGGATGAACGATAAGCCATTAAGAACAGATGAAGATGTCGGACCCAGTCTCTTTGGTGGTTGGAGACTACCTTCGACAAATATCGGTTGATCGTTCTGTTCATGCGTTCAACCATGCCATCGGATTGCGGATGTAATGCAGTTGTCCTCGTTTTATTAATCCCTAATATCTTACAGATATTTTGGAAAACGGCAGACTCGAAATTTCTTCCCTGGTCGGAGTGAAGTTTACGTGGCACCCCGAATCGGCATATACATTCTTTAACTAAAGTTTCAGCGACCGTGGTGGCTTTTCGATCGGGCAATGAATAGGCTTCAACCCACTTGGTGAAGTAGTCCATGACAACCACGATATATTTATTTCCGTCGTCACTTTCTGGGAATGGTCCGGCCACATCAATCGCAATGGGCTCAAATGGACTGCCAACCTTGTATTGACGCATTGGAGCTTTTCGTCATCTATGAGGGCCGTTGCTTCCAGTACAAACCACACATTTCTTGCACCAGTCTTTAGCACCTTCAGTGAAGTTAACCCAGTAAAACCGCTAGCGCAATCTTTCTAGAGTTTTGGTGACTCCAAAATGGCCTCCAGATCCGTCATGGATCTCTTTCAACACGTCTGGTATTCTACTCTTAGGGATGACCAACTGAGTTTTCTTCTCAGTTCCATCAGCATTCTCTACCACACGCTTCAACAGGCCATCCTCAATCACCATGGAGTCCCATTGCGCCCAGTACGCTTTTACACTCTGTGAGTGTAGTGCAACGTCTTCCCATATTGGTTTGCATTCTTCTGCTTTCCATTTCAGTATAATTTTCAAATTCGGGTCATTTTCTTGGTCTTCGCGTAGTCCATCGGGCTGCCAATTATCATCGACTACTGTTGTCCTGGCGACGGTGAAATGTTTCTCTTCCAGTCGACTAAAATGCTTGCATTCATCTTGGCATGGCCTTCTGGACAATGCGTCGGTATTACGATGGCTGGTACTCCTCCTATGATTGATTTTGAAATCGTATTCCTGTAGTCTTTTAATCCATCTAGCCACCTGACCTTCAGGATTCTTGAATTGTAGCAACCATTTTAATGCAGCATGGTCAGTTCTAATCAAAAATCTTCTACCGTACAAATATTTGTAGAAATGTTCCACGGATTTGACGACCGCCAAGAGTTCTTTTCTGGTCACACAGTAATTCCTTTCTGGTTTTGACAAGGTCTTACTAAAGTAGGCAATAACCTTCTCATGCCCGTCTTGTATCTGGGAAAGAACGCCGCCATTTCCGACGTTGCTGGCATCTGTGTCTAGTATGAACTCTCCTTCAGGTAAAGAATAACTCAAGACGGGTGCATTTGTCAAAGCATGTTTTAGTTCTTTAAATGCAACTTTACAGTCCATTTCCCAGATAAATCTTCTTCCTTCTTCAGTAAGCCTTGTCAGTGGCTTGGCTATGTTGGCAAATCCAGGTACATATCGTCGATAATAGGTACACAAACCAAGGAAACTTCTAAGTTCGTGTTTGTCCGTAGGTGCTGGCCAGTCTCTCACAGCCTTTATCTTCTCCTGGTCGACTGCAATACCCTTACCGGAAACCACGTGTCCCAGGTAATGAACTTCTCTCTGAAACAGGTGACACTTCTTCAGGCTAAGTTTCAGGTTAGCCTTCCTCAATCTCTGGAATACCTCTTCCAAATTCTTCATGTGGTCCTCGAATGTCTTACCTACCACAATAATATCGTCAAGGTACACTAAACAGGTTTTCCAAGATAGCCAATACTGTTTCCATGAGCCGTTCAAACGTTGCAGGAGCATTGCAGTGCCCAAACGGCATTACGGTAAATTGCCAGAGTCCTGTACCAATGGTGAAGGCTGTCTTCTCCTTGTCTTTTGGATCCAAATCTACTTGCCAGTAGCCGCTCGTTAGATCCAATGTGGAGAAAATATTTGAGCCAGCCAAAGTGTCTAATGTGTCGTCTATTCGAGGTAGCGGGTAGTTATCTTTCTTCGTCACGTTGTTAAGTTGAGGATAATCGACGCAAAATCGTATAGAGCCATCCTTCTTCTTCACTAACAGCGCTGGGGAAGCCCATGGACTGCTTGAAGGTTCAATCACACCTTCCATCTTCATGTCCTCGATTATTCTTTCCGCTTCCTCACGCTTCGCCAGTGGTAGTCTTCTTGCTGGTTGACGGATGGGTCTTGCGTCTCCGGTGTCTATTATATGATGAACTATATTAGTTCTCCCCTTGGTTTTCTCGTCAAATTGGAACACATCTTTAAAATTTCCAATTAGATTCTTTGCCTTTGTTCTCTGGTCGGCGGTCAATTCTTCAAATGATGTTGTCAATTGATTGATTAACGTGTCCGGAACTTTCTGAGATGTGTTCCCTTTGGCCTTTACAGTTCGGATAATCGAGGATACTGTCATGAATTCTCCTACAATTGTTCCTCCCTTCAGAATAACAGGATAAAAATTGACGTTCATTATTCGAACTGGAATTACCTGGCTGGCTTTGACCAGTGATTTTTCAACAACAACTCCAGTGCCAGTTTTGGCATCATCATTCTTGGGCTCCAGCGTAACAATACTTCCCTCACAGAAACTACCATCTAAATGTGCTTCCAGGATAGTTTCACTTCGTTCTGGGAGAGTAACATCTTCGGCTATTAGTACGCGCACAATTTTCTCGTCCCATGGGTTTAATACGAGTTCTTCTTCATTGACCGTCATCACTCCCTTCTTCAGGTCAAGTTTAAATCCGTGCTTTGTCATTCCGTCCATCCCAAGTATTAATTCATCTTCAACTTGAGCTACCAGCGCACGATGTTTGAATGAGGTTTTTCCGATAGTGATGGTGACATCTACTTCTCCTAATGCGGTAGCTTGTTCTCCCGTTGCTGTGCTTAATCGCCACTTAGTTGCCAGTTTTCCTTATCAAGTCGGGTCTGATTATAGTTTTTGTCGCACCCGTATCCAGTAGCATTTTCAGTGGCCTTCCGTTAATAGAGCCATCCACATAGATGCTATTGGATTTATGATGAAGAGATGCGACATAACTGATGGATTGTGGAGCTACTAGATTACGGGTCGACAGTTGCCCCTTCGCGTCAACCCGATTTAGTTTTCCGAATTCTTTTCTTCCTTTGTCGATTCCGTCTTCTTTTGCATTTTTCTGCAAAGTCTTTGCGGATGACCCAGTTCACCGCATTTCCAACAGCGGATTTTCTTTCTTCCGGTGAACACTTCACTTGCGATTCGTCGCACTGTCTCTTCTAGATCTTCAGAGTTTTCCTGTCTCTCAGCATTCATATTTCGCACTCGCGATTGGTTACGTGAACCTTGTTTAGCAGATTCATGTTCTAATGCATATGAGAGTGCGTCAATTAAAGTTTTTGGACGGGCCAATCGCAATGCTTGCTGAGTTTCGCTTCTCTAACTCCATAGATGAATGATTGAGTGGCCAAGCACTCCAAAACGCTGTCAGGAGCTGTAGGATGTGCGAGACGAACCAAACGAGCTACGTCGGCTTCAAATTCTTGCAGGTTTTCTTTTGAACTCTGATACCGGTTCCTCAGTTGCGTCTGGTACACCTGCTCCAGATGCGCATTCCCATACCGCATATCCAATCGCTTGACTAGCTGGTCGTAGTCCTCTTGTTCTTCTTCTTTCAGCGTCTGCAGGATGTCGATAGCTTCTCCGCGCAACGAGACAGTCAACGCCGTAGCCTTCTCCTCGGACGTCCAATTATTCGCTTTTGCGGCCGCTTCAAATTGTTTTAAATAATTCGGCCACGAAGACTTTCCATCAAATTCCGGTGTTTTTATGTGCATTTTTGAAGTGGTATCAGGTTTTACAACTTTTCTTCCTTCTATTAGACTTGGCTCAGCCACACCAGAATTCGGGATTGACGACGATGTAATTTTAGTGATTTTTTCTTGTAATTCTTCTATCTTCCTGTCATACTTTTTTTCTAAATTCTTCAGACCTTCTTCAGTATTTTCCATTAATTCTCGTTCTAATTTTCTAGAATTTTCTTCTAATTTTTCTTCTAAACTTCTAGAATTATCCTCTAATTTTTGTTCTAATGTTCTAGAAATTTCTTCTGCTTTTCTAGAACTCTCCTCCAATTTTTGTTCTAACGTTCCTGTCAATTCTTCTTTTAATGTTCGAGAATTTTCTTCTAATTTCTTTTCTAATGTTCTAGAGTTTTCTTCGGCTTTTCTAGAACTTTCTGCCATCTCCTGTTTTAGTTCTTCTTTTAATGTTCTAGAACTTTCTGTTAATTCTTTTAACTGTTTACCAAGGTCGGATACGTCATCCGGAATTTCGAATAGGTAATTTTCAGGATTTTCACCAGCATCGGTTAATGCTTGCCGCAGTCTTTCTTGAAGTGTTGACTTCCTTCCTGTTGTTTCCACATCCCGTTCTTCTAGTTCTCTCTTGAGATCACCTACTTTTAATTCATTTAATTTGATTTGTTTAGTCGCCATTTTATTTGTTTTTATTTACACTTCACAGTTATTAACAACCCCACACCTGACACCAATTGTAACGTTTTTATTTATATGGGTGAAGTGTAACAAATAACAGATATATTATTAATTAAAAGAATGCGTTTATTAAACGGTAAATAAATATTAAACAGATAATTAAAAGATAATAAATTTAACTAACACTACGATAAACAAATATTAACACTAATTTAAAGACTAAGAATATTATAAGACACTTAACACTTATATTATTTATTTAAACAATTAACATTACTCTTTATGTCACTAATTACAGTTATTTATGTTCACTTGTCGAATGTTGTTTATATCACCAACTATTCACGACACTTATTTATATCAGACTTCTTTAATCGTTGCTTCTATAATACAGAATGCGTTCCCTGGCTTTGGCGACGGGTTCTATACCTGGCGGCTTTAGTTCTAGAACCTCCTGGAGAACTTCTAGAGGTAAACAACATGCACAATAGATTACGTCACGTCGCGACCTGTCCTAACGAGTCCGCTGGCCGCGGACACAGAGGCGCCAGCTATGGCGTGGCGGCGGCGAGGGCTACGGAGCGGCGACGTTACAAGTGGAAAAATATTTATTAATACAACAAAAAAATATTTATTTACAACAATAGAAGCGTAATACAATATATTCATTATATTGTATGTGTATTTTACCTATTTACAGAACAAATAAAAAAAATAATTTTGATAGTGAGATTTGAACCAGTGAACCCCACAATCAGATGCTAACGCGCTAGCCATTAGGCTACGGCGCAACACATTACACCAATCTTAGTGACCATCGTCACAGATTACATCACGTGATAGGAATTTAATAGGGGATTCCGATTGTGACGTCACAAAGTTCGCCATCTGCGGTGAAATCTTGAACTATACCAATAAACAAACATGGTTTATGTTGATATGTATCCGATTCATGCTGAAAATGAATTTTTTAAGTGCAGAGTGCGTGGCAGGGGCGAAATTAAAGAAAGAAAAGTATTGAAGATCCATTCGATGAATGAACTTAGATGGTTAGAGTGCCGTAGTCTGAATAGAGTGATGTTGTTTAAGGTGCCGGTTAATTCGAGTTAGTTGTAGTGTATATTTTTAGTATAGTTTCAAGTTTGAAAATTCAAAATTGAATGAATTCAGAACGTAGTGATAATATATTACTCAGCATTAATAATGGTAAATGGGTATCTCCGTCAATACGTTAGTTTCATGTAATAAGCGTGTGGTAGTTGATGTAAATATAAAGTGTGACTATTTTCCATTGCAAAACATACCAAACCTATTTAACTATGGATGCATATATCACAGGTCCGTGAAGTTAGCCAGCACCATGAAGCACAAACGACCAAATTGGTGTCAAACGTTTGTGCTTCGTTAGTGCTCAATTGTGCTTTTACAAAATATACAGCAACCCCAAGTGTTCATTAGTTATTAACAAATTAAAAGTGGTTGCCAACTTCACGCTCAGCAACCACCTTAGAAGCACAAACGACCAAAATGGTGTCAAACGTTTGTGCTTCGTTAGCGCTTCAATGATATGAATAAATAAAGTCAGCAACTCCAAGCGTTCATTAATTATTAACAATTTAAAAGTGGTTGACAACTTCACGCTCAGCAACCACCTTAGAAGCACAAACGACCAAATTAGTGTCAAACGTTTGTGCTTCGTTAGTGCTTCAAGGATATGCATAAATAAAGTCAGCAACCCCAAGCGTGCATTAACACGTTAAGCGCCAAGGAAAATTTTGACATTTTCGTCACAGGGCCATGACCAGATCCGTATTGTACCTTGAAACAGACACCGGTGTCTGTACTGGCCCTGTGATAAAAATTTACTGCACTGGGCCAAAGCTGACACGTTTTGCAGACACAGCGTGAGCTATCACAGGGCCAAAACAGACACTTTTAGCAGACACATAATTGTTAGCAGACACGTCTGAATTTGAATTTGCTTGCATGCATTTTATTAGTGAAACTGTTAGAAACGAGTGCAGATGTAAAGAGATCGTCACGATGAGCAGCATTAGAAAAAAAAATCACCCATGGTGATAGCGAAAGGTATTTCTATTTTATTATGAAGGGAACGTCACCGTGTCTGCTTTGGCTCTGTCAAAGAACTCTAAAAAATCATATCATCGGTGGGCCAAAGCAGACACAAAAGCAGACACATATCATAAAATCTTAACACGACGTGTTCAGGCCTGCCCACGTATAACGGTATTTGCGGATGAGCCAGAACAGACACTCTACCGTAGGAAATCGAGATTAAATGTGCCTGTTCAGCACACTTGGACAAATACTGAAGCAGACACCGGTGTCTGCGTTGGCCCTATCATTAAAACAACGAACAGACACCGGTGTCTGCTTTGGCGCTTAACGTGTTAATTATTAACAATTTAAAAGTGGTTGGCAACTTCACGCTCAGCAACCACCTTAGAAGCACGAACGACCAAATTAGTGTCAAACGTTTGTGCTTCGTTAGTGCTTCAAGGATATGCATAAATAGAGTCAGCAACCCCAAGCGTTCATTAATTATTAACAATTTAAAAGTGGTTGCCAACTTCACGCTCAACAACCACTTTAGAAGCACAAACGACCAAATTGGTGTCAAACGTTTGTGCTTCGTTAGCGCTTCAATGATATGAATAAATAAAGTCAGCAACCCCAAGCGTTCATTAATTATTAACAATTTAAAAGTGGTTGCCTACTTCACGCTCAGCAACCACCTTAGAAGCACAAACGACCAAATTATTGTCAAACGTTTGTGCTTCGTTAGTGCTCCAAGGATATGCATAAATAGAGTCAGCAACCCCAAGCGTTCATTAATTATTAACAATTTAAAAGTGGTTGCCAACTTCACGCTCAACAACCACCTTAGAAGCACAAACGACCAAATTGGTGTCAAACGTTTGTGCTTCGTTAGCGCTTCAATGATATGAATAAATAAAGTCAGCAACCCCAAGCGTTCATTAATTATTAACAATTTAAAAGTGGTTGCCTACTTCACGCTCAGCAACCATCCGTGAAGCGCAAATGAGGAAAAAAAATTGCCAGATTATGTAAAATAGAATAGGATTGACTAGAGATATTGCGCTAAAACAGTTTTTTACCTCCCACTACCCTTGGACAAATGGCATATCGAGATTTTGGTAAATGGCCACGTTTTAAGGTCCCTACTATCCAATCTTAACATTTTCACGATGTCCGTGTGTATGTGTGTATGTATGTATGTGTGTGTGTGTGTGTTTGTGTGTGTGTGTGTGTGTATTCTCTTTACGCTCTAACTCAAATACTATCATTCAGAAAGTTTTGAAACCATGTATATCTACTTTATACTAATATGGAAAGAAGCCATTAGATTTTGGTGGCAATCGGATAACCGGAAATGGCAGTTTACTTGAAGCTTTTCTTCAAAAAATACCTTTAAATATAATTTTTTCGCAATTTGTTATTATAAAATTTAAAGATTATGCCATTTTATTTTATGGATAAATTTATAAAGTAACATAAAAATTATATCTCGGAGTTTATGCTCAATGGTTACATAGTTCATCTGAAATATATTATGTAACTGACAGATAAATGTCACTGTCAAAAAAATAATCATTTCAAATTAATAATAGTAGCGTTTTAAAAGGAAAATTGTAAATAGAACAAGAGTTTTATGGAAAGGAACTTAATATATACAGGGTGTCCCTTAACTTCGAGCAAAAACTTTAAGGGCATATAGTACTGCCCAAAATGAATAAAAAAGCTTCATCAACATAGGAATGATCTTCAACTGTTTCCGAGAAAAGCGAAAAATCTAAGAAAAACTGACAAAGATAACGATCGAATAAAATTTTGTCTATGTCAGTAAAAAGACTATAAAAAACAATAAAATTTTATATGAAACATTTTTCTCAATTTCTTATAGTTACGTAGTTATATGAAAATTAAATATTGACCAAGGTCGCCACAACATTTCACTTTTGATTTTTATAAAATAACAAAAGGCCATCTAAGATTACCTCTCAAAGGTAAACAAAAAGTCTCAATTAATCAAAATCGTAATTCTTATAGTTTTTGAGATAGCAAAGGTAAATCTCGTAAAAACTCATTTTTCACTGCGTTATATCTGGGAAACTATTAAAGATCGGACACATTTTGACTAAGCTTTTTTTACTCATTTTGATCAGTATTATATGCCCTTAAAGTTTGTGCACCAAGTTAAGGGACACCCTGTATATATATATATATATATATATATATATATATATATATATATATATATATAATTTCTAGCATTAGTAAATATACAGGTATGTATTTAAATAAAGAAATAAATAAATATATTATCACGGCATATTATCCATTGCTGGGTGTTCTAATCTGATTTGTACACACATTTCGGTAATGACGATGACATATTTGTATTGTGCGAGTGTTTACCACAAGGGTTAATTTTATGCCATTTAAAATTCGAATTATTTGGCGTTGATCGGGATCGAATCGGATTCCCAGATTCGCGACCAGGCACGCAGCGACGACAGCCCATAGGTAAATGGCGGGAGGTATTATGTTGGTCACATCAGATATTTTTAATTTACAATGCCGGTACATCATTCACATATTTTATATTCCAGCAAGATAATGATCCCAAAAATACAATTATTGTTAAGGAATGACTGTTTTACAACATACCGAAACAACTTAAAACACCTCCCCAGTTTCCTGATTTCAACCCTATTGAAAATTTAAAGTCGGAACTAGATATGCGACCTTTCAAAAATATTTTCCACTACTTAGCAATGCCGGGGGAATCTGACAAGAATGGGGAAAAATCCACTTTCCATATTATCTAAATTAATAAAGTCAATGCCTAGGTTACTAGAAGCTGTAATAAAGCTAATGGGTAGGTATCATATTAAATATAAAATTGTAGTATTATGTATTAATAATTTTATAACTGTAGGTTTACGTATAATTTTGTGTTTTAGTTTTTGTATATATAAAAAAAACGTTACAAAATAAATATTTATCCCAATCTATACCTATTCATATTTCTTATTATTTTGGCAACATTACCCGTAACATCTTGCAGAAGTGAACGTTCATTTTCGACTTGAGAAATTTAAATGTCTGGAATGGATTAAGTGGCTTGGCTGTTAAATATCCCTGCTCACCCAGAGAAGTATCACTTTCAGGTCTTGTTACATAAATTACTATTTCCGGTCGGAGCACTCTTATTATAGTGACATTTAAGTAAAAATTAGTATAAAATTTATATGCATTTTACTCAAAAAAATGTTACGTGAGGGTGTAAAAATATATCATTATATTCAGAATTAAATTAAATTAGAATTTTTGAACAATATATATTCCTACATATTTAAAATAAAAAAGTTAGGTCTTGTATTTTGAGAACCACAGATTAAAAAATGTTTTTTCTGTTCATTACATTAGTCTTGTAAAATATGTAGCTCTTATAGTTCTTGAGATTGCAATGGTGGCCCATTTAAATTAAAGTTAAATAAAATATTAAAAACACCTATCAAACCAGTGGCACTAAAAATGTTTATTTCAAGAAGGTAAACCATTCTAAATTTTGTGAATTTTTATTAGTACAGCATGTTTTATATATATATATATATATATATATATATATATATATATATATATATATATATATATATGTATATAACATGCTGTGAAGTGTAAAAATCAATGATACCGAATACAAAAGATTTAGGTCATCGGTGTAATTAACACGTCTATCTGTCCGTTGCCGAGGATAGTGTCATCTGGGTAATTCCAGCGAGGGGATTACGTCATCGCTAATGGAACATTCTTTCAGTAGCGGCGCCCGTATACTCTTAACTCAAGGGCGCACGTCACAATTTCATATTTGTTATGTTTTTAAAGCGTGGTAGTTTCTCTTCCATTAGCAATTGTTTGTCCCGAACACATATTTTTTCTGTTTCGGAATTACAATGACTTATTCTAGCACGCTTATTGATGCTAGAAGCTTGAATCTCAAACGATTTTTGGTAACATTATATTTGGGATTGGTTTGACTGCACTATAGTATAAAACAAATTACTGTTACCTACTTACTATTCTGTCAAAAAAATGCCCTTATTGTCAAATATTTTTATAAAAAATAATGTAAATGAAAGCCGAAACAGAGTAGATAATATAAAACAATCGTTACAGAAGTCTATTGAAGCACTCGTTCGTCCGCACACTCGCTGCTACGCGCTCTTGTTCGAAATTCAAACTCGTGCTTGAATAGGTAGCCTTCTGTAACTTATATTTTAATATCCTATTAAAGTTAGTGTAATAACTAATTTTTTTCTTATTATTATTAATAATAAATGAGTTTCTTCTTCCAAATTTTGGAGGGTTCTGACCGCCAAAACCCCTCTCTAAATACGCCCGTGCTTTCAAGTCATGTTGGGTACAATATTTTTAGCGGTACTGGAAATAATAATAATAAAAATCTATAGGTATTATAACGTTCATTTATTTGGTGTAAAAATCAAAAAGTTATTAATAATTGAATTTAATGTTTATTAAACGATAAATAATTCAAATAAAGATAATAAAAATAACTAATACTATGATTAAATAAATATGAATGCTAATTTAAGATTAAGATTATTATTAAATATTTATATACAAAGATTATTTATTTAAACAATATTTGTTTCACTATTTATTTATATAACTATATTTATTTATGTTCATCACTCGTAGACTATTTATTTATATCACGAACTATTCATTTCACGATGCCTGTGTATATCAGAATGCCCGGCTGTCTTCCCTGACGGGGTTTATATAGTCTGGTGTCGTATTTCTAGAATGTTCTCCACTATTCTATATGATAATAACATCGAATACAAAGGATCAGATGACCGTAAGTAATTAAACTGGTTGAAACCTATTTGTTTACTTCGCCGGTTGCTCGCGCCGATTACGGCATCGACATGCTTAGACGCTCACTCAGCGCGGCGGCTATTTATGTTCAACCAGCGGCGTCGGTCGCGTACTCACTAGTCGGGTGCACGCACGCTACAGTATGCACTATTTTATTTATTATTAAACAAGGAATAAATAAATAAACAACTAATCGCCATGGAAACATTCGATCCCTTATTAGACAATTTTTCGAGCCAGCTCAATGAAGAAGGATTTTCCGGTCTAAAAACTGATGAGAAACAGCCCATTTTCTGAGCGATCGCGAAAAAAATCATTACTTACATGTTATTTGTACATAGAATTAGAATGCCATGAATAAGTGAATATTTTGTGCATGTTGATATTTTATAAAAATAAGCATGAAAAATTATCGATTGCGAATAAATATTAATTATTTTATAAATTTATCCGTAAAATGTAGAAAAAGTATTAGTGTTTACCTATAGAAAATGTAATAATCTTTAGTTTTTACAATAACATAAACCGCGAAAAATAGTTATTTACGTATTAAGGGCATAATTAAAAGTTTGTAGCACGAGTAGTCAGTGGTGGATTTAGAAAATTATAATAGGGAGGGGGGCACGAAATTAGGAAAAATAAATTTTTATTATACAGTGGCTCACAAAATTATTCTTACATTTTACTTTTATCATTAAAATGTAAAATAAAAAGAGTTACCAAAAAAGAAATTCATTTAAAAACTTAATCATAGGTTTCTTTCAATATCAAATGATAGTCATCAAATTTAAGAAATGTTTAATTTACTTAATTTGCCCTTTATATTAATTAAAATATATGTATGTATATTTTTGTGTATATATATATATATATATATATATATATATATATATATATATATATATATATATATATATATATATATATATATATATATATATATATATATATGTTCTCACCTAAAATGTTACAATGTTAATATAATTCTGTAATTGGAACTCTGTTCTGTTAAATAATAAAGCTTATTATAATTATTATTATTAACATTTATGTAATATTGCTGAAAATAAATTACATATATACAAAAACTGAAACACGAAAGTATACGTAAACCTACAGTTATAAAATTATTAATACATAATACTACAATTTAATATTTAATGATACCTACCCATTGGCTTTATTACAGCTTCTAGTAACCTAGACATTGACTTTATTAATTTAGATTATATGGAAAGTGGTTTTTTTCCCATTCTTGTCAGATTCCCCCGGCATTGCTATGTAGTGGAAAATATTTTTGAAAGGTCGCATATCTAGTTCCGACTTTAAATTTTCAATAGGGTTGAAATCAGGAGCCTGGGGAGGTGTTTTAAGTTGTTTCGGTATGTTGTAAAACAGTCATTCCTTAACAATAATTGTATTTTTGGGATCAATACCTTACTGGAATATAAAATATGTGAATGATGTACCGGCATTGTAAATTAAAAATATCTGATGTGGCCAACACAATACTTCCAGCCATCTACCTATGGGCTTTCGTTGCTGCGTGCCTGGTCGCGAATCTGGGAATCCGATTCGATCCCGATCAACGCCAAATAATTCGAATTTTAAATGGCATAAAATTAACCCTTGTGGTAAACACTCGCACAATACAAATATGTCATCGTCATTACCGAAATGTGTGTACAAATCAGATTAGAACACCCAGGAATGGATAATATGCCGTGATAATATTTTTATTTATTTCTTTATTTAAATACATACCTGTATATTTACTAATGCTACCAATTATATATATATATATATATATATATATATATATATATATATATATATATATATATAAAGTTCCTTTCCATAAAACTCTTGTTCTATTTACAATTTTCCTTTTAAAGCGCTACTATTATGAATTTGAAATGATTATTTTTTTGACAGTGACATTTATCTGTCAGTTACATAATATATTTCAGATGAACTATGTAACCATTGAGCATAAGCTCCGAGATATAATTTTTATATTACTTTATAAATTTATCCATAAAATATATAGAAGAATTATTAAAGCAAACCTGTAGAAAATGGCATAATCTTTAAATTTTATAATAACAAATTGCGAAAAAATTATATTTAAAGATATTTTTTGAAGAAAAACTATCTTGAACTTCAAGTATCCGATTGCCACCAAAATCTAATGGCTTCTTTCCATATTAGAATAAGGTAGAAATACATGGTTTCAAAACTTTCTGAATGATAGTATTTAAAATAGAGCGTACAGAGGATACACACGCACACACACACACATACATACATACACACGGACATCGTGAAAATGTTAAAATTGGATTGTAGGGACCTTAAAACGTGGGCCATTTACCAAAATGTCGATATGCCATTTTTAGCACGATCCCTATACCGCCCTTACCAAGGGCAGCGGGAGGTACAAAACTGTTTTAGCGCAATATCTCTAGTCAATCCTATTCTATTTTACATAAGCTGGCAAATTTTTCCTCATTTGCGCTTCACGGATGGTTGCTGAGCGTGAAGTTGGCAACCACTTTTAAATTGATAATAATTAATGAACGCTTGGGGTTGCTGACTTTATTTATTCATATCCTTGAAGCACTAACGAAGCACAAACGTTTGACACTAATTTGGTCGTTTGTGCATCTAAGGTGGTTGCTGAGCGTGAAGTTGGCAACCACTTTTAAATTGTTATTAATTAATAAACGCTTGGGGTTGCTGACTTTGTTTATTCATATCCTTGTAGCACAAACGAAGCACAAACGTTTGACACCAATTTGGTCGTTTGTGCTTCTAAGGTGGTTGCTGAGCGTGAAGTTGGCAACCACTTTTAATTTGTTAATAACTAATGAATACTTGGGGTTGCTGTATATTTTGTAAAAGCACAATTAAGCACTAACGAAGCACAAACGTTTGACACCAATTTGGTCGTTTGTGCTTCATGGTGGTGGCTAACTTCACGGACCTATATATCACTACTTTTACAAAATCATTCCGTTTGATGTAGTTACAGATAAACCCTTTATATTTTTGTGAGGCAGGAGGCTTGAGATATGGAATAAAATTAACTCCGCTCATATATTTTTTATATTAATACTTGGGATCACTCTTACGGAGGCCATACGTGCACCGAGATAATACCCATATTTTTAATATAAACCACAAATTTCACACGGCAGTTAACTTGATAAAGTTACTTGTTTGTCCGCATAGTTCAAAAAAATACCGCAACGGGGCGCATAAAATTTACTTAATCGGAATCCCCTATACTATTTGTTTGTATTGTGCAGACATTTTTACCACAATTGTAACTTTTTCTATCATAACATGTTAAATTGTATCTAGGTATTTATTATTCATAAAATATATTGTATTTAGTTATCATAAATAAAAATTACTTATTTTTACATCTTTTTTACAGCTTTAAATGTTCCCATGAATTAGTAAAGCATACTACCTTTTTAAGGTAAATAGAATTTGCAGGTAAGTACACTTTCTTACATTAGATTTGAACGTTTCACGGTCTGAACCGAAAATGTTGTTTGGGACACGCATATTCTACTTAAAGTTTCGATGGAATTTGTCTGTTATTCAGATATTTTTCGCATTATATTCTGTTCTAATAGATAGCTAATAATTATATTATTTACATCTGTGATTGTAAAAAATCCATGAGAAATAGTTTTTACATCAGATTTCTACGTTTTACGCGGTGTGAAACCAACTGCTTGAATGTTCTCATTGGGATACGTTCTACGTAAAATTACGAGGCCGTTTTGAACTAATACAAATCATTTAACACATTACCATATAGGTACATACATAATACACTAATTAAAAAAAAGAGTCCACAAAGAATAACTGTTACTCACGTAACACATTACATATATTTTAGAAATGTAAATCAAAGTCCTAGTCAAAGTGTAAAGTATTAGTTAACTTTACAAACGTACGTAATTTTACGGAGAATCAATATAAATTGAAAAACAAACGTCACTTCATCTCTGACAGAAGTTATTCAATGTCAAAGTTTCATGATTGACCTTCGCAAACCTATGTTCACGGTACAAATTCCTATTTCAAACATGCTTAATACGAAGTAATTCATTCAAATTTTTATAAACAGTACTTAAAAATTTGTTTTGTGACATTACATATACTAATTTCATCTCAAAACACATTGTGTCCGAAAATCACAAATTCTAGATGTATCCCTAGATCTTAAAAATATTATTTTAAAATTCTATTTGTATTTCATGTTCTATATTACATCATAGACTACGTTTATCTCGCACTAGTTTATCCACTTAAATGCTAACCCGCTTGAGTTAAGCGGGTTAAACGTGGGAGATAAACTCGTTAGTTTAGTACTAAGTGAAGTAACTTAAATAATGGGTTGAGTTAACTAACCTACTTGAAATTTTGCGAGATAAACGATTAAGGCTATGGATTAACCTCAATTTTTTTAACTTGTAAATACTTATTAAAAATATGTATTGCTACACTCAAAACTTCTAAAAACTGTTTGTTTCGAGGTTTGCATCAAAATCATAAGCGTTTTGTTATTATGATTATAGTAAGTTATCCGCATAATTTTATATCTGTCCTTGTTTAACAGCAGTGGATAAACGCTAATTATCCTGTAGTCACTTTAAAACATGCGATATAAACGAGCTGCAGTTAAGAGTTAATTTTAAGACATTAGATTTTTAAGCGGGTTATGTCACTGCGAGATAAACGTAGTCATAATGTAACTAAAATAAATGTTTGCGCAATTTATTTAAGTTTATTTTCATGTATTTCACAATAAGTTATCACCCCAAATATTATTTGTCAAGAACACATTTAATTAAAGTGTACAGTTCGCAGTTCGCGTACTGGAAATGGTATAAACATTTTTGGCGCCACCATTATTTAGTCTCCGAACTATTTTAACGTGACATATTTCAAAAGTAAACGAATATTCTACTACAATACGAGTATTATATTAATTACTATATGTTGAGAATAAGACTATATTATGTATTTAGTGTTCGTCTAATATGGCTGTGTAATATTTAGTAATTTCTTAATAAATTTTAATTTACTCTCCGATAGCGCTGCCATCTGTCGGCAGTGCTATAATAATTCAGGAATAACCTTTTATTTATTAAAATAAATTGATTTTTAACTGTATTTTTACATTTTCTATTATATTACATGTATGTTAATATTATTAAAATAAGTATTTAACAATATGTTCAGATTTGTTTTTATGTAAAATGTCAATGATATGTCAATATTTGTCAAATTGAAAACGACAAATTAAATTTATTGTATTAGATAATATTAACTTATTAAATAGTAATATACCGGGAGTCCCAAGCAAACCTTGACATTTAACATGGGTATAAGTAAACAGTTTTTAGTAAATGAAATGTGTCCGGCATAATATTAACCCATCTATTGAACATGATAATAGTACATTACTTCCTTTACGTTATTTAATATTTATTATTTTATTATCATTGCATAAATCACAGAAAATTATAAATGTCAATAAATATTTGTTTCAATATTTTATTTAGTAATATGAAGGTATTTCCAGTTGTCATTGTGACTGACTGGTTAGCATGGCTGCATGTGTAATATAAGAATAGTTGATGGTTGGTGTTCAGATCTCCATCGAGTTACAACATTTTATTATTATTTTTTATTTGTAAATTAATTACAAATTATATGAAAAACATTATGAGAACACAATATGGATAAATTAGTTAAATAATTACAAATAAATTTCTATCATGATATAATGCTAATTTCATTGGTATTAATCGTCAAAAGCAAGAATTGAAACTATACCACACTTTTTTTTATAAATAGAGTAACAACACAAAACATACACATATTCATTGTATCTCAATCATGTCTCATAAAAATCAAAATAAAATATACATTTTTGATAAATCAATGTTTTGATTATTGTAATCAATATTTGTCATTGTTAAAACTAATTATTCTTATAACATATTGTTATCCATTTCAAGAACTATCTTCTATTTCCAATTACAATAATTTAGAAATAAGCTTTTACTACAAAAAATATTTAAAGTATTTTTTTCTTTTCGTATCAACAATGAGTTCATTGGTTTTATTTTTTGTTTATATCAAATATTCGTGTCAAAATGAATTTCTTAAACGTTAACGATTGAGTGAATATTATAAAAATGTATTGATATAATTCGTAATTAATTCATATTGTAACGTTTTTATTTATATGGGTGAAGTGTAAAACACAGGCAAATATTATTAACTAAAAGAATACGTTTATTAAACGATAAATAATTAAGGATTAAATATTAAAAGATAGGTAATAAAAACAACTAACACTATGATTAAATAATTATAAACACTAAGAATATTATTAAATGCTTAAACAGTACGATTATTTATCTATACAATATTTATATCACTACACTTATTTATATAACTACATTTATTTATGTTAACAACTGGTAAACTGTATATTTATATCACCAAGTTCATCGCTCGTTGCTTATATATATATATCAGACTGTCCCTCCGCTTTCTTTCGGCCGGTATTTATACAGCTTATATAATTCTAGAACCCTTCGAAGCGACAATGACCTGTATACAAAAGAATGAGGTCACGGCGTAATTAACCTCTAGCCGGCGCGTCGCGGGGATTTCAACATCTGGGAAATTCCGGGATTACGTCATCGCTCTAGTACATTCTTTCAGTAGCGGGGCTCGTGTACTATTCTCACAGGGACGCATGTCACACTGCCCCCTCCTTAAGACTGTTTCGTCCCGGAACAGTTCTTGATGACGAAATCTACATGTATTACCCTTGGTACATTTGGAAGTCTTGAAGAAGTGACAGTCGATGGTCCGCTGGAGTTCTTCTTTCTGTTCGTTAGGGTTAAAGCTGCAGACGAGAATTTCAATACCGGTATAGCGGAAGAGGATCTCTAACATGTTCTTAACAACCCTCCAATCCAAACCATCTAGTCCACAGCCTAACTTCCGTACTGCCAACTTCAAAATATTATTCTCTAGCAGATGATCCTTCAAGTCACACAGCGAGCTCCATAGATTGCGATATGACGGCTTCTGGTACGAGCGTGGTTTTGTGACCAGGTAGTAGATATACCGCTGCTGTTCTGTATTGTTATCCCTCAGTCGTAGCGTCTTCCCGACGGATGGACCTGGGTTGGCCAGTTCTTGTAGTCGTCCAAATTTTGTCTTAAAGACTGACGCTATGCCGCGTGACATCTTTAAGTCTTCCGATACGCAGTGACCGAGGGAATAATCTGAGGACACGGTGAACAGGTCTCGATGTTCTTCTGTCGTCACGCCATACCGCGCCTTGTGACCAAAGGAATACTGTTCCATGAAGTCTTCAAAAGTCGGTTCCTGAGCTATGATCCGACGAACCGTTGCTCCATGCTGGTCTTCATTGTTGTCACCGGCGAACGGGGCTAGCCGATTAAAGTGTACTACTCTTGGCTTCCCGGTAGGTGCTTTCCTAATTCTGTATATCACGTCGTTTATTTTCTTAACGACCTCATATGGACCTTCCCAAATTTTTTGTAGCTTTGGTGATAAACCTCGGCGCCTTTGAGGTTTGTAAAGCCACACTAAATCCCTTGGTTGGTATCCACCTTTTTCTGCCTTAATGTCATACTGGTCCTTCATTCGATCGCTGGCAGCTTGAGTGTTTGTGCGGACTTGTTCATGAATGTCGTCCATTCCTCTCCGTAAGTCCGTTACGTTATCTTCTTCGGCCAGATCTTCCCCAGGTTTACTGCCGAACACCAAGTCACATGGCAGGCGCAACTCACGCCCGAATAAGATGTTCGCAGGACTTTGCCCTGTGGTTTCATGCATGGATGAACGATAAGCCATTAAGAACAGATGAAGATGTCGGTCCCAGTCTCTTTGGTGGTTGGAGACTACCTTCGACAAATATCGGTTGATCGTTCTGTTCATGCGTTCAACCATGCCATCGGATTGCGGATGTAATGCAGTTGTCCTCGTTTTATTAATCCCTAATATCTTACAGATATTTTGGAAAACGGCAGACTCAAAATTTCTTCCCTGGTCGGAGTGAAGTTCACGTGGAACCCCGAATCGGCATATACACTCTTTAACTAAAGTTTCGGCGACCGTGGTAGCTACCTGGTTGGGTAATGGGTAGGCTTCAACCCATTTGGTGAAGTAGTCCACGACAACCACGATGTATTTATTTCCGTCTTCACTTTCTGGAAATGGTCCGGCCACGTCAATCGCAATACACTCAAACTGCCAACGTTGTATTGACGCATTGGAGCTTTTCGTCGTCTATGAGACCGTTGCTTCCAGCGCAAACTACACATTTCTTGCACCAGTGTTTAACGTCTTCCTTGCAGTTAACCCAGTAAAATCGCTGGCGCAATTTTTCTAATGTTTTGTTGACTCCAAAATAGCCGTCAGATCTCTTTCAGCACGTCTGGTATTCTATTCTTAGGAATAACCAACTGAGTTCTCTTCTCAATTCCATCGGTATTTTCCACCAAACGCTTTAACAGGTCATCTTCAATCATCATTGAGTCCCATTGCGCCCAGTACGATTTTACACTCTGTGAGTGTGGTGCAACTTCTTCCCATCTTGGTTTTCCCTCTTCTGCTTTCCATTCCAGTATAATTTTCAAATTTGGGTCATTTTCTTGGTCTTCGTGTAGTCCATCGGGCTGCCAATTATCATCGACTACTGTTGTCCTGGCGACAGTAAAATGTTTCTCTTCCAGTCAACTACAATGCTTGCACTCATCTTGGCATGGCCTTCTGGACAATGCGTCGGCATTACGATGGCTGGTACCCGTTCTATGATCGATTTTGAAATCGTATTCCTGTAGTCTTTCAATCCATCTAGCCACCTGACCTTCAGGACTCTTGAATTGTAGCAGCCATTTTAATGCAGCATGGTCAGTTCTAATCAAAAATCTTCTTCCGTACAAATATTTGTAGAAATGTTCCATGGATTTCACGACCGCCAAGAGTTCTTTTCTGGTCACACAGTAATTCCTCTCTGGTTTTGACAAGGTCTTACTTAAGTAGGCAATAACCTTCTCATGCCCATCTTGTATCTGGGAAAGAACGCCACCAATTCCGACGTTGCTGGCATCTGTGTCTAGTACGAATTCTCCTTTAGGTAAAGGATAACTCAAGAAGGGTGCGCTTACCGGAAACAACGTGTCCAAGGTAATGAACTTCTCTTTGAAACAGGTGACCCTTCTTCGGGCTAAGTTTCAGGTTAGCCTTCCTCAATCTCTGGAAAACCTCTTCCAAATTCTTCATGTGGTCCTCGAATGTCTTACCAACCACAATAATATCGTCGAGGTACATACACTAAACAGGTTTTCCAAGATAGCCCAGCCAATACTGTTTCCATAAGTCGTTCAAACGTTGCAGGAGCATTGCAGAGCCCAAACGGCATTACGGTGAATTGCCAGAGTCCTGTACCAATAGTGAAGGCTGTCTTCTTCTTATCTTTTGGATCCAAATCTACTTGCCAGTAACCGCTCTTTAGATCCAAAGTAGAGAAAATCTTTGAGCCAGCCAAAGTGTCTAATGTGTCATCTATTCGAGGTAGCGGGTAGCTATCCTTCTTCGTCACGTTGTTGAGTTGACGATAATCAACGCAAAATCGGGTAGAGCCATCCTTCTTCTTCACTAACACCACTGGTGAAACCCAAGGACTGCTTGAAGGTTCGATTACACCTTCCATCTTCATGTCCTTCTTTCGGCTTCCTCACGCTTCAGTCTTCTTGCTGGTTGGCGGATGGGTCTTGCGTCTCCGGTGTCTATTTTATGGTGAACTACATTAGTTCATCCGTTGGCTTTCTTGTGATATTGGAAAAAATCTTGAAACCTCCCAATTAAATCCTTCGCCTTGGTTCTCTGTTCGGCGGTCAATTCTTCAAACGATGTTGTCAATTTATTAATTAACGTGTCCGTAACTTACTGAGATGTGTTCTCTGTGGCCTTTACAGTTCGAATAATCGACGATACTGCCAAGCATTCTCCTACAATCGTTCCCCTTTTAAGAATAACCGGATAGTTATTTACGTTCATTATCCGAACTGGAATTACCTGGCTGGCTTTGACCAGTGATTTTCCGACAACAACTCCAGTGCCAATTTTGACATCGTCATTCCTGGGCTCAAGCATAACAATGTTTCCCTCACTGAAACTACCATCTAAATGTGCTCCCAGGATAGTTTCACTTCGTTCTGGAAGGATGATGTCTTCGGTCATTAGTACGCGCACAGCTTTGTCATCTCGTGGATTTAATACGAGTGCTTCTTCATTGACCATCATCATTCCCTTCTTCAGGTCAAGCTTAAAACCATGCTTTGTCATTGCGTCCATCCCGAGTATTAATTCATCTTCAACTTCAGCTACCAGTGCACGATGTTTAAAGGAGGTGTTTCCGATAGTGATGATGACATCAACTTCTCCTAATTCGGTAGCTTGTTCTCCCGTCGCTGTGCGCAATCGCCACTTAGTTGGTTGAAGATGCGTCTTGCCGGTTTTCTTTGCCAAGTCGGGTCTAATTATAGTCTTCGTCGCACTCGTATCCAGTAGCATTTTCAGTGGTCTTCTGTTAATAGAGCCATCCACATAGATGCTATGGATTTATGATGCGACATAACTGATGGATTGTGGGGCTTCTAGATTACGGGTCGACAGTTGCCCCTTCGCATCAACCTTTTCCGACTGCTTTTCTTCCTTTGTCGGTTCCGTTTTCTTTGGCATTTTTCTACAAAGTCTTTGCGGATGACCCAGTTCATCTCAGTTCCAACAGCGGATTTTCTTTCTTCCGGTAAACACTTCACTTGCGATTCGTCGCACTGTCTCTTCTAGATCTTCAGAGTTTTCCTGTCTCTCAGCATCCATATTTCGCACTCGCGATTGATTACGTGAAGCTTGTTTGGCAGCTTCATGCTCCAATGCATATGAGAGTGCGTCAATTAAAGTTTTTGGGCGTGCCAATCGTAGTGCTTGTTGAGTTTCGCTGTCTCGAACTCCATAGATGAATGATTGAGTGGCCAGGCACTCCAAAACGCTGTCAGGAGCTGTAGGATGTGCGAGATGAACCAAACGAGCTACGTCAACTTCAAATTCTTGAAGGTTTTCTTTTGAACTCTGATACCGGTTCCTCAGTTGCGTCTGGTACACCTGCTCCAGATGCGCATTTCCATACCACATATCCAATCGCTTGACTAGCTGGTCGTAGTCTTCTTGTTCTTATTCTTTCAGCGTTTGCAGGATGTCGATAGCTTCTCCGCGCAACGAGACAGTCAACGCCGTAGCCTTCTCCTCGGACGTCCAATTATTCGCTTTTGCGGCCGCTTCAAATTGTTTTAAATAATTCGGCCACGAAGACCCCATCAAATTCTGGTGTTTTTATGTGCATTTTTGAAGTAGTATCAGGTTTTACTACCTTTCTTCCTTCTATTAGACTTGGCTTAGCAACTTCGGAATTCGGGATTGACGACGATGTCATTTTAGTGAACTTTTGTTGTATTTCTTCAATCTTCTTGTCATACTCATCTTTTAAATTCTTCAGGTCTTCTTCGGTTTTTCTAGAATTTTCTTCTAATTTTTCTTCTAATTTCTCTTCTAAACTTCTAGAATTATCCTCTAATTTTTGTTCTAATGTTCTAGAATTTTCTTCTAATTTTCATTTTAGTGTTCTAGAAATTTCTTCTGCTTTTCTAGAACTCTCCTCCAATTTTTGTTCTAACGTTCCTGTCAATTCTTCCTTTAATGTTCGAGAATTTTCTTCTAATTTATTTTCTAATGTTCTACAATTTTTTTCTGCCTTTCTAGAACTTTCTATTAATTTTTCTTCTAATGTTCTGGAACTTTCTTCTGATTTTCTAGAACTTTCTGCCATCTCCTGTTTTAATTCTTCTTTTAATGTTCTAGAATTATCTACTATTTTCAGTTTTATTTCTTCTTTTACTTTACCAAATTCGGATAGGTCAAATAAGTAATCGTCAGCATTTTCACCAGCAGCGATTAATGCTTGCCGCAGACGAGATTGTAGAACGCTTTTCAGTCCTGTCGTATCTAATTCTCGTTCTTCATAACCACAATACTTATCTGGATAGTAGAACAGAGCCATAACATCAGGACAACTTCAATTTTTTTTTTTATTATTTTATTTTATCTTATATTATATACACTTGCTGTTTTATAGCCGTATATATAATAGAACCTCTCGTCAGGGTGATGTGAGTGAAAATATCGCATAATAATAATAATAACAATAATAATAATTCCTGCCACCAAACCAGGGATCTATAAACGTAGAATACCCTGGTGGAATCAAAAGGTATAAAACCTTATTCTCCTGAAGAAAGCTGCTTTTAATAGATTCAAAAGGCGCCCTACTGATCACAACCTTATAGCTTTTAAAAGAGCCAGGGCTATGGCCCGTAAAAGTATACTGGAAAGCAAGCGAGCATCCTGGAACGCCTACGTCTCTAGCATTTCATCAGAGACTACCACTAAAGAGTGCTGGGCTCGGATGAAGAGCATCATGAGTAGGGGTTACTGTCCACCTATAACGCACCTGAAATGGGATGAAGAGAACATTACGAGCGATGTTAGCACAATTGCTGAGTTAATTGCAGATCAATTCGAAATTACTAGTAGTTCCTTGAACTATGAACCTGGGTTTTTATCTTCTAAGGTTGAAAGGGAAATAACATTGGATTTTGGTCTAGAAGTCCAAAATGTACTCCCTTATAATGAATCCTTTACCAGGTTAGAACTTGATTCTGCAATTTCTTGTGCTACCTCTTCATCTCCTGGATAGGACAACATCTCGAATGAGATGCTTAAACACCTAACCCCAGCATTTAAAACCTCCTTGCTTTCCATATACAATCATTTATGGCTTGAGGAAAACTACCCTACTATTTGGAAAGAAGCACTTGTTGTGCCAATTCAAAAAGTAGGGAAAGACCCTCTTCTTCCATCAAGCTACAGGCCAATTAGTCTGACATCGTGTCTAGGGAAGCTGTTGGAACGGATGGTCAACAATCGGTTAGTTTGGTGTCTCGAGACTCGTGGTCTTCTAAGCGAGCACCAAGCTGGATTTCGTAAATACCGATCCACTACCGACCAATTAGTGTACCTAGAACACTTCATTCAAAAAGCCTTTATGAATCGTGAGCATTTGGTCGCAGTATTCTTTGATATCGAGAAAGCATATGATATGACCTGGCGATACCATATTCTGCAAAAGTTGTATGAGTGGGGATTTCGGGGTAATTTATCGAATTTTATAAGATCATTTCTTACTGACCGGATATTCAGAGTCAGAATCGGCACTGTTCTATCTTCCAGTAGGATACTGGAGAACGGTGTACCACAGGGCTCTACTCTAAGCGTCACACTTTTTATTATCGCGGTCATTGATCTTATATCCGGCCTCAGCAATACTGTTGGGGTATGCATGTATGTTGATGATTTTACAATTTTTTGCAGCGCAAAGAAAATGGGAGACATCAATCGAACATTGCAGACAGCAATCAATCAGATTGTTTTAAATGCTGCAGGTACCGGATTTAAGTTCTCCCCTGAGAAGACTCAATGTATGCACTTTTGCAGATTGAATCGTCCTCCTTATGGTCCAATGCTTTACTTGAGAAATGAGAATATTAGATGTAGGGACAAGGTTAGATTTCTCGGACTTATTTTTGACCCTAAGCTAACCTGGAAGCCTCACCTAAAACAATTGAAGACCAAATGCTTACTATCTCTAAATTGTATCAAAGTCCTAGCTGGAACTAAATGGGGTGCTGAGCCTAAAACACTCCTTAGAGTGTATCAGGTTCTAGTACTATCCAGGATAGATTATGGCTGCGTTGTGTATGCATCTGCTGCTAGAAGCTCCTTGAAGTTGTTAGATCCATGCCATCACGTAGGCATTAGATATTGCATCGGTGCCTTTCCCACCACCCCAACAGCGAATCTCTGTTGCGAAGCCGGACTAACACCTCTGGAATTTAGACGGAAGAAAATCATAATAGCATATATAAGCAAAATGTAAGCTCAACACAGTCATAAAGACTTTAAAATCCTTTTTGAAGAAAACTACAGGTCACGTGCAAAATCTAAGCCGTTATGTGTTCGGTTTAGAGAACTTTTAAGTCAAATTGAATACCAACTGCCAAAGGTAATACCTATTGGCTTTCTAGAAAACCCACCATGGCTTATTCCTCCAGCTAAGGTTATACTGCATCTTTGCCAGTATGATAAAACTCATTTCCTTCGGTGTTTTCCATTCAGAGGTTTCTAGAATTGGTTGGTATGTACCCTGAAGTAAAATTTATTTTTACGGATGGGTCGAAAACTGACCAAGGTTCCGGCTCGGCAATTGTAGTCAATAACGTTAGCCACTTCTGGTCACTGCATTCTGATGCATCGGTATACACTACTAGGCCTACGCAATTTGGCAGGCATTACTCTATTGTGATCTAGATTTCTTCTCGTCAAAATTCATCATCGCTTGTGACTCCCTCAGCATTTTGACTGCATTGTCTGATCATTCCACAACGGACCCAGTCATTCAGATGATTTTATCAAAGTTGAAACATTTGTCTGACTTGGGGAAAAACATTAAATTTCTGTGGATTCCAAGTCACGTTGGAATAAGAGGGAAAGAGCTAGCGGATGAAGCAGCACCTAATGCTGCTGAAAGAGATACAATAGAAGCACTGGTCATGAAGTATACTGATACTAAGAATGCAGCATACAGGAGAGTGTCCTTGCTGTGACAACAAGATTGGAACCGGGTGGATAATCACCTACACCGAGTCAAACCTTTTATCGGACACACTCATTTACCCCATGATCTGTCTAGACAAGATATTGTAAAAGTCCATCGGCTGCGGTTAGGCCACACTAGCCTCACTCATCGGTACAGATTCACAAGGGAAGATCAGCCTTCCTGTGAGAACTGTCATGTTACTATGACTGTACCGCACATTCTAGTGGAGTGCCCCAGGTTACAGCCGATGAGACAAATTTACAATCTTGGTGACAACATCCAGGAGCTGTTGACAGATCATGGTAAAGTTAAGGCAGTATTGAAATTCCTTAAGGCATGTGACCTGTATCAAGGACTTTGAGATAATTATTCTAAATTACCTATTCATTTATACTATTTAATCCTTTTATTTATTGTCCATTTTTCTTAACAAATTTATTTAACACATTTCTTTATAACGTTAAAGTTTAAATATACACTACTGAAAAAATTATATAAATTTTGAAAACTTACCTTTCTTATACAGGCTAATGACCTTAGCTGTCGATGCATTTACTCGAAATAAATAAATAATAATAATAATAATAATAATAATGACCACGGAAAACTGGTATCAGTGTTGTGTTGCCATTGTGCTCACCCACTGCCCAGCTCCTTCGTCCTGGCTGCGACAGAAGCGCGACTATGAGGGGTACAGCCTGGCTTCGCCGCACCCTCTGGTCCCTCTGTTTCCATCACTCGCCATCCTCCACCTGGTTACTTGGTGAAAACTCGTACAAGGTGTGTACACCGTTACCTCACCCTGAGTACTCGTCTGTAGGCGTACTACACAAAGTCACCCCGACCACCTGGGTGGCTGCCCTAACCATCCTGGCATATCGTCCGCGCCTAGCCTCTCCAGCAATTGCTGAGAGGCAGGTCAATGGTACCCAGGATTCCTGAGGTAGTGAGAAACAAAAGAGCGGAAATAATAATAATAATATTAATAATAATAATAATGATAATAATAATAATAATAATAATAATAATAATAATAATAATAATAATAATAATAATAATAATAATAATAATAATAATAATAATAATAATAATAATAATAATAATAATTACACTGATGTTATTAATCGGGGATTTCCAAATGTCTGTTGTAATATATCAATTTTTAGTACTTGTTGTTTTAGTTGGAAATATCCACACAAACTTTGTAAATGCGTCAATAATCGATAAAATGTACTGATAATTTTTATTTGTTGCTGGCATCGGTTCAAGATGATCAATATGGCAAGTATCTAAAGGTCCTCCACCGTTATCAATTGGATTTAGGAAACATTCTTGTTTTCCCGTCTTAGAATAAACTAGTATGCAAGGCACACAATTATTCATTACATTTTGAATTTTATCGTCGAGTTTCGGTATAAAATATTGTTTTGCAATCATTTCTCTCGTTTTGCGTACACCAAAATGACCATATTCGTGTACTTCCATCTGTAGCTTCTTGGGTATAACAAGAAGATCATATCCGTTTGAATATTTATACAATAAACCATTTTTAAGGCTATATTTCTTATTTCTTCCATTTTTCACATCTTCACATAATTTCGAGATTCCTTCGTTGTTCTCTGGAGCAGATTTGATCTTAGCAATGATTCCTTCTTGTACAATAGTGTAATTGGATTTCTGGATAAAGCATCCGCGTGCTTCATACGCACTCCAGGTCTATGTTCAATTATATAATTAAATTCTTGTAAATATATTGCCTATCTAGCAATACGTGTAGACAGTTCTTGCTTCGACAAGGTTAACTGAAAGGCAGTACAATCAGTTACTATTTTAAAAGGGTTTCCAATAAGGTAGACTCGGAATTTCTTGAACACTGATATAACAGCTAAGGCTTCTAATTCGTAGTTGGTATATTTTTGTTCAGCACTGCTAGTTTTACGGCTGTAATAATAAATAGGATGTTGTTTCTCATCTACTTTATTTCTCTAAAATAATGTAGCTCCCAATGCGAATTTTGAAGCATCAGTGTGAACTTCTGTCTCTGATCCAGGTTGAAAAATATTAAGAACTGGTGTCTCTGGTAAACTGTACTTCAGCGTTTGAAAAGCAATCTTTTCTTCGGTTCCAAATTTGAAAGATTTGTCCTTTTTAAGTAGGTCTGTTAGTGGTTTCTCAAGTAAGGAATAATCTTTTATAAACTTTCGGAAAAATCCTGTTAATCCTAAAAAGCTTTGCACTTGCTTCAGATCTTTGGGTTCAGGATACTTCATTGTGGACACACTTTTTGCTTTATCTGGTCGGATTTGACCTTCCATTATTTCATAAGCTAAATAAGTTATTCTTCTCGTGAGAATTTGGCACTTATTCCAATTAATTTGCAAACCATATGCTTCAGCAACTTCTTTTAATCATATTATAGCTTCGGTTTCATTTGCAGCTAATATTACCACATTATCTAATTAGGTTGCCACTTTATTTTCTTTAATCAAATCTCGGAATATATCGTTTATGAATGTTTGAAAAATTGCTGGGCTGTTGCAAAACCCAAAAGGAGTTCGAATGAATTCATACTGACCGTCACTGGTGACAAATTCCGTATACTTTATAATCTCTTCATCAATTGGGACATGAAAGAATCCATACTTTAGGTCTAAAGTGCTAAAAATTATGGCACCTTGTAATTTGTCAAGCAGCTCTTCAATTAACGGAAGTGGGTAACTATCCTTTACTACTTGTTTATTTAAATTTCTATAGTAAATGCAAATTCGGGTACTTCCATTTTTTTTACTAGTACTATGGGACTACTCCATTCCGACGCACTTAGTTTAACAGTACTTTTTTCTAGCCATTCGGAAATTTGTCTATTTACTTCTGCTTTCTCACTTACTGCTAATCTTCTCGGTGCTTGAAAAATAGGTTTCTCGTCTTTGAGTAATATTTTTGTTTTAATGGAAGTGGATTTCTTCGCTTCAGGTTTGCAATTGTTTAATATTGTTTCTATCTCTTCAGTGTACTTCTCAGGTAACATCCTTTCGCATATTGTTAAATCTTTGTTTTCGTTGTCCAGCATAATATTCATGATGGAATTATATTCTATCTTTTGCACAGTTACACTTTCAGGTCCAATAGTTACAATGGCTTCCTTTAATAATTCAGATCCCATTATACACTCCATTTTCATATCGTTTTTATCCACAATGTGCATTTTCATTTCAAAACTTTAACCATCAATTTCAATATTTGGTTCGAAATAATCTAACGTCTGTACTTCCACTAGTCCAAGTCCTTTTAGAATTTCAGTATCGTTTTTAATTTTTGGTGCCCCTATTCTCAAATATTCATCAACACGGATTAGATTCATACAACTTCCTGTATCAACCAATGCATGAACTTCCTTATCTTCAATCTTGATATTTTATATGTTGGGTGTCCAAGCTGTTGACACATAACATCTTGGTCCTTTACTTAATAATCTCAAATCTTTTTTCTGGTGTCCCATGCGGCCACAGTTGAAACATGTTACTTTCTTCTCATTTTAATTTTCTTTAATATTAACTTGATATCTGGTGTACGCGACGCTTTTTATTTTTCCGTACAATTCAATTTTTTTTCTTGAACTCTGTGAGTGTTTCAGCTCCGTAAAGAATAGCTTTATTCGTTTCTTGATCTTGAATACCATCAATTATATTTTATGTTGGATAATAGCTTCTTTCTCTATCGATGCACGTTTAGCAATAGCGGTCATTTGTAGTACGTATTCCTGGTATGTTTCATCTGATTTCTTCTTCCTTTGCATTACAGTACGATGAACTTCGACGCTGTTTGCAGTTTGCCCAAATTTATTGATGATTTCAGCTTTAAAAATCTTCCATGTAGTAATTACTGCTAAAGAATCTAACCAAATTCTGCCGACTACTCGTAACATGTTCTTAGGGGCTACTAAAGTATTCAACTCATCCCAATTAAATAATTTTCTATTTTCTTCAACCCATTTTTCAACTGAATAGTTCTTGTCACTTGAAAATGTAGGTAAACTATCTTCGACATCTCGTACACTTACAGATGTACCTATTTTGTGGAAAAGAAACGTTTATTTCATGTTCTGCAAGCTCTTTTCCTTTTTTAAAAGCTCGATCTCAAGCTTCAATAACTCTATTTCATACTGATGCAAAATATTTTCTCCAGTCATTTTGAAAAAATAGGTTGCAACGATGTTGTAGTTATACAAAAAAAAAATCGCGTACGCCACTGGCCAAACGTACTCTACACGCCCACGAATTACGCGGCAGCCAATGCGGACTGTTTTTAATTCACAATTCACGCGGGAAACGACGTAGTTTCGCGCCAATATTAATATATATATGTGTGTACAGGGTAATCATGCGAGAATGAACCAGCAAGTACGTGATACCAACTATGAAATTTCAAATGGAACATATTATATTTTTATATTTTTGAAAAGTACATAAAATTTTCTTTACAATGGTAGTAAATTAGTAGTATGTTGTTTATTTGAAAATAATCGCTATCTCGGTTAATAACGGAGATAATAATTTCTGGTTTATTCTCTCGTGATCACCCTGTATATATATATATATATATATATATATATATATATATATATATATATATATATATTCATCACGAACATCGCATAAAACACTATCGGCGGAGCCCTAGGGGAAGCTCGGCGTAGTCGAGTTTTAGTTAGTCCTTATACTAAAAGGCTTAATTCACTATTCTTTAATCACAAGCATCGCATAACATATAGACACGGCTAGAGCTCAAACGGTGCGACCAATTTAAATAAAATTTGCACCAGGTTGTAGGAAATTCTTGTCTTTAGTTGTGACGTGCTTCGCGCAAGGCGATTACAACAACGCACCCTAGCTGGTTTGGTGTGCGGCCGCTAGCCTTTACACAGTGGAGGTGGGAGCGGGTTAAGTTCGGTGATCAATCCCCGAAAGGGGTTGAATGGGCGCCACGTAATTTTTGTCCGGAAAATTACGAAAAGGTTGTAAAATAAAATCTTACCTACCGTGCAGACATAAAATATTGCCTGAAAACGAAAGAAAAGGCTTGTAAAAATAAATACTCCAGAGCTACGAATAATAATATTTAATAAATGTAAATTTAACTTTAAAATATGAAAATGTATAAATAAATGCGACGACACGGATGTACCCGAACCCGACAATACAGCTATATGCCGAATGTTGGCCAACCGATCGACGCAGGGCAAATACAGCCAGATGGTGTTCGAGAACGAATAGTCCGCGACGTAGCGTGAAGTAATATGATAATAAATAGTACTAACAATAATAGTAATACTCTGAAAACAAAAAAAGGAGAATATTGCACTCCAGAATAGAATGCACAAAAAAAAATAAACAAAATTACGATTAAACAAGTTTCAGTCGTCTTCAGTGCGCCAAAAAAAGTTTATAAGAAAAAAAAAAACATATATGAATGTAAAACTTATCTACGGTGGCGGTGAGTAACCAGGAATGGCGGTGGGGATGACCGCAGTCGGTCAGCGGAAGGCGGACGATGGCAAGTAGCGCCACACCAGCTGGAGATGTCCACCCCGTAAGCTAACTATCTCCTGACGATGCCTTCAGCCCGTGGCGAGATGTTGGAAAATGTTACGAACAAAATAATTAAGTCACGAACCACGTACACTTAATTTGATCCCCACGTGGGAACTCCGCGGGAGGTTGATTCACAAAACACCAAAAACCTCCTAACGAAATCCGTAATCCGGCGACTGATCCCCAAATAAGGGTAATATTCCCAACGAATATTTCTACTCGACCGGAATTACTTTTAAGTGATTGCTGACTCGCAACTTAAATTTTCTTCAACACGTTCGCCCGCTTGAAGTTACTTACGACAAGTCCCCGGATCTACTTAAGGCAGGGAAAAATAATTTAAACTCCGGAAAGAGAGAAAGAGGTAACCATAGCCTTGCGCACAACAAATCTACTTAAATAAAACGTGTCACGCTCATAATTTTTAGTATAGGATAGGGGTAATTTAAGGATAGTAGGATGGGATAATAGTTGTATGTTAATGTTTTAAATAAATAAACTAAATTAATACAACAATAAATCCAACCAATTTGAAATCTATTTATTTACCAAACAACTTCAAAATTTACCGCCGCCACACTACGTTGTGAACGTAGCGCTCAGCTTATACGATCACCGCAAAGACAAATCTAATTAAGAAATGTCACCAAATATTAACCTAAAACTGAAACTAGAATAATAAACTGAAAAATAGACTATTTAATTTTGAACAAATGAAGCTACCAAATTTAAAGAAACATTATCATTACGGCATAAAACATTGTTTTTAAGGTCATGAATGGAAACGAAGGAACGGCAGGTATAAAATTAAGGAAATTGGAACAAAGGACCAAATTAGAACGTAACATAGTGCCCTTGCCCTATATCAAAATTCTGTAGGATGCATAGTTTTTGCATAAAAAATTATTAAATGTGTAAAATTGGTACATTCAAACAATGGATCGGAGTTGGCTGTACTCATTTTAAGTGCACAAAGTCAATGAATATTGGGTTATTTTTTTGAATTGAGTAGGCGTGAGTTTTTTTAAGATGAGGATCTAAGGAATTTTGAACGGTTCATATGCAGTTGGAAAATATTGCCAACTATGTAATAATTAAGTAACTATGTAAAAAAAAAACTAATATTCCTAACTAGACCAATGTGAAGTCCTTACATAAATATTGTTAAACATGCCATAAGTAACTAAATAAAAGATAAATATTCCTAACTGCATTAATTTCCATACTGCCAATAAAAATACAGAAAAATTCAAATATAGCTAGATCAGGGGTTCTGAACCAGGGGTCCGTGTACCCCCAAGGGATACGTGAATCCTCTACAGGGGGTACCTAAACCTATATATATATATATATATATATATATATATATATATATATATATATATATATATATATATATATATATATATAAATTATTTTTCATAATACTCATGCAATTTAGACAAATAAAAATCATAACAAATTTTAATATCTAAACTCATAAGCTGTGTGCAATTATATTATTTTTTAGAAAGTATTACCTAGTTGTTTTCAATTTTCGCACTTCCAGTTTTATTTATTTGTCTTTTGCTAGCAGGTAAAGTTATAACCGATATTATTTCCTATATTCATGATTATAATAAATTGTCAAGAAGTAATACGATTCGAAACATCTTATTAATAAATAAATTCTTCAACACGAACCTAAATAATTATTGCGTTGACCACATCAATTATCAAAGAATTATATTATAATTTGTAGTTCATTATTGTTTTTCTTTTTAATTTAAGATATGGTTCTTATTCTTATTATTATTTTTTCATTGTACCTATATTTTTCTTGAATCTTAATCTTTATTTTACTAAGAAAAAAGTTTCACATCAAATGAACAGGGGTACGGGAGGCGTCATAGTGAGGCCAAGGGGTACATTGAATGAAAAAGGTTCAGAATCGCTGAGCTAGATGAAAAGAAGACATGTTGGCAACCTCAAAGAGTTATAAATTTTGCAGCTCGTTTGACTTCTGTTTTGTACATAAAGTTGTCAGAAATATGTCGTGTTTGGTGTTTGCCATGTAGAATTGTCAAAAATTTGACAGCTCCATCGGCTTTTGTTATTTGCGTAAAATTGTCAGAAATATGTCGGGTTTGGTATTAAATGGAATGTTCACTCAAAGGCTACCATGCAGAAGTGTCAAAATTCTGACAGCTCGATCGGCTTTTGCTTTTTGCATAAAGTTGTTAGAAATATGTCGTGTTTGGTATCAAATGAAATCAAATGGATCGACTTTTTTTTTGAAAAAGTTGGGACTGTCTGGTATGTGTCAAAATATTTGAAAAGTTTATTGGATTTGGTTTTTGGCATAAAGATAATTCGTTTGAGGGAAGGGAGAACTTGGGTATGTGAGAAGACTGTTTGCGTTTGCACTTTGAGTTTAAAGCATTCCTAAACGGATTGGATGTACGTGTAGACTATCATAAAACACTATCGGCGGAGCCCTAGGGAAATCTCGGCGTAGCCGAGTTTTCGCTAGTCTAACATACTAAACAGCATACACTTCTATACTACTTATTTGTTTGTATATACAGGTTGGAAACGAACTTTATGTCATAAATTTAAGGGTGAGTAGTGACATGTGTAGATTACGAAACTGAAAGATTTTTTTTAAAATTCGAAAAACGAAAATTCGACTTTTCTTAAGGAAACTTTTTTTTACTGCTGTTTTAATTCATATTTCATTAGAAATATGGTTATCAAAAATACATTCAAAATTAGTTGTATAAGGTATTATTCTTAATAATTAAATTAAATAGCATTTTTAACGAAAATAATTGTGTAATAGATAAAATAATTCAAATGCGTTGCCAGTGGTCCAGTGGTACCCAAAATGTTGGTTTCATGAAAACTACCCTTAAATATGCGAATTTTAAAAAAATTCTTTCTGTTTCGTAATCTACATATGTCATACTACTCACCCTTAAATTTATGACATTAAGTTCGTTTCCACCCTGTATATATATTTTCAACATTCAAAAGTCGGCCACACCTACAGCCCAAACGGTTCAACCGATTTTAATGAATTTTGGTATAGAAATATTACACATTGGGGAATAGGTGCTTTTTATATTTAGAATTTTCAAGCGAGTGATCGCTAGTCCTTATACTAAAAGGTTAGATTCACTATAGGACGGGAAATTTTTGTTCACCGATTCTGATGATAATTGCTTCATATTGGAGAGACAAACTCAACTTAATTTCCTAATTTGGGAAAATTTTCTGTACGATGCATAGTTTTTGCATAAAATTATTAAATGTGGAAAATTGGTACATTGAAACAATCGATCGAAGTAGGCTGAAATCTTGGTTTACGTAGAAAATCAATAAAAAATTGCCTTATTTTTTGAATTGAGTGAATTTTTTTCAGATGAAGATCTGTAACGTGCTTCGCGCAATGCGATTTATTACATAACGCACCCTAGTTGTTTCGGTGTGCGGCCGCTAGCCTTTACACAGTGGAGGTGGGAGCGGGTTAAGTTCGGTGATCAACCCCCGAAAGGGGTTGAATGGGCGCCACGTAATTTTTAACGGCAAAATTACGAAAACGAATAAATAGATCGTTACCTACCGTTAATATGAAATATTGTCTGAAAACGGAAGAAAGGCTTGTACAAAATAAAAAGAATACTCCAGAGCTAAGAATAATAATACTTTAATGAATGTAAATTTTAAGTTAAAAATATGAAAATGTATATATAAAAAAAATAAATAAATAACTATGAACAGAAGGTGACGACGCGGATATATCCGACCCGATAGTACAATTATACGTCGAATGTTGGCCAACCGACAACGCAGGGCAAGTACAGCCAGTTGAATATACGAGGACGAATAGTCCGCGACGTATCGTAGTACAAAGTACAACAGTGCCGAATTCTGTGCCAGGCACAATATAAAAAAAACCAAAAGCAACACAAAGTTGCACACTGGATTAAAGCAATCCAATAATAAATATAACACTAATAATAATATAAATGAAAAATCCAAAAATAATATTGCACTCCAAAAGTGAGTGCAAAATAAAAGTGAACGAAGCTAAGGTTAAACCAATTTTCAGGCACTCCAAAAGTTAAATGCACAATAAAAATGAACAAAAATTAAAGTTAACAAGTTTTCCAACGTCTTCAGTGCCTCAAATGAAAGTTGTTAAAAAAATATAAAAGATGTCTGTACGACTTATCTCTAGTGGCGGTAGGTAGCCAGGAATGGTGGTGGGGATGACTGCAGTCAGTCAGCGGAATGCGGACGATGCCAGGCAGCGTCACACCAGCTGGAGATGTCCACCCCGTAATCTAACTGTCCCCCGACGATGCCTTCAGCCCGTGGCGAGATGTTGGAAGATGTTACGAACAAAAGAAAAAAAAGGTCGCGAACCACTAACACTTAAATTGATCCCCACGTGGGAACTCCGCGGGAGGTTGATTCACAAATCACCAAAAACCTCCTAACGAAATACGTAATCCGGCGATTGATCCCCAAATAAGGGTAATATTCCCTACGAATATTTTACACTCGACCGGAATTACTTTAAGTCATTCTGACCCGCAACTCAAATTTTCTTCCACACGTTCGCCCGCTTGAAGTTACTTACGATAAGTCCCCGGATCTTACTTAAGGCAGGGAAAAATAATTTAAATTCCGGAAAGAGAGAAAGAGGGTAACCATAGCCTTGCGCACAACAAATCTACTTAAATAAAACGTGTTACGCTCATAATTTTTAGTATAGGATAGGGGTAATTTAAGGATAGTAGGATGGGATAATAGTTGTATGTTAATGTTTTAAATAAATAAACTAAATTAATACAAAAATAAATCCAACCAATTTAAGTCTATTTATTTACCAGTCAAATTCAAAATTTACCGCCGCTACACTACGTTGTGAACGTAGCGCTCAGCTTATACGATCACCGCAAAGATAAATCTAATTAAGAAATGTCACCAAAAATTAACCTAAAACTGAAACTAGAATAATAAACTGCGAAATAGACTATTTAATTTTGACAAATGAAGCTACCAAATTTAAAGAAACATTAAGTAAGTGAATTTAATAGAACTATGAAGTATAAATAATATCATTACGGCATAAAATATTGTTTTTCAGGTCATGAATGGAAACGAAGGAACGGCAGGTATAAAATTAAGGAAATTGGAACAAAGGACCAAATTAGAACGTAACAAATCCCTCCCCAACTCCCGTGAGGGAAAATTCCTAAAATTTTTCCTCAATACAAAACCAAATAAACAAAACAAACTACAAATCATTATCGGAAACTTTGTCGTCATCATCATCATCAATAGGACCTGGTTTTAAGTCCTTTACATGCCATATGCCACGCTCTCTACCACTTTCATCTTCTAGCTCATAAGTGACAGACGAAATCTTTTTACGTACTTTAAACGGTCCTACGTATTTAGCCGCTAACTTGCTTGCAAAATTATCTGCTGCGTTAGACAATTTAAAGTTTCTACGCCAAACCTGCTGCCCTTCGTGATAAAAAATCGGTCTTCGACGAAGATTATACCGCGTCCTGGCTTGAGCCTGCGCATGATCCAGCCGTTTACGCACCTCTGCGTAAATTTTCACGAACCGCGCTGGTCGCTGCTCGCGCACATCTTCACGGTCAAAATGGAGATCACCATTGTTGTCTATAGCGTCCACTTGATAATCTCGACCACTCAGTATCTGCTCGCGCCCAAAGTTCACGAAGTACGGCGTGAGACCAGTGGCTTCATGAACTAAAGTACGAATGGCACAAGTAACGGAGGGTAAGTAATGATACCACTGTTGTTGATGGTCTTTAATGTATGAAGATAACATCGTTTTTATCACTCTGTTTACCCTTTCTGTGGGATTGTTTTGTGGATGATAGAGCGCATTAAAGAGAAGAGTGGCGTCGTATTTCGCACAAACATTGCGAAATTCCGAACTGCGAAACTGAACTCCGTTGTCGCAGACGATATATTGTGGCGCACCAAATAATAAGAAAACATGTTCCTCCATGAAGCCAGATATTGTCTGGGCTGTCGCCGTTCGAAGAGGAAATGTAAGCACAAATTTGCTAAAATAGTCACACACAACTAAAATATATCTGTACCCTTTTGTAGATGGTGGCAGTGGCCCCATTAAGTCTGTACTGATGAGTTGGAATGGACGAAATACCCGCGGCCGAGTACCCATTAAACCTGGTGGACTTTTCTGCACCACCTTTTGCTCAGCGCATACAATACATCTATTAACGTACGTCACCACGTCAGCCTTCATTTTAGTCCAATAGTACTTCTGTTTCAATTTATTGTAGGTTTTAGTGATGCCAGGATGTCCCGATGTTGGCGAATCATGCATTTGCTTCATGACTTCCTTGCGCTGGTCTTTGGGAATTACTCGTTTCCAAGAGAACTCTTCATCAGTAAGATCAGGATGTCGAGGTCGAACATGCTTGTATAAGATATCGCCGTGTATTTTCCAGGTAGAAAATTTTCGCGACTTACTTTCTATGACTTTTTGTTTCATTTTCAAGTACCATTTATCGGTTGTAGGAATCTGAGCAGCACTAAATGAAATTGTCTCGATTTTCGGCACAGAACGCGAAAGACAGTCTGGGACTACATGATCTTTCCCTTTCCTGTGTACGATCTCAAAATCGTACTGCTGGAGCTTAACAGCCCAACGGCATAATCTACCAGAGGGATCTTTTAGATGGATGAGCCACGTCAATGAGGCATGGTCTGTGACGACTGTGAAACACGAACCCTCTAAATAGGGGCGAAGTTTTTGTATTGCCCATACAACTGAAAGGCATTCCCGCTCAGTGGTGGAATAGTTGCGTTCATGTTTAGTCAATGACCGGCTCAAAAAACATATGACGCGTTCACCGTCCGAATCTTCTTGCGTCAGTACCGCGCCTAAGCCATAACCACTCGCGTCGGTTTGAACCACAAAGGGCTTCGAAAAATCAGGGCAATTCAAAACCGGAGCAGAGATCAGACATTCTTTCAGCCTCTGAAATGCTTCTTGACACTCTTCCGTCCAATGCCACTTCCGATTTTTCTTCAACAAATTTGTGAGTGGAGCACTGATGGTGGCAAAATCCTGAACAAACCTACGATACCAGGACGCCATGCCCAAGAAACTGCGTACGTCAGCCACACTATTTGGCGTCGATATCCCCAATATAGCATTTACCTTGTCAGGATCAACCCTCAACCCACGCTTATCTACAACATACCCCAGGTAACGTAGTTCTGACCTGAAAAATTGACATTTGTCTTGATTCAGGGTCAAACCCGCCGCAAAAAGTCTATCAAAAATCGTCTGTAAAATTTCTAGATGCTGCTCGAAACTTTCGGAGATGACGATTACGTCATCCAGATAAACAAAGACGAAAGGCTCAAGATCAGCCTGCAACACCTCGTCAATTAAACGCTGCCAGGTGGCTGGGGCATTTGTGAACCCAAATGGCATCCGCTTAAACTGAAACAGTCCACGTCCTGGAATTGTGAACGCCGTGAACTCTCGACTACACGAACTCATCGGAATTTGCCAGTAAGCTGATTTTATGTCCAATGAACTTAAGTACTTGGCACCTCTTAATCTATCTAAAATTCCAGAAACGTAAGGAATTGGATACGCATCCTTTTTTGTGACTTTATTAAGCCTCCGGAAGTCTACGCAAAAACGGTAGCCGCCATCTTTCTTCGGCACCATCAAGATAGGTGAACTCCAAGAACTTGAGGAAGGCTCAATAATATCCTCAGCTAACATCTTCTTCAGTTCAGCATCGATATGTTGCTGAATCGCTGGTGAAACTGGGTAATAGCGCTGCTTGACCGGTTCCGATTCCGCAATTATTTTATGTTGTACTCTTGATGTACATCCAAGTTTTCTTGGCATACGTTCCCAATTTTTGTCCAACATAGTCTGTAGTTGTAGTTTCTGTTCGTCTGTTAAGTCTGATGTCATTGTATCCTGTACATTTAATGTCGCCAATCCCGTAAAATTCCAAACATCCCTTCTTAAATCAGGTACAATCCCCATTGTGCACCAAAAATCCATCCCTAAGATAATACTGCTGGTGACATCCGGAACGACTAAAAATTTAATCAATTTAATTTTGTCCATGAGAAGAACGGGAACAGTAATCGAACCCAAACTCACACATTCTTTTCCGTCTGCAACCGTGCAACCGGGTGCATCCGATTTATCCAAATATAAATCCATCCCTTTTAGCATCTCCCAACCTTCCCTACCAATAATGGACCTAGTGGCTCCCGAATCCAAGAGCCCTAAAATCTTACAACCAAAGATTGAGATCTCCAAATAAGGACGCTGATCTTGACCTAAGTGTGAGATAATAAAGTTAACTATCGCCAAGTTCTTTTCATTCTCCAGGTGTGTGGCCGCCAGAAAGGAGGGTGAAGACACGACACGACCCTTTAGTGTCCCCCCCGCGCGTTTCCCGAGCACTTGGGACACGAGTTGACTGTCACGTCTGCCTTCCCACATCGAAAACAGTGTTTACGTTTCTCTTTCTTGCAGTCCCGCGCTATATGACCCTTTTCGTGACAGTTCCAGCAAGTTAATTTTCCTCCGGATTTAGAGGAGGTGGAAGCGTCTGCAGCATTAACCGACGTTGTTTTAGCGCGACCATGGTAAGCTAAATCAGATTCAAGTAAATTTTTCTTACTTGATGGAGGGGGTTGAAATTTTTCTGCCATGAGCCGATTTTTTTCAAGTTGTTTACAAACAGTTTGTAGCTGTTCAACAGTGGTGATTTCTGTTAATCCAATTCCCCGAATATAATAGGGTAATACATTCCTGCGCAACACCTGTAACTTCGCTTCTTCCGTAGGTGGTTTCGGCATTCGTTTAAACAAATTTATCATACTCGCCATATAAGCACCTACCGTTTCATCCGCACCTTGTGTCCGTGACCGAATTTCATCCCACAACGCCATTTCATAATCAAATGGCTCGTATTCATCTTTCAACAGCCTGACGAAATCATCCCATGATTTTATTTTTGAACGCGCTGAACGATACCACGTTAATGCCTGTCCTCGCAGCAGCTCTATCGCAGAATCACACAATTCCGACTCGGAAACGTTACGCGAAATACGGTAATCATTCACCCTTTCCAAAAATGCATTGACACTAAGCTCGTGTACATTGCCATCGAACTTGATATCCCAGTGCACTACCGGAATCTGTTTCCTCCTTACAGCAGGTGGTGTAGTTTTTTTATTGACTGTAGATTCTACTTTCGCTTCTGCTTGTCTCTGACGTTCCTCTTGTTCGTCATTTTTCTGAAGCAGTCTATCTTCTTCAGCCCTAATCCTATCGTTCAGTGTTTTTACCGATGTTTTAATGTCTTCGTCATTGCTCTCGATTCTCGCTAATCGGGAAATGACATGTTGAATTTTAGTGCAGATTTTCTGAAATTCGTAACTTGAACCCAATCCAGAAAAATTGTCAATAAGCTCCTGGATTTGCACAATTTTTGCTGAACAAATATCTATTTCGGTAGATGAGTCTAATTCATTGACAGGATTGTTAACGATCTGCCCTACTTCCTCCTTCCTTAATTTTTTTGCCAACTCCTGTCTCATAGCCTGTACCGTTAATGTATTTGTTCCGCGAATTCCCCGCACGACCAATTCGTACTCCAATTCATCCCTACTCAACCTTGAAGTTTCCATACCGACGGAAAATGGCAAAAATATACAAAAAAAAAATCCTGTTAATGTAACAAGGAACAAACAAATATGTACCAATAAAGGTACAACCAACAATAAAACTATATGAAATTTAAAGCCTAATTATTTTTTTTTTTTTTTTTTTTTTTTTTTCAGAAGTTCCCCAAAATCTAAATCCCGACCACAAAATATAACAGTATAATCAGCTAACCATACGGTCCTAAACAAACGATTTGGCCCTTAACAATGAAAGTCGCGTTTTGATACAACGAACCCCAAAAAAAAGCTAAATGGCCTCTAACAACGATATGGCCCCCTAACGTTTATGGCCCCCTAACAACGATCAAGGCCCCCTAACGTTTATGGCCCCACGTTGGGCGCCAAAATTTGTAACGTGCTTCGCGCAATGCGATTTATTACATAACGCACCCTAGTTGTTTCGGTGTGCGGCCGCTAGCCTTTACACAGTGGAGGTGGGAGCGGGTTAAGTTCGGTGATCAACCCCCGAAAGGGGTTGAATGGGCGCCACGTAATTTTTAACGGCAAAATTACGAAAACGAATAAATAGATCGTTACCTACCGTTAATATGAAATATTGTCTGAAAACGGAAGAAAGGCGTGTACAAAATAAAAAGAATACTCCAGAGCTAAGAATAATAATACTTTAATGAATGTAAATTTTAAGTTAAAAATATGAAAATGTATATATAAAAAAAATAAATAAATAACTATGAACAGAAGGTGACGACGCGGATATATCCGACCCGATAGTACAATTATACGTCGAATGTTGGCCAACCGACAACGCAGGGCAAGTACAGCCAGTTGAATATACGAGGACGAATAGTCCGCGACGTATCGTAGTACAAAGTACAACAGTGCCGAATTCTGTGCCAGGCACAATATAAAAAAAACCAAAAGCAACACAAAGTTGCACACTGGATTAAAGCAATCCAATAATAAATATAACACTAATAATAATATAAATGAAAAATCCAAAAATAATATTGCACTCCAAAAGTGAGTGCAAAATAAAAGTGAACGAAGCTAAGGTTAAACCAATTTTCAGGCACTCCAAAAGTTAAATGCACAATAAAAATGAACAAAAATTAAAGTTAACAAGTTTTCCAACGTCTTCAGTGCCTCAAATGAAAGTTGTTAAAAAAATATAAAAGATGTCTGTACGACTTATCTCTAGTGGCGGTAGGTAGCCAGGAATGGTGGTGGGGATGACTGCAGTCAGTCAGCGGAATGCGGACGATGCCAGGCAGCGTCACACCAGCTGGAGATGTCCACCCCGTAATCTAACTGTCCCCCGACGATGCCTTCAGCCCGTGGCGAGATGTTGGAAGATGTTACGAACAAAAGAAAAAAAAGGTCGCGAACCACTAACACTTAAATTGATCCCCACGTGGGAACTCCGCGGGAGGTTGATTCACAAATCACCAAAAACCTCCTAACGAAATACGTAATCCGGCGATTGATCCCCAAATAAGGGTAATATTCCCTACGAATATTTTACACTCGACCGGAATTACTTTAAGTCATTCTGACCCGCAACTCAAATTTTCTTCCACACGTTCGCCCGCTTGAAGTTACTTACGATAAGTCCCCGGATCTTACTTAAGGCAGGGAAAAATAATTTAAATTCCGGAAAGAGAGAAAGAGGGTAACCATAGCCTTGCGCACAACAAATCTACTTAAATAAAACGTGTTACGCTCATAATTTTTAGTATAGGATAGGGGTAATTTAAGGATAGTAGGATGGGATAATAGTTGTATGTTAATGTTTTAAATAAATAAACTAAATTAATACAAAAATAAATCCAACCAATTTAAGTCTATTTATTTACCAGTCAAATTCAAAATTTACCGCCGCTACACTACGTTGTGAACGTAGCGCTCAGCTTATACGATCACCGCAAAGATAAATCTAATTAAGAAATGTCACCAAAAATTAACCTAAAACTGAAACTAGAATAATAAACTGCGAAATAGACTATTTAATTTTGACAAATGAAGCTACCAAATTTAAAGAAACATTAAGTAAGTGAATTTAATAGAACTATGAAGTATAAATAATATCATTACGGCATAAAATATTGTTTTTCAGGTCATGAATGGAAACGAAGGAACGGCAGGTATAAAATTAAGGAAATTGGAACAAAGGACCAAATTAGAACGTAACAGATCATATAATCATAACACTTGGAAAGTGTTGCCAAATATGTCATAATTTAGTAAATACTTAAAAAAAAAAACTAATATTCCTAACTAGACCAATGTGAAGCCCGTGCACAAATGATGCCAAACATGCCATAAGTAACTAAATAAAAAAAAATCCTAACTGCATTAATGTCCATTCATTTCCATACTGCCATAAAAATACAGTAAAATTCAAATATAGCTAGATGAAAAAAAGACATGTTGGCAACCTCAAAAAGTTAAAAAAAATACAGCTCTCTTGGCTTTTCTTTTGTACATAAAGTTGTTAGAAATATGTCGTGTTTGGTATTATATGAAATGTTTTCTCAACAGCTGGCAGGTAGAAATGTCAAAAATTTGGCAACTCGATCGGCTTTTGTTTTCTGCATAATATTGTCAGAAATATGTCGTGTTCAAATGAAATGTATTCTCAATAGCTGCCAAGCAGAATTGTCAAAATTTTGAAAGCTCGATCGGCTTTTGTTTTTTGCATAAAGTTGTTAGTAATATGTCGTGTTTGGTATCAAATAAAATGTTTTCTGAAGGACAAACTGGTAGAAATGTGAAAAGTTTGACAACTTGACCGGCTTCTGTTTTTTTTTGTATAATATTCTCAGAAATATGTCGTGTTTGGTATCAAATGAAATGTTTTCTCAATGGCTGACAGATATAAATGTCAAAAATTTGACAACTCGATCGGCTTTGGTTTTTTTGCATAACATTTTCTGAAATATGTCGTGGTTGGTATTAAATGAAAAATCTTGTTGATCAGTGTCAGAACTTTGACAGGTCGATCGGATTTTGTTTTTTTGCGTAAAGTTTTAAAAATGTGTCGTGTTTGGTCTCAAATGAAATGCCTTCTGAAGGGTATTATCAATACAGCCTAAAATTATAATGTTATATAGTATTAGTTAATAGATATATAATAAATAGAATATACCGTCATTAAAAGGAACGAAGAATCTGGAGATTCATTAATAAATTTTGCAATTTAATCATTATCGAACACTTGATTTTTTAGGTTTCTGATTTTCTGTTTCTCGTTTTATGAATGCAATAAGTTTTGTAAATTTTGATACATCAATATTATTATAAATTATTAAACAAGCTATTAGCATTGAATGAACTGACCATAATGATTTCTTACTTTTTGACGATATGGATTGAAAGTAAGCTAATAAACAATTCTCCGACTAACTTCGAATACTCTTCGATTCGCACCATTTCATAAATGTAGAATAAACCAAATGGTATCTGGATTTAGATTTTTCTAATAATAAATTTTTAATTGCTATATTTGCAACTTCCCGAATTTCGGAAGGCGTACAAGAAATATCAGAATCAAAATTTTTGACAACTTTTAATTCTGAAAAAATATGCAAACAATTATGGTTCCGAAATCAACAATTTACTCAACAACCGTTGCTATAAAATTGCTGCTGTGATATTTACTTGTATATTTGCAAATTTTGTACAATTATCTTGACATTTATATTCTATTAATAATGATTCTGTTCGTTACAAAAAGTATTGTACAAACTTCTTGCGGGAAAACGTCATCCACGCATTCGCGCAAATGAATCCCTGGCTCGCAAGCTCGCTCGTGCCTCAAATAAGCGCTCATGCGGGATAAGTGTCTTCCCGCACTTAGTATGTAAATAACTATTATAAAATCAATTACGTCGTTTTCAAAACTATTTTGGGATAATTGAAGGGTAATTCTCATTTTGTCTTCGTGTAATTTTGTCACTTTTAGTTTTGCTCAGCTGCAATGACTTCGCTTATTATTATCTGATTTTTTCCTACGTTTACGGGTGATTCGATAATTGAGATACCAACTTTGGGGTTTTCAGGATTAGAGTGTATTGTGTCGCCTGAATCTGATTCGTGTGGTTCATCATCGAGTTCTGCTATCATAGATTGTGTTTCATGGTTATTAGTAAAATTTTCATCAAAATTTTGTATATACCATTCGGAGGGATTTTCTGTATCGGGATTTACGGTATTTACATTTACTTCAATTCGTCATACGGCATTCGCATTTTTATTTAAAGATCCTTTTTTATAAATAACTTCGAAATCATACGCCTCCAATTTAAGTCTCCATCTAACTAATTTTGAATTTGGTTCCTTTAACGAAAATAACCATTGTAATGGTTTATAATCGGTCTCAATTTTGAATTTCCTGCCAAGTAGATAGTGACGAAAATATTTTGATGTCCATACCATTGCCAAAAGTTATTTTTCAGTGGTAGTGTAATTTTGTGCTGATTGGTTCAAAGTCCTGCTCGAATATGCGCAGGGCCGGCGCGTCAAAATATGCCGCCTAAGGCGAATACAACTTTTACCTTAGAGGACGAACGTCCTCCACTGGCAACGGTAATAGGTAAAGTGAGTAATATTCTTAAGCAAACAATAATATTAGGAAAATTTTCAGATAAATTATTTCTTTCTCTATAATTCACTGTATCCAGCAGTGTCATACCTGTTGTTAATATATTTCGCACAATTTGTAATTCGTTAGACAAATTTAAAGGTTCTATATCGTCTGTTAGGTACATGAGCAAAAATTCGCTGCTACAAAAATATGCCGCCCTAAAAATATGGCGCCGTAAGGCGATCGCCTGTCCGACCAGGCGCACGTGCCGGCCCTGAATATGCGATGGGTAGGTCTGAGCTGATCGTTCCTTGTGATAAAACTGCGCCTAATGCAAAGTTGCTAACGTCAGTAGTTAAAATAAAATATTTTGAGTAATCTTTGCGGTAATAACCAAGAAGGCTAAGGAATGCTTTAATTTCTGTAGTTGTTTGAAGAATAGGGTAATTTTTTACTGCTTTAATTTTATCTGGGTTTGGTTTGAGGCCATGGGAGTGACAACATGTCCCAAATAAGCAACTTCTTTTTGACAGAATTATGATTTATCTAATTGCATCTTGAGGTTTGCCTCTTTTAAACGATCGAAAACAGCTCTTAAACTCTGAATGTGTTCTTGAAGGCTAGTACTGAATATTCAAATATCGACCAAAATATACTACACAAATTTCATTTACATAATTTTTTAAAACACTGTCCATCACACTCTGGAACGTAGCGGGTGCGTTTTTTAATCCAAATGGCATTCGAAGGAACCCTAAGTGGTTATTTTCGGTATTGAATGCTGTTTTTTCGATATCTGTTTTATCCATTTCGATTTGGTGGTATCCGGATTCAAGGTCTAGCGTGGTAAAATATTGGCATCTGCCAAGTTTGTCTAATAATGAGGAAATGTTTGGAGTCGGGTATTTGTCATTAATTGTTTTTTCATTAAGTTTTCTATAATCTATTACTATCCTCCATTTTTTCTTGCCCGACGCATCTAGTTTTTTTGGTACAATCCACATGGGTAATGACCATGGGGATTGTGATGGCCTAATTATTCTGTCATTTAACATTTTATTAATTTGGTCTTGGATTTCTTTCCTGTGAACTTCGGGATATCTATATGTTTTTGAATAATTCGGAATTTCGTCGGTGGTTCTAATTTTGTATTTAATTTCATTTGTGAAGGTTAGTTGTTTATTCTCAATATGAAATGTACCTGTGAATTCTTTTGTTAATTTAATAATTTGCGGCTTTTTCTTCCGAGTTCATGTGTGCCGTACGAATTTTGGAAGTATCAAATGAATGGTTGGAATTTGGTTTTCAAAATTATAATTGTTTAATTCGAAATGTACTAGTGGTGTGTGAGTATTTTATCTGTTAAGTTAATATTGCATTCTTAGTCGCTCAGATTCGATATTGGGTTATATGTTGTGTGGTTTTCGATTTTGGCAATTCCTTCAGGTATAATTAAATTATCAATTTTTGTTTCTGGAATAAAAACTTCACCGTTTTCTATTTTATTAATTTCGAGTTTTGTTATATGGTCTGTCCTGGCTGGGATAGTCATGTAGTGTTGCCTCGGCGTTACCTTATGATAATGAATTTTGATCTCATGTGACGGTGTTATAATTCTATTTCATGTAAGGTCAATAACTGCTTCTAAACTTTTTAGATTATCTACCTGGAATATCGAAATATTTATGAAAATCGAACATGCAATATTTTAATAACAAATTTTGATTTTTGAATAATTTAGATGAGAGTATAATTACACTGCAATTTTCGGTAGATGTTCCATGATCTGTTGTGATAGTAAAGTAATCGGTTTGTATTTTATTAGGGTAAAATTTTTCCGCGATGTTTAGCTTTATAAACGAACGAGTGCTGCCTGTGTCAATTAATACCTTTAAGTTGTTTTCTGGAAAAATCATAAAAGGGAGTTTGCTCTGATTGTGGCTTAAATTTAGTGATTCTATTATTGCTCCGAGGCTTCTAACTCTAAAAAAATATTTTCATAGAGTCGGGGTTCGTTATATTCTACCTCGTTTTCCGGTTCGTAGACTACAATGTTATTGTCGTCTGTGCTCTGCTCGTCGTATGTTTCCGTATTGTATAATTCCTCATCTGTGAAGTTTGGTATTTGTTGTAAGAATTGTTGTGTTCTATACTATGGTGGTATGTATTGTTAGGGTCTTTGTTGGTTGTAAGATGTACTAGCTCTTGGGGTGAAGGATTGTCTAGTGCTGACACTCACATAGGAGTTGGTTTTGGTAATGGTTTTTGTGGATTAGGTTTAAAAACATTTGATCTGGGTTGATTATTATTATTGTACTTTTGTACAGCTATTGTATTGTTGGGTGTTGGTCTGTATGAATACATGAGCGGTGATGGGGAGGTATTTGTAAAATTTCTTTGTGGTGTTTGTTGCAATTGTCTGATATTGTTGTGTGGAATGTGTTTTGGTTTTATGTGATTTGTTAATTGTGTGTGCGAGTGAGTGTCTAATTGAAAATCGTTCGTCAGCAAATTGAGCGCTGAACTCATTTCTTCCGGTTTCTTTGTACGCATTAGTGTTCCTAGTGGCCCATTGAGTCCGCGTAAAAGAATTCGGACAGCGTATTTTTGGAAATACCCAATTAAAACTTTTTGTTCTTCTGCCTTAATTTGGGTCGTAAAGTATGAGACTTGTAAATTTAAGAGTTCCTGAACTCTATTAAAATATTCAAATGCTGATTCATTGGTTAGTTTCAATTCTGTTAGTTCTATATTTAAAGTGAAACAATCACGTTTATCAGCGTATGTGTTGAGTAATGCTTAATTCTCCCTAATTTGAGACAATGCAACTCGCTATATTGATTGCAGAATCATCTTTAATTTTTTATAAAATACTAGACATTTAGTATTCGTTTTGGAAATCAGTTTTGTCTATACTGTTATAAAATTTGTTTACTAGTTTTTCACAAATTTCTATAAATTTTGATAGTAATTTGTTATCGCCTGTGACATCAGGGATCATTTCAAGGTATTCTCTTTTAAGAACGGGGGTAGCCATTTCGTTTATATTTAAAGAATTGATTTCGTTAATAATGTTTTCTATAGAAATGTTATTAGTTTGGATAGGGATTGGTGAGTTACAGGGGGTGATTTCTGAACTTATATCAATGTAATCTAAGTCTGATTCTTGATTGAAATCTCTGAGTGACATATGTACTTACAGAATAACAACCAGATTGTCCATCTGTCGCTTTGATGTATTCGCTGAGGAGGGATGGAACGTCTTCAAGTTCTGTGTGCAGCAGTACTTGGAGGTCTTCTCTGGGTTGCGATGTCCACTCGCTGTGTGGATATCGATCTTGACGTTGCCTGGAACGTTTCCGTTTCTTGAACGTGGGTCACTTAATAAATCGCTGACATGAACCGATATTAGCAATTAATATCGTTTAAGTATCCTGCAGCGACTGCGCCAGTTATGTAAACAATTATTAGTTTACTCAAAAAAATATATATTAATTGAAACGGAATTACAGGTTTCAGAAACAAAATGAATGTAATATCAGAAATATAAATTTGCTGTTTTAAGACTTGTCGGTAACTAACTCGAAGTTTACATTTTTCTACTGTATATAATTTTATGCTACATCTACATAGTCAGAAATTGGAGAATGCTAGATTTACAGTTTTAGTGGAAAGACGGATGTGTAACATATATATATATTCATCACGAGCATCGCATAAAATTTAGACACAGGTAGAGCCCAAACGGTACGACCGATTTTAATGAAATTTGCACCAGGTTGTATTAATTTTTTTTAATATTTTTGACAGTTCATATGCACTTGGAATGTGTTTCCAAATGTTCCATAAGTAACTAAATAAGAAAACAAATATTCCTAACTTGACTAATGTCACGACACATTTGATATATCAATTAGAATCTTTAAATGGATTTTTTTTAAATAAGAAAATATTAGAAAGATTTATCATTTAAATGAATTACAGTCATGAGAAAGTAGACTAGATTTGTTGTAAGTATTCAAAACATGAAATATTTGAGTAATTTTACATTTACTGTTCAGGTTAAGTGTTTAGTAGTCTATACGTACGTATAATTATTCATGTTTGCATATATTTTAGATGTATTCAAAGAAATGGACAAAATAATGCAATTTTCGTAAGAAGTTAGGTTAGGTTAGCTAAAAGACGAAGCAAGGCAATAATATGAAATTACAATAATCCGTGTTGATTACAACAGTTACGTGTTGTGTTATAGTCTAATTATAGAATAATTACATGTATTTTATATTTATTTGCTCCATTTAAGTGATAATTAATTAATATTAAAACTTTAACCTCATAAGTGTGTGTGATTTCTTCCAAACTGTTGAATGGGATTGGAACAATGAACAATTGGAGTTTCAATTATAAATACTAAAAAATAATGTTGTAGCTATATATATATATATATATATATATATATATATATATATATATATATATATATATATATATAATATGATTAAATATAAAAGGTAATTATTCATTTTTATGTGTTTGTTTACGTAGAAAGGTCTAAAATTTGTTATTATGTTTCAGTTTCAGGATAAAAAGGTCATTTCCATTTCAACAATTAGTAGATCGTTCCGTCTAGGAAAACCCTCCGAGAACAATATAAGACCTCTGAAAGTATTATTGAATCACTCAAGGGATGTTATTCATATTTTAAAGAACAAGAAACGCCTACCAAAAGATCTTCCATTCAGGATTGGAGCTGACCGAACTCCTCGAGAAACTTAGTACCTTAAATCATTAAAAGAGGAACTCACTACGGGAATAAATAATGGTGAACAGAATTTAACAATTACGTACGTTAATGGTTGCCCGAAAATCATAAAATCTAAATACTCAAAAAACGGAATGCCACAGTCCAACTAAATATTTATTACCAGAACGTGAACGGTTTAAGAACTAAATTACATGCATTACGATCCTCATCTACGCCCTTTCTTTATGATATAATTATATTTACCGAAACTAATCTAAGCTCCGACATATCATCCTCTGAAATAGGTCTCCATAATTTCAATATCTTCAGACAAGACACACCAGCAATAAACAATCAGGTGAAGGCGTTCTCATCGCTATTAACAACAAATATTCCTCAATGCCCATAAAATTAACAAATAATGATGTGGAGCATTTATTTGTCGTTGTTAAATTAGAACATGTGAACATTATAATTGGTTGTAATTATATACCACCAAGATCCAATATGGCAAGTTATGAAGCTCATTTTACTGAGGTAGAACAAATAATAAACAAATACATTGACTACCCTATCTTCTTATTTGGAGATTACAATTTACCCAATGTTCTTTGGAATGATCTTAATCTCAACGAAGTTATGTTTTATACTCCACAGGATAGACTCATACTAGAAATGTTAAATTTCTTACATTTGAAACAAATAAACGATATTCGAAATCACAATGGGAGAATTCTCGATCTGATCATCACCAACAACTATTACTATTCAACTATACACTCACCTGATCCCATTCTTCCGGCCGACATACATCATCCCCCAATTGAAATAACAACCACTATAAACACTAAAGTGCAAACCTTAGATTACAAAATGTTAGTGCACGATTTTCACCGTGCTAATTATACATCTATTTCGGACTCTCTTCTAAGTTTTAACTGGTGCGTATTAAATGATATGGATATTGATAGTGCAGTGAATTGTTTCTATTATATTGTGTACCACTTCATTAATTTACACGTTCCTACAAAACGCATCAAAAAAGACGCTTTCCTGTTTGGTACTCAAGTGAATTAATTCTGCTAGTTATTCAGAAGAAAGAAGCACACATGACATACAAAACAACAAAGTCTGTTGAAGCTATAATATTTTCTCTAAATTAAGAACACAGTGTAAATTGTTAACTAATCAATGTTACAATATATATTTGAACAATGTTGAAAACTCGATTTCTTCTAATGTTAAATCATTTTGGAATTATATTAAGTGTACTCACAAAAACAACGATTTACCAATTAATATGTACCTAAATTCTAATACACAAGGTGATATCTCTGGAATTGCTAATTTGTTTATTCAACAATTCTCTAGCGTATACACAGTTAACAATATCACCACTACAAATTATATTCCAGATTACTTAAATCAAGTCGATATCTCTACTTGTCACTTGTCCGTTACTGATATATTTAATTTATTAAACTCTGTAAATATTACCAAAGGACCAGGTCCAGATATTATACCAGCAAAACTATTGCGCGTTTGTGCAAACGAACTTAGTTACCCACTATTTATCCTTTTCAAGAAATCTTTAAAATACGGTCATTTTCCAACTATTTGGAAAACAGGTCACATTACACCTATTCATAAATCTGGTGATAAATTGGACATTGCCTGTTACCGCCCAATTACAATTTTATCGGCCATACCAAAAATTTTTGAAAAGCTTGTTCTTCACAATATTTCCTCCGAAATAACAAAAATAATCATTCCTCAACAACACGGTTTTATGAACGGGAAATCCACCGTAACAAATCTAGTTCTATATGAAGATTACATTTTAAAATGCTTTAATGATAGAATACAAGTTAACGCGATATTCACAGATTTTAGTAAAGCGTTTGATAAAGTCGATCACAACTTGTTAATTATGAAATTAAAAGCTTTAGGTATTCGTGACCCATTATTATCCTGGTTATCTTCGTACATCCATAACAGAAACTTACGTGTTAAAATTAAATCACATCTTTCCTGCAGTTTTATTGCAACAAGTGGAGTACCTCAAGGATCTCATTTGGGGCCTGTGCTATTCCTATTATTCATAAACGATATCAATTCTGTCTTCAAAGACGTCCCTTACCTAGTTTATGCAGACGACCTTAAATTTTATTTGGGGAGATGAACAGTTAATGACTGTATTAAAATTCAAAATTGTATAGATTCTCATCTTGCTTGGTGCATATCTAATAATATGTATCTAAATATTGAAAAATGTAACGTCATCAGATGCCATAGAATAACAGAAACCATACAATTCAATTATCAGTTAAATAATGTCTTTTTACCTTTTGTAGATCAAATTAAAGATTGACATAACTTTGACCTTCATATTACATAATGAAATTTCAGTTAAAAAATCAATAAAAATGCTTGGTTTCATTCAACGAACAACAAAACCTTTTAATAACATTATTACTTTAAAAACACTTTATTGCTCATTAGTTCATACTGGTTTAGAATATGGCTCAACTGTGTGGTGTCCCCATTACAACAAATATTGAAAAAGTTCAACATAAATTTCTTTGAATTGTTAGCTACAAATTAAATATTCCAGTTGATAACTTATCGTACAATCTCATCCAAAAATTACTATCATTAAATACTTTAGAGGAACGGAGAATAATATATGACCTAAAATTCATCCTTGATATTATTCATTATACAATAAATTGTCCAGAATTGCTAAGTTTACTAACTTTAAAGTTCCTACATACTGTAACGTTTTTATTTATATGGGTGAAGTGTAAATAATCAGAAAAATATTATTAATAAAAGAATACTTTATTGAACGATATATGATTAAGGATTAAATATTAAAAGATAACAAAAACAACTAACACTATGATTAAATAATTATAAACATTAAGAATAGGTATTATTAAATGCTTAAACACTACGATTATTTATCTATACCAATATTTATATCACTACACTTGTTTATATAACTACATTTATTTATGTTAACAACTGGTAAACTGTTTATTTATATCACTGAGTTCATTTCTGGTTGCTTGTATATATTAGACTCTCCCTCCGCTTTCTTTCGGTCGGTATTTATACCGCTTATAACATTTTAGAAGACTCGGAAGCGACAATGACCTGTATACAAAGGAATGAGGTCACGGCGTAATTAGCCTCTAGCCGCTGCGGCGCCGGGGATTGTGTCATAGCTCTGGAACGTTCTGTCAGTGGCGGCGTTGTATACTCTTCTCCCAGGGGCGCACGTCACAATAATTAATTAGAACTAGTGATATTTTTTCAATACCGTCTGTTTCCAATAATTATATGTTTAAGTCACCTATGTTGCGATGTCAAGGAACAGTAAATTATCACTCATCAAATGTAGATTTATTCAATTGCTCTAAAACAAATCTGAAAGCTCTGTTAAAATAACATAGATAAGATATTACATGTGTATTAACCTTATTACTTATGTATTTACTACAAACTATAATCATTTTCATTATTCAATATTACTATTGGCTCATTACTTCATACCATTTTGCTTATTAATCATACATACATTTATTTACCATTATGTTTGTCCTATGCTGCTATGTTTATATAAATTATTGTATTTTTTTTTCGCTGTAAATGGGTTTACCCGTATATATATATATATATATATATATATATATATATATATATATATATATATTAATAAATAAATAAATAAATCAATAATAAGAATTGATAGAGAAAAGTTTTAATATTTATCAAAATTACCATAACACAACATTTAATGTTCATTTTAGTCGATTTCCAAATAGTGTAAATGCCGCCAAAAACGTTTTCAAAGTAAATAATTATCTTTTATGAAAATTATTCTAGATTCTTGCGCCTAATAATTCAGTGTTCTACTACTAATCTATACATATAAGTATCTGCATTCGATATTTTTATAGATCTCTCAATGAAGCTCCAGAAGGAAAAAATACAGACATTTTTCTGTTTTAATAGGTAGGTACATGTATTATTTGCGTCTGTGATTGTAATGATCCATGACAAATATTTTTTACATCAGATTTGAACGTTTTACGCGGTGTGAAACCAACTATTTCAATGTTCCAATTGGGAGACATTCTACGCAAAAGGCCGTTATCAAATAATAATAATAATAATAATAAAATTCGAAATATTTCGCGTCGGTTGAGATCGAACCCGGTTCCCCAAATTTCCAAGGCGCGCGGCCATTTTGTAAAATGAATAAATTTTGAATTCTTTTAAATATTTTAATTTATTTAGCCAATATGACTTATTATACATTAAATCAGGCTACTTTTTTCCAATCTATAACGTAAAATAGCTGTAATATTTCTTAAATCACGCATTCATGACTTAAAAAGACATTTACTATTCTAATATCTAATATACTTAAAGGACAGAATCCCCGAAATTCATCTTGACGATAGGGAAAATTTTACTCACCTCCACAGTCTAAACGGCTTAACTGATTTGGATAGAACTTGCTTCATATTGTAGGGGCGAACTCAACTTAATTTCCTAATTTGGCTCAATTTTCTATACGATAAATGGTTTTTGCGAAAAAATCTATTAACTGTTCAAAATTCATACATTAAAACAATCGATCAATGTACACAAAAACTTATGCATCGTAGAAAAAATAAAAAAATATAAAAAAAACTATTTAAGACAAAAATATTAAGTGTTTTTTTAATTTGTGATCTGGATATTGGCTCTCGGGCGTGAGATATTCAACTAAACGTCAAATTTGAAATGCTAGCTTAGATTTTTTTGTCTTCAATAAGTATCGTAATAATGATTCAACTGTGTACAATAAATAAGAAATATAAAAATAGATATTTATAATAAAAGTTTATAGTGTTCATTTTAAAAACCTACTTCACTGTCTTTTTAACGCCACTGTCTATCTAAATCCAAGTTATGTGCGTTGAGGTTCGTTTCCGTCAGTTGTTTTTATAAAAGTTGCACTTCAAGATTGGTGCGACGGCAGTTTGGGTGGGTACAGAGCAGAAAATCGTATATATTTATTCAAATTTGCTATCCAACATTGCAAAAACAATCATATGTTATATTATTAAAAGATACAAACATTTTTTGTGAACATATGGACCGATTTGGTAAACTCACAGTTGATTGGTTCCTTTTCCAGAACTTTAAGAAAATACTCCTTTAAATGTACGTCAAATTATAGAGAATCTTTATATATATATATATATATATATATATATATATATATATATATATATATATATATATATATATATACCGTGTGTCCCAAACAAACCTTGACATAGGCGTTTACCATGGGAAAACAGTTTTTTGCAAATAAAAAGTGTCCGGCAGAAATTGAACATGATAATAGTACATTACCTCCTGTACGTTACGTAATACTAATTACTGCATTATCAGTGCATAAATTAAAGAAAATTGGAATAACTGTCAATAAATATTTGTTTCGATATTTAATTATGTAATAAAAAACATTTGCAATTGTCATTGTGGCTGAATGGTTAGTGTGTTTGCCTGTGGAACGAAAAGATTTTGCAGGTTGGGGTTCGAGTCTCCATCAAGCTAAACTTTTCATTATTTATTTTTATTTATGAATTTATTACGAATTGTAATACATTTTTATAATATTCACTCGATCGGTAGCGTTTAAGAAATTCATTTTGACAAGAATATTTGATATAAACAAAACAAAAAACCAAACAATGAATACATTGTTGACACGAAAAGAAAAATGCTTTAAATAATATTTATAGAAAAAGCTTCTAAATTATTGTAATTGGAAATAGAAGATAGATACTGAAATGGATAACAATATTTTATAAATAAAAATAATTGGTTTTAACAATGACAAAAATTGATTACAACAATCAAAATATGGATTTAATAAAAATGCAAAATTCTTTCTTTTGATCATAATAATACATGATAACACACATATGTTTTGTATTTTTACCGTATTTATAAAGGAAAAGTATGTGGTATAGTTTAAAATCTTGCTTTTGACGGTTACTACTTCCATTGAAATTACTATTATGTCGTAATAGAAATTTGTTTGCAATTATTTAACTAATTCATCCATATTATCTCATAATATCTTTAATATAATTTGTAATTAATACATAAATATAAAAAATAATGAAAAGTTTAGCTTGATTGAGATTTGAACTCCAACCTAAAAAATTCTTTCATTCCACAGGCAGACATGCTAACCATTCAGCTACAACCACATTTAGAAATATTTTCATATTACATGATAAAATAGTGAAACAAATATTTATTGACATCTATTTATCATTTTCTTTGATTTATGCAATGACAATAAAGTAATTAATCAAAAATTAAAAAAATATTCTTTGAAACTAAAAATACATTTTAACATTAGATATTCGCCATCATTTAAAATATCAATTCATCAAAAACCTAAAATATTGCAAGTCTATGATTTCATAAGGGGGCGCGTTGCTGAATTCACTAAATAACCGTTTGTGATTCTAACGACATATTTTCTGATTCTGAATCAATTAAAAAATCTAAGTAATTTTTTTTCAAGATTTTATTCATTTTTATAATTTTATTTCATTGTGGAAATGTAAAATATCTACAACAACCAAATAATTCCATTTATATATACGTATATAAATGATGGACCCACAAAATAAATTTTCAAACTAAATGCCTTGCTGTTATAGTTACTAGGTATATATATATATATATATATATATATATATATATATATATATATATATATATATATATGAGGACTAGCGAAAACTCGGCTACGCTGGGCTTCCCCTAGGTGGATAGTGATTTATGATTGTTTAGATGCATTCCTAAATTATAATAGTTGAACATTTTTAAAAAGTGCTATCACTGCTATCTTCAGCGTTTTATGACTGTTTACACGCATTTCCACATTGGAAACGTGCATAAGCTATGTAAAGTGCTAACGCCGCTGGCCCTCCTATGATATCCACATGAATTAACATTCTTAAAATCAATACATTTACAATCTTACAGACCGACCAGATCGTATGAAATAATTTTCCGTCGCATACTTTTAGATAAATAAAATTTGAATTGTTAGAATTTTTGCTACAGCTGTTGGTTCGACCCAGTTGCGTAAAACCATTTGCCTGCACAGTACAATCAGTAATCATTTATTCTGGTGTTGTATGCGTACGGGGGTAGGTTAGAAAAGCCTGACGCATATTATAACGCCGGGTTATTTAGTTTGAATATTTTTCTAAAAAAAAAAACAATAACGTCACCTAATGCACAAAATAACTCTTGGAAAGTTGGGGCATGTTTTGTGAATTAGGTTAGCTTATTGTTGTTAAATTTGGAGAAATATAACATTTTTGTTCCTGATTCCATCCGGTTACTGAGATCCTCGAGGTTGATAATTTTGGTGGTATATGTGTTGAGTCTGGTGACCAGGGAGGCCAAAGACCAAGACCGACGCGACCAATCCATTTATTTTCAAATGCATTGTTTAAGTGTAGAAGAAATTACATTTTTTGACATACATTTAAGGGAGTATTTTCTTAAAGTTATGGAAAAGGGTCCAATTAACTGTGAGTTTACCAAATCGGCCCATATGTTCATAAAAAATGTTTGTATTTTTTAATAATGTAACATATGATTGTTTTTGCAATGTTGAATAGCAAATTCCATGTACTTTTCAAATTTGAATAAATATATACGATTTTCTGCTCTCTACCCACCCAAACTGTCCACGCCCCAATCTTGACGTGCAACTTTTATAAAAACAACTGACAGAAACGAAACCTAACGCACATAACTCGGATTTAGATAGACAGTGGCGTTAAAAAGACAGTGAAGTAGGTTTATAAAATTTACACTTTATACTTTTATTATAAATAACTATTTTTATATTTCTTATTTATTGTACAAAGTTGAATCATTATTACGATACTTATTGAAGACAAAAAAATCTAAGCTAGCATTTAAAATTTGACGTTTAGTTGAATATCTCACGCCCGAGAGCCTATCCAGATCAAAAATTAAAATAACACTTAATATTTTTGTCTTAAATAGTTATTTTTATATTATTTATTTATTTATTGTTCAACATGTAATCATTATTATAGTACACATCGAGGTAAAGACTTTTCCAATCTTTCTATGCAACTATTTAAAGTTTGACGTTTAATTGAATTTCCCGCGCTCGCGCGCTACGGCCTGAGTGAAATCAATGGGGACTTATGATTTTGACGTCATCGGCGGCGGATCGGCAGCGGACCTCCCTCCACACAATTTAGAAAGGGACAAGAAATTTTTAGAAAGAGCGAGGTGATATACCATGGCCGAGTCGGTCAAATGCTTTCCCTCTTCAGCACCACCCGTTAATCAAATAATTTGTTATTTAGTCAGCAAAGTTTGGTTAAGTTATTATGTGTAGTGATTGTTATTAATGAAACATTGCGGAATCGAATCTTTCTGATTATCACGGAGGGAAAACAAATTCGATTTCATAGATTTGCGTAAAAAATATTAAATATGTAAAATTGGTACATTGGAACAATAGATCGGAGTTGGCTATATTCATTTTAAGTGCACAAAAGCAATGAATATTGGGTTATTTTTTTGAATTAATTAGGCGTGAATTTTTTTAAGATAAAGATCTAAGAAATTTTTAACGGTTCATATGCATTTGGAAAGCTTGCCAACTGTCATAATTAAGTAAATACGTAAAAAACTAATAGATTAATACAAAGTGAAGTCCGTACACAAATGTTGTCAAATATGCCATAAGTAACTAAATAAAAGATAAATATTCATAACTGCATTAATTTCCATACTGCCAATAAAAATACAGTAAAATTCAAATATAGCTAGATGAAAAGAAGACATGTTGGCAACCTCAAAAAGTTATAAATTATACAGAACGCTCGATTTTTGTTTTGTACATAAAGTTGTCAGAAATATGTTGTGTTTGGTATTAAATGAAATCTTTTCTCAAGAGCTGCCATGCAGAATTGTCAAAATTTTAACAACTCGATCGGCTTCTGTTTTTTGAAAAAGTTGTCAGAAATATATCGTATTTGGTATTAAATGAAATGTTTTATCAAAGGCTACCATGCAGAACTGTCAAAATGTTGACATCTTGATCAGTTTTTGTTATTTGCATGAAGTTGTTAGAAATATGTCGTGTTTGGTATGAAATGAAATGTTTTCTCAAGGGCTGACAGGCAGAAATGTAAAGAATTTGACTACTCGATCGGCTTTTTTTACATAAAATTGTCAGAAATAAGTCGTTTTTGGTTTAAATGATAGGTCTCGTTAAGACTGTCTGGTATATGTGTCAAAATATTTGAAAAGTTGATTGGATATTGTTTTTGGCATAAAGATAATTCGTTTGAGAGAAGGAAGAACTTGGGCATCTGAGAAGACTGTTGGCGTTAGCACTTTGACTTTAAAGTATGCCTAAACGGATTAGATGTACGTGTGGACTATTATAAAACACTATCGGCGGAGCCCTAGGAGAAGCTCGGCGTAGCCGAGTTTTCGCTAGTATATTATTAATTATTCTAAATTCTCATCAACAATGAGGAAACTGTTTAGGACTATTTGTATATCCAATGATCACATGTTTGGAAATTGTGGGTAAGTTCAAGGAGAGATCATTGGTTGTACTTTTAAGGAATTATTGACTGTGGGGTTCAAATGGTCAAAAAGTTTGGATCAATTTATCTTATTATCAAAAATTTTATATCAATTTATATATTAATAGGATAATTAGAAATTATAACTGTTTATATTTTATTTTGAATTCTAACTTATTTCAATAAGTTTATAATCTCGTTTTCGAAGATCCTTGGACTTTATATTCCACGAAATGTAAACTAATTTTCAGAATTTTGTTCCGTTGAGATAAATTCTTTGCTTAAAAAAAAGTATTGACAAATCAATACCAACACATTTATTGATTCCGGAATCTACTCCTTAGAGAAAATTTCTGCCTACGTCTATGAAATTTGAAGAGAGTTACAAAGTTTCTGCTATAATCCTAAGAAACGAAAATGATCATTTACGATAAATTTCCTGCTCTTTTTCCGGTTTCGAAGAAAACCGGAACCGAACAAAATTATCTGTTCAACTTGTTATAGGTTTTCTATTGTCTTCCTTACATGCAAAACAACAAAATTAAAATTACAATAAAAACAGAAAATCATTGTTTATTTTCCTAATACAATTTTTTATCAGTCAATTGCGAAAGAGAATTTTTATTTCCATATCGTATTTGTATGTTATTTTTGTGTATAGAGATTATCTCTGCAATAAAACTAGGTGGTCACTTTGTATATGATTTAATAAACACGTTGGTTATCAGTAGAAAAAAGTTAAAATGTTGTGTTTATATTAGATAATTATTGCACATAATTCATTACAATTTCTACTTTTATTTTATCTGCAAAAGCAAACAACTTTCGTTTCCACTACATTCACACAAATGTTTAGATTCCTCATGATTTGCTTGAAATAAAACATTTTTTCTAAATACTTCTATTATAAGAGAAGTGGCTACAGTCCTTAACGCAGGATCGTTTTAAACAATTAAAATCCTGATGATGCGTGGTTCTCCAGGTACTAGAAACGTTCAGGACTAGTGAAAAATAATAGAAAATTCGAACGCAGGCCCATAGTGGAACAGCTTACTTAGCTGTATATTTCTTTAAATAACTTAACTTAATGCAAAAGAGTTAAAAAAATGTTGAGGTGTTTTTAGAGAACTTGTACAAGTCATGCCTTGTCGAGATTTTATTTTTAAACGATACCGCGGTCAGGACTGTAGATACTTGCTTTATTTTATATTAAAAAGGAAAAACAAATATTTTTAAGCTTTTGCCCCGCTAAATAAAAACTTGGGCGTAAATGTAAAGGTGAACATTATTTGTTTTTCTATAATAATCGAATTAGCTAAAATATAAATCTAGCTTTATTTTCTAATCACCTTTTCAATCTAAATAATTTAAATCGAGTAAATGCAAAATTCCTACAAAAAATAAACAATTTCCAGTAACTTTTGTTTTTTAATAAATGTTGGATCCATAAATTAAAATTATTTTTATGCTTATTATAAGTAAGGTGAAAATTTTCCACTATAATTATAGGTACAATGAACGGTTTTGATTTGAATTTAATTTTTTTAGTTTTCTGAAATTTATATTTGAACGTGTTCAGTTTTTATACCTTTCAAATATATCTTCAATGCTTATTACCTTTTCTGGGTTTGGCAGTCTGCTTTTATTTGCAGATTTCAATAATGATAATATATTTGTACCATTGATGGTATTTACCAGGTGTCACCTCACGGGGTGTCTAAGCTAAGAGAGAGTACCACAGGAGTTATTTTTGTGTAATTGAAAGAAGGAAATAATTTGAAAGTTTCAAGTTTGGGGTTAGTCTTATAAAATATATATTTCTAAATTTGGATTATGAAAATTTATTCTTAAATCCTTCAAAATTGAATAATAATTTTATATTTTTCTAAAAAGTCTTAAGATAAAATTAAGGAATAGAATAACGTGCGTCCTTTTACATACTACGCGACTATTTTTGTTTTCAGTCTCACCCAAACATATAACATTATCGCAAAAAAAAGATCGTTTATTTCTTATTTACTCAACATGCCTAAATCTTTTCAACCGACTAAAAGATAACAAAGTTTATCACTGAGAAACAAGTTATAGTTTTTATTTATATCAGATAAATATTGCAGAAATTTTATTAAAATGTCTCTTAATTTTTGATTTAAGCGAAGTGATAAATTTTGCAATACATTGTTTAAAAAAAAGTAATTCATTCATTTCGGGTTGTAGAAGAAAATTTTGATAGCATATTTTGGTTTCTCTTAACTTTCACGTCTTGCCATTTAGAAAATTTTGCTACAGTAACTTGTTGACTTCGAGTAAGAAGCTTATTTCAAAATTTTAAGAAGTTATTCTTGATATTATTTGTTACCTGGATTTCATCAAGAGGAAAAAATAGAAAAAAAGATAATTTGGTTTTCTCTTAAAAAAATGTTCACAGAAATACGAATCCATAATTTAATTTTTCTTAGTTTATTCATAAATATCTTTTGTTTTAGGTCCTGATTAAGTGTTCTTCAAATATTGAAAGTTTTAATTTTTTATTTATATTCTCACCTTTTAATTTTTGCAAATATCACAGTATTGATGTTGTTTCGTTTATATTATTCGTAATGAAACGCAATAAAACTGAATAATTTATATTATTTTTATATTAATTTCTTTCATTCCTTTCAACCCTCTCGAATTTTTATGGGATAAAATGAAGAAACAAATGATTGAAACTAAAAATAATTATTTCTAACTATAACTATTATAATTAAAATTAGGGTTACTTATTTTGAATTATAATTCGAAGTTACATTTCTTTGTTATTTATTTATGTATTTTATAAAATTTTAAAACCAGATCTACCAATGTTAATCAACCGTGGGAGAATTTATAAAACATTTGAAAATCAGTTTGTTATCAAAAATTTACAAACATTATTTCGAACTTTTTTTTTTTTTAGTTCTTTTTAAAACATTTTCTGTAATTATCTGCAGTAACCATATTTTTGTACGGTACTGTAGATTAAAACGACGTGATACTGTCATTATATTCGTGACAATAAGAAGAGAAAACTGATTAATCCTAATAAATTACAAACGAAAAAAACTATTTATTTTTTATTTTTTCACAAAAATCAATATATTTTATCCCAAAATAAATATAATTGATAATATTTGATCTATTAATCAATATTAATTAACAATTGGACACAAAGAAAATAAAATTCATCCTAGGTGAGTAAATCTATTTTATCCCAAAATAAATATAATTGATAATATTTGATCTATTAATCAATATTAATTAACAATTGGACACAAAGAAAATAAAATTCATCCTAGGTGAGTGCCACCTAGGAGGCAATGGCCTTGAATCACTTTATTTTTTTTTGGGAGTACTTGTTATTTTTACTTCCTTCGGTAATTAATGAAGCAAATGAATTTGATAAGAATATAGTTAAAATATTTATCGGTTGTATATAAAATATGTTATATAGCATTTTTGTATATTTTTTATATATATTTTTTTCAAACCGAAAATATATCTATACAGGTGATTCATCGGCTTGTTCTTTTTTAATAACTCGATTATTTTAAATATTATAAAAAAAAGTTTCAAACCAAACTCATTTTAAATTAAAATGATTATAAATCTGCTGTATAGGTTTTTCTATAGGTGTACCATTTTGAAAATTTCATGAAATATACTATCCAATAGTATGAAAAACAACCATCTGTTATATTATTAAAAAATATAATAAACATTTAAAAATATAAAGTTACATATAATTGTGTGAAAATGGAACATTTTGTAGAAAAACCTGTACCGGAGATTTATAGACATTTTAATTTAAAATAAACTTCGTTTGAATCTTTTTCCCATAATATTTAAAATAATCGAGTTATTAAAAAAAAACAGACCGATGAATCACTGTATACAGGTGTTCATTTTAAATGGGCCACTATTGCTATCTCGAGAACTATAAGAGCTATAAAGACGTTTAAAGAAGAAAACAATTTCTATTTCACAAGACAAATTTAAAGAAAAGTAACATTATTTTTTTCGATCAGTGATTCTCAAAATATGGGACTTAACTTTTTTATTTTAAATGAGAACATATATTTTATATTATTTACTCATACGTTAGAGAATTTAATTAGAAATATAATATTTTTATTCCTTTACATAACGTTTTTTTTTTTAGACAAATGTATGTAAAGTTTTATATTTATTAATTTGATTAAGATATGGCTATAATAAGAGTACCATGAGCGAAAAAATAAATACTTGTTAATTTTTTTGTATAGAATTAGAATGCCATGAAAGTAATACGTGAATATTTTGTTTGCGTTGATGTTTATTATCAATTAAAAGTACAAAATATTCATTTCTTTCTGTCAGGGCACTCTAATTCTACGTAAAACATATATTATTTTTTTCCATTCGTGGCACTTTTATTAAAGCCATATTGTAATCAAATTTGTATAAAACTTTATTTCAGAATTAAATTCCCTACAGAATGTGTAAATTAAAGATATATGTTCTCATTTAAAATAAAAAAGTTACGTCCCATATTTGGGAACTATTGGGCGAAAACAATATTTTTTCCGTTCTTTAAATTTGTCTTGTGAAATAAATTGTTTGCCCATTTAACCGTCCTTGTAACTCTTATAGTTCTCGAGACAGCAATGGTAACCCATTTAAAATAAACACCGTATATAAGGTGGTAACCGGCACAGCCGAACATAGGACTTTAACATGTAAAATCAGACTTTCCTAATTTCCTGCTTCCCTAATTATTTTAGGTAAAAAAGCTTCAAATAAAAGTTGTAGAGCATACAATTCTGCATCTGAATTAATAATCAAAATTAATTTTGTATGCCTGTAACGAGATATGAAAATGTCGAAAATCACCTTAAAAACAGGAATAGCCATGGAATTGAGACAAAATAAATAACAAAAGTCTAACGGTTTATCTATCATGTTAGGGTAATTTATTTTTATTAGGTATTATTTTTAATTTCTGTTTCAGTTAACAATTATCTGTTAATTTAAATTGATATTTGTTCACTTGAACAGAAATTACAAATAATAATAAAAATAAATTAACCTAACTTGATAGGTAAATCGTTAATATTTGCTAATTTTTTGTTTCAATTCCATGGCTATATCTATATTTTGAGTGGTTTCTGCCGTTACAAGGCTTACAAAATTCATTTTGTTTACTGAATCAGATGCAGACTTTTATGCCCTACAACTTTTATTTGAAGCTTTTTTTACCTAAAATAATTAGGGAAGCAGGAAATTAGAAAAGTCTGATTTTACATGTTAAAGTTCTATGTTCGGCTGTACTGGTAACCACCCTGTATATGTACATATATGATTATATATATATATATATATATATATATATATATATATATATATATATATATACATACATACATATATTTGTTTGAATTAGGTTTTTAATATTGGCAATTTTTAATATGTATAAATTGTAAATGTTTAGGAAATCTCGACCATACTGATCTCGATTTCACAAGCTACATTCTCAACCTAAAACTGTCGTTTACAGTTCATGGTACGTATAGCAGTATTAAAAAAAAGGTATATGTCTAAAAATATTCCAAATTTATCTTACGGATAATTTCATTTGTTTAATATTTTGATACCAAATTTCTCAAAATTCTAAACATAATTTCTTTGTTATAATGATATATTATTTATTCATATTTCAACTGTAGCAACTATGTAAATGGATAATCTTCTGTGTGATAAATTTCTAGCCTTGGCTATTAGACAAATAGATGAATAGAAGAAAATGTGCGGAACCGATCTATGTAGTAATTGTGTTCCTTACCTTGAAATCTTCACGTAACAAAGACAAATAGTTAAGAAAATAGTTGGCCGGTGCGTGTAGAAAGAAATGTGCAATGTTTTCGTAGCACATTTCCGTAGTTATTATTATTTGCTTAACATCGTTTAAAGTTTGTGAATGTCCATGAAATTTGTTATCGTATTTAAAGACACGAAAAATGAGAAGCTATAATTGTACACAAACCATCTGAAAGGCTATCAAAACTGTTTTCCCTGTGTACACACAGATATTACATAAGATGTGTAACGTCTTTCAGTTTAGGTGAAAGTGTATATACTGTGTTTCACTGATTGTTGGGAGCTTCAAACAAATGTGCCAAATTGTAACATCCATTGTTTTATATCACTATTCTTTGCTAAATAAACACATCTTCTAATAATGGGTAAAAGCTGTCACATGTTTACCATCAAACTATATTCTTTAACTAGAGGCAGAATCAGAAAATTTTATTTGCAAGAACTTCTGCAGATTATATTAAAATCTGTTATTATAAATAACTTAATTTAAATTTACCGCTTATCAATATTGCACCCACTTCTTCTTTCTACTCTGACATAACCGTATGCGCATCTTTTGTCCTTTACGCACTGATTTTATTATCTCGTCATCTAATATACATCTTACCTTCTATAGACGATTGCACGATAGGTACGCAGATATAGATTATTTCAACATAAATCACTTTTTACAATTTTGGTTATATTAATTCAAACATAAACGCACTACTAATAAAAATTATGTTTGTGATAAATCTTAAATTACAATTTAAAATTATATCGTTTTGAAACATGTGTAATGGCGCCGCAGAATGATATCAGTATGCAAAGTCGCTAGATGTGGAAGTAGTAGGTACAATATTTTAAAACTTTTACAATGATATTCTAGTAGACTTACAAATACTAAAAGCCAGAAACGCTTAGAAATTTGACAAGCATTAGTGTGTCTTTGTCTATTTCTCGGATGCCGCCCAGTGGTTTTACAAGTTCTATTATATTTTATGCGTCATTATGACGTGCTACTTTATTGTTATTATTATAAAAAAATTAAAAAACAAATAAAAAATTACATGTTTATTATTTTCGCATAAAGAGTAACTTTAAAAAAATGTAATGAAACACTTTATTGGCCCTAGCGCATTAAAAGGTGTTTTTTTCGAAAAAATTGCAAATTCTGTAGGTTTATAAAACTTCAGCACGAGCCGCCATTGAGTGGTCTATTGAAATATGGCTCAAAAAATTTGAATGTCAGACGAAACTTATTGTTTCATTGTTTTTTTGGTGGTTTTTTAAAATAAGAACATAACATACATGTTACGCACAATAATGCACATAAAATTTTAAAAAAATAATATAATTATGAAGAAATTATATTAATTCGAATTTCAATCGCTGTGCCATGAAATCTTACGAAGTCTAGCGATACCAACGTTACAATAATAACAATAATATAATAAAAAAATTATATAATGTGCAATAAAATCTAATTTATAGAACAAAATATTTACAGAATAAATTCATCTAGTATGCTTAAAAACTTAGACATTAATACCTATAACATATGGTAATAAAATGCATATTGCTTATAAAAGAAAAATTACAATAAATCACACTTTTATAGCTGAAAATTTCGCAGGAAATTATATTAATTTCACAATTTAATATTCGGTATAATTTTTTTTATAAAACATGCAAATATTTACTATTTCACAATAATAAAACTTACGAAAATAAAACAAATAATGCAATAAATTTTATTTATTGTTATTCACCAAGGATACATACCGTAGTTAAATGAGTTTTATTTACATCCGTTGCTACTTATTGTTTTGATCGTATTTAAATTCATTGTTATTTTGGTTGATAACACAACAATGAAAATTTTATTACCTATGATAAGAATACAAGACTAAACAATCCTTCAATGCTGATTTTTTAAATTACTAATCGGAAAATTTCAAATCGCAAATTTTCAAAACATTCACTTTAGAAAAAAACATAGTATGTTTCATACTACAAGGCGTTGACTTTACAGTATAAAATTGTATTATACGAAAGTGAATCATTGCTTCCGGCTATAAATTTTGCTCTTATGAGTCGTAAGTATAGTGGTGTTGATACATAATATAATAGAGTGATCGGTCGGAAAATGTACCTTCAGAATTACACGAAAACTTTACTTAGAAAAAAATGTAAGTATTTCATCACGACTTCCTCAAAATGTCGGCTTCAATCTGATCGTAAAATGTGAAGAAATAATTAATGAGGATTACAATAATCTTTAAAAATAGTTAGACCTCTATTTTTTATTTTTATATAAGTACATATAAAAATAAAATATAGAGAATACAGCGTCAAGGTAGAAGTGCACATCAAACAATCAAATATAAACATAATCTAATTACATTCTTTTTTTGAGAAAACGGCATTACGTTGGAGATTCCCATTGGAGGAATACAGAACAAATAATTAACTTTACCAATTATAACAATACATAAACTAATAAAAAGTATTAGTAGAAAAATTCAATTTTTCAAGAAACAAGAAAACATTTCATTTTAAAATCGTTCATTGTACAGGATGGGGCCTAGAATGGATGTCACCTTGAATTGAGATGAGCCGTCATGGGAACATTGCTTCACAAGTCTAACGCCATGTAATATTTTTCCTACAGTATTAAGCTTTTTTTTATTAACTTTCGATTGTAAAATTTTATGCACTAATCCTACGTATTAAAATGAGTTATTCCTTGTATCATAAAAGAAAAAATTTCAAACAATTTTTATTTCCCTTATGAAATACTTATCGTTACATTATAAAAGTAATTTATAGCACTGCAATAAAATATTTGAAATTATAATACTTTGTATATTTTGCAAATAATATTTTTTTATAACATTTTGTTATCAGCTGTAATAAGTTAAAAATGTTATAAATACATGATTGAAAGGTTTTACAATATTATTGCTTAAAAAATTATTATAATTTTTATTGTGCAAACTGTTTGAATTGTTAACAGTTATTTTTAAATCAATTTTGCACCTGCATATATGAAATTCATTTAGGTTAAATTTGATTAGGTTCCAGTCTCTGTAATACCTGGCGAATACTTACCTTTTTGAATTATTTCTTAGTACATAATACCAAATTTGTCGTAAGTATCTTCTTTTGGTAATAACTTAAGAATTCCTGAATTTCACCAATAATATCTGAAGTTCCTGCAGTAATGCAATACTTAAATGTATACAACAGGAGCTCCCAAACACAGGAGGACACGTACGGGTATTAAAAGTGCTAAGAGGACCGATAAAAGAAATTATACTACACAGGGTGATACATTGGAAGACGCACCATAGCGATTTCAATGTTAAATTTGAAATGATCAAATATTGTCTCCATTACTATATTAAAAAAAAAAAAAAATTAAATAGTTTTGTGAGAGCTCTAATTATTAAATTTACAATATTGGCGCCCAAATAAACTCAATTTAAGGACGCGGTAAAAATAGATTTAGTAATAGTATACGATTATTAAAAAAAAGAAGTCGAGTAAACTATCAAACCAAGTAATATGTAAAAAAATAGGTAATTGATAGCTAAGCGACAATCATTTCTTAAAATAGCGTAAATACAGGGAGTATCAGGACTAGTCTAAAAAAATAATAGAGTATTCTTTATATTGTAACGTTTATTTATTTGGGGGAATTGTAAAAATCAGAGAATTTTTTTAAATTAAAATAATACGTTTTTTAAACGATAAATAATTGGGATAAATATTAAAAAGATAATAAAAATAACTAAGACTGTGATTAAATAATCATATCCTTGATATTGTAACGTTTATTTATTTGGGAGAATTGTAAAAATCAGAGAAATATTTTTAATTAAAATAATACGTTTATTAAACGATAAATAATTAGGATAAATATTAAAAAGATAATAAAAATAACTAACTATGATTAAATAATCATAACACTAATTTAAGACTAAGAATATTATTAAATACTTAAACACTAAGATTGTTTATTTAAACAATATTTATTTCACTACATTTATTTATGTTTAGAACTCGTAGACTGTTTATTTATATCACCAACTGTTCATTCATGATGCTTGTCTTATAACAGAATTTGTTGGCAACGGGTTTATTTAGCGCGATGTCCTTTTGGAACTTTCCAACGCGACAATAACATCGAATACAAAGAATCAGCCCACCGGATGTAATTAAACCAGTCTAGACGTATGGGTTTATCCCGCTGGGGATTACGTCATCGCTCGAGGACATTCTATCAGTGGCGGCGGTTGCATTCGGGCGCGTCGGGTGGGCGTGCGCTACAATATTATATTGAGTAAAAAATGTCATATGAACATAGGTCCGATTCCTTTCGGTTACAAAATTACAAGGAATATTTTTTTTTTTAAATAAAATCAATGTAGGTAAAACATAATAATCAGGTTACCTATCTAATTTTAAAACAAAAGAACAAAATATGGAAACATTAAATATAGTTATTGTATTTCTAACAATAAGTATTCAAAATGTACCCCATGACCTTGTATTCCGCAACACTACATCCATCCACTTCACAATAAATTAAAAGAACTGGGGTAGAAATGTTTATATCAGATTAATTTTGTATTGCTGTTTCATTGTTTATTCTTTTTCTTTTATAGTAGGTATCTAGATTAATATATTTTTTAAATTACAGCTATATATAAAACTTTGATCCCTTATAATTCCATAATCAAAGGGAATAGGACCCATGTTTATATGATATTTTTTTACTTAAAATGATCTCAGGAATAAGATATTTTTTTAACACTAGTCCTAATACACCCTATATATTTTAAAATTTTGACACTAAAAATTAAGAATTTTCCGTACAAAAAACTATTTAACTGTTTTGTTGAAAAATAATTAGTTGAGACAATATTTTAACATTTCGAAATTGTTAAAATCACTGTGATGCACCTGCCTTTATAGCAATAAAAATAAAAGAAAATGGAAATAAAATAAAAATAAAATACCACTACTGTCTTATAAAAACCGTCATTAAAAAAAAGAAACCTACTATTTAATGTACATACCCAAAAAAGTTTTTTTTTTAATCAAGAAATTTCCTGTACATTGGTTACCTGAGGGCTCCTAAGGTAACCAATGTTCGGCTCGAACAGTGGTACAACAAGTAATTTGAAATGGTTTATTCGTATTATGTAAGACTAGTGAAAACAAAATCTATGAAATTTCATACGGCCATTCGCAACGGTGTGGAGAAAGTCAGAGTGCTCATCGAATCGCGCTGTTTGGAAAACAATGCGCTCAAATTTGCGAGATGTAGTACCGTGTACTAATACACGGAATTACGGATTCGCTGATTTTCTTCACTTCGCAGTGATCAGCAAGTTTAGACAGGAAGAATAATTATAGATAGATAAATAGCTATTCCAATATTTTATTGAAAGAAAAATGACGCTATTTTTAAATACAGTATTTACAAATAAATGACTTAATTGTAACGTGTACCTCGGACTTAAGAGTATGCAAGCGCCGTCACTGGTAGAATATTCCCGAGTGATGTTGTAATCCCCGGCGGTGGAAAAACCCTTACGCGTCTAGACTGGTTTAATTACATCCGATGGAGTGATTCTATGTTTTCAATGTCATTGTGGCGTCGGAAATTTCGAGAAGGACATCGCGCTATATAAACCCGTCGCCAAAACGAGCAATGAACAGTCGGTGAAATAAATAAACAGTCTACGAGTGGTGAACATAAATAAACGTAGTTATTTAAATAAATATAGTGATATAAAAATTGTTTAAATAAATAATCTTAGTGTTTAAGTATTTAACAATATTCTTAGTCTTAAATTAGTGTTTATAATTATTTATTCATAGTGTTAGTTTTTTTATTTTCTTTTTAATATTTATCCTAATTATTTATCGTTTAATAAACGTATTATTTTAATTATTAATATTTCCTTGATTTTTACAATTCATCCAAATAAATAAACGTTACAATTGGTGTCAGGCGTAGGGTTGTTAAAAAACTGTCAAGTATAAATAAAAATAAATAAAATGGCGACCAAACAATTAAAATTAAGCGAATTAAAAGTAAGTGATCTCAAGAGAGAACTAGAAGAACAGGATGTGGAAACAACAGGAAGGAAGTCAGTACATCAATAAAGATATTGGTATACAGCTAGAACAAAGTTTAAAACAGGAAATAGCAGAAAGTTCTAGAAAAGCCAAATAAAATTCTCGAGCATTAAAAGGAGAATTGAAAGAAAAATTAGAACAAAAATTAGATGAGAGTTCTAGAAAGGCAGAAGAAAATTCTAGAACATTAGAACAAAAATTAGAAAAAAAACTGGAAGAAAGTTCTAGAAAAGCAGATGAAAATTCTAGAACATTAAAAGAAAAAGAAGAAGCGATTGGCTCCCCCAAAAACTTTGATCGATGCATTGTTATATGCATTAGAACATGAAGCTGCTAAACAAGCTTCACGTAACCAATCACGAGTGCGGGATAATGAGGTTCAGAGAAATGAAAATACTGAAGATCTGGATGAAAGATTACACGACGAATTGCAAGTAAAGTGTTTATTAAAAGAAAGAGACCGCGAGGAAGAAAAAAAGCGTCGACGATAGTTGGCAGCCTGATAGAATACGCAAGGACCAAGAAAATGACCCGACTTTGAAAATTATATTGGAATGGAAAGCAGAAGAGAGCAAACCAATATGGGAAGACACTCACAGAGTGTAAAATTCTACTGGGCGCAATGGGACTCCACGGTGATACCAGACGTGTTGAAAGAGATCCATGACGGATCTGGAGGAAGCCACTTTGGAGTCAACAAAACTTTGGAATGATCGCGCCAGCGATTTTATTGGGTTAACTGCAAGGAAGACGTTAAAGACTGGTGCAAGTAATGTGTGGTTTGCGGTGGAAGCAATGGTCCGCATAAACGGCGAAGAGCTCCAATGCGTCAATACAACGTTGGCAATCCATTTGAGCGCATTGCAATTGACGTGGCCGGACCATTTCCAGAAAGCGAAGACGGTAATAAATACATTGTGGTTGTCATGGACTACTTCTCTTCGTCGATTGAAGCCTATCCATTACCAAACCAGGAAGCCATCACGGTCGCTAAAACCTTAGTCAAAGAGTGTATATGCCGGTTTGGTGTACTACGTGAACTTCACTCTGACCAAGATAGAAATTTCGAATGTGCCGTTTTCCGAAATATCTGTAAGATATTAGGTATTAATGAGCATGATATGAGCATGATAGGATCGTGGAAGAAGACGGATAGACAGGAAAGGAAAGAGATAATTATAGTCAGCTGTCGCCATGTCATAACCTACCATAACATAATCGCGAAGCTGATATAATCTCCATCCCTCTGGTAGAACGTTTCTCAAACTATGACGTGATCGTCGCGCAGATCTCGACCTGGTTAATTATGTACGGTTGGCTGATTCCTTTGTATTCGATGGAATAATGGAGAATCCTCTAGAAAAGGGACGGCGGGCTGTACAAATATCGTCAGGGTGGACAGCCGGGACATTCTGAGATAGACAAGTATCGTGAAATGAACAGTTGGTGATATAAATAAATAGTCTACAAGTGGTGAACATAAATAAATATAGTTTTATATATAAATGTAGAAAAATAAATAGTTTTTAAATAAATAATTTTAGTGTTTGAGTGTTTAATAATATTCTTAGTATTAAAGTATGTTTATAATTGTTTAATTATAGTGTTAATTATTTTTTAAATATTTATTATTTAAAAACATTTATTTTAAATAATAATAAATCTTAGATTTCTACACTTTGCCCAAATAAATAAACAATACAATTGGTGTCAGGTATGGGGTTGTTAATAAACTGTGAAGTATAACTAAAAATAAATAAAATAAAGACTAAACAATTAAAATTAAGCGAATTAAAAGTAAGTGATCTCAAGAGAGAACTGGAAGAATGGGATTCTGAAACAACAGGAAAGAAGTCAATACTTCAAGAAAGACTGCGGCAGGCATTTATCGATGCGGATGAAAATTCTGAAGATTACCAATTCGAAATTCCGTGTGTCGTAGCATACATTGGTTAACAGTTAGAACAAAGTTTAAAACGGGAAAAGGCAGAAAATTCTGGAGCAAATATTAGAACAAAAATTGAAGGAAAGTTCCAGAAAAGCAGAAGGAAATTTCAGATTATTAAAAGAAGAATTAATGGAACATTCTAAAACACTGGAACAAAAATTGAAAGAAAATTGTAAAATTTTGGAGCGAACATTGGAACAAAAATTGGAAGAAAATTCTAGACGTTTGGAACACAAATTGGAGGAGAGTTCTATAAAAACTGAAGAAGACCTGAAGAAATTACAAATGGGCATGACAAGAAGATCGAAGAATTACAAGATAAGTTCATAAGGAATGAAAGTAGTAAAACCTGATACTACTTCAACAATGCACATAAACACACCGGAAATTATGGAAAATCTTCGTGGCCGAATTATTTAATACAATTAGAAGCGGCTGCGAAAACACATAACTGGACGTCCACGGAGAAGGCTACAGCGTTGACTTCAAAAGAAAGCGCGCAAGAATGTGACACCGACGTAGCCCGACTGGTTCGTCCCGCACATCCTACAGCTCCTGACAGCGTTTTGGCCACTCAATCATTTGTCTACGGAGTTCGAGACAGCCAAACTCAGCAAGCACTGCGATTGGCCCGCCCAAAAACTTTAATCGACGCACTGCCATATGCATTAGAACATGAAGCTGCTAAACAAGCTTCACGTAACCGATCGCGAGTGCGAAATATTGATGGTGAGAAAAATGAAAGCACGGAAGATTTAGATGAGAGGTTGCGACGAATTGCAAGTGAAATGTTTGCTGGAAGAAAGAAACTCCGTTGTTGGAATTGCGGTGATCTGGGTCATCCGCAGAGACTTTGGAGAAAAATGCTAAAGAAGACGGAATCGACAAAGGAAGAAAAGGAGTTGGAAAACTAAGTTGGGTTGATGCGAAGGGGCAATCTTCGACCCGTAATCTAGTAGCCCCACAACCCATAAGTTATGTCGCATTCTGTGAAGGAAGTATTGCTATGCTTGAGCCTAGGAATGATTATACCAAAACTGGCACTGCAGTTGTTGTCGGAAAATCACTGGTCAACGCCAGCCAGGTAATACCAGTTCGAATAATGAACATATATTATTATGCTGTTGTTCTTAAAAGAGGAACCAAAAAATTTAATTGGAAATTTTCAAGATGTGTTCCAATTCGACAAGAAACCCAAAGGGAGAATTAATGTAGTTCATCATAAAATAGACACTGGAGACACAAGATCCACCCGCCAACCAGCAAGAAGTCTACCATTGGCTAAACGTACGAAAGTGGAAAGAATTAATGAGGACATGAAGATGGAAGATGTGATCGAACCTTCAAGCAGTCCATGGGCTTCACCAGTGATGTTAGTGAATTGAACGACTCATGAAAACCGTATTGGCTGGGCTATCTGGAAAACCTGTTTGATTAATCTCGATGATACTATTGTGGTAAGAAAAACGTTCGAGGACCACATGAAGAATTTGAAAGAGGTTTTCCAGAGATTGAGAAAGGCTAACTTGAAGCTCAGTCCAACGAAGTGCCATCTGTTCCAAAGAGAAATTCATTACCTTGGACACGTGGTTCATTCATTCATTCATTAAGTTGAAGGCTTTAATACTGCAACCTGTAAGATCTGTTGTAACATGGCCCTATCTTAGTTTTCTGGAAGTAGTTCCAGAGTTCTTAAGTCCAATTACTGCTCCAGGAGTCAGTGTCCCGTTCTCATTTGCCACGAGGTACCTTTTACCAAGATGGTTAAGTCTACTTACGGCCATAGCTGGACATTCACATACAATGTGTTCCGAAGTTTCTTCGTCCTCCTTACAGAGTCGACAGATATTATTTTCAGCTATACCAATCATAGATGGTATTTCAGAGAACAATGACCAGTAGAGATACCTGTCATAGTTCTAAGGTCTTTCTTGCTGCGAGCTAATAGCTCTTTGGCGTTTGTCAACGAGGGTGAATTGAATTTCTTCGACTGACTAAGGCCCGGGATGTCTCTCTAATATAAGGCCATGGCTGATTCCTCCCAGTTTTTAATTTCCGTCTTTGTATGGGTTTTCAAGAGTCAGAGGTTCAGGCCTGTAAAATAGTAGTTTAGTTCCCTTTTTAGCGTGATCATACACTTTTTCATTGCCTAGAACTCCCTCTTGCCCCAGTACCCACCACAAAGTGAATCTGTGACCAGTTATTGTAGGGTGTGCATGCAATTCCAGAAATGAAGGCACTTAGTGCCTTGAAAGCAGCCTGGCTGTCTGACAATATGCTGATTGTTGCTCCTTTGAGACCTTTGTTTAGGTTTATTTGAGCACAGAGATTTATCGCATAGATCCCTGCTTGAAATATAGTGGGACTGGTGCCTGTGGATTCCTTTATTTGGTTACCTGGACCAAATACACCCACTCCAGTTTCTCCTGATTTTAGTTTTGAAGCATCCGTAAACCAGAACAAAGAGTCCCTTGGGAAGTGTGGCCCTCCTACTGTCCACTGATGGCGATCACCAATGATTACCTTATACGTCTGGTCAAAATGTATCTTGTCCTCATTGTATCACAGACAGACATGGCCATTTCATCTAAGCGTATCTTGAAGTGTTTTGTCCTACTGAGTGTGAGTGCTTGGAGCATCGCCTCTTTTTTCACTTGAAGGTTCAGAGGCGTTAGCCCCAGAATTACTTCCAGTGCTGCAGTTGGACAGGTATTCATAGTACCTGTCGTACGTAGGCTGGCTAATCGTTGTATTTCCGCAACTAATGATGCATAAGTTATCATGGGTCTGACTACAGTGATTTATAACCAGTAGGTCATTTTTGGCTGCAGCCCCCAGTTTTTACTAAGAAGACGGCGGCATGTTTTCAGAGTCACTGCGGACTTCTTAATAATTTTGTTAATGTGTGAGTTCCTGGTTAGTTTTGGGTCTAGAAATATTCCTAAATACTTAACTTCCTTTGAGAACTCAATTCTGGTGCTTTTCAATGAGGAAGCTTTGAGTGCCAGCTTTCTTCTCTTAGTGAATGGTAGAAGAACTGTTTTGCTTAGGTTCAAATTAAATTCATGTTCCTGGCACCAACATTGCACAAGATCCAGAGCTTTCTGTGTTAGTTGTGATATTAATATATCGTCCTTTCCTCTGACTATAATTGCTACGTTACCTGCTTATCCGTTAACAATGTAGCCAGCTTTTGTTAGCGTGTTAAGGAGATCTTCAATAACGATACATCAAAGGAGAAGTGATAGAAATCCACCTTGTGGACATCCTCTGCTGGTTGTTATAATTACTGATTCTCTTCCTAGTAAAGCTTTATTGGTTCGACTTTTTAACATGGGTTTTATTCATGCCACCACAGCTGGATCGAAACCTTTAGTCAAGGCCGCTCTTACCATAGAGTCATAGGAGGTGTTGTCAAAAGTACCCTCTATATCTATGAAAATACCTAGAGCTATCTTCTTTGCCATGGACGTGTTTTCAATTTTATTGACAAGGCTATGGAGAGCTGTCGTTGTCGATTTGGCCTTCTGGTAGGCGATTAGCATGAAGTGGTGAGACTGAGAGCACTTCACTTCTGAGGTATTGGTCCAACACCTTCTCCATACGTTTAATATAAAAGATAAAAGACTAATGGGTCTATATGACTTAGGCTGAACACCTGGACGTCCTCCTTCTTTAGGTATAAAGACCAAATTTGTGTTACTCCATAGTTTTGGGATATATCCGAGCTTTATACTTCCCTTATATAGTCCACATAGGGCAGGTAATATGTCCTTTATGCATTTTTGCAGCAAGACCGGAAAAATGCCATCTCCACCCGCCGTCTTGTAGAGCTTAAAAGTATTAATAGCCTATTCAACTCGGCTTATTGAGAAGATCTTGTCAGATAGCCTATTGAGTATATTGCTTCCTTGTGACTCTCTTACTTCCGTTGGAGAATTTTCTTCGTTTGAGCTGGATGATCCTGGGAAGTGAGTGCGTAGAAGAAGGTCCAACATTTGATTGAATCTTCCGTGAAGTCGCCATTTGGTTTGTTCAGGAAATCAATCTCGTTTGCATGAACCTTTGAGAGAAGAGTAGGCGTGCCACTGTGGGCATATCTGTTAGGTCCTCATACAAGGCCCAATCTGTTAGTTTCGGAACTCGAGCTTGATTAAGGCCTCCTTTGCTCTATTTCCTCTATTTCAAACCTAACCAAATAGTCCGTGAATGAGGCTTCGTTAGAGATATGCCACTTTTTTTTATTTTTTGAGATAATTTTTGGGCTGGCTATCGTAATATGTAGTAACTCGCGCTTATTCTTAGTTACAAAAGTAGGTTCTTTACCCCTGTTTACTATATCTATGTTAGCAGTAGAAATAAATTGAAAAAGGTACTCACCACTAGATTTTATTTCAGTGCTACCCCATACTGTATGGTGTGCGTATGCATCGCCGCCTAGAATGAAGTGTTTGTTCCTACGTTGACAGTAGGAAATAAGATCCTTTACTAGTGGAGGTGGTGCATCAACCAAATCCCCTGGAAAGTATGCTGAGTGAGTAGTGAGTCCATAAATATAAGGCTCTTGTATCAGCACTATATCAATGTTTGTGGTGGTGAATGTTTTTTTCAGCATATCGGAGGCAGTTTTACATTGGTGAAGATTCACCTGGAGTATGTTGATTTTAGCCATTGGTACTCCAGGGAGCCGTTTCACAACTTGGAATTTGTTTTCCTTTGTCGGTGATTCCGATGGCTTTGGGTGGTTTTGATGATGGTGTCCCTATAGCAGTCTCTTTTCCTGCAGTGGAAGCTACTACTTTAAAATTTAGAGAAGAGGCCGTTGTGGCCACAGTGTTAGTTATGCCCGACGAGGTGGCAGTTTTTGATGCTCCACTTATGGGTGCAACCTTGCCTTTTTGTGCAGGCTTCTTGTCGGATTTGTTACTTTTTTGCCTTAAGGTAGGTTGGCCAAACTTGTAACTGATCTTAAAATCAGCTTTTTTGAGGCTTTCAATGGAGGTCTGGTCAAATGACAGGGTTAAATGTGCAGATGACTTTTCCTCTGTCCTCTTTAAGACCCTCCACTTCGTTGTGTTTAGGCCTTCGTTCTGGCCTTTAACTAATTTCAGGTTTTGGTCGTTTGAATCTGTTTTGCTGTTCGGGAAGAACGCATTTATTTTGCTGGACCGAGGCAGGTCCTTCTCTACCACAACTTTTAGGGTGAACCCTTCCCATGGCTTTACAGAGCCTCTTTTACAACTTGAGCCAGGATTGCATCCTGGATTAGTTTCAACTGCTCTGTCTCCAAGTTAATCTCGGGATAACTGGAGTGCAGAATGCCGATACGTGTTCCCAGAACCACCTGCTTAAAGCTGGCCGGTTTAAAGAATGTACCAGGTGGTGGCAGAGCACCACTACTGGTTTTAATCTTTCTATTGGTTCTTTGCTTTTTAGCGGATGACTCTTGGGTAGAACCATCGGAGCGGGTACGTTTGGGCCCTTGTCCTTCATTGGTCCTATAGCTTTGATACTGGCTTCATCTTATTTGAGCCTATTTTTAACTAGCCATTTGAATCGCTTCCTTGCGGCATCGTTTAATTTAACACGGTCATCCTTGATTTGAAGCTTAACTTACTAATATTCTCCTCAATATGACCGGTTGATGACGTTGGGCTACGTAGTAGCTCCTCCTTCATCATATTTACGTTATTGGCACTGGAATCCGTTGTAGCATTTGAAGAATCACCCCCTTTATGATTCGTTGTTGTTTCCGTAGTGTCACTCATGCTAAAACCCACGAAAAACTAATGAAAATCTGCCCATCACGACAGAGTACATGTGCGGTATAAAAAAGTGAGGTTAGATTCAGTAGCATAAGTTAAAAGCTAAGTAAAAGTTTTAATTGAGAAAAAGGAAAAAAAGTAATTACAGGGGAAGAAAAGTTTGTTATTTACTTAAAAACTACAAAAATGAGTTGAAAAATACTAAAAATTTTGAAATACTGCAAAAAAGGAGGAATTAGTGTGTCATCAGAAAAGAACTTGGCAGTCAAGTATTTATACGGAAGAAGATTTTTGAAGAACTGACCATGTTTTAAATTTACAATTCAAAAATCCAGAAGGTCAGGTGGCCAGGTGGATTGAGAGATTACAAGAATATGATTTCAAAATCAAGCACACGACAGGTACCAGCCATCGTAATGCCGACGCATTGTCAAGAAAGCCATACCAAGATGAATGCAAGCATTGTAGTCGACTGGACGAAAAGCATACCACCATCGCCAGGATACCAGTAGTCACCACAATCACAGATTGTAATATCGTACTGGGCGCAATGGGCTCCATGGTGATTGAGGATGGCCTGTTAAAGCGTGTGGTGGAAAATGCCAATGGAACTGAGAAGAAAACTCATTTGGTTATTCCTAAAAGTAGAGTAACAGACGTGTTGAAACAGATCCATGGCGGATCTGGAGGTCAGTTTGGTATCAACAAAACTTTAGATAGATTGCGCCAGCGATTTGACCGGGTTAACTGCAAGGAGGATGTTAAAGACTGGTGCAAGAAATGTGTAGTTTGCGCTGGAAATAACGATCCGTATAAATGACGAATAGCTCTAATGAGTCAATACAACGTTGGCAGTCTATTTGAGCACATTGAGATTGACGTGACGGATCATTTCCAGAAAGTGACGATGGAAATAAATACATCGTGGTTGTCATGGACTACTTCACCAAGTGGATTGAAGCCTATACATTACCCAACCAGGAAGCCACCACGGTCGCTGAAACATTAGTCAAAGAATGTATATGCCTGTTTGGTGTACCACGTGAACTTCACTCCGATCAGTGAAGAAATTTTGAATCTCCCGTTTTTAAAAATATCTGTAAGATATTAGGAATTAATAAAACAAGGACAACTGCATTACATCCGCATGGTTGAACGAATAAACAGAACGATCAATCAATACTTGTCGAAGGTAGTCTGCAACCACCAAAGAGACTGGGATCGATATCTTCGTCTGTTTTTGATGGCTTATCGTTCATCCGTGCATGAAACAACAGGGCAAACTCCTGCGAACATCTTATTCGGGCGTGGGTTGCGCTTACCATGTGACTTGGTGTTTGGCAGTAAACCTGGCGCGGGCCTTGCCAGGGAAGATTACGTAACGGACTTACGGAGAAGTATGGATGACATCCACGAACAAGTCCGCACGAATATTCAAGCTGCCAGCAGCCGAATGAAGGACCAGTATGACATCAAGGCAGAAAAGGATGTATGTCTGCCAATTTCTAGACCATAATATTCTCTTTTTAGTAACTCTTTGTTTCTTGTCTATGGCTACAATTTTTATAATTGAAGAGAGTAATAATAATAAATTTAAATTAATTTCTTGTATGTTATTTTTATCCATTTTGCTTTTCTTCATAACTTCTGATAGATATCTGTTAAGATACTGTTTGTGCGCAGGCGCACATAAAGAATTATGTACAAAATAATGAAGCAGTGGCATACAGTCTGCAGAATTATGTACAAAAAAATGTATAATTTAATGTGATTAAAATTTTGTGCAAAATTATGTACATTATTCTGAACATAAAATTGCATCGTGTCAAACGGCCTTTACATAACAAAATATGATATTAGTAAGAGTGCCATAACTGAAAAAGTGAATTTCAAACATATCAACCTTTTCATCGTGTATGAATTGATCCTTTTTTTTTTATTAAAAATGATATGAAGTGGACTATTTCTCATTTAATAGAAGTAGCAATAAACAAAATATTTACTTTTTTCAAGCATGACACTGTGTATATCATAAAAAGTAGGTATTGATTTACCTGGAAATTTTGATATTTACAATTTATTATATATTAATAAACTATCTGTTTATAGTAATTATTTGTGGACCAGCTAACCCTTAAACATAGTGGTTCATTTCTCCCATTTGTACCGGATAGATGCATCACCATTCAAATTACTTCGTAAACTCAAAAACTGAATATTTCAAGCTAATTTTGTAATCAACAGAGACGAATAATTATAACCAAACATAAATCAATAGTAGAACACACCGTTAAAAAATACAGCCAACGGAAAATGAGGTTGAATATTTTTGAACTTTATTTTTAAAACAAAAGATATATATTTGCTAAAGCACGCATAGTAAACAGCTAATATTGCACACTGAACTTCAAGCGCGTAATGCGGTTCTGTGGCAGAAATCCAAGAGATCTTTAACGAATAGGGACCCTATATCAAATATAAACCTATTTTTTATACTGTCTGAGGAAGTTAAAATAAAATAATGTTGGCTTACAGAAAATCGTAATGTTGTAATAACTTTATAATACTTCCAAAAATAGAGCACTTACATATAAAGGAATACAGGGTGGTGATCGGCACAGCCGAACATAGGACTTTAACATGTAAAATTATATGTATATTCGTAATTTCCTGCTTCTCTAATTATTGTAGGTAAAAAATGCTTCAAATAAAAGTTGTAGACCATAAAATTCTATATGAATCAATAAGCAAAAATTAAGTATGAAAATGCCAGACAAAATAATTAACATAAAATCTCTAACGGTTTATTTGTCACGTTAAGTTGGATTAGTTTATTTTCATTAGGAATTATTTTTGTAATTTCTGTTCCAGTGAATAATTATAGGGGTGTCTAAGTTTATTTCATTTTTTAAATATATTAATCGCTACATAAAAATATTAGACCCGTATTTTGTGTTATCGCCGAAAAAATTCTAATACGCCAGAAAAAAATTAATAGTTTCAATAAATAAGGTCCAAGAAAAATCGAAAGCGCGTGTGACGTCATCTACACCGTGAACATACGTTTCTAGAACATGGTGGAGGCGTGACTTGCGCTTTCGAACAGCTATTAGTCAATAGCATTTGTCCATGGCGGTAGGAATAATATGGAGGGAGTATTTTGCAATCACTAGTGAAGTCGCTTCCCCCTCTACAATGTGATCCAAGTCATTTTGAAATTACACGGTTATTGCTGTCATTTGTAAATTGCAATGTTCTTGTACGTCGACGTTTGTTGGAGAAGCGTTTGCCGTTTGCCACTTTTTCATATATTTCGTGTTTTATATTGGTTTTTCTTTTGATGTTTCGCGAATCCTCATTAAAGTGTGTACTATTACCGTAGCTTTGTCTGTCCCCACCGGGTTGCATTCCACTTGCCCATAATTCAAGTTTATGCGCTCTCCATATTATTCCTACCCCCAAGCATTTGCCAGTGTTCGTCAAGTCACAAACATGGTTGATATTGAATTTTTATACGATCGATTTAAATGTATTAAAGTTTCATTTTGGTATTAAGTTAATAAAAATCAGAAAACTAACGATTATGTTCACCTTAATATTACTTACAAAGAGTGAGTTTGGGAACACGGCTCGTGTGAGAATAAATGATAGATAAATAGATAAATGAGTAAATAATAAGTAAGTAATAATAAATAAACAAATGTATACTTTGTTAATATGAACATTGTTACATTTTGTCTATTTTCACACAGCCACCTACAATATTTGAATAAAAATTATTTCCCATATATCTCAATTATCTTATTTTTCTCGAATTTTTTCAAATACATTAATTAAAACTAATATATCGTTGAAAAGATAAAAATGGAGATTTATATTTTAGTGAAGGTTGCTATTTAAAAAATAAAAGTTGATATTCGTATCTTGTAAACCTGACTTTATAAAAAAATATCTACGTCTGCCATAAAATAGTATATTTAAAATAATAAAACTTTTGTATGGGCCATTTTTTTCTATTACTTATAATAAAAAAGTTAAAGGGAGGGGGCGTCGTCCTAGACTCACCTGTGTATGATGAACATTCATATTCAATAAGTATTTTTTTAAAGCCGTAGACTTGGAAACCCCTATTATACAGATATTACTAATAATAATAAAAAAATAACTTACTAACTTGACATAAACCGCTGGACATTGTTTATTTTCTTGCTTCAATTCCATGGTTATCGGTATTTTTGAGGTGATTTTCAACATTTTCATAGCTAATTTCTGCCGTTTAAAAGCATAAAGAATTAATTTTGCTTATTGATCCAAAAACAGAAATTTATGATTTACAATTTATTTGAAGCTTTTTATACCTAAAATAATTAGGGAAGCAGGAAATTACGAATATATAATTTTACATGTTAGAATCCTATGTTCGGCTTTACGGTCACCACCCTGTTTGTAAAAATGATTGCTATTAGTTAAAATTACTTAACATACCAACACACATATTTATCGAGTAGCAGATATTGTTTACTGCATAATTGTATGTTTTCAATATATTTGACAATACAAGCGATTTAAATGAAATGTGTTGCTAAGCTAATACGCATTTTGTTATTTAGTTACATTCTAATAGCAATGATATGTAACCAGCATGGTGGAACGAAAGTTAGCTATTTTGAGCATTACGAACAAGCACTCATAAAAAGGTGACATTTCTTATTAATTACTTTCAGTATTGCACAACTTATATAAATATTTACTCTTATTTTCGCCACATGTGAGTTCTTACACAGCGCCTATTACCAGAACATGATGATATACCGCTACGATGACTAATTGGTGTTATTAATTGTTATCGTGTAGAAGAAATAGTACGGTGAACAAAAATGCAGAATGATGCAAATACACTCGAATCGTTCATTTTGAAAAGAGGTCATCTCGAAGTGTTTACAAGTCGATATTTTGGCAAATTTGCATTCATCGAATGTCAGCCCTATTCCTTATAAAACGTGGCATATCTTATGCATTATTATTTATTTTTCGTATCCAAATCATACATGCACAATAAAGTTAAAAAAATACAGGTCCGTCGACTTGGGCCCTCAAGTTGATAATATTGTAGTAAATAAATAAGCTCCCGAATATTTATTATTCGCCCTTTATAGCTCCATCAATTATCTAACTAGCGCTATATTTTTACCAGGTTTAATAAATTTTCGGGGGGGGGGGGGCAGCCCCACCATGTAAGATATTTTACTTGAAATACAAGCTCCAAGCACACCTAAGACAGCACTAACTAGCTCTAATTAAATTTTGTGCTGGCACCATCCCCAATAAAATTTAAAAAAGAAAAAAATTCAACTTAACCCGCCCATTATATTTTCCATATTGTAAAACATACATTCAATAATTACTAAACCCGCACAAATGTGCTCCATCAAAAATATTTAAAACCTAATTCTTAACTATATATCATTATTTACATTCGGGGGGGGGGGGGGGGTCTAGCACCGTATGTTTATAACTACTCCAACGGCTTGACAATAATTGTCAACCATGTCAACCCCCTTTACAAATGAATGATTTAGCGTCATCTGTTTATGATTAGGTGTATTAATAATAGGTTGAAAAGCTAGCTCGGGATACTTCAGACTTGGCAGCAACTAGCTCCAGTGGTAACTGATCTAGCACCATCTGTTTTATAATACGAGGTCTTAATAATTGTAAGCCCCATCTATAAATGAATTTTGTTTGAAAAACTAGCTCCATGGAACTATCTGCAGATACTTCAGACCTGGCATTAGCTAGCTCCAGTGTTGACTGATCTAGCGCATCTGTTTATAACTCCAACGTCATTGTAATTGTTAGCCCCCCAATACAAATAAATTTTATTTAAAAACCTAGAACCGGATACCGCAGACCTAGTACCAGCTAGCTACAGTGGTAACCGATCTAGCACCATCTATTTTATTTCTTAATAATTATTAGCCGCATCTATAAATGAATTTTGTTTGAAAAGCTAGCTCCGGATACTTCAGACCTGGCATCAGCTAGCTCCAGTGGCAACTGATCTAGCGGCATCTGTTTATAACTCCGACGTCATTGTAATTGCTAGCCCCCCAATACAAATCAATTTTATTTAAAAAGCTAGCACCAGATATTGCACACCTAGCACCAGCTAGCTCCAGTGGTAACCGATCTAGCACCATCTATTTTATATCTTAATAATTATTAGCCGCATCTGTAAATGAATTTTGTTTGAAAAGCTAGCTCCGGATACTTTAGAACTTCAGATCTGGCATCAGCTAGCTCCAGTGGCAACACTGACGCCATTGTAATTGTTAGCCCTCCTATACAAATGGGTTCTATCTGAAAAGCTAGCCCCGGATATTTCAGAACCAACACCAGGTTACGAGAATCAAGGAATATCTTGTATCTTTTTACCTCTCGCTAAGAGAGGTATTGGTTTAATGCTAAAAATCGGATATCCAGATTTTACTGATTAAGCACGTTTTAAATTTTTTATGATGATGTCTGTGTGTATGTATGTGTGTGTATGTGTACGGGGATATTGGAAGGACGATTTCTCAAAAACTAATACTTAATATCTATTTAACTACGTATTTCTCAATCGGAAATTACTGGGAAGAGCTGAAAAGGTTTTGGTAATAATTGGACAACCGGAAGTAGCAGATTCTTAAAAAAATCGCCTAAATATTATTTTTTGAAAATTTTTGTTCTTGCTAGTATTAAAGAAGAGTAAATTCTCGATCTAATACATACAAATATTTTATTATATATTTTATAGATGTAGAGAAGAAATATATGGTATATAATAATCTGTTGTAATAAATCTCACAGCCCAAATAATGTCATGGAAACCAAGTGAAAATTTAAAATGTTTGTAACTGACACATAAATGTCAAGTGTCAGATATCCGGAGGCATTACTGAAGACTTTTTCTGGGAAGTACATACATATATTTTTTCTTATTGTATTAATAGTTAAATATTTAAAATTATAGGTATATTACACATACCCTTCAGAAATACTGTTAATCCCGACAATTATTTGGAAACATCTCGAAAAATTAGAAAAGTAGAACAAAATTTCTTCATAGAATGAATTTAAAAAAATCTAAATATAAAGAATAGATATAAGTAGAATTTTTGGTGTAGAGTGTAGGTATACAAGAAATGTTAAATACAATAGGGCGCGAGCAGTCATGTGACTTTGTTGGCCTTGACAAGCAAATATGGGGGCCCGTATCAGAATGATAGGTAGTAATTATGTACATAGATGTCAAATATCATAATTTTTCATTCTAAATTTAGTGATTTTCCAATTCCACGTGCTTCATTTTCCTCGACAAGTAAATTCCACACACACTCCTGGTAACAAATTAACTACGTGAATTTAGAAAATCTTGAAAGTTTTAATGAAAAATTCTGACATTTGACATCTATGTACAATGTTCGTAATTATTAATTGTCATTCTGGCACGGGCCCCCATATCTGCTTATCAAGGCCAACAATGTCACATGGCTCCTCGCGGCCTATACTTATGTAACCAAAAACGGAAGTGGCGAGATGTATTGTGCTGGCCACAACAGATTTTTGTACTCAAGATAAGACAAGATCAAAACAAGAACTTAGTATTGTTATTCAAGTCAAGGTATGGGGTAGGAATACAATGTCATAATCATGGCCAACTTTATTGAATTGCGCTACTCAAATTATGGCCGTTTCAAATCGTTGTTTTCCCATATAAATATTTGTCGTGAATTTTTAACGATTTGGTGCGGATAGTTATTTTTATTTCAATTAGGAAGATAGTGTCGGTATCCCTGATCCTCCTTGGCCTCTGTAAATGAAGTTTAGATGTGGAAAATGTGTTGTCAGTTTATTAAAAGTAAATACAATTCTTCAAAATTTAAATATTCAAATTAATATTTACTTTGTGACAGATAATTTGTCAAAATAGTACAATGTTTCGTCGTGCGTGGCGCCACTTCACGTACTCTCTGTAAATTTTGTTTGTGTAATTTTAGTGACATTTGAGAGGCCATAATAAGCGAAACGCAATTCAATGAACTTTGCCATGGTCATAATGTGTATAGATCGCCGGCATACATGCCTTGCTTTGTATATTTTCCTATACAAATTCCTACTTCGCGCGCTAATATATTTAAAAATTACACTCCAGAGTACAAATTATAAACAAAAATAACACCAATAAATAAGTCAATATATTCCGATTCAGTTTGTACTGCAGAGTGTAAACGCGCGAAGTAGGAATTTGTATAGGGGAAGAAATGTACACTTTCAAGCGCACCAACTTCATAGGCAAGTTTTCTACGTTAGATATCATGGAGAAAGGAATAATATGGAGGAACATAAAAACTCCCCAACGATATGCAAATGAAATCCATTATTATTTCATACTTGGAAGATTTACAAAAATAAAAATAAATCTGTTGTGGCCAGCACAATACCTCTCGCCACTTCCATTTTAGGTTACATAAGTATTGTCTTTAACATTTCTTGTATACCTACACTCTACACCAAAAATTCTACTTATATCTTTTCTTTATAATTAGATTTTTTAAATTCATTCTATGAAGAAATTTTGTGCTACTCTTCTAATTTTTCGAGATGTTTCCAATTCATTGTCGGGATTAACAATATTTCTGAAGGGAATGTGTAATATACCTATAATTTCAAGTATTTAACTATTAATACAATAAGAAATAATAATTTATAATTTTATATTTTTTTACCAGACACCTAATTCAGGAAAAGTGTTCCTTTACATATGGCTTTCCCCGTAAATAAATCGTACGGTAAAATTTTGAAAGCTACTGGTGTAAAGTAAAACGTGATATATGTTAAATTAGTGTTATCTAGATTGTGTAACCTAGAACGGATATCCACATTTATCAACAGTAGGTAAACGTATTTATTTTGGCTAATTTCTTGGTAAAAGTATGTTATATTTACATTTAATTTTTCTGTATATTATATACTTACTACTATAGAATACATTAAAATTAAAGTTTAACTCCTAAATTTTTGTTCTGTGAGTAGTAATGGCGCGAGATCTGGCATTTTCGAGATTTCGTCTCGAATTTTCGAGACGAGATTAATCTTATTACAAGATTAACGCCCTCGAGATTTGCTCGAGACGAAAGTAGAAATTCGAGATATTGATTGTATGATTTTTATATATTAGCAATGAGTGCCCGTGAGGTGACGCCTAGTAAGCGCCCACGCGGTACAAATATTCCATCATTACCGATATCTGTATACACAGCATATTGGCACACCCAGCAATGGGTAATATGCCGTGATGAAATATTTATTTTTATTTATATATTGTTACGTTCTAATCTTGTCCCTTGTTCTAATTTCCTTACTTTATATCTGCCATTCCCTCTTTTACCTTCATCACCTTAAAAATAATGTATTTTATGATAATAAAATTATTACTAATTAATCATATCATAGTTATATTAAAATCACTTTTTTTTTTCTTTTAAATTATGTAGCTTCATTTGTTTCGAAATTAAATAGTCCATTTTCAATTTATTATTCTAGTTTTCAGTTTTATTTTAATTATTTGTTGACATTTGTTAATTAGTTGTCTTTGCGGCGACCGCACTAAGCTGAGCGCTACGCTCGAACAGTAGTGTGGCGGCGGTAAATTTTGAAATTGCTTGGTAGGTAAATAGATTTAAATTGGTTTGGTAAATTGGTTTCGTATATTGTTGCATTAGTTTATTTATTTATTTAGAGCAATTATTTACAACTATTAACCTATCCTATTATCCTTAAATTAACCCTATCCATTACTAAAAATTATAAACGTAACACATGTTTTATTTACGTAGTTTTATGATGTGCTTGATGCGCAAGAATATTGTTCCCCTCTTTCTCTATTTCCCTCTTTGGATATTTGGAACTTAAGATTTTTTCGGTCTTAAGTAAAAATTTGGGACTTATCGTAAGTATTGACACGTGGGCGGATGTCTTTGGTGAAAATCTTCGAATTGCGAGTCTTAGGGGCACTTTTAAGTAATTTCGGTTGAGTGTTGAGTATTCTATGTGAATATTAACCGTATGGGGATTGGTTCACCGAATTACATATTCGTTATCAGGTTTTTGGTGATTAAATTCAGTTTTGGATAACCTACTTCGGATTTCCCACGAGGAGATCAGGTTATGTGAACGTGGTTCGTAACTGGTTCTGCATAAACTTTCCACCATCTCGCCAAGGGCTGAAGGCATCATTGAGTGATTTTCACCTATCCGGAATCTCCACGCCCCTCAATTTATTCGAATCGAAGCCCACCTTTGTATTGTCCCGTTTCATCCACTACACCAAGCCATTTGTCCGAGAGAGAGAGAAAGAGAGCTGGACCACCTAGTTGCAGTCTAATTCTTCGTCACTGGGGATTGCAGCTAAGTGAAACGAAATTATGTTACTTTGGTTTGCTGTGATTTTTGTGTTGTAAATGAAAACTTGGTTAAGGAAAGTAAGTTCGAATATTTTTTGGAATTTCAAAGACATTAAGTTAATTTTATATTACAAAGATACTAATTTAGTTTTGTTTGAAGAATTTAAGTTTAAAATTTATTTATCACATTTAAGTACGATATTATATTGAGGCAGATTTCATATTGTTGTTTTATTTTGAGCATTTGAGTTCAAGTAGCTATAATTTGTTTATTTTGATTTATGCCTGAACATATTTTTGTAAGGGGACATTGTGTCTCGAACTTGTTTACTAGTGTTTCATATATTTTTTTTTTGTACATTGTTGGTACTTACCGTTCGCGTTGCACTGTTTTCGCGTAATCTTTATTTCTCTATACCGGTTAGCGTCCCGGTTGATCTACCTTCAGTCTGTGGAGTCGATACGCTAGGTGTGCGTTGGGTATTTGAGCCCAAGAGGTCGCGCTACGGACAGTTTCCGGTGAAGGTTTTATGGTTTTATACGTCGTACAGAAAAGTGTCAAGTTATAGTGCCGTGTTCTCCAGTTTTTATAGCGAGAACTCGAGTGACCTTCAGTACTTATTAAATTGTTGTACATTTCTCTAATTAATTTACCATATCACTATTACCTATATAATTTTGTATTTCTTTATTAATACAATAGTGAACCAAGCAGTTAAGCTTACTCCGAACTTTTATTCGTCACACCTGACCTTCGCCCTCTTATTCCCGTTTTCAGCAGTTTCAGTCATACTTACTTGGAATCGCAGTAGTAATGTCAACACAGAGGTCACGTGTCCATTCGGCCATCACCATTTGGTTGGGTGAGCGAATGATGTGGCACCCTTGTTAAATTACGAACCATCCATCTCCACTGAGAAACCGGACTCCTCGCCTCTTGCGGAAGGTCAACGTTTGCGTGAACGTTACAAAATCTAATAAACATGTATAAAATATTCGTCGGTATAAATAAATATTTTAATTGAATTTTCATTTCCATTCATATTTATTTATTCATTTTAGATTTATTGGGTTTAGTAAAAAGAAAATGCAGAAAAGTAATACCTTTTGTATACTCTTGACACCAGATTCAAGTGCCCGCACTATCATGAGTACCATTATTTGCGTATAAAGCAGATTGTCATTCCCAACCATGATATTATTGATAATTTTTTTTATCTGCATTTAAACACCAAACATTAAAATAATGTATTAATCTTTGGTACTCGTTTATTATATCCATGTTGCTTGTAATACTAATTTATTTACCATTGCTAATTATAAATTCGAGATTCTGGAGTCGAGATCGAGAGAAGGCAAGAAAAAGTTTGATGTGACGCGATGCAGAGAAATCTCGTCTCGAAAATTCGAGGCGAGACGTGAGTGGATCGATTCTCGTCTCGCGGCATCACTACCTTTGAGGTATGAGATATGTTATTATTATTATTGTAATAAAATAAATTATTTAATTTTCATTACATTAACATTCGATTATTTTTATAACGTTCATTAAAGAATGTATAAAGGTCAGATCTAATTTCGATACCAGATCTTGAGGCTAGTTAGTGAACAAAGAATAACGTAAATTGTCTTATTAATGAGTAATTGTACCAAATTGCTTGTTTTTTACAATAATTTAATTATTGAATATTGGTACAGCAAACTTGAATGCCACAATTTGTCAAAATAGGGTATAATATTATAGATTATTTGTTCGTTTAATTTAGTTTTTACTGCTAAAACCGATTGAGGAAAATTAATATTATTTACAGGCGACATTGAAAAACGGGCAACTGAAATTATTTCTTTTATTTAAAATTATTTATTAATTTACTTGATATATTTATAAACTAGGCTTAGGGGTTCACAAATCATGGTATTTAGTATGATGGTACCGCTTCCAGTTTAACCGGAAGTGACATTAACTTTAAAACTTCAAACGAGACACCTATATATTTTTATATATTTGGAATCTACGTAAAATTACTAATTCAGCGATATGCTTGAAGTTTTTATTGATGAAATAAAATACAAAATCGTAACAGAATATTACGAATAATTAACCTGGTAAGCCGTAATATTATTTAATATTAGTATTATTAGGCAAGCTGTAAAAATTGATCATTTTTTTTATAACAAAATATAGAATCTTTTAAAAATAACTTACTATTTGAACAATTAAATTAAATATTACTCAATATTATCTTAACTGGTTTCACAGATTGCCTGAAATCATGGCAGGTTAATTATTCGTAATTGTTTCCTACGTTTTCGTAATTTATTTTTTCAATAAAAATGCACTGCCAGTATGTTGTTCAATTCGTGGATTCCAAATATATAAAAAGTAGGTGTCCCATTTGAAATACTAAAATTAATGTCACTTTCGGTTAAGCCAGAAGCGCTACCATCATGTCAAATACCATGATTTGTGAGCCCCTAAGTCAAATTTACAAATATAACAAGAAAATTTAAAAATAATTATTATAAATAAAAAAGTTATTTTTAGTGGCCCGTTTTTCAATGTCACCTGTATACACTAGTACAAAAAAGGTCCCTTAGCTTTTATTTCAACAATCATCATTATCAATGGTTACCTCGATATTTTAAAGCATATTTAAAGCAATGTATGGAAAATAGAGCTTTGCAGGTAGGTAATTTAAATTTCATGCATGAGAACGATCTGATAAGTAATTCAAGTCTCGTAAGAAACTGACTATTGTATAATATCAAAAATAAGCTTAATCATCCCAGACACTCAGTAACTGGACTAAATCCGAGTGAAAAATACTTGTAGAAACAAAAATATACTGGGTGAATACTTGAAACCCGAACATAGCCCGTTAACACGGGAAAATCGTTTTTCGCAGACTGTTGTTTCCCGTTTCAACTGACAACAATGATTGTGGAAGTAATAGAAAGATAAAAAAATTCTACATTAAATTACACCAAATACATGTAAATTACGTACTATTTTAGTCGCATAAATTAATTATTAAATTTCTTATTAATACCAATGTTTGAACAAAAACACAAACAAATGTTTGACATTTTATCTGAAAAATTGATTAGCTCATTTTTTTGTTTTAATTTCTTTCTAATATCTTTTAACAGATTAGAAATTTCTTGAAAAAAATTAATAAAATATTAAATAATAAACTTTGCGCAAGTTATAAGTTATAACGAATTCTGATAGATGAAATGTCAAACATTTGTTTGTCTTTTTGTTCAAGTGCAATCATGGATATCGATTTTAATAAGACATTGAATAAATTTAATTACTAATTTAAGGGTCTATAACTTTCGCAAATTACATGCATTTGTTGTCAATTGATGCAGATTTTTTTTTATCTTTATTCATATTACAACCATTCTTGTCAGTTGAAACGGGGAGCAATAGCCTACGAAAAACAATTTTCCCGTTTTAACGGGCTATGTTTGGGTTTTAAGTTTTCATTCTGCAAATTAATAAAAAATAAAGTACAAGAAAAATGGTAGTATATGGAGCCAACGGTAGTAGATTGGTAGATTCAATGACTCGTCACTTATATGCTGTAATAAAACTCAAAGGAAACACAACAAATTATTGTAACGTTTATTTATATGGGTGAAGAGCAAAATTCAAAAAAATATTATTAATTAAAATAATATGTTTATTAAACGATAAATAATTAGGATAAATATTAAAAAGATAATAAAATTAACTAAGACCATGATTAAACAATTATAAACACTAATTTAAGATTAAGAATTATTAAATACATAAACACTGTTTACTTATATCACCAACTTCATTGCTCCTTGCTTCTATATATCAGACTATGTATCCGCTGTCCTTCCGACGGTATTTATACACCCCAGTGTCCTCGAACTTTCCGATGCGACAATCACAGAATACAAAAGATCACTCGACCGGATGTAATGAAACCAGTCTAAACGCGTATGGGTTTTTCCGCCGCCGGGGATTACGTCATCGCTTGGGAATATTCTACCAGTGGCGGCGCTCGTATAATCTTAAGTCAGGGGCGCACGTTACATTATTATATTTCTTTATAAAACATATACATATAATAAGTTTCTAATTTTAATATTTTGATTATCATACAGAGACTTTTTTGAGATGAAATTATAAATACTTTCAATATTTACTCGATAAAGTAAATAAAATAAACGTATTTTTTTATGGTTAATATGTAACATAAGCTTTTCGTTTTGAATTAGAAAAAAATATATATTGTGTTTTAGACTGCTATTTTCCTAAATTATATTGATACTTTTGTTGTATGGAGTTTTATTTGTATTACTGTACATATCAAATGACTTTTCAATAACTGGTAGATCAAACGAACGCTAAAGTATGACGCTTTGGTAAACTGCAAACTCAAAATAGCGAAATTTATTTAAATAGATTTTCATTTGTAATCAGTATAATAATGATGAATAGAATATATTGCCATTTTATAAATAAGAATTAAATAGTTACATTGAATATACGGAAAAAAGTGATAGGATTCATACAATTTATTATTGCAAATAATACCTAATAAAAATATATTAACCTGACTTGACAGGTAAAATTTCAAATATTTGTTTATTTATCTGTTTCAATTCCATAGCTGTCGCTATTTTTGGAATGATATTCGACATTTTATTCCAAATTTTTGCCGTTACAAAGCATGCAATGTAATTTTGATTCAAATGCCGAATTTAAAACTCTAAAACTTTTATTTGGAGCATTTTTACCTAACATAATTAGGAAAGCACGAAATTACGAAAATATGATTTTAAATGTTAAAGTACTATGTTCCGGTGTCGCGGTCAACACTTTGTGTATACATATAGATTCAGTAAACTAATTTTCATCTGATTATTTATGTATGTGTATGGTTGCATTGCTAATATATCTCATACGGGCCGATCGTTCGTATGAAATGAATTCTAACTTGGTCAACAACAGTGAAAGTAATTGAGGTCAATGTAATAGTACAGCTAGTACATATAGTAAAGTACATGCATACATTGAGAACGCATACAGTTCTGTGTGCATGCGATGTCAAATGACAGGTATGAAAGGAAAAGGATCTAGGATAAGTTGGCAACAACACACAACTCAGGGAGGAAATTCAATTTACTGTAATCCAATAATTAATTTTATAAACAAATCGAGCATCAACTTTTTCTGACAATTTTAAGCAATTGGGACCAAAAAATTACTTGAGCACCAAACATAATAAACGAACACTGTAGCCGTATTTATTTGGGACTTGGTAAGTTAGTTGTGTTTGGTTGCCACATTTTACCTCATCCAGCAGATTTTCTGGGTTAATAGATACAACCCCTCTATTCTCTCTTTCTAAACAGTTGAGTTCTTTATTTATTTCTTAAAACAGATTGATGTGGATTGCATATGGAGTTGTTTATAGAAAAATAAAACTAGCTTAAAAAGAAGTAACTATACTACCATGATAGGATTAAATTACATGACTTACAATTAACCGCTAAATTTCAGAACAGTATCATTTATTTATTTGGAAGTAACACAGGTTGGTTAGAGATAATTTCAAGATTGAAACTGAAGTTCCCAGATAAATACGGCCTGTACTGCTGCTACCAGAAACATATTTACTACAAATAGTTTTTACACTAGTAAACTTATAATTCGATAATCTGAAATAATAACTAATACCAAAACTAATAGTTGATAAAGTGTTAACAAATGCTTAAAACAAGATTTGTCAATTTTGAGACCGAGCAGATATGTATGTGCTTTTTGCAAATTTTGTACGATGTCTGAAAAAAACTGATTATTAAAACGAATGTATTTTTGTGTACATGATTTTATGTTTAATAAAATACCTACTTACCTTAAAGAATGTATAGGAGCGTACCGAAACGTGGGTTTTGTAGGAAATGCTGTGTGACTGTGATTTCGAGTATTTGTTAACACGTGATCTAGGAAAAATTACTCACATTTACTAATAATTTAGCTTGTTACATCTATTTAAAAATGAATATAACGTCCCAAATGTTGGGCGTGAGTTGTGTACTTGGACCATATATATGGTCGAAGGTTGTGTACGTTTTGTTAAATGCTACGGTATACCTATTTAGAAAATTTGCATGCCAAAACATTGGTTCTTCAAAAAATATTTGTGAGAGCATAATTAAAAATTTGGTGCCCAAACTAATAAACATGCTACCGGAGTTTTTTTTTTTTTTTTTAATAATTTCAGGCTGAAATTTTGGTGCTCGAATATTAGTTTCGGTGGAGAATAAGAAATATATGTAGATCAATATGACTTTTATACTTAATTAAATACATATTAAATAGCAAATATTCCATTTCTGTGTAGTAGAAAATTGTTGTTTTTTAATGGTAGTTGTTTGTCAGCAAAATAAATAAATAAATAAAAAGATGCTACTATTATTAATTTAATAAAACATTTGAACAGAGTTTGGACTAGTGAAGATAATGTTGTTTTTCATTTATTTTTTTCTATTATTATTTTTTTTTCTTAGTTGAACACTTTAACAAGATCATAGCGTTGTTCGTTATGCTATATTATAAATGGGTATTGGTATCACACTTATTAAATTCATTACATTACAAAGTGAATTCGAGAAACTGTGAAAATTTTCTTTATTATTAGCTATCCCGTAAAACACTATATAATGCTTCACACATGCTTAAAAATTTGGGTGCCAAAATTTTTAAATTTCGCTTTTGGTGTGCGAATAAAATTAATTTAAAGACATAGTGAAAATGGACTAAGGATTGTAACGTTTATTTATTTGGGTGAGGTGTAAAAATAAGAGAAATATTATTAATAAAATAAAAATTAATTAAACGATAAATACTTACGATAAACATAATAAAAATAACTAACACTAAGATACAACAAATATGAACACTAATTAAAGACTAAGAATATTATTAAATACTTAAAAACTAAGATTATTTATTTAAACAATGTTAATTTTCAATATTTATTTATATAAGTATATTTATTTATGTGCACTACTCCTAGACTATTTATCATTATCACGAACTATTCATTTCACGAAGCGTGTCTATATCAGAATCACCCCCCCCCCCCCGTCTTCCCTTACGGGGTTTTTATAGCCCGGCGACATTTTCTTAAACATGCGATAATAACATCGAATACAAAGGATCAGACGACCGCAAGTAATTAAACAGGTCAAGACTACTTGTCATCGACTCGCTTAGCGTGGCGGCTATTATAAAGACATTCGAGCAGCAGCGTCGATTGCACGCTCGCTAGACTCAGTGGCGTCAGATGCTCACACGCTACACTGCCCCCTCCTTAAGACTGTTTCGTCCCGGAACAGTTCGTGATGACGATATCTGTATCTATTACTATTGGTGCATTTAAAAATGTTAAAGAAATGACAGTCGATGGTTTGATCAAGTTCTTCTTTCTGTCGGTTAGGGTTTAAGCTGCAGACGAGAATTTTAACTCCGGTAAAACGGAAGAAAATCTGTAACATGTTCCTTACAATACCCCAATCCAAACCATTTAGTCCACAGCCTAACTTTAGGACTGTCAGTTTCATTATGTCATTCTCTAGCAGATGATCCCTTAAATTGCACAGTGAGTTCCAAAGGCTGCGATGCGACGATTTCCGGTACGAGCGTGGTTTTGTAACCAGGTAGTAGATGTACCACTGATGTTCTGCATTGCTATCCCTCATAGCATTTTCCCGACGAATGAACGTTGGTTGGCCAGTTCCTGTGGCCGTGAAAATTTCGTCTTAAAGACAGACGCTATGCCGCGGGACATCTTTAAATCTTCTAATATGCAGTGGCTTAGGGAATAATCTGAAGACACGGTGAACAGATCTCGATGGTCTTCTTTCGTCACGCCATACCGCGCCTTTGGCCAGAGGAATACTTTTCCATGAAGTCTTCAAAAGTCGGTTCTTGGTTGTCACAGGCGCAACGAGCTAGCCGATTAAATTGTAACAATCTCGGCTTCCCGGTAGGTGTTTTCTTAATATGATATATCACGTCGTTTATCCGTTCAACGGACCTTCCCAATTTCTTTGCATTTTTGACAATAAACCTCGACGCCTTTGTAGTTTGAAAAACCATACTATGATGTCATATTTGCCCTTCATTCAGCTGCTGGTAGTTTTAATGTCCGTGCAGACTTGTTTATGAATATCATCCATTCTTCTCCGTAAGTCCGTAACGTAATCTTCCCCATCCAGGTCTTCCCCCGGTTTACTGCCGAACACCAAGTCGCATGGTAAGCGCAACTCACGCCCGAATATGATGTTTACAGTAGTTTACCGTATTGTATCCTGCACAGATGAACAATAAGCTATCAAGATGATGAAGATGTCGGTCCCAGTCTCTTTGGTGGTTGGAGACTACCTTCGACAAATATCGGTTAATCGTTCAGTTCCTTCGTTCAACCATGCCATCGGCTTCCCGATGTAACGCAGATGTTCTATTCCTAATATCCTACAGATATTTTGAAAACGGCAGACGTAAAATTTCTACCCTGGAAGGAGTGTAGTTCACGTAGTACCCCAAATCGGCATATACATTCTTTGACTAAGGTTTCAGCGACCGTGGTGGCTTCTTGATTGAGTAATGTATAGTCTTCAACCCACTTGGTGACTACCACGATATATTGATTTCCGTCACCACTTCTGGAAATGGTGCGGCCACGTCAATCGCAATTCGTTAAAATGGACTGTCAACGTTATATTGACGCATTGGAGCTCTTTGCCGTTTATGCGGACCGTAACTTCCAGCGCATCCACACATTCCTTGCAACAGTTTTAACGCCTTCCTTGCAGATCGCTAGCAGCAAACACTTCACTTACAATTTGTCGCACCCTCTCATATAGATCTTTAGTGTTTTCATTTCTCTCAGCCTCATTATCTCACACTCGCAATTGATTACGTGACGCGTGTTTGGCAGCTTCATGATCTAATGTATTTGAGAGTGCGTCAAATACAATATTTGGGCGAGCCAGTAGCAGTGCTTGCTGAATTTCGCTGTCTCGTACTCCGTAGATGAATGTTTGTGTGGCCAGGTACTCCAAAACGCTGTTAGGAGCTGTAGGATGTGCGAGACGAACCAAACGAGTTACATCAGCTTCAAATACTTGAAGACTTTCTTTTTAACTCTGACACCGGTTCCTCAGTTGCGTCTGGTACACCAGCTCCAGGTGCTCATTGCTATATCGCATATCCAACCGTTTAACTAGTTGGCCGTACTCCTCTTGTTGTCCCTCCTTCAGCGTTTGTAGGGTAGCCTTTCCGCAAACATCCAGTTATGTGCTTTCGCAGCCTCTTAAAATTGTTTTAAATAGTTCGGCCACGAAGATTTTCCATTAAATTCCGGTGTTTTGTTCTGCATTGTTGAAGTAGTATCCCGTTTTACTACTTTCTTCCCTTCTGTTAGATTTGCCTTAGCTACTTCTTGTCACACTTATCTTCTAAGTTCTTTAGGTCTCCTTCAGTTTTTTTAGAATTCTTCTCTAATTTTTGTTCTAAACTGCTAGAATTTTCTTCTAATTTTGTCTTAGTGTTCCAGAATGTTCCATTAGTTCTTCTTTTAGTGTTCTGAAATTTTCTTCTGCTTTCTAGAACTTTAGTTCTATGTTTTAGAATTTTCTGCCATTTCTAGTTTTAATTCTTCTTTTAGTTTTCTGGAATGTCCATATGTTAGTTTACTAATGTCTGATAGGCATAGGCTACGCGGAATTTAAAATAAGTAATTTTCAGGATTTTCACCAGCATCGAATAATGCTTGCCGCAGACGAGATTGTAGAACGGTTTTCAGTCATGTATCTAAATCTCGATCTTCCAGTTCTTTCTTGAGATCACTTACTTCCAATTCACTTAATTTTATTTGTTTAGTTGTCATTTATTTATTTTGTAATTGTAACAATTATTTATTTGGGTGAAGTGTAAAAATTAGAAAAATATTATTAATAAAATAAATGTTTATTAAATGGTAAATAATTAAGATGAAAAATAATAAAAATAACTAACACTAATATTAAACAAATATAAACACTAATTTAAGACTAAGAATATTATTAAATAATTAAAGACTAAGATTATTTATCTAAACAATATTTATTTCACTATATATTTATATAACTATATTTATTTATGTTCACTACTCGTAGACTATTTATTTATATCACCAACTATATATTTCACAATGCGTGTCTACATCAGAATGCCCTCTGTCTTCCCAAACGGAGTTTATATAGCTCAGCGTCGTTTTCTGGAACATTCCATGTGATAATAACATTGAATACAAAGGATCAGACGGCTGCAAGTAATTACACAGGTCGAGACTTGTTTATTTACTCCGCTGGTGCTCGCGATGATTACGTCATCGACAAGTTTATACGCACGCTTAACGCGGCGGTTTTTCTAGAAACGTTAGACCAGTGGCGTCGGTCACGTGCTCGCTAGCCTCAGTGGCGTAGGGTGCACGCACACTACAGTATGTAGAATTTCAAAAAATGATCATGTAAATTATCAAACTAAGTAACACGTCAAAAAAAAAAAAGATACACGTCAAAAAAAAAAGATACTTGACAGGTTGTGGCCGCTCATTTATTGAATTAATGTTTACTAAGTTTGTTTTTACACCTTTAAATTATGTTTACTCGGGCATTAAAGTGCAAATTTGAAAAGTTTGACAATAAAAAAAATCATAATTTTATTCTTAAATCTTTACGATACATAATGTTTTATGGGACAGATATTTGAGGTAAACTATTTTCCCGTATTAAACGTTTATCACGGTTTATCGTGTTAACCTGTATATTTATGTAGGTACATATCAGTAGTGAGTATCCCCCCATGTTGCGAGACAGCAAGTAATTACAAACTTATTAAAAAATCATTAACTGGCGCCAGTTCAGACTGCCTTGAAGATATTTGTTGTTGTGGAATTTTGTTTATTAATATAAATGTTATTTATGGTCAAAAATGTTAAATTTTTGGTTTTGCATCAGAGTTCAGGGTTAGTCTTTGAATTGACAATTTATTTTTAAATGTAATGAACTAATGAGTATGTCATTAGCAGATACTTAAATTGTATTGTGTGTCAAAGTAGAAACGAAATAACTATAAATAGTTGCCTTATGTCATAGCCTTATAACTTGTAGAATACGTAGTATTACCAAGAAGCTCATTTTCTTCAGTTTTATGTATCGCGCATGAATTCATTTTTAAAATTGTAAAGTTTTAACGACATTATTACTGCTGATCAAAAAGCAATAAATAAATTTCGTCATGATTGGCGGAAAACGAGAAATTGATACAGCTTAGTAGGCTACATATGTTAACATATAAAAACACGCGTAGAAGCGAAGTTAGTTTATATCCGTGGAATATGCCTAAAGATAAATAATTATTTTTAAATATGTTTATACCATTAGTTTTATTAATAATTTGTTACAGAATTACTAAGTTACGTGCAGTTTAATAATAAAAATGTATATAAAAATAATTATATTAGTATACTTTATTAACAAATTGCTCCTAGAATAAATTAAACAATGTAAAACCCATTAATACATTTTTTTCCTAAGGAAATTTGTGTCCTCAGCACTTATGAAAATTTAACTTTCTTTTAAAAATATTTGAAACTCATTCTATAAATATACAATATCTTAAATTTGAAAATAATATAAATTTTTATATTTATATTATTTATAAAATTACAGATATTTTTGGCTGTCAAAGTAAAACGAAATAACTATAAATATATTTGCCTTGTGTCAGTCTTATAACATAAAACATCCATATACTTGGAACTATCTTTTACCTCATTAGTACCTAAATAATCATTGTTCAGAAATATTATTTACTTTTACTAAGCTAATACAAAATCAAAACATGATGTATTTATTCCATGTCATAGATTCATAATTTCGAAATATGATATAATTATTCTATATTGTAGTTCGCGAACGATGACGTAAACCCTTCGCCGGAATTACCCCGATGACGTAATCCCCCGGGAAAACCCATACACGTTCTGTCCGGTCAATTACGCCGTGACCTAAATCTTTTGTATGCAGGTCACTGTCGTGTCCGAGGGTTCTAGAAGGATATGGCCTGTATAAATACCGTCGGGAGAACAGCGGAGAGATAGTCTGTGATATAGAAGCAACGAGTAATGAAGTCGGTGATATAAATAAGTAGTCTACGAGTTGTTAACATAAATAAATGTAGTTATATAAATAAATGTAGTGATATAAATAATGGTTAAATAAATAATATTAGAGTTTAAGCATTTAATAATATTCTTAGTGTTTATAATTATTTAATCATAGTGTTAGTTACTTTTATCATCTTGTTAATATTTAATCTAATTATTTATCGTTTAATAAACGTATTCTTTTAGTTAATAATAATTGTCTAAGTTTTACACTTTACCCATATAAATAAAAACGTTACAATATCATAGCCCATAATTTCAATTCAATTTACTTATTCTATTCTTATAATTTCTAATTAGTCTTTTACTAGCGAATGATACTTATTTTCGAATGAGTATTTCAAATTTCCCATTACCTGGGGAAAACGAAAGTGTAATGTCAGGTAATGTGCATATTCTGCGTGACTAATTATTTGAATGACGTGATATTTAAAAATTTTGTATAACGAAAATATTATTCTGCTAATGACTATTAATTATTATTATCGAATAATGATTTAAGATTTCTATTACGAGTGAAATGTACTTATTTGCAAGATATACATATTCTACGCTAATTATTTGCCAATACTAAGATATACAATGACACTTTGTAAAATATTTTCCTAATGCCTTTTAATGTGGATATATTTTGTTAACGGTAATTAGATAGTTTGATATAACGTTATGATATGAAAAATGTTTGTAGGGAAATTAGTTAGAATTTTTATTTAAATTTTCTACAATTGTATTTCAAGGAAAAATGTGTGTATAACGAAAATATTTCAAACTTTCCATTTGATAATTGATTATCTAAAGTTTTGAATGAATATTTTGAATATATAAGAAGATGGAAATTATATATCTTCAGTATACACTGTTTGGTATTTCTGTGTACACTTTATCATCATGGCTTCGTTCAACAATCTATCATTTTCCGGAGAAATTTCCACCAACAACCTACAACCCCTCATCAAAATCGACTTGGATTATCTGCCACCTTCGGGGCAGGTTTCCAACACTATGAAGAAGATAAAAGTTCATTCTGTTGTACAGGTTAGTTACCTTATTTACTTATTTGTCAGTTGTTTTATTTTGCCTAACGACGGAGGAAGTGTATTCCTCCGAAACTTCGTCTATTAATATGAAAATATATAGAACTTGAGCTAAAAAGGTTTGTTTTCTTAAGTATGAATTCTAAAAGATTTTTCATTAATTCAGGTTAGAAAACCTCTACCTATGCATGAAGAAGGTGGCCAGCGGACATCGTCTTCAACGGTCATGGAGATACCGTCCATCGACCTTACTGGCGAGGATGATGAATTTACCAATCAACTGCTGACGGAGCCATCAACAGAATTGGTGGAGCAGATGATTAACCTTACTGAGAAGGATGAAGAGTTCATTCGAGAGCTGGTATCGGAGGCAGTTCAAGAAGACACTCAACTACCGGCCTCTCCACTAGCTACGCAGATTGACCTTTTCACTAGCGACGACGATGGACGGGAATCCATCGATGAGCTAGTGGTAGGATCGGTAAATACGAGATGCAGAGAACATGGAGACGAAGTTAACAGGGTCAGCAAAACTCCACGTCTTTCTCCACCCCCTACAGAAAGTGAGCCTTACGCTCAACCTTTCTTTGAGGAGGAGGATGAAGAAGATTTAACAGAAGCTTTTCCTGGTTCCTGGGATATTGACCCTCATCTAGCTCTGGTGCTAGGTGCCTCGGAAGTGACCAGCTTTGCGTTTCCGCGAAACTAGAGCATCCACGATAACAATAACAGACTGTTAGATGTAGCGGTTCTTCCCTTGGGACCAGCAAGAAAAGTGTTTATAATAGTAGGAGTTGATCCAATTCCATCCATGCGAGTGGTAATAAGACTAATTATGGATGTAATAAGAAAATTATATTTCCAGATTAAAGACCTGGGTAAAGTAGTGAAATTTTTCAAAAGAGTGATAAGTAAAGACACGGTAGTGAATGTAAAGTATACGGTATGTGATATCGACTTTACGGTATTACCGAAAGAACAATGAAAGCTTAAAATTCAGAGTAAATATTTATGTTTAACTAAGGACAATTTAGAAAAAATAATCAGTTTAGAATTAGAAATTAGTCATAAGTTTATGGAATATAGTATTAAATATTTAGATTTAAGTAGTGTATATAAAAAGTTTATTTAGGATGTATGTATATATATATATATATATATATATATATATATATATATATATATATATATATATAGCTTAAGAAATAATGATAAGGAATGAGATTTAGGTTTATACGATGTAACATATAAGTACAATTTAGTATATAAGGAATTATTTGGAGAGTTATATACGTATTATTATTTTAAAACGTTAAAAGACTTGAAATGTGTATATACTTTTATTAATAGGGAAAAAATATATAATTTAAATTTCATATATTATTTTATTCAACCTCAACTAATATTCACATTAGAATTTAAGTGACAGATAACAGACAACTTTTCATATCATAAAATTATAATTATATACTATACAAGTTGAATGACTTAATTGTTACAAATTCATTCTACGAACACAAAGACATCCACAAATATACTCGCGTTATGCATAGTCGTAATGAAAAGTCTATCATAGATTATATTTTAATAAACAGACAACACCGAAAATTAATCCAAGATGTGACAGTCCGAAGAAATCTACAGTGATCACTTTCTGCTTATGGCAAAAACATATTTAGATATTACTCACGAACTTGACACAGCCAAGGAAGAAGTCAAACAAAACCCAAAAGTACCAATAAAGGAAGCACTAAAAACGCACAAACTGTCAGAAGAAGAAACAGCAGCAAAATTCACCATGAGAACAGAGACATTATTAAACAGTAGAGACATGAAGGAAAGGAACCTAGAAAAAATCTGGAATTATTTCAAGAATATAGTAACCGAAGCAACAAGGGAAGTCTGCGGAGTTAAGAAGATAAATAAAAATAGGAAAGAGACAGCCTGGTGGAATGAGAACATAAAGAAAGAGGTGAATAAGAAGAAACAACTGTGGAAACGATATCTCACAGAAAAGACTACTCAAAGATACATAGAATATAAAGAGCAGAGAAATAGGGTGAAAGAAGTAATAAAAGAGGCCAAAGAAAAATCATGGGAGGACTTTGGAACAAAAATGGAGGAAGACTCTCTCACAAATCAGAAACTTTTTTATAAAGTACTAAAAAACCTAAGAATTGGAAAACAACATCAAAGATTAATCCAAATGAAAGACAAGGGTGGAAAGATGATAACAGAAGGAGGCCAAATTATGGAAAACTGGAAAAATTACTTTCAGGAACTATTGGGTTCAAGAGGTTCAACCAGAAACTATAACCGCACAAATGAACAAGAAGAACAACATGCAAAACAAAATATGAAAATAAAAAAGAGCGAAGTAGAAAAGGCTATAAAAATGTTAAAAAAAAGGAAAAGCGGGTGGCCATGAACAAATCACCGCAGAAATGCTAAAAAACTTAGGACCGAAGGGTCTAAACTTACTTACAGACATTTTCAACATAGCTTGGGACCAGGGAATAATTCCAAAAGAATGGGAAGTAGGGATAATAATGCCGATATATAAGAAAGGAGACAAGACGGATTGTAATAACTATAGAGGCATTACCCTCCTAAGTGTCGTATCCAAAGTATACGAAAGCCTAGAATGGAGATTGAGTGACGAAATTGAAGGCCAGTTAGAAGAACCGCAGAGTGGATTTAGAAAAGGGAGAAGCATTCAAGACCATATATTTACTATCAAACAGCTAATAGAAAAAACCTGGAAATCAGGACGGAAATTTTGTATGGCCTTTATCGATTTAGAGAAGGCATTCGACAGTGTTTCAAGAAGAACAGTCCATGAAAGCCTAGTATAAAGGAAGATTAACGAGAAACTAACCCGAGGTATAATGAGCTTATTCAAAAATACCAGGAACTACGTAAGATCAAATAATATGCAATCGGAAGAATTCATAGTGGAGGAAGGCATCAGACAATGGGAGGTACTAAGCCCAATTTTATTTAATATAGTCATGGATGACGCTCTGAAAGAAACAAAACCATATACAACCAAGCTCTACATAGGCCACAGAAAGCTAATACCAGAATGGATACAAGTCTATGCCTTTGCTGACGATCTGGCGATTTTCGCAAGCAATGCAAACGACCTAAGAAAGAATTTAGATATATAGAATAAAGCATTCAACAAAAGAAATTTAAAAATAAATGAAATGAAGACTAAAGTTATGGGAGTAGGTCCGGAACCTATAGATATCAACATAGAAGTAAACGGTAAAAAATTGGAACAAGTTGACACATTCAAATACCTAGGGGTTGCAATAAATAACAGAGGAGACCAAGAAGCAGAAATCATGACTAGAGTAGAAAATGCGTCGAAATTGTACCATTCGATTAGAAACACGATTATCAAGAAAAAAGAAATATCTAGAAAAACTAAAATGAGTGTCTACAAAACTGTTTTTGTACCTATTTTGACTTTTGGAAGTGAAAGCTGGACCCTCTCAAACCCTACGAACAATAATTGGAATTCCTAGAAAAGACAGGTACAGGAACAACAAAGTAAGAGAAATACTAGGAGCGGAGCCAATACTTGAAAGGATTGAAAAAAGTCAGCTGAGATGGTTCGGCCACTTGCTTAGAATGAACGAGGATAGACCAGTAAAGAAAATATGGGAAACAAGACTGCAAGAGAAGAAGAAGAGAGGAAAACCAACGAAAACATGGGACGACAGCATAGACCAAATCTTACAGAAGAAAGCGGTAAAGAAGGAAGATGCAAAGAGACTGGCACGAGATAAGAAGATTTGGAGAAAATTTGTATATGAATGTAATTAAAGTGATAAGATTAATATTACTGTTAATAAACAAGCTAGAAGACACCCTGCACGACGATATAACAAGATACGAAGAAGATGGCATCAAATACCCCGTTTTAGCAATATATGTTATAATTATTATTGTTGCAATTAGTTCTGTCATTGTCTATCTTAAAAGGAAACTTCCACTCAAATCCACGAGAAGGAATCAGTCCACAGCCAGAGACATTGAACTTCACCAAACAACTTCAACCCCCAGGTCGCCGCTGAAGCTTCCTGACGAGGCCAAATTCTAAGAATGGAGGAGTTACCACAGCCCATATTGCTGAGGTTGCAGTTCCCAGGTTTATTCCCGACACCGGAAAGGAGAAACTATATATTTTGTACTTTTACTTAGTTTTAGTTAGTCTGATGTAGTCTGATGTAGTCTCATGTAAATTTCATACCAAACACTCAAATGTAACAATTAAAAAATTATAACTGTAACTTTGTGACAAAAGGAAAGATTAGCGAATATAATTTTTCGACTTGCAATAAATAATCCTTTTTAAAAACCCTTCCGCGAACCTTAAAAATATAACTTATACATATATATATATATATATATATATATATATATATATATATATATATATATATATATACATACAGTGTTTGAAAAAGTGGTTACACCCATTTATCTGGCTTATTATTGCAGATACGCTTATTGCTTATAGGACATAATTTATTCAATACAATATCTGCGATTATTTTATATGAAAAGTGTAATTCTGGGACTTCCGGTATAACCGGAAGTGATATCAACTTTGTTAATTTAAACACAACCTATACAAGTTTTTTATAAATTTAGATTGTATTTTTTATTCTCTTTAAGACCATACCAATTGTTAAAAATAAATACTTATCATTAATGGATGTAATTTAATATGCGAGAAGGCTACGACAGCAATTGTTTTCTCAATTGTTTTCATGATATACTAATTAGAACTGTCATACTTTTGTCGTTTGTTATTAATAAATAATAATTCTAATTACAATGGTGCTGACAAAGGATGATAAAGTGGAGATCGTATTATTAGTAGGAGATAGTAACAGAAGTTACAGAGAAGCGGCAGAAGAATTTAATACAAGACATCCTGGGCGAAATTTATCTTATGCTATGGTAGGAAATTTTTTTCGGCGTTTTAAAAATACTGGATCAGTTTGCAAAGAAAATAACGAAAATTTGATGTGCAACCAGAATAATGAAATTGATATTTTAGCCTATGTTCACCTTCATCCAAGATCAAGTTTACAAAGCATTGCACAAAATTCAAGACTTACAAGGTATCAAGTGTACAAAATTCTCAGAAAAAATAAGATCAGGCCATTTAAACCAAAAAATTTACATACCTTACAAATAAATGATCCACCACAAAGGTTACAGTATTGTCATTGGTTGAACAACAAAATATTAACCATTCCAAATTTTCATTATAATATTTTCTTTACTGACGAAGCAACGTTTACCACAAATGGTGTAGTTTCATCACAAAATATACGTCACTGGTCTCATAGAAATCCGAATTGGATAATACAATGTAAAAGTCAGTATTCATATCGAGTAAACGTATGGTGTGGGATACTGGGAAATAGAATATTTGGGCCCGTATTTTTAAACAGTTTGAATACTATTGAATTTTTAATTTTTTTGAATAATGTAGTTAATAATTATTTAGCTGATTTGCCATTAGATATAAGAAGACAACTTTATTTTCAATTAGACGGAGCACCAGCTCATTCTGCTCGACCAATAACTAACTGGTTAAACAACAGATGCGGGCAAAAATGGATTTATCGTCACGGGCCAATACATTGGCCAGCTAGATCACCAGATCTGACCCCTCTCGACTTTTATTTGTGGGGACGTATTAAAAATTTGGTTTACTTCAATAGACCGAACAACCTCGAAGAATTAAAAAACAGAATTCGTGAAGCGGTGTAAAAAATTGACAGAAGAGAGCTTAATAGTGTTATGCGAGAATTAAGAAAACTTATTTTAAAATGTATTAATTTAAATGAAGAACATATTGAATAAAGATTTTATTACTTGTAAATTTTGAATTTCATATTATTTATTATAGATTATCATAAAACAATAGCTATCGTAGCCTTCTCGCATATTAAATTACATCCATTAATGATAAATATTTATTTTTAACAAATGAATATGGCAAATACTAACTAATTTGGTATGGTCGTAAAGAAATAAAAAATATAATCTAAATTTATAAAAAACTTGTATAGGTTGTATTTAAATTAACAAAGTTGATATCACTTCCGGTTATACCGGAAGTCCCAGAATTATACTTTTCATATAAAATAATTGCAGATATTGTATTGAATAAATTATGTCCTATAAGCAATAAGCGTATCTGCAATAATAAGCCAGATAAATGGGTGTAACCACTTTTTCAAACACTGTATGTATATATATATATATATATATATATATATATATATATATATATATATATATATATATATATATATATATATATATGTATAAGTTATATTTTTAAGGTTCGCGGAAGGGTTTTTAAAAAGGATTATTTATTGCAAGTCGAAAAATTATATTCGCTAATCTTTCCTTTTGTCACAAAGTTACAGTTATAATTTTTTAATTGTTACATTTGAGTGTTTGGTATGAAATTTACATGAGACTACATCAGACTACATCAGACTAACTAAAACTAAGTAAAAGTACAAAATATATAGTTTCTCCTTTCCGGTGTCGGGAATAAACCTGGGAACTGCAACCTCAGCAATATGGGCTGTGGTAACTCCTCCATTCTTAGAATTTGGCCTCGTCAGGAAGCTTCAGCGGCGACCTGGGGGTTGAAGTTGTTTGGTGAAGTTCAATGTCTCTGGCTGTGGACTGATTCCTTCTCGTGGATTTGAGTGGAAGTTTCCTTTTAAGATAGACAATGACAGAACTAATTGCAACAATAATAATTATAACATATATTGCTAAAACGGGGTATTTGATGCCATCTTCTTCGTATCTTGTTATATCGTCGTGCAGGGTGTCTTCTAGCTTGTTTATTGGCCTGAGTTCGGAGATGCTGTTCAATTCGATTGTAGTTTTTGGAATTTGAGTCTTATTGAAATTAATTTTGCAATTTTCAATTACTGTAGGTTTGCCAAATGTACCATGTTTGAAGTCGAGTTCCTTGTTTTGAATTTGTAACTTACATCCATCATCTTTGATGAGGAGTATACCTTGAAGGCTTCTTATATTGTCGGCGTGACTGCATTTAGTTTCTAATTTTTCGGGGTACGGAAATATAGCCAAGTATTAGTTGATTTCTTCCAAAAGAATATAAAGATAATTGTTAAAAGTTGAACGTGTGACACATAGAAGCAATAAAATACGAAAGAAAAAACAGTTTCCTCGGCCAAAGTTTTGAATAATTTGTCTTTATCAAAAAAGCATTTGAAGATCTTCAACAAACACTATTTTACAAGAGACACAAAATACAAAATACAACTAGCGACATCTGTCGCTAAAAATACAAATTCTCCAACGGTCAAGGAAGGACATTACTGTCAAAGAAAAAAACAACTAAACAACTACAACCCGCAGAACCACAATATAACATGGGCGAACAACAACAAGGGGACACTACATCAGCTACAACAAGTATGGAAGACCGAATCATTTTAGCAATGTCGAATATGGAGGTCAGGCTATCAAACAATATTATCAGTCTACGTGAGGAAATAATGGGCAAGCAACAAAAATTAGAAAATGGTTTAGAACAAACGAAAAGTATACTAAATGAGCAAGGAGATAAGTTAAAGTGGCAGGAGAGAGAAAATAGGAAGCGGAATATCATACTAAAGGGAATTAAAGAAAATGAGAAAAACTTAAAAGAATTAGAAGAGATAACTCTAGATATCTTGAATAATAAACTAAAAGTTGAAACGTATATTTCCGAAATCGATCAAATACGAAGACTTGGAAGGCCAGCAGTAGACGATGACAGACCAGTACTAATTAAATTTATTTCGTGGAGAAAAAAGGTAGAAATACTTAGTAACAGAAGCAATTTGAAAGGAACAAATATAAGCATGAATGAGGACTTTCCTAAAGAAATCATAACTATAAGAAAAAAGCTAACTCCAATTATGATTAGATGTCGCGAAGAAAAGAAACATGCTATAATAAAGTATGATAGTCTGTACGTAGATCACAAGAAACTATCAAAAGATGAAATCGCATTTTTGGAATCAGGAATGAAAAAAAGACAACTTTCAGACAAAGAAGAAAATGAAGTCTGCAAAGTGAGAAAAGATAGCAAATACACTGCAACTACGGAACCACAGCCTACCTCGTATAAGAATAATGGCAATAATAAAACTGTATCGTCATCAAAAACAGACACCACTGATCTACCACCGAAAGCAAAACGATCCAATTCCTTGTCGAACAGGAACAAAAACAAAACTGTTATGTCAACTGCTATAACCGACCACTTTCCAGCATTGCCGACCCAAACCAACATTCAAAATTCACAACCACAGACACCCAACAATAACCAAACCAAAAGATAGCAACTACCGACCATAGGCCCCTCCCAATCCAATAGAACAACCAACCGCAATTATACAGGAAACGACCCAAATATTTGCACACGAAGAACTTACAAACTAGAGAACTACAAGCTAACCAATAATATAAATACAACTCTTCCAACACGGCTGGTCACCGCGGAAGTCTACGACCACCCCCTTCACTCCATTCAACCAAATAAAACAGTAAGTACCCGTATAACAAAGACACACGAAACTATTTTAAAAATTTGTTCATTAAATACGAAGACATTATTATCAGAAGATAGACTAACTGAACTCGAAAATGCCCTACTAAAAATAAACTATGATATTATCGGACTAGCCGAAATAAGACGAAACGAAGATGCAGTTATACAAAGAAACAATAACTCAATTTTATGCCATTCATCAGGCCACAGTGGGAATTATGGAGTAGGATTTTACATAAACAGAAGATATACAGGAACAATAGAAGAATTTACCCCATACTCTCCACGAATCGCATCTTTAAAAATACAAATTGGAAAAAAATTCTTTATTACCATTATTCAAGTTCACGCACCCACAGCAACATCTACAGACGAAGAAATAGAAACATTCTATAACTCACTTGCAGACATAATCGAAATATCCGAAAGGAACACAAATGAATTAATTATCATAGGTGATTTTAATGCTAGGATTGGCAGAAAAGAACAGGGCGAGGATAGTATAATGGGAACTTCAAACTATGGCATCAGAAACCAACGAGGTAACAAATTAATTAATTTAGCTTTACAATACAGATTGAAAATTGTAAATTCATTCTCCCATATAAAACCACATAGAAAATGGACATACATATCGCCTTCAGGCTCCAAATTCGAACTAGACTATGTACTACTCAAAAATTTCAGTACAGTACAAAAATTCGAAATATTAAACCAGTTCGAATTCAACAGCGATCACAGGCTTCTAAGAACAACATTAAAAATAAACATAAAAAAAATCAGAAAACAAAAGATCATGCTGCAGAACAACTTAAATATGAAAGATGAAAACTATAAAATGCTGTTCAAAGAAGAAATATCAAAGAGAATAAATACAGTAAGTGCTAACAATTTGAACTACATAGATGTACAAGATCTCTACGATACTATAGAAAAAATACTGAATGAGCCCATTCAACAACAAATAAAGGAAACAAAGAAAAGTAAATTATCTGAACCAACACTAAAATTAATCAAAAAACGAGAAGAACTGAAAAGAATTAAAAACAAAAACATTCGCCAGAAAATTGAGTTCGCCGAAATCAGAAAGTGCGTAAGAAAATCAATAAGAAAAGATATATATGAATCAGACATTAAAAAAGCAGAAGAAATACTTAAAGAGTCTGGGTCAACGAAGAAACTAAAAAAAGAAATTTATCAAGATAAAAATTGGATACTTAGTTTACAACATGAAAACACAGAACATTTTAACAGGAGCAACATAATAAATGCAGCGACAGAATTCTACAGAAATCTTTATAGCCAACCAGAGAGTGTAGAACAAATACAAATTTGTCCTATACCAGAAGATGAGGAAGTACCCGTAATCATAAATGCAGAAATCAAATACGCTGTAGAAGACACGAAAAATAATAAATGTCCTGGAGTTGATAAAATCACATACGAAATAATACGTCTAAATAGTGAAGAACTAAGTCCACTACTTAATAAATTATTTAACAAAATATTACATACGGGAAAAATTCCACAACAATGGAAACAAACATCTATTATACTTCTGCACAAAAAAGGTAAGAAAAACGACATACAAAATTATAGACCTATTAGCCTGATATCCTGCCTTTACAAAGTATTTATTAAAATAATAATGAAGCGAATAATGCCAAAAATGAATGAAAATTTATCTACCGAACAAGCAGGCTTCAGAAACTCATACTCCACCATTGATCACTTACATACTATGAACATCCTCATTGAGAAAGCTAAAGAATACAATATATGCTTATACATATTGTTTGTAGACTATTCAAAAGCATTCGATTCCATAACACACGAATACATAATAGAATCACTAAAGTCACTAGGTATTAACGAAAAATATACTAACCTGTTTAAAGAAATATACTCCAACAGTACTGCAGAAATAGTACTAGATAGAAAAGGAAAAAGCTTCAACCTTGAAAGAGGTGTCAAACAAGGAGACCCAGCATCACCCTATATATTTAACTGCGTATTGGAAACCATATTCCGCAAATTAAACTGGGAAGAAAAGGGAATAAACATAAATGGTTACAAATTACACCACCTAAAATTCGCAGACGATCTGGTCATACTTGCAGAAACAGCAGAAGATCTTTCAGAAATGTTAAGGGAATTAATAAAAGAAAGTAAAAAAGCTGGCCTCGATATTAATGTAAACAAAACTAAAGCTATGTCCAATGGTGCTAAAATTCCATTAAACATCGAAAACAGAGATATAGAATACGTTAACGAGTACATATACCTAGGTCAATTAATATCCTTCAAAGAAAAAAATGAAAAGGAATTACAAAGGCGTATCACAGCCGCATGGAACAAATTTTGGTCACTGAAACTGGTGATGAAAAGCAACCTACACATAAATATAAAAAGAAAAGTATTCAATCAATGTATCCTACCTGCATTAACCTATGGCTGCCAAACTTGGACGCATACAAAGGCTCAAAATAACAAAATACAGATTACTCAAAGGAAAATCGAGAGAAGTATGTTAGGAATTAAGCAAATTGATAGAGTACACAATACTGAATTGCGACGTCGTACAAAAACACATGATGCTGTATGCTTTTCAAAAAGTATGAAATGGAAATGGGCAGGACACATCTCACGACTTGCAGAAGACAGATGGGCAAAAATCATAACCGAGTGGACGCCAAGACAACATAGAAGAAGTAGAGGCAGACCATTCACACGATGGGACGACGAAATAAAATCGACAGCAGGTGCTCTATGGAGCAGAAAGGCAAGAGACAGGGAAGAATGGAAGAATACGAAGGAGGCCTTCGTCCAACAGTGGACCTAGAAGCCCCACCCCCCCTGATTAACTATACTATTATTCATATTTAATTTTATATTTAAATTTTTTCATTAACCATATTTAGTATGTTAAATATTGTAATTTTGGGTTTCATAAATAAAGGCTATTATTATTATTATTATATCATAAAACAATAGCTATCGTAGCCTTCTCGCATATTAAATTACATCCATTAATGATAAATATTTATTTTTAACAAATGAATATGGCAAATACTAACTAATTTGGTATGGTCGTAAAGAAATAAAAAATATAATCTAAATTTATAAAAAACTTGTATAGGTTGTATTTAAATTAACAAAGTTGATATCACTTCCGGTTATACCGGAAGTCCCAGAATTATACTTTTCATATAAAATAATTGCAGATATTGTATTGAATAAATTATGTCCTATAAGCAATAAGCGTATCTGCAATAATAAGCCAGATAAATGGGTGTAACCACTTTTTCAAACACTGTATGTATATATATATATATATATATGTATAAGTTATATTTTTAAGGTTCGCGGAAGGGTTTTTAAAAAGGATTATTTATTGCAAGTCGAAAAATTATATTCGCTAATCTTTCCTTTTGTCACAAAGTTACAGTTATAATTTTTTAATTGTTACATTTGAGTGTTTGGTATGAAATTTACATGAGACTACATCAGACTACATCAGACTAACTAAAACTAAGTAAAAGTACAAAATATATAGTTTCTCCTTTCCGGTGTCGGGAATAAACCTGGGAACTGCAACCTCAGCAATATGGGCTGTGGTAACTCCTCCATTCTTAGAATTTGGCCTCGTCAGGAAGCTTCAGCGGCGACCTGGGGGTTGAAGTTGTTTGGTGAAGTTCAATGTCTCTGGCTGTGGACTGATTCCTTCTCGTGGATTTGAGTGGAAGTTTCCTTTTAAGATAGACAATGACAGAACTAATTGCAACAATAATAATTATAACATATATTGCTAAAACGGGGTATTTGATGCCATCTTCTTCGTATCTTGTTATATCGTCGTGCAGGGTGTCTTCTAGCTTGTTTATTGGCCTGAGTTCGGAGATGCTGTTCAATTCGATTGTAGTTTTTGGAATTTGAGTCTTATTGAAATTAATTTTGCAATTTTCAATTACTGTAGGTTTGCCAAATGTACCATGTTTGAAGTCGAGTTCCTTGTTTTGAATTTGTAACTTACATCCATCATCTTTGATGAGGAGTATACCTTGAAGGCTTCTTATATTGTCGGCGTGACTGCATTTAGTTTCTAATTTTTCGGGGTACGGAAATATAGCCAAGTATTAGTTGATTTCTTCCAAATATTCGAGATGGTTATTCTTTATCTCCAGTTTGACGAAATGACAGTTTTCGACGGTGTTTTTCGTTAGGAAGTTAGCCTCGCAAGAGTCTTCGGTTATTTCCTTGATTTTATTAGGACATTGGAATATGTTTCTTTTATTGCGGTTACACGTACCACATAGAGATCTTATTTGACCAGTTTCAGACTTCAGAATATAAACGTGATTGGGTATAATAGTAATTAAATTAGAGTTGTGTTTTGTAGGGGTAGGAATTAAATGGATTAGTTCGAAATGTGTTTCATATTCACGGAAATCGCCCGAAAAATCCGTTACGACTGCGCCAGTTATATTTTTAAGGTTCGCGGAAGGGTTTTTAAAAAGGATTATTTATTGCAAGTCGAAAAATTATATTCGCTAATCTTTCCTTGTGTCACAAAGTTACAGTTATAATTTATTTAATTATGTTACATTTGAGTGTTTGGTATGAAATTTACATGAGACTACATCAGACTACATCAGACTAACTAAAACTATGTAAAAGTACAAAATATATAGTTTCTCCTTTCCGGTGTCGGGTATAAACCTGGGAACTGCAACCTCAGCAATATGGGCTGTGGTAACTATATATATATATATATATATATATATGTTGAAAATAAATATATAATTTAAAGTGCAGATAATTTTTATAATTTCTTTCGTCAACACCTTATATTGAGAAGGAGTTGCTAGGCAGGGTCATTAAGCAAAGTCTGCATAATATATAAAGGGGGTAGATAGTTGTGAATTTATCAGTATAGTTTTGTATCTGTGTAACAACTTTCGGTGTCATAATGGATCAGCAAAATTTTGATAGCTTTTTTCGGATTTGTGAGGAAATTGTAGATTCGTCTCTTCGCGAAGAGGAAGATAATATCATAAATGTGCAATCCGGTAGCAGTGTCAACCCAGAGCAGCAAAATTTGGATAACACTTTAAAAATCTGTGAAGATATAATAGATTCGTCTCTTTTTGAAGAAGATACCATCATAAGTGTACAATCTGGCGGCGGTGGAAATATAATTGCGGAAAGTGCTCCGAGATATAATATTATTTCTGATATCCAGAGACATGCTAAAAGATTCAATATTATGGGGCGGAGAATTACCTTTAATATTAACGATCCTCCACTCAATAAAAACCCAATAACTTGGTTCTACGATGGGTTGAAAGAAGTAATCCAATATGCAATAAATGTGTGCAACCCTGATGACTACGTAGGATTTATTTTTCAAACACCAGGTTTGGAACATGGCCCAGCTTGGTTAAGCTACCGTCGTGCTGATCAACTACAAATCGACGTCGTCTGGGAATCTTTGGAGAAAATTTTTCAAAGTAATAAAGAAGTATTTTCTGACGGTCATTTTACAATAGAAATGACCAAAGTAACAATGCTTTCCGGAACTGGTAATATTCGTGGCCATGGTCTTTCGTACGCAGAACTTTTCCGAAGAAAATATGGTATAATAAACATTCTCAACCAGGATAATTTATGTTTAGCAAGGGCTCTAGTTGTAGCAGAATCCTTGTTTTAAAAATGTTGTAGACAACAAACATGGGATACAGGATATGCGAGCACGAGAATTAATGTTGAAAGCAAACGTACGTATAAATGATAATGGAGCGGGTAGTACCGAACTCACAGAATTCCAACGGTATTATACTGATTTCAATATAGTTTTATATGAGTTTAATGGTCGAGGTAATGTAATTTTTGAAGGTGCAAAAAGAAAAAAAAAACTTACACGACTGAATCTTTTGTACCATAAAAATCATTACACTGTGATTCGAAGTCTAGCCGCTACATTTTCATGCAATTTTTTTTGTGAGCAATGCCATGTTCCTTACAATATACGGGGAGGCCATACTTGCGAAAACATTTGCGCGTATTGTTATAAGTCTCCTGCTTGCTGCCCTGTTCGTGAAATGTTATCCTGCGGAGAATATGGAAGAAATATTCGTGGGCAAACATGTTTCGAAAATCATAAATTAACCCGGTGTAAAAGAGAAAAAAAAATGTTCCCAGTGTTTAAAAGTGTACAAAATTGCTAAAAATAGGCAGCATGTGTGTGGAGAGGTGTATTCTAAACTTTGTACAAGTTATAAGGCACCAGACCATCAATGTTACATCATAAAAGATACTTCAAGTATAAAAGGTACTAATTTATTTATTTATTACGATTTCGAAACGACGCAGGAAAAACAAAATGCGCAAAATTTTGAACACGAAATTAATATATGTGTATTACAACAGTCATGTTCTAATTGTTGTGACATTTCCGACCTAAAGCAATTTTGTGGCACATGTGGCATTCGTGAACACATTTTTACTAAAGATCCATTGGAAAACATTTTAACATATGTTTTGGCACCTCGTACTTCATTTTCATCTGTAATTTGTATTGCACATAACGCGAAATCCTTCGACTGCCAATTTATTTTAAAATATATAGTAGAAGAGCAGAATATGAAACCACAATTAATTTTAAATGGAACAAAAATTATGATGCTAAAAATGAATCATGTAAAATTTATAGACTCAATAAATTACTTACCAATGTCTTTGGCAGCCTTGCCGAAAGCGATGGACTTACGGCAACGTTAAAAAAGGCTATTTCCCACATTTTTTTAATAAAGAATAAAATCAAAATTATGTTGGCCCGTTACTTTCTGCTAAATATTACGGTGTAAATGATATGTCTATTTCTGCACGACATTTTTTTTTGGAATGGTACAATAAACAAAAAGACAATAAGGTTATTTTTAATATGAAAAAAGAAATAATTGAATATTGTGTATCAGATGTCGATATTTTGCGTCGAGCCTGTGAAAAGTTTCGAAAGACTTTTATCCAGGATTGCAAAGTGTGTCCGTTTTCTGAGGCGGCAACTATAGCTTCATCCTGTAATCGTGTTTTCCGCCGATTATTCTTAGAATCAGACACAATAGGTATTATTCCTCCAAGGGGTTATAGATTAAAGGATAATCAGTCCAAAATAGCTTTAATGTGGCTAATTCACCAAGAATATGCGCGTGGAATTCAGATTCAACAAGCAGGTAATGGTTCCGAAGCAGTTATTGGAAATAAGTTTAAAGTTGATTATTATTACGCTGCGGGTAAATTAGTGTTTGAATTTTTAGGCTGTTTTTGGATTGGATGTACAATATGTTATCGAACAAATAGGGACAAAATTATATTTAATAATACTATAGAAACTTTAGATCTGAGATATCAGAGAACATTGGACAAATTAAACAAAATTTAGGTTATACAATAATTAAAATTTGGGAATGCGAGTTTAGAAAAGAATTTAAAAATGATGAAAATTTTAAAAATTAGTTTAATAATCATTAAATTTTAAATAATTTACCTATACAGGCACGCGATGCGTTCTTCGGGGGTAGAACAGGTAATACAACTCTGCATGCAAAAGCTGAGAAGAATGAAAAAATTAAATATGTCGATGTGTGTCCTCTTTATCCGTTCATTTGTAAATACGGTAAGTTTCCCGTTGGCCATCTAAAAAATTCTGTGGGTTCAGAATGTGATAAGTTATGCCCGAATAATAACATTGACATTGTCGAAGGATTAATAAAATGTATTATTTTACCTCCTAATGATATGTTTCATCACGTATTACCACTCAAAGCCCATGGAAAACTAATGTTTCGATGAATTAGAACACAACGATTGCACGCACGAAGACCATTTACCGGAACTTGGGCTGCTGATGAAGTGCGCCGGGCAGTATCCTTAGGATACGTAATTATTAAAATTTTCGAAATTTGGCAATATAAAGTGACGGTATATAACGAACAAACCAAAACTGGAGGCTTGTTTGTAAATTTCATAAACACATTCCTGAAAAATGAAGCAGGAAGCTTCAGGATATCCAGGCGGCTGCGATAATGATGTTAGTAAATCGGAATATAGAGCAGCGTATTTACAACAAGAAGGAATTCAACTGGATCCTGACCAGATTGAGAAAAATGCTGGACAGAGATCGTTGGCCAAGCTAATGTTGAATTCTTTTTGGGGTAAGAAAATATATATTATGCATAATAATTATTTTACTAATGTTTATATGTATATATAGGTAAATTCGCTCAGGCTGAAAATAGTCCGCGAACAACAACGATTTCCACTACAGAAGAACTGTATGAGCTGCTGTCTAATCCGGCAGTAGAAGTCCAGAGAATACTTCCTGCAGGTGAAAAGATGCTTTACGTGACTTGGCGTCAACAGGAAGAAACCATGGACCAGCTTCGTACAATGAATGTTGTAATCGCAGCCTACACAACAGCCCAAGCTAGACTTCGTCTGCATGAATTTTTAGAACCTCTAGCTCATAAAGTATTATACTATGACACAGATTCTATTATATATCGCCATTCAAAAGGTCAATATGAGCCACCGACAAGTGATTTTCTCGTTGATCTTAACGATGAATTGACCTGTTATGGTAATGGTAGTTATATAACAGAATTTGTTTGCAGAGGTCCTAGAAATTATGCTTACAAAGTGTTTTCCCCCATAACCAGTGAAACTCATGAAGTATGTAAAGTGAAAGGATTTAATTTAAATTGTAGAAACTCAAAAATTATTAATTTTAATTCAATGAAAACTTTAATATTAGAGGCAAATCAGCCAAACCCAGTGATAATGAGTAAAAATATAAGATGTACCAGTGACCATAGTGTAAATACAAAGACTGAATCAAAAACTTTCAGTATAAATTTTATGAAACGTCGATTAGTGGACAATATAAACAGTGTACCCTACGGCGTGAAAAGATGTAGATATAATTAATTTATTCTAGTTTATTAGAATTAGTATCATTATTTAGTATGTAAATCTATAAAAAGATTATTTTTTATAGTAATTTTGTGTATATGTACTCGTAAATACATTCCAAATATATGCATATATATAAATTTTACTAATAATTGATTTTTAATAACATGTTAATTACTTAACTTGGAAAGAAGAAGATGGCAGAATTTAACCACCGTGACAAGTCCACGAAGCGACGAAATGGTAGAGGAATGTAAATAAAATTAATTATGTATATTGTATAAAATATATTTTTTTACTGTTATATTTACAAAATAAAATATTTATTAACACTTAGTGACTTTTATTGAAATAATAATAAAACTTGTACCTTACAAATTCATCATTTTCATGTTGATTATTATTGAACAAATTTATAAAATCATTATGTTTATAAAAATTTATTCGAAATAACAAATACATTAAACAACAATAGCCACAAACAGATGATGTGATGTCTTGCAGAGTATATGTGTTGTAAGTCCACCTCTTTGTGTTTCGCTTGAGGAAGTCTCTATGTTGCTGTACATACGGCGGTCGTCCATAACTATCGAAGTAAGTACCATACCCCTCTCGATCAATAAAAATTGCTATCCAGTGGGTACCAGGTAAAGTATCAGGGTCTGTATTAACTATAATAGCACATGGAAAATTAACATGCCATGGTAAATTATTAGCAGCATAAAACCATAGTCGCATGTATTTTTGAAATATTTTTTAAATATTCTTTGTATAAATGCAGTATTCATTTTGTTTAATAGTACAAATGCTTTCATCAAACTAAATTTTATTTCATAATTATATGATTATATATACATAGGGGAGTAGTAAATAAGTCAATATATTAACATTTAAATATACATATATTATTATCATTTAAAAATGCAAATACACTTTATTAACTACCATAATCTACAATTACATTTCTATTCTTATTAATTTCAATAATGTTATCAAACTCCGCGTATATTACACAATTTACAGTTTCTGTCAAAGAAGATTCAAAACCAACAATAGCCATCTGGATAATTGGTTCTGTGGATCTCGTTCCCGCTGTTTCCAAAGTGTATGCCTGTTCCGGAAAATAATGTATTGTACATCTGAATGTATGATTTTGTATCACCAAAAGACGACTGTGATGGCTTCGATGGTAGTTGTTGCCCATTTACGCATAGCGACAAGTAATTTATTTTAAAATTTTCAAAGTTAAAAGGATTAGTTTTGCAGTCGCCGTTGAATGCTTTATTGGATACAAATCCAATTATGCATCTTTTCGGAAGCTGACCTAAGAAAATATTATCCATAGATTTTCCTTGAATCCCCGCTGGGATGGTAACAGCTTTCACTTCGGCTATAGTAACAGGATACTTGGTAGTAGACATTTCCAAAGTTCTATTATGCGCCAAATAAATACTTGGATTTAATTTTACAAGACTAATAAGTAATGTGGCTTCGTTAATTTGTACTTTAAAGTTTGAGTCAGTTGCTAGCAAATTAAAACTATCCCTTGATCGAATTAGTCGTACTCTCATTTCAAGTTAAGTAAAAAATTTTCTTGATTGAAAATATCCGCATGAAGATGTCCGATCATATCAACATTTTAATTCTTCTCAGTTAATTTTTGGCGCTTATTATATCCTGGATTGGCAGCTACATCTGTATAATTCATTTTTCCAGTTTCATCAGTATACCATAAAGTTGAAATAAGGTGAGATTTTTTAGCGTCTTTTCCGTAATTTAATAAAGTTTCAACATATGCTCTATAGGCGTAAGTATTGTTAGGAGGAGATACAAGTTTTTAATTTAAATATATGTCCACTTGACTAAAAATTGAATGAAGCCAATTATTAATAGGTGCTACATCAGAACCGTCATCCAAAGAAGAATTATCAGATTTAACAATTTTTGCGTTTATATAAATCATGGTTTGGGATAAATCAAGATAGTCTTCTCCCTGGCCAGATATTACAAATTCAATGGGTCCGTCTTCAGTGATGGAGGATAAAAGTTTATAATTTACCCATTGTCCACTTTCAATACTAGTTTGTGTAGGAGGTATAGCAAATAAATCTAATTCTATTTTTATACATTCACAAGACTGAGCGTGTAGAAATGCTATTTTAGTCAAATATGTCTGTCTGTCTAGAGCGTTTCTTGTTCTTTACAGTAGCACGTACAGTTTTAGAATGAGTAGGTTTCTTAGTCATTCGCTTTTTTTTTAAACCAGCCCCACTGATTATTTTTTTAATTTTATCTTCAGCTTTACGTTTTAAATTGACCCCCGCTTCAGCGAAACGTTTCTTGAATGATTCTTTTGGTGACTGTTTTGTTGTCAAATCACCCAAAAAATTAAAGCCTGTGTTAACTGCTTCTTTACCAAGTGCCCCTACACCTTTCTTTAATAACGGAAAAATACTTCTGAACAATCCACTAAAAAAACTTCCTATCCCATGACCCCGTTGAAATCGATCTTTATATACAGAACCAACACCATTTCCGGCCTGTAAATTGTAATATTCCTGATACGGACAAGTTTTCATGATGTTCGTCGGAAATGTAGTTTAACATTCAACGTTCCAAATTGAAATGGTGTTAGAAAACCATCATTGGTCCTTATATCTATTTGTATATTTGAAAATTCTCTTCTCAACACAGGAACGAAATGAGGTTGCGCGTATGAAATCATTTCATTAGATCCAAAAACATATTTATCAGTTTTAACGTGTACAATTATTAACAACTGACTAACAACATCACCAACTAGCTGAGGTTCAATGATTAAATTCGGCAAATTAATTGAACTTTTTTGTTCACATATAACAGTGAATGGTGGGTAACCAAGCTGCAATGCTAGCCGAGAAGATAGTTTCAGGGAATGGACATCTGCATGTTTGAATTCGGCTATCACTCGTTTTTCTGTTTTATCATAAGTAAATGTTACACATTTATTAACGCGTGTATCATCATTCATTTTTTCTATTTCCTCATCAAGACTTTTATTCATTTCATGTATTATTGTTATTAATACTTTCATAATTTTTGTAGGAATTTTTGCATGTACAATATTTACTGGCGCATTTCCTTCTTGGTTTGTTTTTAACATCATTTTAACTTTATTTTCTCTTTCATTGACATTGTAGATCGAGCAGGGATATATAATTTTGACAATGCAACCTCCCAAGAACCATTTAATTTTATATTTTGAGGCAGCTGTGTAGTATAACTTGTGGTTTTATTATTAGGAAAATATTGCATAGAGCTATTACTAGGCAAAGTTATAAAAAATTCTTTCTCATTCATTTTGTAATACACGAAGTGAATTTGCAGGAATCCAGGAATTAAACTCATCACTGTAACCTCTCCACTTGACAAGTAATTTCTTTCTGTTACCTGTGCCTTTTGTAACTAATATTTTATCCACTTTATACATAGTATCAGATTCTATATAAACTCGCTGCAGCTCAGTTTTGTAGAAAGTGCCCTCTATAACTTCATTATTTAAATCTTTTAATTTATAAACAGTTGGAATTCTGTTACTAATCGCATTTATTTTAAATAATTCCTCACTCCAATTAGAATCGTATCCCTTTTCAAACATATTTTTATATTTGGATATACGTACAATTTTTCCAATTTTAAATTTTTGCTGATTATCTTTTATTTTTAGTTTATTTTTATTCTAAAATCTCCATATATCTAATATATTATTATCATTTACTTCAAAAGGAGACATTTTTATTGAACGATGTTTTGTTTTATTATAAGCAGAAACCAGGTCTTGTAAAACATCGATATATCTATATGCATTCAAGTCTGATTGGAAGAGGTCATTTATATTTGAAACATTGTATTTATTTCTTACAAAATGTTTTCGCGCTGGTTTATGTAATGTATATGCATCCTTCGAGCTAATCCATTTTCGTATATCTTGTATTTGTCGTAACAGATGTAATATTTGCGCTTTGTCACGAGGATTTTTAAAATAAATTATATAATTTGCATTGAGGGATATGTCTCGTTGACCTTTTCCTTGGTGAAATAAATTTTGAGTAAGAAAAAACACAGACAAATTTTTATGATGTGACCATTTTGTAAATATATCAACAACTCGTTGATCTGCTTCAGACATCAAATCATCAATTATTATTAAATGAGGATCATTTTCTTATATCTTCTGCTTTATATTTACCTTTCATAGAATTTATAAAATTATTTACACCCGAAAATCCTGCTGGATTTGTCGCATCAAAATAAGTTTTAATTAAACTTTTATCCATTTTACAATGTAAATCGCTTCCATTCGATTTTTTTAACTTTTGCTGATTCAGACAATTCGTCTTTTATATGATCTCATCTTTTATTTTTCGCAGGAGTTTCGTCGACTGATATAGATGTAAAAAAAATTTTTCTTCGAGGATTATATTCTAATAGAATATTTATTTCTTTTAGCGTATTCAAAAAATGTTCCCAACCCTCAGGATTACTACGTTTTCTACGTCTTACAATATTCCCCACTAAATCTGATATATTTGAATTTGGAATTTCTTTTTCATGAATTGAAACTAAACCTTTTTCATTCCATGTAACCGCTCCGTCTAATTTTAATTTTTCTAGTATCAATTGGGCTTTTTCTTGATGAGATTTAGGAATAACATTTATTATATTTTTGGTATCGTCTTTCGTTTCTGCAGCTAATTTTGGTTCTGAAATAGTTTCCTGTTTGATCGATCCTGTTTCACCGTCTTTCTTCTCTAAAGCTAATTTTGAATCTGAAGTAAATTCATGTTCGATAGGTAATTTAATAGGTTCTCTACTTTGTTACTGAAAGTACAAATATCTTTGCAATATTTCTTGGTACTTTATCCATTTTTCATGTTCTGGTGATTTTAAACTTAAAATATTTTTCATGTCTTTATCTAGCTGACTAGATATAGTTTCTTTTTCATTATTATTATTACTATGTAAGCGATTTAAATTTTTTGGTGATATTAGGACCATTTTTCTAGCATGCTCCATTTTAATTTTTAAATAAGCTACTTAGAACACCGGTTAACAAAGGTGCTAATAAAAATGGTAGGAATGCTCCACCAGACTGAACTAACACGCGTTTTTTAGCTTTCCAACTGTAGCCACGTTTTGTAAATTTCCTTAAAATGTTTTTATGTCTTACAAGTGCAGCTTGCTGTTTTCGACTGAGGGAAACTGTACCATGTAAGATATTATAAACACATTCACAAATGCATTTAACAGAGTTGCAGTCAGAGTTTTTTAATAACGCTAACCTGTCCTTTGATTTTAATTTATGCAATGCTCGCAGAAATTCTGCATGGTTTATAACAGCGCTACTCATTGTTATGAAATAATTGTAGGCATGTGTTTGTTGCTGTATTTATACTTGTTTTTAGGTAAATACACATATGTAAACCCGTCATGTGACGTACGAAAACGCAGCCAATCAGGTGTGTTTTGCTTAAGATCAAAAATTAAATAACCGTGTGGTTCTGAAGTTGCATCGCTGTATGCTGTATTGCTGACAGATGTAATATTTGCGCTTTGTCACGAGGATTTTTAAAATAAATTATATAATTTGCATTGAGGGATATGTCTCGTTGACCTTTTCCTTGGTGAAATAAATTTTGAGTAAGAAAAAACACAGACAAATTTTTATGATGTGACCATTTTGTAAATATATCAACAACTCGTTGATCTGCTTCAGACATCAAATCTTCAATTATTATTACATGAGGATCATTTCCATCTATGTTTTCGATATCAGGTAGACCTTCAACAAACTCTACTCCTTTTATTGTACTAAATAAGTTTTGCCAGGCTCCATAATGCCAAGAAAATTTTCCAAAATTTGTATCACTCATGTCTCTAATATTAGTTAGAATTTTTTTAACAAAGTATGACTTTCCACTGCCGGAGGGACCAGCTATTATAGCCGAAAACGGGTGTTGAAATTTATAAGCCATGTTGTGAGTATGGAGTATGAAATAATACTAAAGTATTTGTAAATTTATTTAATATATTTATTACTATCAAAATACATATAAGCAAAAATTATTATTATTTATACATTCAACATAATATATACATATACTCGTAATAATTATATTTCTACAAATTTTAATAATGTTGCTTGTTTGACAGGTCCATATTGATTTACACGTGTATATTTTAAACTCCATTTGGTAACGAACTTTTTCAGCTGGGATAATTCTTCATCGGATAAATTATCAAAACGCGAGGGAAGATATAGCATGAATTCTTCACACTCTGCAATAATCTTTCTTCCAAATGTTGTATTTACAGCCTTTATGTCAACTAGTTTATACAATTTATCTTTTTCCAAGTTCGATATTTTCATGCGGGGTTTCGTATCTGCTAACTGGCCTCGCAGATTTAGTTTAGAAAAGTCCATATCTAAGAACAAATTTTACAAGTGAATAGGTACAATAAATAATTATGTGATTTAAATATAACCTTACCTAGCTTGTTCTTGTTATTGAATAGTGAATACTGATGTCTTTAGCAGACCTTTTTCGATATTAATAGAATTTACAAAACAAAACCTGCATTTATATATTATGCATATGGCTGTAATGACCTTATTAACGGATGACCTTGAGAATTCACATTTTTGACTATAAATTACATTTATATTAATAAACAAAATTCCACAACAACAAATTGCCTCAAGGCAGTCTGAACTGGCGCCAGTTAATGAGTTTGTAATGAGTTTTTAATTACTTGTTGTCTCGCAACATGGGGGAATACTCACTACTCATATCAATATCTTTTAAGAATTGTATGGATTTTTTTTCGTTTGAGACTATCACCCAAAACTATACGCACTTTCAAATATTTTTTTTGAAAAGTAATACCAAAAGCTGATTTGATTACGTTTTATTTTAATGTAGGTACTTATAAAAATCCAATTACAAAAATTACAATACTTATATTTAAATACTTTTGAAATTAAAGTAACTGTATACTAATACTGAAGTACATTCTTTCTGTACTTGAGCCTAACTCTTTTAATACTATGTATTTCCAATGCGGTTGAAAATTTGCGTAATAATTACAAGTACTTCTGTGTGTGTTACAGTAAAATAACTTTAGTGACATCCTCTACCTCTGCGTAAAAATAAAGACCTGCTACTAAATAAGAAAATTAAAGATTACAATTTTCTTCAAATTACAAGAAAAACCTTTTCGCTACAAAAATCCGTGAGGAACAAAATTTTGATATTGAAAACAATTTCAAATTAATTTGTTTTTCAATTGGTAATTATTTGAAAAACATAATTGATAACTTAAAGTCTGTTAAAAATAAAGTAATACATATATATATTGACAACATTTCAATTAAATTAAATCATTAAATATCATCTTAATATAGGCGAACCATTTTTAAAATTGGGATAATGTTAAAGACAACATTATAAATATTATATTTATTGAACACCTTTGATTAATTTATTCACAGAAATAAGTATGCCATGCAGAATATATCTGTATATCTGTTCCCATTAAAAGTCTGTCTCTACATACATAAATATAACTATTGTATCATATCTGAAAGCTATTAACATATTTTGATGCTCTGAGTTAACTTAGAAAACTCGTAATTACTTACATACTTAGAAATGTCAATTGTAAATGCCCCATTTATTCTATTATTATGTAACAAAATCATTTAGGAATGAAATAAAACTATAATGGCAAAGGCAAGTTCATCTTTATAAAAAATAAATGGAAAAGTTTTTTATTGTGTCACTTATTTGTTCTAATTTTTTGATACATAATTAAGGAAGAACAAACCTTCAAACAGTAATAATGAATAATATTTTAAAAACGGTTATTCTTTTTCCCGTGCCCTTCATACATGTAGAAGTTATATATATATCTGGTGCGTGGGCAAAAGAGTATAAGTACAAAAACTGTATTTCGCAGGAGATAGGTTTGAATGTTTAACGTGTCTTGTAAGATCATTGATAAGACTAAAAATAAAATAATAAATGATTATTGTTTGTAAAACGGCACAAGAACAAACATACACCATAATTTTGAAAAAAATACATATTTTTCAAAAATAAGTGACTTATACTACTTTGATCTCAGAAACATACATTTAACAAATGACTTATACTAAATTAACCAACAAAGTACAACAAAACCGACATACTGGAACGAGAATGTGTAAAAACACGTGAAAACGCTTAAAAACAATATTCACAGACGCCACTTACAAACTTTTAGATTATGTTGCTACATGTAAAATAGTACAAATGAACACTTGGAAATTTAATGCAGTGGTTCACACAATAGTCATAGCAGCTCCGTGCCCTTAAACAACAATGCAGTGGTTCTAACAGTATAAGTACATATATATACTATTAGGACCAATTTTTTAAATCTCTGGTAAAAACAGTACAACTCGTCTTATACTCTATTGGTCACTAGTGAATAATACGTTTCAACATAGACTTAAAAGATCACATAACCTGACGGTCAAAACAAGCAAGCTTTACTCATACTGTTATAACCACACTAAAGATACTGAATTATTAAACCTAGTAACACAATTAGCTTGTTTTGACCAAAATTTGACTTATACTCTTTTGCCCACGCACCAGAGATATTCTGCTTGCAAGTGGCAATGGCGATATATCTGTACCGTTTATGGCGATCACCGGGTGTCATCTCATGGCTTGTCAAAGTTGTTATGGAGAAAGAACCACAGATAGCATTTTTTTGCTATTTGAAAATTGAAAATAAAATTTCAAGTTTGACGGAATCGAGCCCGGGCCGTCCGAATCACAACATATAAAGTCATATTAAAAGATAACAATAAGTACGACACATAAACTATAAATAAATTAATATATTTTAAAAAATTCCTATGGTACATTATAATTTGAATTCTGCTGTTTTGTTGTTAACAATAGAATAAATTCCGCATTGCAACTGAAAATGAAAAATTTTTGATTGAATTTTGTACGTTAGTATATCTTTATTTTGATTGAAAATAATATCTTCAGCAATGTATTGAATATTTTTTTAGATATCACAAACTGATTCACTTATTTTTCATATAACATATACTAAATATATGAAATTATGAAAATAAAATCTTTTAACAAATTCTGGTTTAATATTGTTAACTTCGGGGTAACTTAATTTAATTCTAATAGATAGTGAAATACAAAATTACGACATATAATAATATAGTACAGAGAGATAAAACATATAGAAACATACAATCAACATATATACGTATATTAACAATATAGTCGCAGAAAAACATAGAGAATATGACGTCAAAGAAATGCTGTCATGAAATGAGAAGCCATATTTTTTATAACGTCACTTTCTTTATCCATCTCTGCTGATATAAATAAACATTTATTTATCTAGAAATCCTAACGAAATTTAAAACTAAAACGGACCAATTTTGATAATATCTCGTTTAATATGTAAGCAATTTTGCGATCTATTCTATATAGCATCAACAAACGAGATATCAAAGTTAGGACCTCTAGGAAAAATCGTAAAATCCCTGTAAATTCCTTAATTAACCATTCAATAATAAATTAACACATTAATAACAAAGTTAATTATAAAAATACTAAATTATGACCGTTGTTATAATATATTCTTGTCCAATTTTAACAAAAACTAAATTTTAATCGTACGATATTTTTCTCAAAAGTAAAAACAACAATTTGTTTTGCTCTTATTGAAGCTTAACTTCAGATGCCCTTCAATCTAGTTGCTCTAGTTTCGTATTGTTTATCTACGCTATCCGTTAGATATGAAAAAATCTGGACTAGTGTCAAAAACTCTAGAAAGTAGTAGCTGGTGAATAGTGATTACTAACCTTGGTTAATGGACTAATTGTCATTTATCGGTTTAATCGCGAAAACTGGTTAATAAGGTCAACAGGTTAACCGTGAAAACCCAGCAATATATCATACCTATATAACTACAAGCAGAGCTGAACAAATTACATTCAAAATGTAAAATTAATTTTCCTATTATAAGTAAGTACAATTACCATTACTCGAAGCAAAGTGTAATCGAATTACTAATTACCTTTGAATTGTAATTGACATTTTAATTACTTTTTCTATTACTTTACTAAAAAAATCATTCATCTGATATTAATAAAAAAAAACAAAAAAATAATACTACACTGTTTAATATAAAATACAACAAAAATAAAAATAATAAGGCCCAGTTGAATAAAATATTGTTAACTTTAATCACGTTGTTAATTTTGACTATAGGTTTATTTTCCAATAAAACAAATTTATAAAGAATTGCCGACACAGGTCCAGCACCATATTATGTGGTAGACAAGAAAGTCACCGTTCATATAGTGCAATGCAAATGCTTTAATGTGATTTGGAATTTCCGTAACACAATACGGGCTAAGTTTGGGAAAATGCCGCAGCTAATATTTTTCAATAACTATTTTTACGATTTTTTTCATATTTTTAATATACAAACTTTTACATTGTTGGAAAAAGAAAAAAATGGCGGTTTATATTTTAGTAAAATAATTATAGGTTGCTATTTAAAAATTAAAAATTGACTTGTAAACCTGACTTTATAAAAACTATCTACATCTGCCATCAAATAGTATACGTATTTAAAATACAACTTTTATGAGTTATTTTTTTCTATTACTTATAATAAAGAAGTTAAAAGGAGGTGGGCATCTTCCCGGACTCACGCTGAATATATGTCTATATGGTTGTTAAAAATATGTTATAGTTATTTATATGAAACCCTATATGACGACATTGCAAATTCCTTGAAAACTATTATTGCTATTAGGATTCAGAAAATAATAAATTCTAACTTAAGTAAAAGTTCAAAGTACGTCGTATGTCCCACACGGATGAGAAGTTGCACTTGTAACCAGTCGTTACACACACAACGCAGATAAACTACGCTACGCGCATATTCCGGGGATTCCCTCACTTTTTGTTTCAAAATAGTAATTAATATTTGAGAACCCAATTACTTTTTCAATTCTTTTTCAAAAGTAATTGAGTACAATTACAGTTTTTTACAAAGTAATTAATTACAAATTACAATTTGGGAAAAAGTAATTTAATTTGTAATTAACAACCTAGTAATTAATCACTGCCCAGCTCTGACTACAAGTAACCGGTTTATCGATTAAGCGGCTAATAATTAACGTACTTAATTAAACAAAAAAACAATTTATTAAGGCTAAAAAATGGATATATTCAGTAATTTCATCAAATTTCTTCCAAAAGTTAATAAACAGGCTACTTGAATTTACCCAAGTAATAATCACAATAACTAAATATCTGGTTATTTCTAATAATTGGAACCGGCTAGCCGATTAATGGAAACAACCGGTTTAAGCGATTAACTCGTCAACCCATTTTCTTCTTCTAGTAAACCATAATAATCCATTACCCTGTTGATCGGTTAATTGATTATTTTTGACAGTACTACTCTGGACATCTGGTATAATAAACTAGACTAAACTAAATTAAATTTCAAATATTAAAATTCAGAATTTAGAGAAAATATTTTATCAAACTGTGGTCTATTAATACAAATATTTATTTTTACTTTTGAGAAACACTTCGTTTAACATCATTCTGTTGAAATTAAATCTGACACATGTAAAATACATTAATTATATTTATTCATCTGCTTTTCTTATATATACCTTCCAAGAGCAGTATAGAAGTCTTGTAAAAATGCTAAAAGCTGGACAAAAGTCGGTCTTTCTTCAGGAATTGCTAACCAACAGCATGCCATTACCGCGAACCTGAAAGTTCAGAAAATCCTTCGATCAGATTCCCTTCAAAGATCTTCAAAACTATTACAGTTACTCTTACATTAGACGCATCTTAGCAAAAAATATGTTTTGGAAACATGAAACAATAGATGAAAACCAAAAATAATAATTGAGCTTTTTATACTAACTTAATTTAGGCTGTTATTTTAATAGGTATATTTGGTTGATATTTATTTGATCATTTTTTTCTTACATTAATGATTTTGTTAAATAAATGCTCAGTAAATATAATATTGTGCCCAGGTTAAATAGCAGCCTTTGTAAAATTTGTATGCAAAAAATGTCCAAATAATATATTTGATAGCAAATTTAAATATTTAGCTGCCTAACTCTAATTTTTTTTACAACAACGCGCTTGTTGTAGGTGAAAATAAATACTTACAGTTCATCGGGACAGTTTATTGGTTGAGCTAACCGATATCCGTCCAATAAATAAGCAGACATTTCAAAAGGATCTATTTCAGCATACGGTTGTTGCGCTAGAGTCGTAAGTTCCCAAAGTAGTACGCCAAACGACCACTAAAGTAAAACAAAATGCATATTAATATTTTCAATTTTTATCAAAATGTACTGGATCTATATCATAGATACACCAATAAACTAAAGGAGTGTATATGAAATAAGAAAAAAAGTGACATTAATTAAACCATATATGTTTCACGTCGTTGGCAAAATATTAAATTTATATCAGTAAAAAAACTGCCTATCATTAATTATGATATAATCGTAAAATTTAAATAACTATTTAAATTAGGAGCTCCAAATTAGTCGAAGACAAAAAATATGCAAATAAGCATTCGCACTTTCAGAACAAGAACCAGTTTTATTTTAGACTTTCTTAAGAACTTGTCAGTGTTTTCTTCGGAAAAATAGAGTGGGCAATAAAAATTATAAATTTGAAATGAATGTGTTTATTTTAATAAGATAGAACAATTTTTAACCAAGTAAAATTACTTTGTGAGTATAAATTTTTGATTGTATCTATTAGAAAATAAACTCCGGAGCCCCCCTGTAGTTGGCGCATATGTTTGAGACACATGTTCGCGCAGTAGTGAAATGAATAATACTTTAATGATATGTCCTTTTATTTCATCCCATGAAAGTTCGACAGGATTCAAAGAAACTGGAGGTAGACAGTTGAAAATTGAGATAAACTATTCAGTTTTATTGTGTTTTGTAACTTTAGCCAAGAATAATTATATGAGGAAAATAATTTAAGTAAATTGATTTTTACAAATTGGAAGGTAGTGAATGCCCAAATATTAATAGTATATTTTTTCCTGTCAGATGAAGTGGCACTACATATGATGTCATAGTATCAAAAGAAGTAAATACAAAATTTAAAATTGAGATTAGTCAAGATTTGCGCAAATGTAAAATATAAATTTAAATAATAGAATAAGTAGATGTAATATGATATAACGCATATATGATACACTATCCATACTTGATATTTAGAGATACTAACAAAAAAATCATATAAAAAAATATATGAGTGTGTAAGTCACGGGTATGATAAGTCAGGGTTACGAAGGAAAAGAGACAGAATAATCAGTCTTATAGCTCATTTGCATAAGGTTAGATTAAGCTGCGTAAATTGTGTTTATAAAATGTTATTTCCTCATCGATAGCTTGCCGTTTAAAATTATATTTATTGGTATAAAATTAAGAAACTTTTTATGCGGGAAAGGTTCGTAATCAAAAAGCTAATAGCAAATGAAAGGATGGAAAATTATGGAAAAATGTGAAATTATCCGATATTCAAGGTTACTACTCACTAGAATTGTTTTATTAGATGCATTAACATTATTATTAAATAATAAAATAAGAAACTTATTACAACAAAGTTTCTAGAGCATGAAAATAATTTATATAATACTCAGCAAAACCAGAATTTTTGTAATTAATTGTATCACTTTTCAGTAAAAGTTTATACTTTTGTACATTGCATAATTGTTCCAGATTTTAATGAAATCGCCACAATAATTAATAAACAATTTTCCCATTTTTTATTTACATAAAAGAAATTTATTTTATTTATCGCGATTTCGAGAATATTTCGGCCCGTCCTGTTTTAGTAAGTTACATTTTCCTTTTTTATGGGCTACATGCATTATGTGATTACGAAATGACAACAGCACTGAAATTGATAAGTAACCATGTAAATTTCTTTGTTACGTTACAACAGTCATTATTTTGAGCCAATCTCAATCATCTTTTCTTTAGAACGTCACAACAATTATAATATTTAATGAAAATTAAACACATATTATAATATTTTTTTTATTAATTCTAATAACATTTTGAGCAGTTACAATTGCCAGGAATATAAAAAAACAATAAAAAAACGTACACTTATTCGAAATAATTTTAAAATTCATAATAATAATAATTTTAAAACTGTATGACGTCATCACTGTCTCCTTAGATCCTTAGATAAAGATGTAATGATCACAATTACTTATCAACACAAATAAGATATATATTTTTCTTAAGATTTGTTAATTATATTACTCTGGTACACTCCCTACGACAGCTATGATTGCCCATGAAGTGACGAAGACTGTGACTTAATACAAGAACAACCAATGCCAATTTTTGGTCAAAATGAGATCGGTTGTGAAATGGGTTAAAATAATCGGCATTTATTGAACCAATGTCATGTCATAGAATAAGAAAATATAACCAATATTGACATGCCAGTAAAATTTTGAAGGACTTTAGTTATTGTAGACAGTTTAAATCAGAGAATTAGTGGTAGGTACTTGTAATTACATTAATAGTGCAAAATCAAAATGCCAAATTTAACAGAAAGGCACTCTCGGTATTACTAAGTAATACTGAAAGTTTCTTTTTCATTTTAAATCATTTATTTCCAAAGTATGAAATGTCATGTCAGCATAGATTGTTCTTACATTAGATTAAAGTTTTTTTTTTTATTAATACTGACCACTACTACTGTCTATTTTTGTTTACATTTTAATACACCTTACAATTCTTATGTGAATGTAAATTGCGAAAAGTTATAAATATTGTAATAGTACAAAAATAACAAATTTACAACAGAAAGCAAAGTGAAATCACCGCATAACATAAGCATCTAGTAATAGAACTTTTTAGAATCGAATGCAAAAAAACGACTCCTGTACATCAAGGCACCGCTGACCTTGAATAATGGTATTGCTGTTGTAATAGTGAGTATCACGTTCGCGATATTTTCACTTCTCTTCCACAAGAATTCTCCACGCAAAAACATTTGGAAAAATGGTAAATACACGGTAAAAAAACTTGTTTCTGTTAATTGAAAACGCACTAATTTTCGTCAGCACAATAGCGGGATTAAAAACATTATTAGTGCTGACGTTAGAATAAAAAATAACTCGTTTTAAAACTACTTGATGTCTAATTATTGTCACTCCTACATATTTAAAAAAATGAAATGTTAGAAAGAATCAACAGTCGAGAAATCGCGTAACATCTATACATACGACAGCCACGCTAGAATTATTGAGATCAAACGTGTTCAAACAAAGTAGTTCAATTGGACAATAATACACTTCACCGTTCTTTTCTTCCACTTCTTAAATGCTCCCAACCAATCTTCTTTAGGCATGCTTTGAAACTAATTTCTCGGAGACTTAAAAATTGTTAATTATTGTGCCTTAAAATTGCCAAAGCTATCAAACTAATTATTGGAGACTTTAGAGCTGTCATATGAATTTCAATTTGACTTAAAAACTGTTAAAGTCGTAAAATTATAAATCATGATTCGAAAATGTTGTCTGGTTATTTACATTTTTTTCACTCACAACGATACTTTAAAAAATTGATTAATTATGTTGTAACTTGTATTTTAATTTGTAATAACAGATAAATAACTAGGGGAGAGTTGTCTAATGCGTATTGGTCAACTAAATCGTGCCTGCTCACTCACGTTATATATATATACAGGGTGATTCATCGGTCTGTCCTCTCTTTATAACTCTTTTATTTTAAGTCAGATAGAAAAACTCTTCAGATAAAATTTATATGATATATTATTGTCTATCTACGTACTATATGCACTTGTATACAGAGTGCTCCGTTGAAGCGCAACAACATGTAACTTTATATTTCTTAATGGAACACTCTCTCTCTATATATATATATATATATATATATATATATATATATATATATATATATATATATATATATTTATTTTAATAGTAAATTAGATTTCCTTTAAAAAAGGATTAAGTAATAAGGGGTCTAAAATTACAAATTAAGAAGTTATTTACCTTTATTCGTTGAATGATATTTTTGTATCATGTTATTATTAACAAAGTAAGCTATGGATAATTTGATCAATTGTTTTGAGCATTTATTATAATTTTGCATTATTTAGTCTGTCATTAAATTTTAATAGCCTCTTTGTAATTAGTGTAATGTTTAAAATAAGTATTAATAAAAAAGAATCAAAATTTTGTATTAAATTATGGTTTTTTCCACTATGAACTATTTTTTATGAACGTAAATAACTTCTTAATTTATAATTTTAGATCCCTTATTACTTAATAGTATTTTAAAGGGAATCTAATGTACTATCAAAATAAATAAATATATATATAGGCTGTTCCATTAAGAAATATAAAGTTATATATTGTTGCGCTTCAACGGAGCACCCTGTATACAAATGCATATAGTACGTAGATAGACAATAATATATTATATAAATTATATTTGAAGAGTTTTTCTATCAGACTTAAAATAAAAGAGTTATAAAGAGAGGACAGACCGATGAATCACCCTATATATATATATATATATATATATATATATATATATATATATATATATATATATATATATATGTATATAAATAATTAAACATTCAATCGGTAACATTGGCAAAAATATGAAGTTAAATATCATTGTTTGTGTGAGCTACAGTAATAAAAAAAGAGGTAGGTTTGAAGGAACTTTTTCACGATACTGTTTAGATGATGTTAATTACACAGTAAAATATATTTTTAAATTCCTTCATTTTTGTAAAATTAGCATTGTTGTACTATTTGTTAATATCAATTTCATGTATATTTTGTTCTTACGCTCAAGGTTATATTGATATTTTAAAAAGTGTCCTAAGTTTTCTAAATCGTACCGCTATAGAATTTCTTATTTCTTACTAGTATTTTATCTACTAAAAAAAAGATTTGAATTTATTTTACTTTGTCACAGAAAAGAATATAATATTTTTTCAATTGTAATTTATAAATGTATATTAATTATTATATATTTAATATGTTTTTTACATGTTATTAATAATAAAAATGTATCCTAAATATTTGCTTATTACACTGACGAAAGAAATTAACGCATCACTTTTATAAACTCAGCTAATATTGGAAAAAAATTATTTTCTTCAAATTTTAATCATTGATTTTTATAATTTTACTTTTATGGTAAGAATTAAGACAATGAAACAATAAAAACTTAATAAAATTTTAAGAAAAATGAAGAGAAACACTTTTAACAAAATTTAACATGCGATTAAAACACTTAATATTTAATGTTTCCTCCTCTTGCTCGGATAACTGCCTGGCAGCGACGACCCATACTACTAATTAATGCTCTAATGTCATTCTGGTCAATATTTTTCCAAATTTCCTGCAATTTTTGCCCGAGCTCTTCTTAGTTGAATGGACGCCGAGGAAATGCTCTAAGTCGTTTACCCATCGTGTCCCAAAGGTGTTCTATGGGATTAAGATCCGGACTTCTGGCTGGCCATTGCATTGTGGTGATATCCACTTCGGCAAGATATTGTTGCACTATTCGGGCAGAATGGGGTTTTGCATTATCATGCATAAAGATGAAGTCATTTCCCCCAAAAGGCGCAAAAGGCATTACATATGGTTCTAAAATGTTTTCTACATAAGATGCTGCCGTGATGCTCCCTCTTGGTATGACCACCAACTGCGTGCGAGCCTATGAAGTGATACCACCCCACACCATAACCGAACCTCCACCAAATATAACAGTCGGAACAATGTTACATTGCGCATAACGTTCACCTGGCCGTCTGTATACACGCATCCGTCTATCACTTCTATTAAGGCAAAATCTGGACTCTTCGCTAAACATAACATTAGCCCACTCGGCCTGTAACCAGTTAACATGTTCCTGAGCAAACGTTAATCTGGCTCTGCGATACTCTGCGGTTAATTGGGGTCCTGTTGCTGGTATTTTTGGGGTTAAATTAAAACCACGTAACCTTTTTCTTATGGTAACGGAACTAATATGAACATTGTGGGCCTCTGCGAGCATATTTTGTAGCCTAGGAGCCGTAATAAACCGTTCCCTTAACGTCTGCATCATTAAAAAACGATCTTGGATAGCATTTGTGGTTCGTTTTCTCCCTTGACCTGGCCTTCTTGAGTATGAGTGAGCTTCCCGATGTCTCTTCAAGACCCGCGACACGGTCGATTGATTAACACCAAGGCGCTGACCGATGTAACGCTGACTCCAACCTTCTTCTGCAAGTGTTACTACAGCCACAGCTTCTTCAACACTTAAATTAAGATTCTGACGTCTATTCATATTCACGCTTCACTATTTAGCACTTAATTTCTAGAGTTCTTTAAAACAAATCCAAAAATGGATTTAATATGAAGCTTTCTTTAAGTCAGAAAAGAAAATTTTATTTATTGACTGAATCCCATGAGAACAAAAAATATCGAACAATCAGTAAAACATCATACTTGATAAGCTTTTTCCTTACATAAATAATTTCCGCTCAAACATAACATCGATTCTAAGATATAGAATAAATTATAAGTGATGCGTTAATTTCTTTCGCCAGTGTATTTTCAATAATTTTTTTTTTCTTATTTCGTAAACTTTCCAAATTATTAACAAAACAAATTAGCTAAGGTTCTAAAAACAAATTTCATATTATTTTCATTCGTGTAATTTTGGAAACAAGGCAGTACGATTTAAGAGATAGGTTTCCTAAAAGGTACATTTTATATTGTTTTATAAACTTGCTTAAAACGCATGTGTTATTATTTAGGCATCACAAAACATCATACTATTGGCAGAAACATAAATTTTCATACCAATTCATTCTGAATAATAAATAAAATAAAAAAGGTAACACAATTTATGCAACTTTCCCCTATGTATTTAAAATGATAGTGCAAATTTTGTTTTCCACAGCTAGCGTGACCCTCGTATAAAGCATCAAATCAAGACTTTGAAAAACTTTTTTGAAGCGATCGCGGGCTGGTAGAAAATCATTTGCTGGCTGGATGAATAGTGTGCTTCAAATTTAACCAGCTTTACATAGGCGTAATAAGTTAGTGATGTAAAATGATGAAATGTACATTTTTAGGCAAGCTACGCAAAATCTATAAATGATATATCATATATCAACAATATTTCTGATTATTTCATATTCTTTTGCGATTTTTTCTTCTGTAACAAAGACTACATTTCTTTGTATCTTTTCCTGAAACTGGAAGCAGTCGGTAAACGCGCCGAACATTAAAAATATGTTATCAAGGCTATCAGGGTATCAACCTGAAGCACACAGGTACTTGGGTCTAAATGTGAGTACGAGGAATACGAATACGAATACACAACCAAGATACGTGTTCGCGGGCTGACCTTGAAACATTCTGCACTTCGTTCACATCGCTGTTTTCTTGCTACCTTCACAACGTGAACGCAAAACCAACACATTCCCACAGAGAACCACTCAGTCCGGACCTAATACATCACATACATCGAAATTCTACAGATTGTTCGTATTCAGTTTTTAAATTTTACCTCCTTTATGGAGGACATGATTTCTATTTCTTTTACTGACAAATTTTATTTAAGTGGTTATAATAAGCATAAAAATATGATGTTCAGATTAGAATTTTTATTTTGTTCATTTCTCATTTATTAAAAAAAGTCAACAGTAAATAAAATTCCTCACAAAACAAGGAAAATCCCCTCAGACTATTTTTTAAGAAATGTCAGCAGTTTACTGGGACTCTTGCCCTGGGAAATATGAATGAAAAATGGCACAAAATTTCTAAACAAGGAAGAGAGTCGATTGAAAACAATATCCACCCGGGACGGCCCATTACTGTCACTTCGTTAGAAATTATAAAAAAAGTTTAAAATCTTACAGTGGAAGTAGAAGAAGAAACAGCTTGCAGAAAAGATTGAACCATTTTGAATGTCCTTCATCATCATTTAGGGATTTCAAAAGCAACAACATGTCGAATGTTTACGACTGTTTTGAACCAGAAAGATGAAGTTTTTACTAGGATTTGGAGATGAAACTTGGGTTCATCATTGATCTTGAGTAGAAAACAACACACCACCCTCTAAGAAGTTCAATCGTCTGGGAAAATCATGGGGTATTCTGTGAATTAGCTATAAGATAACGGTGTTACAATAACTGCTATACAAGAAAAGTAAACATGAAAACATACTATGAGTCAAGTACATTTTTTTAGAAATGGCACAACTATCATAAATTATCAGACTTAAATTTTATTTTTTATTACAATAGTTAGTTCTTCACACATTTGTATATATTATTTTTAACCCTTTTCTGTGAAGAATCGAACTTTAAAGTAAAACATTTATATTTCACAAATTTCTTAAATAATAATCTACATAAATTGTATGAAAATATTAAGTATATGATACATCAAAGTTTTCCTATTCACAGTATGTTGTCCTGTTCGTGCGAACGCTGAATTTAAATGTTTCATATGCGCTTTGGAGTAAACAAATGTCCCATAATTTCGCGTAAAAGTGAATGTATGAATTCCAGCAATTAGAATTTTCTGAATAGATTAATTAGAAATGTCTTTTCATCGCACACCTTGAGTCAGCAAATTATTTTGCTAGGAGATCGTAGATTTTTTTGCATTTTTTTCTTTCTTCTCGTAACCTTGGAGACCAGTAATGCTTGTTGATCTGCTGCACGATGCTTTTAAATTATATTTTTCAAATTTTATTTTCATTTTACGACTGTTTTATACTTACAATCAAGTTATTGCCTAATTTGTTTCTATATATCTGATTTTAAATGAAAGGTAAATACATTTTTATGTATAGGGTATTGAGAAAGTCTGTCTGCTAATTTATGTAAGATTTAGACTGCGAAAATTTAACGCAATGTTACTTTTATAAAGTTCTTACTTATATTATGAAGTACGTACTTGACAAATTCTACTTAAGGAATTATTTAGAAAAACCGAACATGTACACTTTAGTGTATTTAAAAATAAAAAATAAATTTCAAATTAGTAATGTTGCTCTTTTTTCATAGCTTCTCTTTATTTTCGTACCGTTTTTATTTTTTTATTTTTTCAATAGAAAATTGCAGGAAAATATCAATATTACAATGTTTTCTACATTGTAGAAGTTTTTCTGCTCTAACAGGAATGAAATAAGCTAAATGAAATTATTTCAGCAAAAATATTTATCAAGAAACTGCATCGCCAGCGCCAACTTTCAGCCGTTGCTCTATCCAAATGCAACGAAAAGATAAATTTACATTCGCAAAAGCGAAAATTAGGACCTAACGCTCAGTGACTATGTCGAGTATGATTCACGTTATTTTCTAATTATAACATGCAGTAGCTGTTTCCTTACTGCCTTCATTAATTGTAACAACAAAAATTAATCTAGATAACACCTGCACCGGTAAAAACAACTCGGAATGTATGAGTTTATGTAATTATTTTTATTCAATTAAATTGTAATCAGTGACATTATTTTCAAATTAAAAATCGATTGCTAATATTATCACATTTTTTGAAAAGTTTTTATAAATTTTGATTGTCACAATATAAATAATAACATATAAATAAATAATAATAATAATAATAATTTATTGCCCAAGAGTATAGACCATTTACAGGACAATACAAAATAAATATAGAATACATTTAGAATATATATGAGCATGTACATAAAAAAAACATAAGAAAAAAAAATAATTAGACAAAAATTACAAAAATATATCAATATAATAATTGTTCGCGTTTTTTGATATAATTGTTATGGGGGCACGCTGGAGTACGTCCGAATGGGATGAGGGAAGTTGAAATGTCCTAGATAACCTGGCTGCCTGATGTGGAACATGGATCTGGACACGTGACAGGAGGAAAGGCGCATTTATTTCACCACGTAGGAGAAGCCAAAGGAATTTAGCACTGCTCATCTCTCTTCGGGTCGCCAGGGAAGGCATGCTATGACGGTGAAGGAGGGCCTGGTGACCTACACCCCTTGGAGGATAAACTCTATCTATTTTGAAGGACAAAAATTTCAAAAATCTGCGATATATACGATCAAGCGCCAAGTGTTGGTACGTGTAATAGGGGTACCAGATGAGGGTAGCGTATTCTAATTTACCTAATTATATATATATATATATATATATATATATATATATATATATATATATATATATATATATATATATATAAATATTTAACTTTGTTTTTTTTTAATTTTTCTTTATTACTTAGAAAAGGATCATAATACAAAAAAAATTAAACCATCGTATTGCAGTGCTTTTTCGAAAAAAAAAATTTCACCCGTTTGAGTTAAAAAAGTGTTCCTTTTTCACGCTTTTATTGTGTAAAAAATGCACACTTTATGAACTCATTTTAATGAAAAACATGCACTGTTTTAACGACCATAAAAATAATTATAACACATTTGCCTTAACAGATAATTAAACTTCTCTTTCCAATATGCATAAGTTCCCTTTAATTTAATGAATCGTTGTTACACAAATCTTTTTTTTTAACATTCGTTTTAGAAGACGTTTGTAAAAAAAATTAAGGGACACACTAATAACAATAAAAATATTATAGCTTTTTTGCGCATTTTTGGGTTTTCAGATTTCGGTAAGGACAATTTACGTTTTATTACTGTAGAAGACACTTACCAGGCGTACATCACGGGCTTTCAAAGCTGTCATGGAGACCACCACAGACATCAGGACGTCACTTTTCAAAATTGTAAATAATATAAACTAAAGTTAATAAAACAATAATAATAAAATAACAATAATAATAATAATCAATAATAATAATTTTCGAACGCTTTTGATTGTGTGAATCATGAAATTTTGCTATCTAAATTACAATATTATGGAATCAGAGGAAATGCATTAAGTGTGATCACAAGCTATTTAAGTGACAAATGTTAAATAACTGAGACAAATAATATCCAGTCCAAATCAAAGAAAATTCAACATGGTGGCCCTTAGGGCTCGGTCCTTTACTTTTTATCATTTATGTAAATGATTTAGATTTTAACATGCAGCTAGCCGACACAATATTATATGCTGATGACACTACATATCTTCACTATGATGATAACAAACCAAGTGAAATAAAGGCAACAATAAATAAAGCTTCTAAGTGGTTCTCTGCAAATAAATTACCTAGTATTAAATAATAGCAAAACTATTTTTTTTTTTACAAAAATAACATAAGGCATAATTTTGTACAAAATCAAAATGAAAACTGTACATTTTTGGGCTTCATATTACGGCCAAATCTCTTGTGGGAAGAACATATCAACTATGTAACCGTGAAAATAAAGAAAAATATATTTGCTTTAAGAAAAGCTATAAATTCTGTGTCAGTCAGTATAGCGAAAACAATCTATTACGCAACAATTCATGCTAATATCCATTTGCATTACTTTTATGTGGTAACTCCAATTGGTCTGTTAGAATTTTTATACTACAAAAACAGTCAGTGCGTGTTTTATGTAAAGCAGAGTACAGAGATCAGTGTAGAAATTTATTCATTAATCATCAAATTCTAACTTTACCATGCTTATATATTCTACATATTGCCATTTTTATTAAAGAAAATATTTATAAATTAGATAAAAACAGCAGCTTCCACAATTACCATACTATGAGAAAAGACGATGTTAGATTAAAATTTACTAAATCTAATCTAATGAGGCGGTCACCGTATTGTATAGGTAGTTTTTATTTTTAATAAACTACCTAATGATTTCAGAAATTTGCTACACGTACTTTCAAACTAAAACTGAAAAGCTTTTTACTGTCTAAAGCTTTTTATACAATATGAATATCTGGATTACACATTTTGATATATTTATTATGATTCTCTTTGTTTTTTGACTTGGTTTATGATACTTTGTATTACTTCTACCTAAATAAAATAATTTTTTTTTTGTATTATTATTATTATTAATAATAATAATAATGATAAAGTAGATATTGTTATTTTTTGTGTATATATCTTTAAATCGTTAAATGCTTCAAATGATGTTACAAACTTACAAGTAGTGTGTAAAAGAAAACTAAGATATATTCTCGTGAGATAAAGATCGTAAACAGAACAAAAACTAGCGTTTTCAGATCGAGTTAAAAGTAAATTCAAGGTCAAATAATATAACAAATTGATTAAGATTCACTGTGAAACGAACATTGTATAATTTAATGGTCAGATAATTTTGTATGAAACTTATGGAGAAAACGATTTCCTTCGCTATTGAGTAAAAACTCTCACTTCCTTTATTCAAGTTTTGAGAAACTAACTGAAGGTCCTTTTCCAAGCGTTACAGACTAATTTGTCGTAATTAATATGTAATTTCGGTAATTTAAGGTCACAAGTGTTATTTATTTTTTTCCTTTATTTTACATTACCGAGCAAAAATAAAAATCTAATGATTATTATAATATAAAAAGCTTGTATAATTTCTAAATTGCCATCACCTTGAAAATGAATGTAGAATTTCAAATGGCACACAAATTGTAGGACCACTTATAATTGTTGTCAGAGGTCTGCTCATCTTATTATAATTTCTGACCTTCAAGATACTGTCACTTTCCACACAGGAATTCATTTCGAAACAGATATTTTATTTAATACACAACATAATGTTCTTCTTTGAATAATTTAATATTTTATTTTATAAATATTTTTTTTGATATAAGTGTTATGTTTATGTTTGACTTTACACGGTTCTCTCTTAATTCCTACATTCACTTGTGTGTCTGTCATTCATAGATCTGTCTCACAGCGGACAAGTAATATATATATATATATATATATATATATATATATATATATATATATATATATATACAGTGTGTGCAACGAAACGTGCAACATAGAAGTTTAACATATGATTTTAAAAATGTGCGGAAATTGGCTCTCCTGTACATTTTAGAGCAAAAGTACAAGAATGAGTTGTTTAGAATTAATTTTTACTTATGAAAAGTCCTCATTTAATGCAATAGAATATCTCCAACACTAGATATTTAGAAAAGAAGATATGACATTTTCGTCAAAAATCAGATAGCCATGGAAATAAAAAACAAATAAAACAAAATCTCATTCTGACAGTTCAGTTCAGTGTTATTGATGTTAATTGTTGCAATCATTGTGTCTACACTGTTGTAATCAATAAACTGCATCACTGTTCGTTTGTGCATAATAAAATGGATTTGTTCAGTACCGAAGAAAAATTCTGATTGTCAAATTAAATTGCTCTTATCCTGATCGTCCAATTCCAAGTAAAACGACAATATTTCGTGTAATTGCGAGATTTAATGAAACATGAAATATTTTAAAACCATGCAAGTGTCAAAGGCCAATTACAGATGAAGATGAAGAAAGACAAGCAAATGTAATTGCAGCCATTGAAAATAATAAAAAATTAAGTTTGCGGCAAATAGAAAAAGACACTTTAATTCCATTTAGTACTGTAAGAAATTATTTAAAAGAGGAAAAATATAAATCTTTTAAATATGGCAAACACCAGGAATTGAATGAAGAAGATAAGCTTCTGAGAACAACATTTTGTGAATTAATGCTGGAAAAAGCAAATTCAGATTCACATTTTATTGAAAATATTTGTTTTTCCGACGAAAGCACATTTACACTCAATAATGAGCCAAATAATCAAAATTTTAGATATTGGCGTAAAAATAATGAACATCTGTATGTTACGACTCATACACAATATCCCCAAAAAGTCAACGTTTGGACTGGAATTTTAAAAAACCATATTATTGGGCCACATTTCATTAACGGCACTTTAACTGGTCAGTCCTATGATCTGCTGATAAATGATATTGGACCGGCAATTGAAGAACTGGCCAATGATCTTGAAGTATATTTGAAACAAGACGGCTGTCCAGCTCATAATACAAAAATTGTAAAAGAATATCGTAATGATGTATTTCCCGATACATGGATTGATAGAGACGGACCAATTCACTGGCCCGCACGGTCTCCGGATCTAGCATTAAATGATTTTTTTCTATGGGGACATCTAAAATCAAAAATTTACAGTGATTATAAATAGCCAGATTTAGAATCACTAAAAAACAGTATATCCCTGGAATGTACTATAATAACGTGCTACCAACTAGCGAATGTTAGGCGTTCATTTTATGATAGATTAGGTTATTGTTTGCCGCAGAATGGAGACATATTTGAGCATTTATTTTAAATAAAACCTCTATTTTGTTGCTATTCTTTTCTTCCGATTTGTATGATTTATTTTATTATTAAATATTTGATAATTTCCCATTTTTAATATTCACCGAAATCTCAGTTGAGTTCAGTGTTATTGATGTTAATTGTTGTAATTATTGTAGCTATTATTATAATTCAGCATTAAATATTAAAGTATTATGATCTTAATAGATATTTTCTTTTATTTGTTTTTTTATCTCCATAGCTATCTGAATTTTGATGAAAATGTCATATTTTATTTTCTAAATATCTAGGTGCTACAGATATTCTATTGCATGAAATGAGAACTTTTTTTAAGTAAAAATTAATTCTAAACAACTTTTAATTCGTGTATTTTTTCTCTAAAATGTACAGGAGAGCCAATTTCCGCACATTTTTAAAATCCCATGTTAAAGTGCTATGTTCCACGTTTTGTTGCACACACTGGGTGTTAATACTAAGTCGTTACACCCGAAAATTGTAGATAGAACTCATTAAAACAAACAACTTTTCTTAGCTCAAATTTTTGATTTGGAGCCCCAGTTCATAGTTATATATATATATATATATATATATATATATATATATATATATATATATTGTGACGTGCGCCCCGGAGAGAAAAGTATACGTACGAAAAGCGTTACATAGATGTATATATATATATATATATATATATATATATATATATATATATATATATATATATATATATATATATATATATATATATATATACATCTCTCTATCAATTTGACTTTAAAAATTATATTTAAAGAAAACAATATACACGTATATTTGACGTCCGTACTTTATAAGGGTTTTTGCCGTCTCTCGGATATTTTTGTACGTATTACCAACATTTTGGCGTCCAAAATAAATATACGTTTACAAAAAGTTATCAATCGGGCATCCTACACTGTTGCCAAATATTGGAATACGGCCATACTCATCTAACATGGGATCATGATTTTTCTTAGTTATATATTTTACTAATATTTTGAAAAATATTTGTTTAAATATGATGTACATGCGATTTTTCAATTAAATGAAACAAAAAAAATCATTCTGTATGTTTAATAAAATGGGTCTGTAGATATGTATTTATACGCTTTAACATTGCTACATAAATGTACATTTATTTTTAATTTTATTAAAATAAATAATTTTGTTATTTTTCTGCGGTTTTATCTTTTATACCTTCCGTCACCTCTAGGTAGGTATTGTCTTTGGTCAAAAAATTTGATGGTGAGCTATTAATGAATAAGCTCGTTTTAGAGTTTCTGGAATACGATTTTACTATTTTTACGATGATGTATGTATATATGTGTGTGTGTGTGTGTGTGTGTGAGAGAGAGAGAGAGAGAGAGAGAAAAGTATTCCTTCGATAACTCCAATACTACAATTCCAAAAATTATAATTCTTTCATTGGATTATCGGAATAACAATTATTATTGTTACTTAATAATTACTTACTGATTTTCTCACATCTTTCATATTCTTGTATATATGTACCTCACAGCGTATAAAATATAAAAGTATTATTTTTTGGTTTCATATCTTAAAAATATTATTCACATAGATACATATATTACATGTCATTTGTAAGTAAGAAAACTACATTCATATTTCAAGAATTTTGATCATATTAAATATTTGTTTTGTCAAATTTAGTTTGTTTATCCTATAATATAGATATATATATATATATATATATATATATATATATATATATATATATATATATATATATATATATATATATTATATATATACAGTGTGTTTGAAAAAGTGGTTACACCCATTTATTTGGCTTATTATTGCAAATACGCTTATTGCTTATAGGGCATAATTTATTCAATACAATATTTTTGATTATTTTATGTGAAAAGCGTAATTCTGGGACTTCCGGTATAACCGGAAGTGATATTAACTTTGTTAATTTAAATACAACCTATACAAGTTTTTTTATAAATTTAGATTGTATTTTTTATTCTCTGTACGACCATACCAAATTTCTTAGTATTTACCATATTCATTTGTTAAAAATAAATACTTATCATTAATGGATGTAATTTAATATGCGAGAATGCTACGACAGCAATTGTTTTATGATAATCTGTAATAAATAATATGAAATTCAAAATTTACAAGTAATAAAATCTTTATTCAATATGTCGCCCATTTAACACATAACGCATAACACTATTAAGCTCTCTTCTGTCAATTTTTTGCACCGCTTCACGAATTCTGTTTTTTTAATTCTTCGAGGTTGTTCGATCTATTGAAGTAAACCAAATTTTTAATACGTCCCAAAAAATAAAAGTCGAGAGGGGTCAGATCTGGTGATCTAGCTGGCCAATGTATTGGCCTGTGACGACCAATCCATTTCTGCCCGAATCTGTTGTTTAACCAGTTAGTTACTGGTCGAGCAGAATGAATATATATATATATATATATATATATATATATATATATATATATATATATATATATATATATATACATACATACATAATAAAAGTATTTTTAATGAAATGTATGTGTGTATCTCATGTCATATTTAACGCTGTTTTTGCTACATCTTAAATTATATGATCGCAGTTCAAAAGACAGAAGTAAATTTTCGAGTTTATATTTTATATAAATTACGATACTGATTTTGAATTTTTAAAGTACTGAACTTTTCATCCATTATACAACAATCAAATTTAAGCAATAATATTGGGAAGTGCTATTTACATATCTACATAGTATAAAACTAGTGATCTACTTGGCATCATCTAGGAGCAACATTGAATTTACATCCAAAAGTTTAACCGAGATCTTATAACATTTTTCAGAGATAAGTCAGCCGGGAGACCGCGATTTCAGTAATATTCCGGAAACTATAAATACCTAGGTTTTTCGTTATCAGTAATAAATACTTATGATTAATTTTTATAGATGATTATCGAGATATTTATAAAATCATTATAGTGGCAGATGTAGATGTATTTTAATACATAATTGAATAATAAAAGGTAATTTTAAAATTTAGAAGTCACACATTTACAAAATACTTATAATAGTATAATAACGGGTACATAAAGTGAGAAATATCGTGCGAGTAGTAATACACGAGCAATACAATATTACTTTCGAGCGAGATATTTTTTAGACGATTACAAAAATAAAATATTTTCAAGAATTTTGTTTCAATTGACAATACTTACTGTTTTCTTTTTTTCAATTAATCTACCATAGCAACAAAGAAAGCAAAGCTGCCTGGCTATATTGACTTGGCCTCATTACTCTTCTCAATGCGATATAACTATATATCGTGCTAGTACGATATTCAAATCATGCTAGTATACGATATTATCAACCTTCTTAAGTAAGCTGCGACAGTATTTATTATTTTTTGAAGTAGTCGTAAAAATATATTTTTATATGACCGAGACAGAAAATCGGTTTCTATGACACAAAAATCATGACTGAAATAACACACCTTTTCCGTGGGACAGATGTACATCATCTAAATTCTAAACAATTACCCCTGCAAGGCGAAATGTGTACGAAATGCTGTCTGGTCGCAAATTTGGGGATCTGGGTTCGATCCCGACCGACGACAAAAATTACATCGAATTTCAATGGCACAAAATTGACCCCTGTGGTGCACTCTTCACGTCATCTATGAGTGCCCGTGAGGTGACGCCTGGTAAGCGCTCACACGGTACAAATATTCCATCATTACCGAAATCTGTATACAAAGCAGATTGGCACACCCAGCAATGGGTAATATGCCGTGATGAATTATTTATTTATTTATATATATATATGTATATATATATATATATATATATATATATATATATATATATATATATATATATATATATATATATATATTATTTTAACGTTTGTCGTAAAACAAAAACAAAATTAAGTAGTATTTAAACTACGTGTGACGAAGCGTTATGTATTTTTACGGCACTAATGCTTTGTGAGAACTTATACATGTATATTATGCGCTATTTTCTTATACCTCATTTGCGAATCCAAACAATAATTTAATCACTCTAATAATTATTTAACATCTGTTAAACTAAAAAACGCGAAAATCTTGATAACTTTCCATGGCATAATGAAAATTACTTAAAAATTGTTTAAATTATTTAGCATTTTTTAAGAGATACAAAAATAATTTTCTATTTCGCGTTTACAAAGACTGCAAAATTTATGAAACTTAATTTCTTCATAATTATTTTTCTCTTCCAACTATAGCGAATATAATGAAAAATTGTAATCATATAATATTCTTTAATGTTTACAATAAAAATTTGGGTACTTCCGGTCGGATTGACCAATTATAACCAATATATCTAATCAGCTCTTCATATGGGTACACTAATGAGTAGTACGAAAAAAAATGTAATTTTTGGAGTTTGGAGTTATCGAATAAGGATCGTCACACACACATATCCAGATGTCATCGTAAAAATAGTAAAATTGTATTCCAGGGACCCTAAAATGTGCTTATTTGTTAGAAACGAACTATTGAATTTTTTGACCAAGGACAATATCTTTCTTATCTAAAGGCGACGGAAAATAGAAAAAAAAAATTTTAAATTTGTCATAAAATATTTTTATCAAAGAAGTTCTTGGATTACTATATCATATGGTACCAAAACATCGGAATAATAAGTAAATATAAAATTATATTTCATGTTTTAATAAATAAACTTTGGTCGTTTCTATGTAGAATTTTTTTAAAATTGAGAAAAGACGTACTTATCCTTCGAGTACTCAAAATAATAATTATATTCTTAAAGTACATTATTTCTGCAAATTATTGTCGATGCTCTTACCCTCTGTAATATATTGTATATATTATTATTGTTGTTATTAATGTAAATAGTTTCATAGTTATTTTTGTTGTAAATAAAATGCGAGACGGTATTATCATTTTCCCTTTTCCAACAATTTGATACATTGCCAAAGTCACGTACATCTCCAACATACCAATTCATTGTTAAAGTACGTACATCGTCCCTTGCATGCGTTTAACCTTGGTAATTCCAGGCTCCAAAAATTCCACTTTCCCTAGGATTTCCAAGAATTGGTACATCTCGACAATGTGTTTTCTCCCGCTCTGTACGAGGCAGTTCTTCTCTTCGATCCAACGCCTCAACATCTTCCTGACACGTTTCGCGCAAAAACTAAGACTTATTTTATCAATTTCCTTGACCAACCCTAATCATTTCAAATTGGTGACACCGACGTGATGTGAACACGCAACTGTATTACGTAAGTTATAGAGTGAGTGAAATGTTTTAGTGTTGTTCTCGTCTAATATAGTTTTTTTTTGTCATGGCTCAAACCGTGAAAATACCGCCATTTTGGATCACTAAACTCAAGCTGTGATTCATCCACCTTGAAATGCAATTTACACAAGCTGGTATAACGGATGACGCCACTAAATACAATTATGTGGTCAGCGCGCTATACCCAGCAACTAGAGGAAATCGAAGATATTTTAACGAAGCCTCCGAATACCGACAAGTATGATGGCATTAAAACCGCGCTCATCGACCGCCTATCCATATCACAAAATCAAAGGCTTCTGCAACGTCTAGAGGCTCTCGAGACTCCTATCGATTTCCAAGCACTTGCTGCAGCTCAAGAGACCGACTCCGAGCTCCAGGAGTGTTTACGAGAGAAATCCAGTCTCGAGCTGAAGAAGGTCCAGTTACCAGGTTCGCAGGTATGGCTTTATTGTGGTGTATCCACCCCAGCAGTAAGACCATTCATACCTGTCGCGTTCTGAAGAGCTGCTTTCGACACTGTTCATCGCCTCTCACACTCAGGTATCGAAGCTACAGCCAAAGCGGTAGCCCAACGCTACGTTTGGCCGTCGAATCGAACTGATTGCACACAGTGGGTATGCGTCTGCATCGAGTGTTAGCGCTCAAAGGTAACTCGCCACGTTACCGCTCCAGTGGGAAACTTCGTGCCTCTTACGGCACGGTTCGAGCACGTGCACCTGGGCCTCATCGTTATGCCATCATCACAAGACTTTCGATATTGTTTAACTTGTGTTTTCAGGTACACACGCTGGCCAGATTCCATTGGCAGACCAGGAGGCAGAGACCTTCGCTCGCGCCTTCTACAGCGGTTGGATTTGCCGTTTTGGGACTCCTCTTCGAGTCACGACCGACCAAGGACGACAGTTCGAGTCATACCTGTTCAAACACTTGAATTGCTTGATAGGTAGAACTCATTATCATACAACGGCTTACCAGCCGGCAGCCAATGGTTTGGTGGAACGACTCCACCGTCAATTAAAGGCTGTAATTAAGTGTAACCAAAATATATATAAGGACGACAGTTCGAGTCATACCTGTTCAAACACTTGAATTGCTTGATAGGTAGAACTCATTATCATACAACGGCTTACCAGCCGGCAGCCAATGGTTTGGTGGAACGACTCCACCGTCAATTAAAGGCTGGTGACACTTAATTACAGCCTTTAATTGACGGTGGAGTCGTTCCTTTTACAATTTGATACATTATCAAAGTCACGTACACCGTCCCTTGCATGCATCTAACCTTGGTAATTCCAGGTTCCAAAAATTCCGCTTTCCCTAGGATTTACATGAATTGGTATATCTCGACAATGTGTTTTCTCCCGCTCTATACGAGGCAGTTCGTCTCTCCGATCCAACGCCTCAACATTTTCCTGACACTTCTCGCGTAAAAATAAAGACTTATTTTATCAATTTTCTTGACCTACCCTAATCACTTCATTATTTTTAAAAAATAAACAAAATAATATAGAAACTAATAGACATCTTTATAATTTTACTCAATGTTGATTCTTTAAAAATAATAATTTTTCAATATAGTATTTGATTATGCTATCATAACCAATTCAGGTTCATATTCTTTAAACATTTGAAGTGAATAAATACTGAAAACTAAACGCACGAGTTAAACATCCCATGTTGCCAAGTGTATGGACGTCAAATTGGTGGTGATTTTTGGTTTTCATTATACGGCGGCGTATATTATAATACGACGAAAGCGCTACACGCGGAATTTCGATGAACTAAATATACGGATGTTAACAACAAAACAGTCATTTGGCGTCCAAAATTAAAATTTGCAGGTTGGCTGAGTTGGCGTCATCTTTGTTGGTCGATCTCTCAATAATAAATTCACCTGGAAGTCGTAACGGTTCGCCGTACACCAGTTCTACTGCCTCAATGTCTTCCTTTGCCGCTGCACGAATGCCTAGCAAAACGGATGGCAGAATTTCAGTCCACCGAGCGTTTTGGTGACACTTAATTGCAGCTTTTAATTCACGGTGGAATCGTTCCACCATACCATTGGCTGCCGGATGGTAAGCCGTTGTATGATGATGAGTCGTACCTATCAAGCTATTCAAGTGCTTGAACAGGTATGACTCTCTCGTAAATATTCCTGGAGCTCGGAGTCGGTCTCTTGAGCTGCAGCAAGTGCTTGGAAATCGATAGGAGTCTCGAGCGTGACAATGCGTCGGTGACAATGTTGTCCTTTCCGACTACGTGGCGAATTTCCGATGAAAACTGAACAATGAAATCCAAATATCGGAAATAACGTGGAGAATGTTGATCAGATTTCTTGGAGAACGCGTACGTAATCGGCTTATGGTCAGTGTATATGGTGAAGGTTCTTTCTTCGACCATATGCCTGAAATACTTTACCGCTTGGTAAATAGCCAGGAGTTGTCGGTCGTAGGCCCCGAACTTCTGTTCTGTCGTGCTACACTTATGATTGGCTTTGAAACGTCGGCCACTACGAACTCCCACGCGAACTCTCTACGTAGACCTATATTTATCATTACACTAAGTGTTTCGTATATAGCGATTAACGTGCCGTTTGCTGCGATAAGTTCGTACGACGACTTCACTTGTGGGTGACGTATTTGTGAGCGAGGGTAAACGCACAAGTCGGCACCGGTGTCCAATAGAAACTCGACTCGCGTTCTTCGGTCCGTCACGAAAAGTAGGCGAGCTGTCGGGCTTGCATCGCTGGCTACCATCATCGACTGCCTTGATCGTTTCCCGCCATTTCGCGTGGATATGCGCATGGCGATCGGCATGTGTTCGCGCGCGCGCCAAATTTGTGATGATATCAACAATATCCATTTTCTTGTTGCTGGTTCCGCGAATTGATACATCCTCGATTCCGCGATGGCGTCCGTCGGCTTCCTCTCGAGTGAGGTTGACGATTTCGTGCTTCCAGCTGATCCATTTGCTTGATAAGCTGCTTCAGCATATCGTGGAGCTCCTGGTTACGGTTTCGGATCACTAAACAATGGCTAAATGAAGACATAATATCGTGGATCTTGTCTGCCGATTCAGTTATTTTATCAAGCGTCATCCCAGTCTGCGTCGCTAAAATGGGACGCATGTTTTTCTGGAAGTTGTCGCAGCCAATATGTTTTTAGGAATTCTGCTGTTACCGTTGACCCTGCCAATCTCTGTAAATGTCTCAAAAATTAAGACGAAGAGTGATCATCTATTTCCTCACGTTCCAGAAGTTGCAGAAGCCTTTGATTTTGTGATACGGATAGGCGGTCGATGACCGCGGTTTTGATGACATCATACTTGTCGGTATTCGGAGGCTTCGTTAAAATAACTTCGATTTCCTCTAGCTGTGCTTGGTATAGTGCGTTGACCAAATAATTGTATTTAATGGCGTCATCCGTTATACCAACTTGTGTAAATTGCATTTCAAGCTGGATGAACCACAGCTTGAGTTTAGTGATCCAAAATGGCGGTATATTTACGGTTTGAGCCATGACAAAAAAAAACTATATTTGACGAGATCAACACTAAAACACTTCACTCACTCTATACCTCACGTAATACAGTTGCGTGTTCACATCACGTCGGTGTCACCAATTTGAAAAGATTAGGGAAATTGATAAAATAAGTCTTTGTTTTTGCGCGAAACATGTCAGGAAGAGATCGGAGAGAAGAACTGCCTCGTACAGAGCGGGAGAAAACACATTGTCGAGATGTACCAATTCTTGGAAATCCTAGGGAAAGCGGAATTTTTGGAGCCTGGAATTACCAAGGTTAGACGCATGCAAGGGACGATGTACGTGCTTTGACAATGTATCGAAATGTTGGGGATGTACGTGACTTTGACAATGTATCGAATTGTTGGAAAAAGAAAAATGATAATAGCGTCTCGCATTTTATTTACAACAAAAATAACTACGAAACTATTTACATTAATAACAACAATAATAATATATACAATATATTACAGTGGGTAAGAGCACCCACAATAATTTGCAGAAATAATGTACTTTAATAAAATAATTATTATTTTGAGTACTCGAAGGATAAGTACGCCTTTTCTCAATTAAAAATATTTTCTACATAGAAACGACCAAAGTTTATTCATTAAAACATGAAAAAAAATTTATATTTACTTATTATTCCGATGTTTTGGTACCATGTGATATAGTAATCCAAGAACTTCTTTGATAAAAATATTTTATGACAAATTTTAACCCTTTACACTCCAGTTTTTTTTATGTGGTATACCAGCAACTCCGTATGTTATAATGCAAAAATATTAGGAAAAATTACTACATTTTTTGGTACGGTAATAATTTAAAAAAACGTAGATATGTTAAGAAATATTTATTATGATATTATGTAAACTTGTACAAGGACCCTTTAATTTATTAAACAATAAAATGTAAGCCTATTGTTTATGTCGCCGCTGAAGCGCTTATGGAGTTGTTAGAATGTTTCCAATGTCGCCGTGACAGCGCCAACGGAGTGCAAAGGGTTAAAAAAAAATTCTACCTTCCGTTGCCTTTAGATAAGGAAGATATTGTCCTTGGTCAAAATATTCAATAGTTCGTTTTTAACAAATAAGCACATTTTAGGGTCCCTGGAATACAATTTTACTATTTCTACGATGATATCTGGATATGTATGTGTGACGATCCTTATTCGATAACTCCAAACTCCAAAAATTACATTTTTTTTCGTACTACTCATTAATGTACCCATATGAAGAGCTGATTAGATATTGGTTATAATTGGTCAATCCGACCGGATGTACCCAAATTTTTATTGTAAACATTAAAGAATATTATATTATATGATTACAATTTTTCATTGTATTCGCTATAGTTGGAAGAGAAAAATAATTATGAAGAAATTAAGTTTCATAAATCTTGCAGTCTATGCTGCATTCACAATGGAAACATATTGGATATTCAAATTATACTAATTGACAGATGTAAAGGGCAAAATATGTTCGTGAAATAATTTTACCGAAAATATAATCTTTAGCAAGAAGGATTTAGAAAAATATAGAATTGACGGCAGATTATGTGTTGGCCACATTAGATTTTATTCATTCAGTACATGAAACTTTGTAAAACCGAAATAGGAAATTATTTTTGTATCTCAAAAAATGCTAAATAATTTAAACAATTTTTAAGTAATTTTCATTATTCCATGGAAAGTTATCAAGATTTTCGCGTTTTTCAGTTTAACAGATGTAAAATAATTATTAGAATGATTAAATTATTGTTCGGATTCGCAAATCAGGTATAAATATGCAGGTATAAGAAAATAGCGTATAATATACATGTATACGTTCTCACAAAGCATTAGTGTCGTAAAAATACGTAACGCTTCGACACACGTACTTTAAATACGAGTTAATTTTTTTTTTGTTTTACGACAAACGTTAAAATAATATATATATATATATATATATATATATATATATATATATATATATATATATATATATATATATATATATATATATATATATATATAGGGTGTAAACAGAACCAGGGAACGCGATTTTTCTCGGAAGTTATTAGAGATACAAAAAAATCTTTCAAATAAAATTTTTAGTGTTTCTAGCAAGATAATTAAAAATTAATGTAAATCAGAAAAAAAAATTAATTTTCGGAGATTTTTGTATTTTTGACTTTTTTTTAAATGGTACAGCCTATATATTTTTATACTATTTAGTAGAAAATATTTTTTGCTTTAAAAAAGTTTTTTAAATTATACCTTTTAAACTAAATAGAATTCGAGATATTGAAGAAAATATTAAAATAGTTTTAGTCGAAATTAAAGCTGGCTATGAAAACAAAATTATTGAGTTACGAAACATTTTAATTTACAAATGTACATCAAATTATTGTCATACTAATAACACTATAAAAATTGTTCAAAATTTTCACCGTTTTCTTGTATACAAAAATTGAGCCTTTTTAACAAATTTTGATTTACAGTATTATTAATTTTATTATTTAACTCGTTCAAAGCTTGTCTTATTCTATGTTTTAATTTTTCAAGTGTAGTAACGTGCGTAACATAAACTTTGTTTTTCATGGCACCCCACAGAAAGAAATCTAAGGGCGATAGATCGGGAGACCTTGCAGGCCACATTATAGGTTCTCTTGTTCCAATCCAGGCATTTGGAATTTCTTGATTTAAATAGTTTGTTACATCTATTGAATAGTGCGCAGGTGCACTATCTTGTTGAAACAACATTCCGCGCCGATCTGCCAATGGTGTATCATCAAAAAAATTCCTTAGTTCATTTAAAAAAAAAAAAAATATATATCTTTGAGAAGTTAAAGTGCCCTCATAAAAATATGGACCCAGAATAATATTATTAACAATTCCGCACCACACATTAGTTGAAAAACGTACTTGAAAATTAATAATACATGTTTTGCATGGATTTATGTCGGTAGTTTACCAATAATGCGTATTCTGCCTATTAAATATACCATTATTGGAAAAGTGGCTTTCATCTGTCCATAAAATTTTATTTAGAAAATGTGGATTTGTGTGATATTCCTGAATGAAATAATTGCAAAAGTGAAGTCTAGCCTACTTCAATATTGTAGAATTATTTCTGATTTTTAATATCATTTTTCTCGAAATAATTGTTATACAACCACATATATTTATATCGTTGAAATCAGAAAAAAATTCTCTATCTAATGGACAAAAAATTTATATAGGTTGCCATTTAAAAAAATATAATTTTATTCTACCATTTGAGAACCATTGGTTGAATTTTTTATTTATTATTCCTCATAAATTAAGCTCTTTCTCCTGGTAATTTTTTGTATATAACATTTTTCTCTAAAGTCATTAGTTCGCCCAAAAAAGCGCTGGTTGTTTTAAAGGAAACACCCTGTATACGCCCTGTATATAGTTATACTATTTAGTACCATTTAAAAAAAAAGTCAAAAATAGGTATATCTCCGAAAATTAAAATATTTTTTTCCCTGATTTACATTAATTTATGTAGCTTACTAGAAACACTAACAATTTTATTTGAAAGATTTTTTTGTATCTCTTATAACTTCCGAGAAAAATTGTGTTCCCTAGTTTCGTTTACAGCCTATATATATATATATATATATATATATATATATATATATATATATATATATATATATATATAAATAAATAAATAAATATTTCATCACGGCATATTACCCATTGCTGGGTGTGCCAATCTGCTTTGTATACAGATTTCGGTAATGATGGAATATTTGTACCGTGTGGGCGCTTACCAGGCGTCACCTCACGGGCACTCATAGATGGCGTGGATATAATATACAGCATATCGTACACATTTAGCTTTGCAGGGGTAATTGTTTAGGATTTAGATGATGTACATCTGTCCCACGGAAAAGGTGTGTTATTTCAGTCATGATTTTTGTGTCATAGAAACCGATTTTCTGTCTCGGTCATGTAAAAACATATTTTTGACGACTACTTCAGGAAATAATGAATACTGTCGCAGTAGCTTACTTAAGAAGGTTGATAATATCGTATACTAGCATGATTTCAATATATATATATATATATATATATATATATATATATATATATATATATATATATATATATATATATATATATATATATACAGTATTGGACAAAATAAATCATACACCTAACATTAATTTCAAATTTCTGTTGTATTTTTTTATATTATATGCAAATTTATTAATACATACAAAAATGTAAAGGTATTTTAATGTACTTCAGTTAAATATATAATATAGAATAAAAATATTGTTAAATAATTTTAATATTTTATTTCTTCTCCTTAAAAAATAATTTGCCTTGGACAGAATAAACCATACACTTTATAAAACTATTTATTTAATTATTCTGTTATCATTCATTATTCAGAAATTTATGTTATAATAATACTCTGGAATCTATCTTTTTGGTAATGTGCTCTGGGTAAGTATTAGTCGTTAAAACAATGTCAGTAAGACAAATTTTCATTGATTTTCGCAACTTCGTCAATCGTGATCGACAGAATGGTGTATCTATTAGAAAAATTGCTGAAAAATATTCCATTTCCATTGGAGTAGTTCAGCATATTTGGAAGAACTTCGAAATTCATGGAATTGTGACGAATTTTTGTGGTAAAGGTCGAAAGCAGGCTACAACTCCTTGCAATGATAACAATCGTAAGAATATGGGTAAACAAAATCAAAGTTTATCATCACCAAATATTGTACAATTTATGGACCTGACTATTAGTAGTTAACAGTGCGTCGTCGACTTCGTTAATCTGGGCTAAAAAACTGTTTAGCTTCAAAACGTCCCTTCATAAGAAAAAATAAATAAAAAGAAACGACTCGAGTTCGCAAAGAAGTACGCAGCGATGTCTTTAGACTTTTGGAAAACAATAGTATGGTCGGATGAAAGTAAATTTGAATTATTTGGACATAAACGGCGGTGTAGGGTGTGGCGAAAATCGAATGAATCTCTAAAGAAATCAATATTCAAAATACAGTAAAACACGGCGACGGTAATGTAATGGTTTCCGGGTGTTTTTCATGGTCCGGTGTGGGTAATTTATTAAGAATTGTAGGCAATATGAAGGCTGAAGATTACATTAATATTTTGTGCGAAAATTTGGAGGAATCTGTTTTAAAATTGGACGTAGAAAATTATTTTATCTTCCAGCAAGACAATGATCCAAAACATACAGAAAAGAAAACTGCTGCCTTTTTCAAGTCGAACCGAAAAAAACTGTTCGAATGGCCACCACAGTAACTGAATCTAAACCCAATTGAAAATATATGGGGTTATTTTGATCAAAATATTAACAAATCAAATGTGACGAACAAAACGTCATACCTTGCAGCACTTCAACAGGCGTGGGAGGAAATGGATCAGCAATATATGAAAAAAATAAGTAGAAAGTATGCCTCGATGACTGGAAGTAGCTATAAGAGCTATAGGTGGTCATACGAAATATTAAGGATTTTTTGAATATATTTTATTTGCATTTTTTTTAAATGTATGATTTATTTTGACCAAGGTAAAATGTATTATTATTGGGAAAATAAAATATAAAAAAAAATCAGCAACAATTTTTTCATTTCATACATATATTATAGAAGTATTTTAAAATGACTTTATTTTTCTTATATACCAATGTTTTTTTCTTCTAAGGTTAAACAGATACAAGGAGAAATTGAAATTAATGCTAGGTGTATGATTTATTTTGTCCAGTACTATATATACAGGGTGGAAACGAACTTTATGTCATAAATTTAAGGGTGAGTAGTATGACATGTGTAGATTACGAAACTGAAAGATTTTTTTTTAAATTCGAAAAACGAAAATTCGACTTTTCTTAAGGAAACTTTTTTTTACTGCTGTTTTAATTCATATTTCATTAAAAGTATGGTTATCAAAAATACATTCAAAATTAGTTGTAGGGTGGGGCAGAAAAACCTATCCGATTTCAAATCCCTTTTTCTCAAAAGAGGGAGCAGGTAGAGTAGTGGGGTAAAAACCGTTAGAAAGCCGGTTTTATGCCATTTGTCAGTAGTCAACATGCCTTGGTCTAGTGAACATCGTGCTTTTGTTATTGAGCGGTTTATCGAATGCGGCGGTTCGATAATTGCTACACAACGTGCTTTTCGAATTCATTTCGGACTCGGGCGTCATGATCCTGTTCCACATCACGCTACGATTAAAGTGTGGGTGTCAAATTTTAGACAGACGAGTTCAGCATTGAAAAAGAAGTCGCCTGGACGTCCCAGGACAGCAACAGGACCTGAAAACGTGGCCAATGGGCAAACCGTAACGGTCAACAGCGAGCGCTATTGTTTCATGCTGGAAAATTTTCTTAGACCCAAAATGGAAGAAAATGGCGTGGAAAATGTGTGGTTTCAACAGGATGGGGCAACCGCCCACACATCGCGACGATCAATGGACATTCTCAGGGAACTGTTTCCCGGTCGCCTCATTTCCCTGAGAGGTGATCTTGGCTGGCCGCCGCGCTCACCGGATCTCACTCCATGTGACTTCTTCCTTTGGGGTTACCTCAAATCGAAGGTTTACCAGCATCGACCAAGGACCCTTCTTGCTTTACGAAGGGAAATTGCTCGGGCAATTGAAGAAATTCCTGTGGAAATGACGGTGAAAGTCATGGAAAGCTACCGCGAGCGCCTAAATCAGTGTATCCGCTCCCAAGGACGACATTTGAGTGATGTGCTTTTCAAAACTTAAATTTAAAAATGGCATAAAATTTGCGATATGTTAATAAAAAATTTTTTTGACAAGTTGAGTGGTTTTAATTTTATAACGTTTTGAAATCGGATAGGTTTTTCTGCCCCACCCTGTATAAGGTATTATTCTTAATAATTAAATTAAATAGCATTTTTAACGAAAATAATTGTGTAATAGATAAAATAATGCAAATGCGTTGCCAGTGGTCCAGTGGTACCCAAAATGTTGGTTTCATGAAAACTACCCTTAAATATGCGAATTTTAAAAAAAATCTTTCTGTTTCGTAATCTACATATGTCATACTACTCACCCTTAAATTTATGACATTAAGTTCGTTTCCACCCTGTATATATATATATATATATATATATATATATATATATATATATATATATATATATACAGGGTGTTAATAAAAAAACTTTACACACTTTAGCAGGTGATAGTAGAGATGAAAACAAGAAAAAAATTCTAATACACTTAGGTCCAATACTCATTGGTTTTTAGAAAATTTATGTATGGAATTTGTACATAATACACAGGATTGACGGAAGGTATTGTGCTGGCCACATCAGATTTAACAACTAAGGACTCTAGGTGTTTACGATCAAGTGCGTGAGTCTCTTCGACGACGGCTGCAACTTTGTTTACAATTGATCGTAAACACCTAGAGTCCTTAGTTGTTAAATCTGATGTGGCCAGCACAATACCTTCCGTCAATCCTGTGTATTATGTACAAATTCAATACATAAATTTTCTAAAAACCAATGAGTATAGGACCTAAGTGTATTAGAATTTTTTTCTTGTTTTCATCTCTACTATCATCTGCTAAAGTGTGTAAAGTTTTTTTATTAACACCCTGTATATATATATATATATATATATATATAATATTATTTTTGTAATCGTCTAAAAAATATCTCGCTCGAAAGTAATATTATATTGCTCGTGTATTCCTACTCGCACGATATTTCTCATTTTATATAACCGTTATTATACTATTATAAGTATTTTGTAAATGAGTGAAAATTAAAAATTACCTTTTATTGTACAATTACGTATTAAAATACATTATAGATTATCTACATGTGTAAGAATTTGTGCCTTTTCAGACAACTGCGAAATAAGTTCTATTTGTTTCTGCCAAGAACCAAAGCCCTAACATCACCAAATTTTATTTTTTCATCATCATTTCTATCTTTACTTTTATAATTTTAATTCGCCAGGTAAATGCATTTTTTTTTATTTTATATTTTAATAGATGATTGATCCGCGAACAAAATTTTAAAATGAATGAATTGTTTTATGCTTATTATATGTATGATGAAAAATTGCCAGTCAATACAATATACAATGAATGATTTTGAAATGAAAAGTTTTTTTTATTTCCTGAAAATATAAGTTTTTGGACGAATTTGGTAAAAAATCTCAATTGGATTACACTTGATTTTTATAAATCAGCACGTGTACCCAAATTTTTGGAGGTATAATATCCTTTAGGAACAAATTTGGTTAATTATTTTTTCTTTATTTAAGCGGTATTCTCATTAAATTAAGACTCTTAGATACTAACACTCTAGCTGGCACTGATAGTGATATTTGGGTGTAGTAATTTTCTGTAAGATATGTGATAGTCTTTCTGTCGATGACGTAACAATCCCAACAAATTTATTTTATTGTCAAACCGACCATGTTGACAATAAATTTACTTTCAATATTGTATTCGTAGGTAGAGTTTTATTTCGGAGTGACCTTAAAATTTGGTTCGGTGCAAATGAATAATCTTAAGGTGTGGCTTCAGATATACGAGTATCATGAGAACGAAATTCTCAAGACGCATTGCTAAATTGCCGTCTATCAGTTTATCTGCCAAAGATAAACACCAGTATTTTTGTATTGGCAAATAAAGTAATCTGGGATTTTGTTGAATTTTATTGAACTGTATCTTAGACGTTTTACGTAACCAAAATCAAATACTTGAGAAAAACTTGTTTTTTCTAAGAAGAAAAATACAATAAAAATTTGAAGCATTTAAGTTTAAAAGATTGAAATAAGCGATATTTTTTCTATTTTAAAGTTATTCAATAGATAATAACGATATATATATATATATATATATATATATATATATATATATATATATGTTATTTAACTTTTTAATTATAAAATTAATTCCATCTTTACCTTTATACAGGCTGTAACAGATACAAGTACATTAAATTTAACCAGGAACAGAATTCGCAGAGAGCAACAATATTATTTCTTTATAACTTTTTTTAAAATCTCATTTTTTTCGGCATTTTTAACAAAAAAACACTTATTGCGATAAGAACCAATGTAGACATGTTTGGCTTCAATGCTATGATATTTGTAATCAACATTAATAGTATAGATTGTCTAGTTTTACAAAAATGTATGTACTCCCGGTATTATTAACAATAAAACTTGTTGATTTTAATAAATTACTCATTCCCAACATTACAAAATATTGGAATTGTTCTTGCATTAAGTCTCAGATATAATAGCTCACTTGTATTTTTATCATAAAAGGATACCTATCCAGCATATAGATCATATAATTAGAGAGAAGTGTCATATATTCCTACACTATTGTTTAAAAGTTTATGTAACTACAAAAAAGTAATGAACATTTTCTCAAAATCTAAATGTGTAAAAAGTATCCAAATTATCATTAATTTATAGACAAAAGAACACTTATTCAAGTAGTTGGCTATTTGTACATCACTTTTAAAAATATAAAGAAAAAAGTTAGAAAAGTACGAATATTTCAAGGTCATTTCTCATTCTTACTAATAGGTAAAAAATCTCATTTACTTGTGTTAGAAACAACGATATGATCACGTTTAACAGCGAGGTTACGAAACAGACATACACACGTGCAACCTTAACGAGTAATTATATGTTCCTCTTCGATTATTAGGCATATCCTGATTTTTTTCTGCAGGACTAGTTTTTGCTTTGTTTTTTGCAAACTATTTCCTTTCACTGTTATGTTGCTAGCAAATATAGGTACTATTTGCAGGATGGCATCGCGGCAATGAAAACACAACGCTGTTTTTAAACTTTTCTACAACTTGTACACAAGAATTAAGTTCAATTTTGAGGCAAAATTGAAATAATTAATTATTCAAATAAATGATGTTCATATACTTGAATACATTTTAGGCAATAGTTCTTCAGAAAATTTGTACACATTTACTAATCTTTAATTATTAAACTTGTCATTTACCTATCAGACACATGTCTGTCACATTATGACATTTTACCTGTCAGAAACGCTCTGTTCGAGTTATCAATAGGTTTGTTCATAGAACATATTTCCAACGGTTGGAGTTTGAGTTTGAGTGCGCATGCGTGGTTTCAAACTGGTTGCAAATCAAACTGTTTGAATTCTTCTGTGAACAGCATTATGTCACTTAACTTTTGAAAATGAATAATAAATGTCTCTGCTTAATTTTGGTAGTAAATATATCGATATTATCGATCACTTTAGTGACACTTGTCAGTGAGTCAGTCTTTTATTATTTTATTACATTAATTGACAATGATTTACTTACCGTAAAATATTTATTTCACTAATTTATTTTATTTGTAAGTATATAACCAAACATTAAATGAAATCAAAACCTGTAATCAAAACAAATACAAATGTCTTGTCAAAACAGTGTAAGTGCGCATGCCTCAAATTTAAAATTTCCTCCCGAGTTGGAAATTATTCTGATAGTTGGCAATCGATCAGCAACCAGTCAGAAAGTTTCTATGGACATTAAACTAATAATTAGAGTTGGAAATTTGTGACTCTGCGAACGCTTTTATGTAACTGCGCATGCCTCTGACGGTTGCTGACGGTTTCAAACCGTTCTATGAACAAACCTATTATAGAAAAGGGAGAATTATTCACGCGAAGAAAGATAACAAAGAATTAAGTAGTATTTACTACGTTTTCATGCAGTTTTGAAAATGGTTTCAGTTTTTAGTCGAAATTACGCGAAACTGGTAACATGCATACAATTTTCAAAACAAGTTTACAGATTGATTTCAAAACAGTGTCGGCACATGCGCATTTGGCTGATGTAAGTAACAAATCCTCTTCACTCCAAATACTTCGTTATGCTATTATTCTTTTATTTTGTACCACTACGCACTAAAACTACACAACTATCAGTTTATTTGTAGGTTAGTAACACAAAACGGCAGAAATGTTAAGAGCATTGTATACACTTTACTCTAGTACTGCGCTCATCGGTTAGGTACGAGAGGGGTAGACCGCGTGCACATAATAGGCGTGGCCTATTATGGAAATCAGACAAACAGCACAGTCAAATATTCCATATGGATCAGAGCGTTGAGCGTTCCGTTCACAGACCAAAAGTGCCCGTTTAGAAACAGAGTGAAGCGCTCGGAAGTCGACGAAATATCCTCCCGAGTTTGGGAAAATAACACTAAAGGCTAGAAAGTAGCATAATAGATTGAAAAATTTCTGCTATATTGAAATATGAAGAAAAATATTTAATCAAGAAATGAAAAGTACAGTAAAAATACAATATTCATCACCCTTTTCTTTTCGGTGGAAAAGTTAAACATTTTTATTGTGTATCCAGTTCATAAAGACAAATAAAGAAGAACTTATAAAAAATATGCAGGTGTCCTATCTTAAAAGAACCAATTAATTTCTCGATTATTTATCCATTTATTTACATAACTTGATTTATACAAAAACAGATATTAAATAATAGTGGTTGCTATTTTATGATATCAATGTCGGTTGTAGAGTAATTAATAACAACTTTGTAATTTCAAAAAATGTAACGTAGGTACTATTTTTTTCATAAATTTGAAAAATAAGCAAAATTTACATGCCAATGATGTTACTAAACAAAAAACAATCCATATTTAAATAATAAAAAAAAATGGTAGGCATTTGACATAATGGTTCGAAGAATGCTAAAATGGTAGGTCATGAAAAAAAAAATTAATAATAGTTAAGCTACTGTTATTATGTTCTTATTACAATTTTAAGTAAAGTTAAAACTGTCATTCTGAGGAAAGTTTAATATAAAAATAAAACAATATTTTTTTTATTTATTTGTATGTGGTTTCACTATTTTGTTATTGCAAGGCCTCCTATTTCAGCCTATCTTAAGGCATATTTCAAATACCCGTCATGAGTCAAACTAAAAAAACAAATCTTTTAAAAACAATAAGGAAACAGTTACATAAAACATAATTTTCTTGCGCAATTTTTGGATTTTTTTTTCTCGATGGTATCTAATATGTATTTCGGTTCACGTACAGACAAAGATCTTGTATGTCTTGGGTAAACTAATTCGGGAAGTAAACAATTCATATTAAAAAAAATCTAGTTTTGGAACTACAGTCAAGTCCGACTATAACGAACCCGTTTATAGCGAACTCACGGCTATAACGAACTTTTTGGGCAAGCACGAACAACAACCCATATGCACAATAATATTTTTTTCCCTTTATAACGAACTCTGTTATAACGAACGTCCGCTTAAAGCGAACCATTTCTTTGTCGCTAACATGTAAACATTCCGCCTATAACGAACTTGCTCAATGAAATTCTGGGAATCCCCCAATAATAAAAACATGCGCGCTAGAAAAACACTGCCAGTAGTAAATATTTCATGGTGTAAAGCACGAGTGTAAAGCCATGTCTGCATCAATGGGTGAAAAATCTCGTAAGCGTAAAGCTTTTACAGTTGAAAAAAAAATACAAAATCATAAAAAAACTTCAAAATGGCATGAAGCAAAGCCAGCTCTGTCTACAAATGGGGTTAAGTAAATCAACAGTAGGTACAATTTGGAAAAATAGGGTTAAAATACTGGCTGTTTATGAACGTGATAATTGTGCTGCTAAAAAGTTAAGGAAATCGCATCATGAAGAGCTGGATCGAGGTTTATTGAAATGGAAATTTTGACCGATGAAGAAATTGTTGCATCTGCCCTGATGCAAGAACAGGACGAACAAAGCGATGATGAGGATGCGTGTCCCAATGATAGTGTTTGCATTCCTTTACTTACGATGGCCGAGGTAGAAAAGACTGTTTCTGGTATTCGTAATTTTTTACAACAAAAGCAGGCCCCACAAAAGATTTTGGATCAATTTGCTGATGTTGAAATGTATTTAAACGAATCTTTCGTTGCTTGTCAATCTATGCAAAAAAGAATCTAGTGTAGTTACTTAAGCACGCATACATATTACAGCACTATTCAATTATTGTATGTATTATGTACTGTTTATGTTTTTAATAAAAAAAAAAACATGAATTTACGTCTTTTCTTATATTGCGAACCTCGGATATAGCGAACTGTTCCTAATGACAAGTAAGGGTTAGTTATAGTCGGACTTGACTGTATTTCATTCCAGAAATCATCTTCGTTTTTATGTTTGTTAGCGAACAACCAAATTGTGGAGCATGATTTGATATTTCATAAAGTTTTTGTAACATATATGTAGCTTAAATTTACAATTTTTCTACCGCTCATCTTAAATTTAAAATCACTATTTGATGTTTGTATATTCATTTCGGCTACATTTTCCTGCAAAATTAAGTATATATGTATGTATATACTGCCGAATATATGGCGGAAGAAATTAATAAAAACAAAAAACAAGTATGTACCTACTAGTTCATTATCTACATATGTTTTGCAGCCTTCGCCTTCATTGTAATTTCGAATACTCAAAATAATGCATTCTGCTGTACTTTCCTCAACCATGCCCTCAACTGTTTCATTTCATGTAAAAAGAATATTTAGCTTTTGATGTCAAAAAAATACAGAGAACAAAAAAAATGTAACAATAAAAATTTCCGCCCGAAATTAAATTTAACTTGTTTTTGCTCTAATCTGATGTAATTTTAGTTTCCGAATTATTCGTAATAGCTAGTTTTTAAATGAATGCATTACTTATATAAAGTTTATTTATATTCATATATCAATTTACCTTATATTCGTATCCTGAAATGAAATTTCTTGAGGAATATTTGAAGATAAAATATTCCAAGAGCTTTTTTAACCATATGTGGTAAATTCAGTTTTCTACATCTAAGAAAAAAAAAAGATTATACAGTATAAAATTAACTTTAATAAATACCTAGACACATGTAAATTACCGAAAATCGGTCACTTTAATATGTTGAGAGTGAAGATTTGTTGTATGATGTAGATGATTGTTGTTATTATTTTCGGGTGTTTGCTAACTAAGTGGGACATGCGTGATTTTATGTATGTATTTTCTAAATTTTTAGATTTTTTGCGTTTTGCACTTAATTGCATACGCTTTTTAGATCCGAAACTTTTACCCATTATTGCGACTGCGAGAAGCTAACACTGTCGCACAACACAGCATATTTGATACACATCAATTTATTTGATCCACTGTAAATCTCAAGGACAGCTCAATGTTTCTCAAACACTCCGCTAGGGGCAGTAGTGCACGAGACAAAAATCTTTCCAATTTACGCCATGTAGGACATTCGTTGTACCATTAAATTTTTGAAACTGAAAGCATTAATCAATTTTTCAAATACATGTACATGTTGACGAAGGTTCATTTTATGTAGATGTTATGTTATTTTTCTAAAAAAGTTCACAAATTGTGCAGAAATGCACATTAAATATACACAAATTGAATTGATTATAATATTGCAAAAATTTAATAATTCAAAATTATATTATTAAACTAACAAAGAGCCAACCTTTATCATTTAATTACGCTTTGGTTTATTATTTTATTTATTATAGTTTTTGTGTAAAATGGGTTCGCGTACACCATGTTCTCAACGTTTACGGCAGATGTACACAATGCTCTTAAGCTATGTAGTATTATTTGGGGTTATGATAGTTCCGATACAAACGGTGATAAAATCATTGATTGGGTCGAAAGTAAAAAATTCTTCGTGGTTGACGATGCAAAAAACCGAGGCACTTTTTATTCTAATCGATGGAAGAGAGATTATAATCCAGATTTATGTTTCGTCTCGAAAAATGAACATGGAAAACCTTTACACTGTAGAAGAAAGGTCCTACAAAACTTTCCCCGAAGTCAACAGCGTCCTGTCTTGCTCGAAATTAGTCTACAATTCCCGGTTATTGGATCTTTTCCTAAACCTCGATGGAGCTTTAATGAAGCTAACTGGGAGCCCTTTTCGTGACAACTAGATCATGATATCAAATGGATCCCTGCAATCCCAATTACTATCGTTTTATTGGTCTAGTAATTATTATGGCTAAAAAACGTAATGTATGAATTCTGAGAGGAAGGAGTGTTGTCAAACATTGATAAGAAATATGAAAATCTAAACATTCTAGCAGGGAAACTTGAGCTTTGCTTAGAAAACTAAAATTCGGTTCAAAAAATGTGGTAGGTTCCGTGAGTCCAAATCAAATAGCAGATGGACTTGTGGAGTTAACCACAGATCACATTCAAATACCAACAAACAATAGAAAGGCATGTGAAGAATAAAGTAAAAGAAAAAATTTCATCCATTAATGATAACAGCGAATTTTCAGAGCCTTTTTCAATCACATAAGTTGGAATTGGGATAAAAAAAGTTGAAACGGAGAAAGGCGGCCGGTCCTATCCTGAATTTCTAAAATATTGTGGCCCTGGTGTAATCTTATGGTTTCCGAAATATTTCACCAACATTTTAAATTCTGGAAGATTGCCTTCGCTTTTTAAAGAAACTAAAATTATTGCTGTACTGAAACCTGGTAAAAATGGACATCAAGCTACAGACTACAGACCTATAGCACTAAGAGTGTGCTATAAGCTATTAGAAAGATTAATTCTAAAATGTATTTGAGATAAAGTCGACACTAAATAGTAGTCGGTGCCAGATCGCTGCTGCAAATATAGGAACTAGCGTATTGTGCGTTAGGTCCAAACTTATCATTTTACAATTTAGTGTAAATGAAAATAATAGTGGTCTATTTAAGCGCATGAAGAGAGCAAATATTGGAATTTTTTTTCTTTACCTGGCAGGAGATATGAAAACCGGTGCCGGCAACCAGAGCACTGCTATTTTAAGAACATCAGATATAAACGTTTTGTTCTTCAAAATATCTTAATTAAAAAAATTAAATTGTTATTTATAAAACTTGTACTTTGACAATTAAAAGGAATATTTAGGTATATGACATTTTTCACTCACAATAACATCATCACTCGTTAATAATAAATCAGTCTTTATTTGCTTAATAATGGACAAATAGATACTCAATTACAACGATATTGTTTTGTATACACATAAATCATCGTCGGTACGTTGAAAGCATATTGTTGTTATTAGGTTACGTATGTATGTATATTATGATGAATAGAACGTTGTTCAACGTAGTAAACGTGCCAGGTTCACGCCAACAAATTAGCTCGAAAATAACGGGTATTGTTGCGGGAACAGAGCACAAAAAAGTTGTGGTATAAATAAAAGTGCAGTGAATCTGAACTATAAGTAAAATTCCATATACATACATCAGATCAGGTAAACAAGCATTGTTTTTAGAATAGAAATTCGTGAAGGTTAGATTTCAACACGAAGAACTGTCAGCGCACAGCCGGCACTCGGCGTGAAGCGCGCAAGTGAAGACAGTAAGATTGGTGCATTGCGCCAGTGGCGTAACATTTTGGAGGGGTACAAACATTATCGAACCGAGAAGAGCTTAGCCTCCGAGGAGTTGATCCGGGTTCTAGCTTTTAGCGCGGTACGGTTTCAAATAATATAGTGTCAAAGTTGCAGATTAACACAAAGTAATAAAATCCAAGAAACGAATATGGGAATGGAAAGTGATGAATAGTCTACGGATGAAGGCAAAAGAAAGAGGGTTCAAGGTAACGGAGAAGATGTATTTAGTAAAAGTAAAAGAACAACGAGAACACCAGATAGACCAGGAAAAAGTTCGGACAAACTGGAAAAAATAATGAGCATGATCGGGGATTTGACAACAGAGATAAAAGAGCTACGGAAAGAGCAAACTGAGTACAGAAAAGATGTTACAGCTCTGAAGAATGACAACGAAGAAATTAGACGACAGAATGCGGAATTGGGGAACCGGTAACGGAGTTAAGTGAAAAAATATAAAGATTGGAAAATGATAAGAGAAGAAATAACGTTGTTGTGCAAGGCTTTACCATCGATTCTAATAACCCAATTACTATAAAAGAAAGCATGTACAATTTAATAAAAACCCGTTTAGAACTGGACGTGAAAATTAAAGGAGTTAAGAAGCTAGGGGGAAAGACTTGTCTGGTAGAGCTGGAAAACTTGGAAGACAAGAGTAATAAGGAACAATTAAAAAAAAAGTAAAAGAAGTGAAAATATTCATCACAGATGATTTATCTAAGAAGGACAGAGAAATCCAAAACCATATTAGGAAAAGGGTTATCTTGGAAAAGAGTAAAGGGAAAAATGCTAAAATGGGATATAAGAAAATATTTATAGAAGGATCAGAATGGAGGTGGAATACAAAGAAAGGGGAACTAGAAGAATACGAACGCCAGAAAAGCGAAACTAGAATAACAAAAAACTGGTCAGAGACATATGGAAACGAAATAAGAAAAGGAACAGGCATATGAGTCAAATAAAAACATGAATGATAAAGGGTGGAAATTGGAAACCTGGAATGTTAGAGGGCTAAATGGGAAAGAACACGAATTACTGGAAGAATTCGAGAAAACTGGTATAAATTTATTGGCAATAACTGAAACTAAGAGAAAAGGGAAACACACTATAGATTTAAATAATGGGCATAAAATGATACTTAGCGGGATAAAGCCAGAAGAATGGGCACAAGCAGGTGTAGGTTGTATAATAAAGAGTAACATCACAAAATACCTCAAAAGTTACGAATGTATCTCTGAAAGAATAATGAAAGTTGAATTTGAAGTAGAAATGCATAGAAAAATAAATATATTAATACTTTACGGGCCGAGCGAAAATGAAAGAGCAAAGGTAAAAGATGAATTTTAGGAAGAAGTATCGGAACTTGTGGAAAAAGAAAGAGGACTATTAATCATCATAGGTGACCTGAATGGTAGGGTGGGCAAGAAAGATAGCGACACAGGAACCGTAATAGGGACCCATGGTGAAGAAGCTAGAAACAGAAACGGCATAAGAATTATTAACTTCTGCATGCAAAACGACTTTTTAATAATGAATGGGTTTTTTCAACGCTATGACATTCACAAGTACACAAGAGTAATGAAAAGCAGGAGAGAAAAATCAATAATCGACTATGTATTAATTAAATAGAGCACATAGAAAGGAAATTGAGGATGTAAAAGTAAGAAGAGGCCCGGAAATTAACAGTGACCACTACATGTTGACGACACAAACAAAGATAGCGAAAAACAAGGGTAATTGGAAGGGAAGAGAAACGAGAAATTTATTAAAAATACCCGCCAAACTGGCAGACATAGCGACTGCGCAAGAATATGAAAGAATAGTGGAATATACAAGAGTTGAATACTGAAAGTCTGAATCTGGAGCAGATGTGGGAAGTTTTTAAAGAAATATTAATAAATGCCGCGAAGGGGGCATGTGGGACCACTAAAATAAATAAGAATAGAAAACAAACATCCTGGTGGAGTGAGGAAATAAAGGCGGCGGTGAAAGAAAAGAAACGGAAATGGAAATCATATCTCAACGAAGGAACGAACGAAAAATTCAATGACTATAAAGAACAAAATAACATAGTAAAGAAAATAATGAAAGTAGCAAAGGAAAAGTCATGGGAGCAATTCGGAAAAAAGCTAGAAGAAGATTATCATATGAACCAGAAATTTTTCTACAGAGTTTTGAAAAATTTGAGAACGGGAAAACAGAAACAAGAAAAGGTTCAACAACTGAGAAGCATAAATGGAGATACGATACAAAAGGACGAGCTAATTATGGAGAGATGGAAAGAGTACTTTCAAAAATTACTCAACCGTCAATAATAATTGCAATACAGAAGAATGGTCCATTGAAGAAAATGTGGAGGGTCACGAAATAGAAACGAAAGAAGTAATACAAGCTATAAAACAAACCAAGAAAGGGAAAGCAGCTGGGTATGACCAAATAAATGGGGAGATGCTAAGAAGCCTAGGAGAAAACAGAGTGAACTTTATTACTTGCATGTTTAACAAAATATGGGACGAAGGAAAGATCCCAAAGGACTGGAAAGTGGGGATTATCGTACCAATCTTCAAAAAAGGCGATAAAGCAGAGTGCTCTAACTATCGTGGTATTACTATACTAAGTATAGTATCAAAAGTACACGAAAGAGTACTAGAACAACGGCTAAGAATAAAAATCGAACCACAATTAGAACAGACACAGAGTGGTTTTAGAAAAGGAAGGAGCACACAAGACCACATTTTCACGATTAAGCAACTGATGGAGCGGGTACGTGAAACAGGAGAGAAGTGCTGCCTAGCCTTTATTGATTTAGAAAAGGCGTTTGATAGTGTCTCTAGAGGCTTACTAAATGAAAGCCTAAAACGAAGACAGATTTCAGGGAAGTTGCGGCGAGCAATCATGAGCATTTACAAAAACAACAGAAACTTTTTAAGAACTAGTAATATGAAATCCAATGAGTTCACCATAAACGAAGGGATTCGTCAAGGCGGAGTACTGAGCCCAGTTCTTTTCAACAATTATGGACGACGTTATTAAAGAAATCAAAGGAAGAGTAAAAAAGCTTTATGTTGGCCACAGAAATTTGGAACCAGTATGGCTACGAGAATGCGCCTTTGCCGATGACGGTAATTTTTGCACGCAATGAAAAAGACCTAAAAACAAATATAAGCATGTGGAAGGAAGCACTAATGACCAGGGGTTCTAAAGATAAACGTCTGCAAAACTAAAGTGATGTCCATAGGAAGTCCCAACTTAAACCTAAATATAAACATCAACGGAGAAAGAATAGAACAAACAGACATATTCAAGTATCTAGGAGTAAATTTCCATAGCGGAGGCCAGCAGGAAGTGGAAATTACAGCAAGAATAGAGTGTGCCTCACGATTGTACCACGCGTTGAGGAGTAGCTTCATATGGAAGAAAGAAATATCCAGGAAAGTTAAAATGAGTGTATACAAAACCATATTTGTACCAATTTTAACTTTCGGCTGCGATAGCTGGTTCTAACAAATAGCCAGAAAAGTAAAATACAAAGCACTGAGATGAAATATTTAAGAGGAGTGTTAGGGATTACAAGGAGAGACAAGATAAAAAATACTAAAGTAAGAGAAGACTTAAAAGTTGAACCAATCATGAAAAAGATCAAAAAATGCCAACTGAGATGGTATGGCCACCTTATATGCATGAACAAAGAGTTTCCTGTGAAACAAATATGGGAAGCAAGAGTCCCAATAAGAAGAGCTCGAGGACGGCCAGCAGCAACATGGAACAAAAACGTAGGAAAACTAATCGTAGATAGAGGAATATCACTACCGGAAGCGAAAGCACTAGCCAGAAATAAGAAAGAATGGAGAAGATTCGTGTACGAAGAAGACGAACAACTAAATTAATAAGAATTATTGTAATTATTGTAAATTATTGTAAAGCACCTTACACCTTCGGGTATAAAAAGTTTGGATTATATATATATATATATATATATATATATATATATATATATATATATATATATATATATATATATATATATACAAGGTGGAAACGAACTTAATGTCATAAATTTAAGGGTGAGTAGTATGACATGTGTAGATTACGAAACAGAAAGAATTTTTTAAAAATTCGCATATTTAAGGGTAGTTTTCATGAAACTAACATTTTTGGTACCACTGGACCACTGGCAACGCATTTGCATTATTTTATCTATTACACAATTATTTTCGTTAAAAATGCTATTTAATTTAATTATTAAGAATAATATCTTATAGAACTAATTTTGAATGTATTTTTGATAATCATATTTTTAATAAAATATGAATTAAAACAGCAGTAAAAAAAAGTTTCATTAAGAAAAGTCGAATTTTCGTTTTTCTAATTTAAAAAAATTTCTTTCAGTTTCGTAATCTACACATGTCATACTACCCACCCTTAAATTTATGACATTAAGTTCGTTTCCACCCTGTATATATATATATATATATATATATATATATATATATATATATATATATATATATATATATATATGTATATTATATATGTATATACTACGCGTGCGAAAATCAGCTTATTTTTATAAGGATAATTCCTATCTTTCTACATGTCTACTGAATGCCTGTAGTTTATTTAAACTATACAAGTTCTTGGAACTGATATTCAATACAGCTTTATAAACAAAATACTTGCGTGCGCTTCATGATATGTGAGACAGTATCGGACAGAAATTTAATAGCCTGTAATGTATTACAATGCCATGATCATATCATTATTTATAAGTTTATATAAGCTAGAAAAAGGATTATTTTTATAATTTTAATGGAGCTTGACTCGACCTTTTTTTACATGCATTAGATAAATAATTTAAGTTCATGAAACCAAAGTTAGGCAATACTAAGTTATTTGTAAAAATGAACCATACCTGTATATTAAAAATGAAAAAGGCGAAATAAAAAATATGGTTAAATATTACTTAATTCTGTCGATTTTATTTGACAAATGACAGAATTTTTTTTTTCTCACAAATCATGGTATTTGTCATTTCGGTTTGGCCGAAAGTGACATTAACTTTCATATTTCAAATAGCCCTATATATTTTTATATATTTGGAATCTACATATTATTGCGAATTCAACGATATGCTTGCAGTGTAGTTTTATTGAAGAAATAAGTTAGAAAAACGTAAGGGAAAATAATGCATAATTAACCTTGCTAAGCCGTGATATCAAACAAACTGTGAAAACATTTAAGATAATATTAACTAATATTTAAATTAATTGTTCAAATCGTAAGTTTTTTTTTGTAAGATTCCATATTTTGATACAAAAAAATTGTAGATTTGTTTTCACAGCCTACCTAATATGGTTTACCAGGTTAACTATTCATAATTTTCTATTACAATTTTGTTATTTATTTCTTCAATAAAGAATCACTTCAAGCATATCGTTCAATTCGTAATTTTACGTAGATTCCAACTATATAAAAATATATAGATGTCCCATTTGAAATATAAAAGTTAATGCCATTTCCGGTTAAGCCGGATGCGCTACCAACATGCCAAATACAATAATTTGTGAGCCCCTAAGCCTAGTTTACAAATATGGAAAGAGAATTAAAAAATAATTATAAATAAAAAAGTTATTTTAAGTGGCCTGTTTTTCAATATCACCTGTATGGTACTGATTAAAATGAATGAAAAAAGCATAATCAATATAGGTCTGATCTTCAACTGTTTCCAAGAAAGAGGCAATTTTATATTAGATTCGAAGAAAAACTGACAAAGATAGTGATCGGACAAAACTTTGTCTAATGTCAGTAAATAGACTATAAAGCAACAATGAAATTTTATATGAAATTATTTGAAAATTAAATATTGGCCAATGTCGCCACAACATTTTACGTAGTAAAATTATTTAATTTTTTTGAAAAACTAAATCACATCTAAGGAGACCTCTGAAAGGTAAACGAAAAGTCTCATTTAATTGAAGTCGTAATCCTTATGGTTTTCGGGAAGCATAGATAAACACCGTAAAGATTCATTTTTTACTGACTTATATCTCAGAAACTATTGTAGATTGGACCCATGTTGATTAAGTTATTTTTACTCATTAAGGTCAGTACTATATGCCTTCAAAAATGTTTACTCTTTTTTAACATTCTGTATTTGAAATAAAAAATTACAATAATTTTTTTTCAGTTTATAATGAAAATAATCCTTATAAAACTTATAATACTATGGTTAAAGTATCGATACATTTTTCATAAATCAATATTGTATCAATATTAAAAGAAAACGGTAAAACTACTCTTTTTACTTTTCGTCAATGATCTTTCATGTATTTTTAAAAATGAAATTTTAATGTTTGCTGATGATATTAAGATCTTTCGTAGTGTATCAAATCCATCAGATTGTTTACTGCTTCAAAACGACCTACAAAACTTAGAAACTTGGTACCAAATGAATAAACTCCATCTTAATGTCAATAAATGCAAGGTTATGATATATACGAGGAAAAAGACTCCCATATCTATTAATTATAGTTTAAACAAACAGATTCTAGATAAATTCGAAACAATCTGTAATCTTGGTGTAATATTTGACTGTAAATTGACTTTCATACCGCACATACAATCGATAACATCTTCTGCTAACAGAATGCTTGGATTTGTTATCCGTAATACACGTACATTTCTTAATATTACGGCAATTTTTTCACTTTATTTCTCTCTAGTAAGGTCTAAACTTGAGTACTATTCACTAATTTGGGATCCACATTATGAAATTCATAGTAAACTAATTGAAGACGTACAAAAGAAATTTTTGAGATACTTTTATTTTAAGATTATGAGGTCATACGCCGATCATCAACTTCTTTATGAAGTTTTGCTTAATATTTTTAATCTTAAAACTTTACATTTTAGGAGACGTGTTAATACTAGAGTACATGTCTCTAAGTTAGTTCATAATACCGTTGATGATCCTATGTGCCTAAGTACCTTGAATTTCTTTGCTCCAGTGATTAATACCCGCTCGTCCTACAATTTCTATATTCCTGCTGCTAGAACTAATGTTTATTTGTGTTCACCGATAATTCGTATGTGTAAACTTAGTAATCTTTATTCAGATGAAGTTGACATATTCTCTTCTTCGTTTAATGAATTTTGTAATATACTTCATAGCAGCAATTTAATTGTTTAACTGTTTTATTAATTATTTTGTTCTTAACCATTTATTAATTATGTTGATTGTAACCATTAATTGTTGTATATATTTATGTATTTGTTTCCTATCCTCTTATTAGGGTACGCCTGTTGGGTAGTGTACTTTGAATGAATTAATGAATAAAAGGAAATATCGATAAGCCCGTCTCTAAATTCATTATATTTATAGGCACTACTTTTTTAAATACATATCAGATTCCTTTAATTTGTGTGCTTATAAAGAAAGGTTTGCTGAAAAATTTTAAACTAAGTTTACTTATACAGAAATGTGTGTCGAATTCAAATTTACAAACCACAGATCGCTATCTCTTTTCCTGGGTTCTACAGATCGTATTCTTTATCACTAACTATCGTCTTAGTGGGTGGGGTGGCAGCGAATTTTTTTAACGGCCACTATAATTTACAGCGGTACTAATTTATAAAAAATAACGAGCAAAATAAGGTAAGTTTATTTAATGACATTAATATAAAAATGATAAATTTTTAATGGAATTTTGTAATACTTGAAATGCACAGTGTGATGATTCTCAATCGAAAAGAATTCTTTCAAAATTCGGAAATTATTTCTTATTTTTCAATTAATTCTTGAAGTGTACAGGGCGGAACAAATTTGTGTTCCTCATATGAAAAACTTTCTTATTATGCACGCTATTGAAATTTTTAAATTTTTGAGACGATTTTAATAGGCATCATAGGTATTTTCCATCGTCTTTTGGTTATGAGATATACAGGCTAAAACACGATTTTCGCTTATTTTGAAAATACCTCATACTCCGCTTACTGTCAGATACAAAATATGATTAGATAATTTTCATAAGCTTTTTACGTAGAATATAGTGGTATGCAATTGGATTTTTTTTCAAAACGTAAGAATAATCGGGATATAACACAAACATATTTTTTTTTGAATAGGAACATATATTGTAAATAGTCTCATATTTTTTATTATTTCATAAGCTTTTCAACGATGTATAACAAGTCTACAATCTTTTTGTTCTAAACAAGAATAAAAATGAAATATTAATTAAAAAAATTAATATTATTAAGACATAAACGAAAAAATCAATTGTAGATCCTCATTTGTTTATTTTGATTCTCTTTATTAATTAAGTTCTCAAAATTATTTTTACTCAATTATTTTTGAATTAGTTTATTTATTTTATATCGGCGTTATAGTTGGCTTTGACGCAATACGAAAAATGCGGTTTAATATGTTTTCTGAAGTATATAAATTAGAAAAATGGGTATAAATAAAGAAAATATAAAAATGTATAAATGTGTCATCACGGTATATCACCCAGTGCTGGGTGTGCCAATTTGCTTTACATATAGATTTCGGTAATGATGATGACATATTTGTACCGTGCGGGCGTTTACCAGGCGTCACCTCACGGGCACTCATTGCTGGCATGGAAAGTGCACCACAGGGGCCAATTTTATGCCATTTAAAATTAGAAATATTTGGCGTTGGTCGGGATTGAAGCCGATTCCCCAGATTCGTGACCAGACACTCAGGCAAGTGGCTACGAGACCCCATAATAAAGAAAATAACATTAGCAATAAACAATTGATGATCTGTAATTGTTTTTTTCCATTTATTTTTTAATAGTTTTCAATTTTTTCACACCAATATATTAATAATTCTTATATTATTCATGTTTGAAACAAAAGAATGTAGACATGTAACACATCTCTAAAAAGCTTATAAAATAAGGAAAAAACATGAGATTATTTCCGTTTAAACATTACTATGTTTGTGGTATATCTCGAGAATTATTAAGTTTTGAAAAAATCTAATTACACCACGACATTCTACGTAAAATCATTTAAAAATTAACATTTTTGTCATTATCTCTCATAATAAGCGAGATACGAGGTATTTTCAAAATAAGCGAAAATCAAGTTTTAGCCTGTAGCTCAAAAACAAAAGACGATAGAAAATTCCTCTGGTGCCTATTAAAATTGACTCAAAAAGTTGGCCCGCAAAGACCTACATCAATTTTCTGTAGCGTGCATAATGAGAAAGTTTTTCATATAAGGAACTCAAATCCGCCCTGTACATTTTAGTGCCATTGGTCGACACAAAATTAATAATAATTACGAATTAATTTATTTCTTATTCAAAATAAGAAATAATTTTCCTAATTTTGGAAAAATTCTTTTTGACTAAGAATCAGCACATCGATCCTCAAATTTTTTATCCTTCTTTGAGAAAAATGTATATAAAGTTTTGCATTAACTTGATTAAAATAGGACTAAAATAAGAGTGCTACGAAACGAAAAAATGACTACATGCTATATTTTTCACGTAGAATTAGAATTCCCTGACAAATAGAAGTGAATATTTTCTTCTGTTAATTAAACATAAATGTCAACACAAAGAAATATTCACATTCACGCATTTCTTTCATGGCAATGTAATTCTATGATAAAACATGTTTTCATTTTTTCCATTCGTGACACTCTCATTATAGTCATATTTTAATCAAATTAATATTAAATTTTATTTGTATTTTTCTCAAAAAAATCGTTATGTGAGGGTATAATAAAATTGTATCCTTGTTTTCAGACTAAAATTCTCAAACGAATGAGTAAATAAAAAATATGTTTTTATTTAAAATAAAAAAGTTAGGTTCCGTATTTGGAGAACCACTTTTCGAAAAAAATAAGCCTTCTTCTGTTGAAATTTTTCTTGTAAAGTAGAAATTGTTTGCCTATTTAACCGTCTTTGTAGCTCATATAGTTCTCGATACAGCAATGGTGGCGCATTTAAAATGCACACCCTGTGTAAAAAAATAAGATTCTTTTTCGTTGTCTAATATCGTATAGCGTATCTGTTCGATGCATTGTTTTACTTTTCAATACGGAAACGATATTTCGTAGCTTCCCACACATTTCTTTCTCTTTATTGAAACCTTCAATGCTATTTTTAGCAATTAAAACTTAGCATGAAAAAATGTTTATTATTCAATAATTATTTTAGGAGATTGTTTTATGATATCAAAAAGCTATATAAAAATAAATTCTCAAGCATATTAAGCTTACATACGAATTTTATTCATTTGACAAGTAACTTTAAATTGTGTACATTTTTTTTTATTTGATTGACACCCATTTTTTGTACATTGTTTTGCCATTAGACTTGTTAAGGAAGATATGTTGATTCGTAAGCAATTTCTGAAGTCAACCATAATTGAAAGTGGTTGCTATTTAGATGGGTGATAACTTGAAGATACCTTGTACCAGAATTGAACTATTTTAAATAAAAGTGAAACTATAAGTACATAAATAAGTGAGTATTAATGACAAAAATTGTTCAAGAATTAATTCTTTCCTAAACTATGTATAAACAATTGAATATTTGTGTGACGTTACATGTCATAAACAATTTGATTGGTTGCCTGACTCACTCTCTCGTGGGAACACACACCAAATTCTGAACTTTTATACTGTTTTTGCTGAAAAAAATAATAATAAAAATATGGTATCATATTGTATGAGAAAACGTAAGTTAATCGAAATATGTAGCAAAACACTCTAAATTGCAATTTTTATTTTATAATACGCAGTATAGATTATTTTATAAATGGTACTAAATCTTGTTTAATAAATTGTGTAGTGTGAAATATATTTTAGTATATTTCTTTTTTACTTACCACGTCCGAAGCACCAGTAAATTGTTTGTGAACCAGACTCTCAAGAGCCAACCATTTTACAGGCCGGTTTTCGTTATCTCCTAAACAATAGTAGTCACCAGGAAAGAGATCCCGAGATAAAGCGTTGTCGGTTAATTTGACGCGTAGCTTTTCATCAATCCTGTAAAAAGAAACCAATTTGTAATATATATCAAAATGGTACGTACGAAATTGTATCCAATAAAATGGACAGTGTAAACTTGATCCTTTTGGTTCAAAATCATAGAGATAGGCAAACATAAAATAAAATGGTATACAACAATGATTTAAAAGAGTACATATACCTATAAATTTTATCATGTTCCCAAAAATGGTAAACCACAAATATAAATTTGTTGTTTTATTTTCTAAATAGGTATGGGAATAATTTTCATTTCACTGTAGAGGACTTTTATAAAATATTTAGTTACGAGCACTGTTAGCTGATGAAGACAGTGCACCAAAAAGATTGCACATTATGTTATAAATATAATTGAGAGTTTTTTTTTACAAAACCAAACAAAAAAACTTCTCATTTTGAAACCGCCCATTTTATGGCTGCTGCATATTTTCTCCAAACATATGAATAATAAGCATAAAAATAAAGATTTTTTAAGACTTTCGGCATGATTGACATGTCGAGTAATCCTAATTCGCCTTAACAATTTAATACGGTTCCGCCTAAAATTTCCATCGAAGATGGGAACATCGTTCCCGAAACACGTATTTAGTTCTTATTTTCACTTAATTTTAATGTTGCGTTAATTTTTAATTCTATTATCAATGGAGTTCAGTTTGAAATTTTATTTTACGGAAACATCATTTTTAAAAGAAAAGACATCTGGCTTATGCAGGAATTTTGCATTCATCCGAAGAATAAAATGTATAAGAAAATGATGTTGAATAAATAAAGTTATGTATATTTTCAACTACTTATTTTTAGTTTAAAACAATTCAAATCTCATTACAAAAGTATTTACAAATACAGACGAGGACTAATTTTGTTCTTGTAGAATTACAAATGTACACTCTTACATTTTTCGTGCTTTGCTTGGTTTTTGAGAAAACCAAAAACTTCAATAACTAGATTTATTCGATTCTTATGGAAAATCTCTCAAATGAATATTAAAAAAAAAATGTAAGCTAAAGTTTTGTACCATTTATTTAAATATAATTTTTAAAATAAATAAATTAATACATATATCTAATCATTATGATACTGGGTGTGACACTTTTTGTTAATACATAACTTGTATAAATATTCAAATCTATATAACAAAAGACTATTTTATATTGTATTATATATATATATATATATATATATATATATATATATATATATATATATATATATATATATAATTCTTTTGCATTGAATTCTCAAGTAAAGATTTCTTACAACGGTAATAAAATATAAAAACAATGTAATTAATTTATGCAAAGTCTTGAAACGAGAAAATCTAGTCCTTTTATGTGCAAAATTTCCATTTCACATTGTGTCGGAAGTAAATAATGTAATGTTTATTACATTTTAAATAAAAATTAAAATGTGAATTCACTAACAATACTTATTCAAGTGGAAAGTCGAGAATGATTTTATCATTCAATGCCATTTGTATAAGATAATACGTCTTATTTTAATGTATCTAACATTATTAATAACTGTATTATAATTTTAAATTGCTATTGAATATGTTTTCAGATATTTAAATTTATACAAGCTATAAGGTGTGATATATAGGTACTCGAAAAAATTGTACCTTATATCTCTGCATCACTTTATAATTAATGACAAGTGTAATTAATAATATGTTTGCTTGGAACCTACGCTTTTTTAAATGTAACATTTTTTTAGAAGCATTTTCATATTTTAATTAAACTATCATGTTTTTTTCAATGAATGCCGTACCAATTAACTTTAAGTTGATTCTGGTAATAACGGCATATTTTTACTTACCTATATGAGAAAACTGTTTCTTTTTTTTCATCATTAAGAGTAGAAACCGATATCTCTGATGTTAAAATAAATAAAATAAAATAAAATAAATATTTCATCACGGCATATTACCCATTGCTGGGTGTGCCAATCTGCTTTGTACAGATATCGGTAATGATGGAATATTTGTACCGTGTGGGCGCTTACCAGACGTCACCTCACGGGCACTCATTGCTGGCGTGGAGAGTTAAAATTATGACATAAATAAAATAAAATAAAATAAATAAATAAAATATTTTGCTTCTAGGAAGAAAATATGTCTAAAATAAATCCTAGAAAGTTTATATTATTTTGACAGATCATTTGTCTAATATAAGTTACTGAATGCATCGTACATCTTTCTAGATTTTATTGGTAATAAGAACGACTGCAAAAAGTGCTCATCAATTTCTTGGGGTTTTTCCAATGGTACCTCGTTGTATTCTCGAAATGAAATTGTCAGAGTGCTAATCTCAAAGACTCGGTAATAATTTTTTTTTCAAATTATTGCATGTCAAAGACGACAGTCGATTTTGTCACATGATTTTGATTTTTAAAAATTAGGATTTTTGTCATATTTCTACTCCCGGTAGCGAAATATATACCAGGTGTTCGCTTTTTTATGAACCATAGGATGTACACTGATAAAATTTTCATATTTTGTAATTTCTGTTCTATTAATTTTACAACAAAAGTGTAAAGCGAAAAATGTTCAGAATTAAAAACTGCATGTAGTAAGTCGAAAATTATTGTTTCGCGAAAGAGAGGCAAAATAAAAGTTATAATTATTAGCTACAGAGTGCCATAGGAATAGCACAAAATGTTAAACAATTGTATTGCTTGAGTTTGACAGATGACATTTGTTTTAATATTTATTCCTTTCATTAAATTATTTATCCCTGATCATGTATACATTTATTATTGCAGAAAAAGCTCAGTGGAATAATATTAACAATTAAATATCAATTCATATACATACTTTTATCTGTCAAAAGCAAAGAATACGACTATTACAATTGAATGATTTTTCTTGCATGTTACTCTATAAAAATCTTAAAAACGGGTATTTTATTTCACGTTTATCTCATGATAAGATCCTATTATATCAATAAATTTAGACTCATTTGATGTAGTTTTTAATTCTGAACATTTTTTAGATTTACACTTTTAATTAAATTAATAGAAATTACAACCATATGAATGTTTTGCCACTTATCTTCTATGGTCCGGAAAAAAAGTGGATATCCGGTATGTCGTAACCACATTGTAAAGTTCGTCTTTAAAAAAAGCGACTAGTCAATTAATAAAACGCGGCCTATTGTCAAAACTACGTTAAATAAGCGATGTTTTACGATCTGGCTAGATGTTTTGTAAAATGACAAGAAGCTTACGGCCACACGGCTTATAATCTTCAGTTCTATGGTATTGAGGGATTAGTCTTAATATTTTTAAGTCTTATTTACAAAATCGTGTTCAAAGTGTATTCATTTATGGTAACTATTCCAACTATTAAACGTTACACATGGTGTTCGTCAAGGCTCTATTTTGGGCTCTCTCTTATTTATTATTTATATTAATGATTTTCCAAATTTTATGAAAACAAGTAAAAGTGTACTTTTTACTGATGACACACCGATTATTGCAAGCCATCTAGATTTTTAGTCTCTTAACCTTGAAAGCTCGAATAGTTTTCTAAAGGCTGAATCCCGGTTTTGTTCAAATAAATTACTACTCAATAAAGATAAAACACAAAATCTAATAATAGCCACTAAACCTGAACTCAATATAGGCATGTCATTTAATATTCTTGGAATACATATTAACGACGGACTGAATGGTAATGCTCATGTTATATCTATATGCAACCGTCTAGCCAGTATACTTTTTTTATTAAGAAAACTCAAACCTCTCATTACTTTAAATACTATGAAAGTGGTATAATTCTCTTTATTTCACTCTGTAATATCATATGGCAACTCTCCTCTTATTCATAAAGTCTTCATACTACAAAAAAAGAGCTATTAGAATAATGTTTAATCTGAATTTTAGAGATCACTGTAAATCTATAGTCATTGAAGCTAAATTTATGACGTTACCTTCGATTTTTACTTATCATTAACATGTCTCAACGCGTCGGGGATTGCATCATCGCTCTGGTACGTTCTTTCGAAGGGATTACGTCATTGTTCGCGAACATGCTATCAGTAGCGGCGCAAGCATACTTTTCTCTCAGGGGCGCACGTCACAATATTTTATTTTATAAAATGGTTGCTTTGCGGCTATCGATTTCGTCGAAATGACATCTTCAGGCCTACAGCTGAAATGACATATATATATATATATATATATATATATATATATATATATATATAAATAATGTAACATGTGTAAAGAAATTTAATATTAAAAATTGTATAAATTGTACTTGAAATTTTAAAAAAATTGTAGAATTCTACAAAATAATCAAAATTTCACAGAAAACTATAATCTAGATCAACTAGACATCGACAATTTAATAGAACTATTTACAATAGTAACAAAACAAAATTTCTTTAATTTTGACAATAAAACCTACAAATTGGAAGACGGGCCTCCCCATGGGTAGCCCTATCAGCGGCTTATTAGCTAACATTTACATATATAATTTAGAAACAAAAATAATGCAGGCACCACTCAGCGAAAATATATTGTTCTGGAAAAGGTTTGTAGATGATATAATCATTTTATGGACTGGTTCCTTAACAGATTTACATTCTTTTCATAATACCATAAACAATTTATCAAATATTACATTCACCATAGAAATAGAAGAACAAAATAAAATAAATATCTTAGACTTAACATTAATTAAAAAGAACAACACAATCTCTTACAACATCTAGAAAACCCACCTCAATTGATATAATAATTCCATACAACTCATATCATAATCCACAAATAAAATTAACAGGTTTTATTTCCTTTTCAATAGACTTTTAAATACCCCTTTAAGTAATAACGATTTCCATACAGAATTCAATATCATCTGCACAATCGGTTTAAACAATAAGTACCCGCTACCTTTAATTTTCAATGTTTTCAATAAATTAAAATACAATAAATTATTAAATACCAAAATATACAAACACATAAAACAAAAGAGAAATTATATCTCAATCCCATACTACAAAAACCTTCATAATCACATTGCAGAAACAACAGAAAAACAACACAATTTTAACTTCCAAGTCACAACCAAACTTATATATATTTTTTTTAAAAGCAATACACCCAAAATTAATAATCTGGAAAAAATGGTATATACAAAATAGATTGCAACAACTGTAATAACTTATACATCGGCCTTACCAGAAGAAATATTAAAACTAGATTCAATGAGCATCTTAAAATAACCCCCCCCCCCTTCTGCAATGGGTACGCACTTATTAAATACAAACCATAAAATCACAGTAGAAAACATTAATCTCCTGCATACAGAAACTAAAATTAAACATGTTATTCTTTTAGAAAAATACGAAATATTAAAACATTTGAAAAATAATCACCATCTACTCAACGAAGATGTACATTTCCCAGAACAACATATTTTCAAAAATTTACCGCCATTCAAAACTTTATAACTAAACAAATATGACAATTTCCTAAATTTCTAACCATACTTCCGGCAACCCACAAAATCTTCATGTGTCCTATCTCTCTGGCTCAATGAACACGTATAAAATTTTATTAAATTTTTTACTTTAAATTTTAAAAAGTTTAAAAATATTTGACGATGTCTAGTTCATCTCCTTGACGGTGAGTTATATTCTTATTTGTTTTTGTTGTTTTTTCTACATTTATTTAAACTAATTACAATTTATGATTGTCACGCTCACTTAACCTAAAACTTGATCAAGTCTCAAAAATCTTTACAATCCTAGAATATTAAATTTTTTAATGTTACGTTCTAGTTCTATATTATAAATAATTCATTTTTATAATTTTATTTCATTGTGGAAATGTAAAATATCTACAACAAACAAATAATTCCATTTATATATATATATATATATATATATATATATATATATATATATATATATATATATAATGTAACGTGCGTAAAAAAAAAATTATAGAAGTTTGGTTGTGACTTGGAAGTTAAAATTGTGTTGTTTTTCTGTTGTTTCTGCAATGTGATTATGAAGGTTTTTGTAGTATGGGATTGAGATAAAATTTCTCTTTTGTTTTATGTGTTTGTATATTTTGGTATTTAATAATTTATTGTATTTTAATTTATTGAAAACATTGAAAATTAAAGGTAGCGGGTACTTATTGTTTAAACCGATTGTGCAGATGATATTGAATTCTGTATGGAAATCGTTATTACTTAAAGGGGTATTTAAAAGTCTATTGAAAAGGAAATAAAAGCTGTTAATTTTATTTGTGGATTATGATATGAGTTGTATGGAATTATTATATCAGTTGAGGTGGGTTTTCTAGATGTTGTAAGAGATTGTGTTGTTCTTTTTAATTAATGTTAAGTCTAAGATATTTATTTTATTTTGTTCTTCTATTTCTATCTGTTAAGGAACCAGTCCATAAAATGATTATATCATCTACAAACCTTTTCCAGAACAATATATTTTCGCTGAGTGGTGCCTGCATTATTTTTGTTTCTAAATTATCTATGTAAATGTTAGCTAATAAGCCGCTGATAGGGCTACCCATGGGGAGGCCCGTCTTCCAATTTGTAGGTTTTATTGTCAAAATTAAAGAAATTTTGTTTTGTTACTATTGTAAATAGTTCTATTAAATTGTCGATGTCTAGTTGATCTAGATTATAGTTTTCTGTGAAATTTTGATTATTTTGTAGAATTCTACAATTTTTTTAAAATTTCAAGTACATTTTATACAATTTTTAATATTAAATTTCTTTACACATGTTACATTATTTATATATATATATATATATATATATATATATATATATATATATATATATATATATATATATATTTACATCCCACTACCATTGTGGCGTCCCCTGTGTCATTTTCTACATTCAAAGTGACGTCTTTGTGCATATGACGTCCGGTATACGGACGTCACTTTAAAATGCCTTGTAATTTTTTTTCTGGCATCAGGGGGGGGGGGGCTAGAATCGTTTAGCAAAATTTGTTATGGACGTCACAATGATAGCGGAGTGAAAAATGTATATTTTTTGTAGTTCAAAAATATTCCACTTGTGGCGTTAGTGTCGTCCGGCGTATATACACTGTATATACAGAAGTTTCATTCCACCGACAATCTGAACTCCGTATACTTGGCAACAGTGGGCACTGGGCAATACATTAACGCGCAAGTCTTTTAATCGTATTTAAAGTTATATTGTGGACTCCTGATAATATATTAAATTAATATTTAAATAATCAAACATTTATTTTGTACTTGTAAAATCCTCTTAGAAAGACAAAATCGATAAACTATGATGTTAAAATAGAAATGTAGTCAATTTAAAAAAAGATAATTATTTAAATAACATAAAGCTGAATTATTAATTACAAAATATTGTGCAAATTGTAAATAAATGCCAATTGTAAGGATAACAAAATTTATGATTAAATGTATGGAATAAATATAAGGACGGTAGGCTACAGTGAAATATAAAAATAAAATCTTTATAAACTTTTGATCTAAAATATCAAGATTGAAATTTTAAATAGAGTAGAAAAAGGGAGAATCTAAATAATTTTTAAATAGAAAAAAATGTTTTAAACAAATTAACTCTCAATAAATTATAAACTATTTGTTAAAAAATATAGATAATTTAATTACTCTTATTTAGGTACTTCTTTCGACTTCCCCTCTACTTACTAAAGTGTTTAGCCAAAGTCAGTTGCCGAGTAATTAGAAAATATTTTTATGCTTACTCGTAATAACGATTTTAATTATTTACACTTATTAATAAATATTTTTACGTGCCTGTAACTAATAGCATAAGTTTATGGGTCGATTCTGTTGACATCTGTAAGTCTTACAGACCTCTAAATCTCTAAAAACGTCATAAAAACACATCTATTCTTGTTGATTAATATAAAATTATACATAAAAGTGTCAGCTATCGTTGCGATTTTGTTCATTATTTACAGATTTACAAATAAGTATGACTTACAGTTGTGAACGGAGTATAGACACATTAGATAGTTTTTGTTTACAAATGTAGGTATAGGTACCTAAAAAAATTATAAGATTATTTTGTGAAAAATATTGTTAAGCTATTTGCTTTTTATTTTTATTTTTATTAAAATTATAAAAATGAATTATTTATTTATATATATATATATATATATATATATATATATATATATGTCATTTCAGCTGTAGGCCTGAAGATGTCATTTCGACGAAATCGATAGCCGCAAAGCAACCATTTTATAAAATAAAATATACATTTTTATAAAATCTTCAGAGTTCTTCTTTTTCACCAAGCCTATCTACGATAATAATATGAATTCTGACATGGAGTCTTTCATCAACAAAATTGGTTTTTATAATGCTTTACCAGACAATGTCAAAAAATTAAATCTTAAAAATGTTAAAGTTGTAGTGAAAAATTATCTCATAAATAATGGTTTTTACTCTACGGACGAATATCTTCACTCTGATTTTTCGTTCTTGTGAAACACAGTTGGGGATATTTATTTATTTTTATCTATTAGATTATTATTTTAAGATGTGCTGAAACATATTGTAAATGTAATACAGTAAATAAATATCTAATCTAATCATTGTAATAGAATATTTGGACATTTTCACTTGTAATTTCTCTAAATACACAACACCATAACCTAACCTAACGCACAGAGACCAAGCTTGGAAAATCGGGCCCAGTTTTGTACTCGTAGATTATTGTTATATTTGGAGAAATATACAAGTAAGGTAAACTGCTCGTCGTTTTATAAAACGGTTCGGTGACTAACCACTGTAAAAAATCGCAAAGTCAACGAAGGTGTTTATTTATTATTTATTTTGCGTATGGAAAATTTACATGGTATAATTATTAACAAATGCACAGTTAAAGCGTAGTAGTTTGTACGTATAGTAAAATAAAATAATATCGTATAATACGAAGGTATGACAATCTGGCTACGACATAATACACCTCAGGTGAGAATGATATTTTTCTCTCAGTGCTTATTATGCATTTCTCTCTCTTGATATATAACATACTATTCAGTCAAATATTATCTTTATTATGTTTTTGGGGTAGTAAACTTTATTTGGTGCTTTATTTTAGAGATTTATAAAATAAAATTCTGTATTTTTGGGTATCAAACGTTTAAATTTAATTTAATGCCCGATTAAACTTAATTTAAAGATGTGATAAAAATGAAAAAGTATTTAGTATGCGATTTGTGACGATGTGAATTTGTAACAAGATGTAAGTGTTATATAGTTCAAAGCATGTTCAAAGCCGTGTAGCTCAGTCCTCATAACTCCGAGGACCGTGATTTTTTTTCTTCCCGGCAATGGGAACAAGACGTGTAGTGTGAATTACGCAGAATAAAGGGCCGTCAAGATCGTGTTCCATTTTATACCTTTTTTCCCTGTTCTTTCATACAGATGTTGCTATCAGTAAATAAACCTAAACTGGTTTAATTAGCAAATCTGTATAAAAGCAGGGCCCGTGATTGCAGAAGACAGTTGATTGTGGGTAATCTATCGACACTTGAAAGCAAGTAATCTGGCAAGACGCCTAACCGATCCCCAGGTGAGCAAGTTTTCATTTCTTTAGAAACACCGTATCGTGAGCTCTCCGTACGAGTTGTTCAGTTGTTTACTAAAAATCAGTCTTACTGCAGTAATAATAAATAAGTGTTAAATTTAGAATAGCTTCCTTTTAACACAGGAATAGCTATTCCTAGTTTATCATGCGCTTAATCCACAAATGTGTATTAATAAACAAGAAATAAAATTTAACTCTGGATTCTGGAATAAACTCTGCATAAATGTTATGGTTAAGAGATATTCTCGGAATACCTAATCTGGAAATACGAAATTACTTATTATTACCGCTGTTAGTGCCTCGTTGTGAGATTCATACGTCCGACATAAGACTGGCACCGGTCGTAATCGTCTCCGCGGACTAAATTCACCAGTTGCGCGTGTCTAGTCTTGAGATCCCCGCACCTACCGCTCACTCGCTGCCGTCGCGGCGCCCGGTCTCGTTTTTCCAAAAACACTGAATTCGGCTAATTTTTACACTCAGCGCCCAATTTTACCCATCAGCGATCACCATGCGAATTTGTACAGCGAGTTACCACACAATAAAGTTTTTTCTTTACATTTTATGTTAATTGTGTTCTTCACATTTCACCCTATCTCCAAACCTGCTTTCCGAACGTTGACGCCCGGGCAATCTCACGCCAACTTTCTGTCCGCTATTCCCAAAATAGCGTTACAGATTATATAAAAAAAAAAAAATTAACGTTCAGTAAACTGCCAAACCAAGAAACATGTCAAAATAGATATTAGTCAGATGATCGACACTTATTTTTAAAATAACACATACTAAATCTGTTTTATGATGTCTTTATTAAGTTTACTTGGTCGCACTGAAGCCGTAAATTAATAAATTTTACTTGGCTAAAATAATGTAGTTCGCCTCCGTAGATTGCTTAACATAAATTATTATAGCTAACTGTACCAAACAGTAGAATTTATTTACATTTCATAAGTCTAAATAAACATCTAAATCTAAATATAACCACGGAAAAAATGTTGAAGGAATATAAAGGAGAATACTTGCTTCTGTGATATTTTAAAACTAATCTGTAATGTAACTAATCTGAAATTGTTTTTGTAAAACAAACAAAAGTACTTCATACTTTAATATCATTATTTGCTTAGATGTTCAATTGCAAGATAAAAAAGCATCAGTCACTTATCTATACTTTCTGATTCCAAAGTCGCACCCCTTTTGTTCTTTAAAAATCATTTGCCATTTTGACGTAATTGTTTCTACAAATACTCCTATGATGAAATTATTTGATATTGTTGCTAAAGAAAAGTAAAATAGCAATTTTGTAATCGTTTAAAATGTATCAGAAGAAATGAGAAATGTTTTTCGTGGTTTACTGTAAAATTCAACATTTGTTCGAAATTTAAAGAAAGAAAATGATCAACTATAAAAGTAAGAGTTGCTGAACATAGTTTCAAAATTATATAATACTTAGGAGAAACTATTTCAGTGATTCGTGTGAGCATTGTGAGTTAACTTCGACTTGTGGATTGTTACAGAAGTTATCAAAATGTCACACGGATAACATATTTTATAATAATTTATTCATTTTTTATTTTTGTTTCCCGGAAATTGGATACAACTTCCTAGATAGTAAGTAATTTTTAGCGCATTTTATCTGTGTTTATTAAATAAATTGCGTTTTTTTTTTCAAAAACCGATCAGAAAAAATAAGGTATTTATTTCAAATTAGTTCACTGTATGACTGTGGCAATATTTTCCCGTACATATAATAATCATAAAACAAGACGTTCATTTTGAAATTTTATTTTACGGCATATTATTTAATAAAATTTAAAAAATCTGAACTAGTATATGTTTTACAATTTGGTTAGATGTTTTATAAAACGACGAACAGCTTACGGTTACATTGTCATACAAATATTTGGACATATTCACTTGCAATTTCTTTAAATATATCTCAACATAACCTAACGCACAAAACTCACGCTTAGAAAACTCAAACCGAGTTTTGTGCATTAGGTTGGGTTATGTTGTTTATATTTAGAGAAATGTACATGTTAAGTAATCTGCTCGGCGTTTTATATTTTTTTGCCAGATTGTAAAATATTGCTAAGTTAACGAAGATTTGACATTCTGATCGTGTTTTATAAAATGATTACGCGTTTAATAAAAAGACGGATTCTACAATCTGGTTACAACATACGGCATATGCATAAAACACACCAGTTTCTACATATATTTTTTTTATTTTACAATTAAATTTTTGTTGTAGGTAAAATTTCTGCGAGATTGATAGTTTTTTCTTAGTTAACTGACTGTTCAAAATTAGTTAATTTATATACCTATTACAAAATTTTAGTGATACTCTTTTTTAAAACTTCGGCACAATCATAAATTGCTTCCAACATTTTTTTTTCCTTTTGTCTTTCTTTTGTTTTTCTTTTGAAACCTCTGGCATTTGCTGAGTCCGTGGAGTGTTCAAGTCACCATTGTGAATGATCAGCGAATTATAACCTTGAACTGCAGCAGATATGAAGCGTTCACGATTTTGACATGATTTTCATTGAAAAATGAAAGAATATATCGTTCACAACAAATATTCTTACTTGTTGCTGATATATCAAAACATATTCATTTCTTAGGTATGGAATATTATCAGTTTAAGGTTAGAAATAAAATCGAATTACGCGCTACAACAACTTTATTCCAACCAATAAATATTTTATTGTAAAATTATTAGTTTTTCAATGAACATAAAATAATGTATGAATAAATAAACATTGTTTTAACATTATTTTCCAACATTTATTCTACTTTTTATTACTGTTATAAATAAATAATAAACAAACTTTCTTGTGTATTTTTCCTTTCTATATCTTCCAAGGTTAAAAGTGAAATATAATACCCCAATGGGAAAAAATTGTACGTCTATGAGTTTGAAATGTATTTATCATATTTAACAAAGATAAAAAACGGAAATAAAATATTAATTTTGATGATTTTACAAAAAAATATTTTTGTTTCATTTGTAGATTTGTACCATAACATAAACATTTTGAACTTTTATTATCGACACAAAATAAAAGACAAATTACCTCATATTCAAGAAATATATCAACGTACATGATTAAGATAAAATTATAACGGATGCGACGAAAATATAAACAAGTAAATCATCATCACCTATCTTACCTACATTTTAAATGTTATAATTCTGTAAGTGCGTAAACAAATTTCCAAACGTCTAAAAATTTGGGTATCCCTGATAATTACGGAAAAAGCATGAAAATAGAATATAGTAATAATAAATTAATAAAAAAAAATATATTGATTAAGGCCCGATATTTTCATCTCTTGTTAAACTATCTGAACTTCACTGTCAGTTAAAACGAAAAATATAGCATCGATATTATAGCATAAGATGTAAAAATTAAGTCTCAATTTGTCAATGCGTTATTTTTCGTTTTAATTGATAGTTAAATTTAGCCAGAGATGAAAGTATCTGGCCTTAGACTAATCAAATAAATGCATATAACAAAAATTTACATATCTCAAAAGTATGATGAATATTAAAAACTATTTTAACAAACCTGCTCTAACTTTTAATTATCAATGAAAAATTTTCTATATTTTTTTTTGATATTTCTCTCCGTTTAGGAGATAATCATCGAATACTCAAAAATGGGTAGAGACACATACACCCTCGGCAATACGGTTTTTGAATTCTACCTGAAAAATTACATATACAGGCTGTCAGGGTGATACTAAAAAACGGGCTACTCAAAATAACTTTTCTATTTATAATTATTTTTTTAATTTTCTTAATATATTTGTAAACTAGGCTTAGGGGCTCACAAATCATGGCACATATTTGGCTTCTAGTTTAACCGAAAGTGACATTAACTTTCATATTTCAAATGGGATACCTATATATTTTTTTGTATTTGGAATCTACGTAATATTATGAATTCAACGATATGTTTGAAGTGAATTTTTATTGAAGAAATAAATTACAATAACGTAAGAGAATATTATGAATTATTAACCTTGTATGCCATATCAGGTAGGCTGTGATAATAAATTGATAATTTTTTATAACAAAGTATAGAATCTTAAAAAAATAACTTACTATTTAAACAATTAACTTATGTATTACTCAATATGATCTCAATTGTTTACACAGCCTGCCTGATATTATAGCTTAGCATATGATTTTATTTTACGTTTTTGTAATTTATTTCTTCAATAAAATTGCACTTCAAGCATATTATTGGATTTATAATTTTACGTAAATTACCAATATATAAAAATATATAGGTGTCCATTTGAAATATGAAAGATAATGTCACTTCCATAATATATGAGCCCCTAAGCCTAGTTTACAAATATAAAAAGAAAATTTGAAAATAATGTAAATAATGTAAATAAAAAGTTATTTTAAGTGACCCAAAATTTGGTAGTACGGAAAATGGTTGGCACTGGAAATAGATAGTAAGGAAAATGGTCGACAATGGAATTAGGCTGTAATAAAAAAGGCCGACACTGGAAGCAAGGCGATAAGGAAACTATCACTGTAAATAGACACTACCGGATATAGGCAGTAAGGAGAATGGCTTACTCCGGAAAAAAGGCAAACATGAAAATGATCGATATCGGAAATAAGCAGTAAGGAAAATGGTCGACACCGAAAATAAGCAGTAAGGAAAATAGTGGACGTAGGATAGGCAGCTCAACTTCAGATATGAGTAATAAGAAAAATGATCGACACCGGAAATAAGTTGTAACGAAAAAGGCCGACACCGACAATGCAAGTAGGTTATAAAAAAATAGCAGACAGCGAAAATAGACAGCTCCGGAAATAGATAGTAAGAGAAATGGTCGACACCGGGAATAGGTAGTAAGGAAAATTATCGACATCGAAAATAGGCAGTAAAGGAAAAGGCCGACATTAGAAATAGGCAATAAGGAAAAAACTAATAAGTATCAAAACCTCAAAAATATTACGTCTATGAAGTTTTGCCAATAATTAGTTCCCAATTTGCGGCTATTTGCGCCCTAAAAATAATTGTACTATTTTTATTTATTTAAGAGATATTAACAATCAATTATTTTGGGCGCCAACTTCACATCAGCACAAAAAGTACTACGTATCAGTTTTTCTTTGTACTTATATTTAGGGCCCAATTTGCGCTTATTTGCGCGATAATTTTTTTTCTATCTCATTTAATTTACGAGATATTAAATATAATATATTTTGGTACCAAGTTTACGCCAGCACCAAAAGTACTACATACCATTCTTTTCTTTAAACCAATATTTAACGTCCAATTTGCGCCCTAATTTTTTTTCTTATACCTCTTTTATTTACGAGATATTAACAATTAAATATTTTTAGTGCCAACTTCTCATATCAGCAGCAAAAGTACTATGTATCAGTTTGTTTCTTGTACCAATATTAATCGCCAAATTTGCGGTCATTTGCGCCCTAAACTTATTTGTTCTATCTCATTCGCCAGCACCAAAGGTATTATCTTTTCTCCATACCAATATTTAGCACCCAAATTGCACGCATTTGCGCCCTAAAAAATTCTTCAATTTCTTTTTATTTACGAGATATTGGCGATTAAATAATTTTAGTGCCAATTTCTCATATCAGCACCAAAATCACTAAGCATTGTAGTTTTGTGTATGCTAATGTTTAACGCTCAATTTGAGCCCCCAAAAAATATTTTATCTTTTCTAGTTTTTGAGAAATTAATTATCAATTATTTTCATGCTAGGTTCACGCCAACACCGACTTCGATATATTAATTTGTTAAATAATAACTTATAATTTTAACAACATTTATTGAGTGTGGTGATACTTTGTTATAATAAATTTAATCAATTAGTTAAAAGAAAAACACTTCTGTTATAGTTTATTTACAAATAATGGTAAATTTGTTTCAATGAAAAAATTGTTTTACATTATGTTAAAGTTATTAATTATTACTTTAAAATAATAATTATCCATCTTTCATAAAAATATTTTTTCATTTTAAATAGTTCAAATTGAAACTACAACAAAAGCAGAAATGACTGTTAACCCTTGATCTACTATAGTGAACACGAATAAAACACCCATATTTAATAAAACTAAAGACCAAACAATATTTAACACCTCGATATATGATAATCAATTTTTATTAGATGACTATATTTTGGTGTTATATCGTCATTTGTTATTTGTTGTAGTTGTAGAATTACCTACACAAATATGAAAGACACAGGGTTCATACATTTTGAAATACGAGTACATAGCTTTTTTCGTCGTTCCCCTAATTTAGCTGGTGTGTGTATTACATTTCTAAACAATACAGAAGATTTTGCAATACTATTTTTGTATTAAACTTAGCTGATAATATTAAATAACAGGTGCAATAATGAAATATCGGTTAGAAATAAATGAAATATATAATTAATTTGAAAGGTGTAATGTTATTTTAAATGGGAACCTATTTTTTTTATTCGCTTATTCGATTCAGTATTTTACTGTATTCAACGATATTCAAATGTACCCTAATATTAAAAAATATATGAGAAAAATGCAAATGAAAATTATGCTGATTTAATTTAAATCTGATAATAATAAGAGTACTTTCAATTTCAAAATGATTTTACATGTTACCACATGTGCAACATAAATTCTGTTTAGTGATTTATGAAGAGAATTTAATTATCTACAACTTTTATTTCGAATATTTTCGTCTAAAATTAATTGGAAACTTTTGCGTAAGGAAAAACCGATTCTATGTTAATCGCCTATGGCCCGCTTTTTAATTCACAACATGTATAAGAAAAATATTCTTATTCTATTTACTTTAGCATTTAACTTTGTATTTAAGGTACAAATATTCTAAATAGTTACCTTATAGCATAAAAATACCAGTATTTGCAGAATTTTAAAATACTTCATAAATATTGAAACTCAATGTAGAGATTACATTTATTTGCATATAAAAGTACAATATTGGTTAAATACAGTACGAATTAAATTAATTTAAAAAAAAAACACTTCTTGGTTTGTTTAATAAAATGTAATGTACATATTTCGGCTTTGTAGGCCAATTTATGAGCAAAATACAACAGAAGTGTCTTTCTTCTTAAATTGATTAAATTTATTGTAATGAAGTATCAGCACACTCAGTAAATGTTGTTAAAAGTATGAGTTATTATTTAAAAAAATAATATATTGAAGTCGGCGTTGGCGTGAACCTGGCATGAAAATGATTGACGATTAATATTTCGAAAACAAGAAAAGATAAAATATTTCTTTGGGGGCGCAAATTGAGCGTTAAATATTAACATAAACAAATATACAATGCATAGTATGAGCGTAAATTGGGAGCCTAAATATTGGTACAAAGAAAAGAATGAAACGTGGTACCTTTGATGCTGGCGTGAACTTCGCGCCAAAGCATATTATACGTAATATCTCGTAAATTAAATAAGATCGAACAAAAATTTTTAGGACGCAAATGAGCGGAAATTGGGCGCTATATATTGGTTTAAAAAATAGAATAATACGTAGTACTTTTGGTGCTGATATGAGAAGTTGGCACTAAAAATATTTAATTGTTAATATCTCGTAAGTAAGAAGAGAAGAAAAAAATTAGGGCGCAAATTGGGCGCTAATTATTGGTATAAAGAAAATAATATTATTATAGTTATATCTCGTAAATTAAATGTGGTAGAGGAAAATGAGCGCAAATTGATTACTAAAAATTGGTATAATTAACAAACTGCTACGTACTGATATGAAATTGGCAACTAAAAATAATTAATTGTTAATATCTCTTAAATAAATATAGAACAAAAAAATTTAGGGCGCAAATTGGGTACTAATTATTGGCAAAATTTCAAAATTTACGCTCACATTGTTGGTGCTAGCTTCACGGACCTAATTTTTTTTTTATATATACATATATAATGTATTTATTATAATTTCAAGTGAAAACTTCAGGTTGTTCTCGGGCCACAAAAATGTATACGTACGCCACGGTATAGAATCGTCATTGTTAAAATCTACGAATAAAATTGAATGCAACGCACAAACCAACAATTGTTAATAGCTCATGATGATATATATATATATATATATATATATATATATATATATATATATATATATATTATTTATAGGACTTTTTTAAATAAAATAAAAATGTGTGAGATCATTATACAGAAAAATTTCAATAGTCAATAATCCCATGGACATTAATTTATATGGTAGTAAATAATGCATCACCCAGGAATAATTTTATTACCAATCCATTTTTATTTTGCTATTCATTATATAAAAGTAAAAGCAAGGTCTACCCTTTCTACATTTCTTTAATTCAAATACTAAATCCATACAGTATACAGTATGTACTGTATCATGAATAAAAACTCTTAAGATTTTTGTGAAAGTATTAATATCATGAAAGCAATGAAATGACGTATCTTTGGCCTTCATATTAAAAACAGTTTACTATAAGTAATTACATGTGCTAGGAAGTAAATATTGATAGGAATATCATGGCATAAAATTGTGATATCGATATGCTTTGGGATCAAATAATATGAATTTTAGTGGGTGGATTGCATTACGTACGCTTTTGTCATTGACTAACGGAGCGAAAATGACTTAGGATGAAATATTTGTTTCCATGAGTTTGTTCCATCTTCGTATACAGGTAGTACTTAAAAAAATTCAACGCGAAATCTGTTACATATATGCAAATATACAAAAAGGGCAAAGTATTGATTACCAGAATATTTCTTAACACAACTAAAAGATATAACAATATATGTAACCAAGGGTTGAAAGTAGCTCTTTGCAGCTAGTAGTTGAGGTTTGCAAAGATTCGCCAGAGGTATATAGGTTTTTTTCCTATTTCACGTACACAAAGTGGATTTTGTTAAAATATTTTTGGGGATTTTTTAAATTGAGAAATTAGTAACTTATTCTTGGTGTCAAATAAATATTTTTCATTTTAGTTGTCATTACCTGTCATTACTCATGAAAAATTATTTAAATAGATTTTTTATAGTAAACTATTTACATCAAACAGTAAAGCACTCTTTTAAATTAATATTCAATGTATTTATTTGCAGGTACATAACATTTTTTTTTTAACTCTAACCTAATTTGTAAGTAACTGTTGTCAAAATAAATTAAATTTCAAATGTTTATTGAAACTCTCAATGTCACCAACCTTGATATTTTAATATTTCTTTCAATAATAATTTTAAATTAAAGAAAATTAATGCGAAATAGGAAAAATAGTATGAAAAACACGTATTACAATGTCCATTTGTAATACTCGTACTTTGCGTAACTTGCCTATGAATCGATTACGTAAATTGTACTCGTATTACAATAAGGATCATTGTAATACTTGCCTTTCAATATACTATTCTACGTTCAGATAGATTAATCGATTTTTATATGTAATTAATATTTTTTTTATAATTTGCCACATGTCATCACATCTATGAAAACAAAAATTTTGAATGACGATAACTAGGGAAAAATACACTGGTCTGCAAAATGCCTACTTTGTAGACTGTTACTATTAATGTCAGTCTTATTCTATATAAACTCCAACACAACTTTTTAACCTTTTTATGCAATTGCTCATGGCACTCTATAAACAACTTAAACATAGATATTTTAATTTATGTCTATCACATGACAGGAACATATTATATAAATAAATAAAGACTCACTTTTTGTATTTACACTTTTGTCCTAAATTTAATACGCCAGAAATTACAGACATATGAAAATTTTATTATTGTATTTCCTATGGTCCATAAAAAGTAATGTACATACTGGTATACATATAAATATATGTATTTATTTTGTATATGCTTTTTAATTCCTTGTACGTAAGTAAAGGAAGTATTGTAATCGCGAAAAATTTCGGTTTTCAGATTTCAGCGGAAATATCAATTTTGATCATCCCTGAATCCATTTTGACTAATTTCGTCGTGACGTCTGTACGTACGTACGTACGTATCTCGCATAACTCAAAAACGGTAAGCCGTAGAAAGTTGAAATTTTGTATTTAGGACTCCTATAACATCTAGTTGTGCATCTCCCTTTCTGGTTATTACACAATTTCCAGAAGTGGCACTTTACATGAAGCCTATAAAAAAAAACTGTTTTAATATATAATCCAAAACTTTTCAAATTTGGTATACAAGACTTTTATGTCAATCGAAATAACATAATAGATTTTGGTTAAAATAGGCTAACCGGAAGTGGTACATTACTTGAAGTTGTTAACAGTTTTTCTTGAATAATATGATTTTATTTTGTTTTTAGAAATAAATGCTTCAAATAAAAGTTTTAGAGAATTAATTTCTGCGTCTAACACATCAAGTATTATTAAATTAGCCTTATGTATAAGCGAGATATGTAAATTTAAAAATTATATACTTTTTTGTTTTAGTAATAAAGCTTGCTATGGATTAGAACAAAAAAAAATTAAAAAATGTTCATGTCAAATTACGTTAAATACGTGTAATTTTATGATTCGTACAATAACAAATATTATATTTTTATTGTGAAATTAGTCATATTCATTGTTGTAATCAAATATTTCTTTGTTGTAATCAAAACTCTCTTTAAACAGAACCGGGTTAGATTATGGTCGCTATATATCTTACCGTTTTGAAGTTAAAATTATAAAATTAATATTTTGTAATTTAGTTAAAAAAAAATATGTATAGTTTAATAATTGTACAAGGAAGCCGTGTGGTGTCCACATCAGATTTTTTTTTATTATTTTTGTCAAAAACAATTAAATAATAATAAAAATTTGTATTGTTTTCAAAAAATATTTCTATACAATGTAATATGGAAGTTTTATTTTTTACCTGTCTTTTCTTCTTCATCATATAAAAAAATGTGATAACATTTATTTAATTATTTTCTTCCAATTTCCAAAATGGGATAGGCTACATAAAATCTTGTTTGCTAATAATTTCATTGCATATTAAATGAATTTTAGATCTTAATAAAAATTTATTACATGTAATACTATAACTTTTTGCTTGCTATCATAAAGTACGTATGGAAGAACATAACTGCAAAAACTTAGTTTTGAGAAACAATGTTTTTTTTGCATTTTGAGCCACAAAGACTAGTTTTAATGCATGCAATTAGGGATACAAATATGTAATTAAATGATACAAAATTTCTTCCAGGAAAACTACAATAAAAGGAAGAAGTTGGTATACAGGCTGATTCATACCGTGTGTCAAAATTAATCAATAATCAATATATATATATATATATATATATATATATATATATATATATATATATATATATATATATTTACATCCTACTATCATTGTGGTGTTCCCTGTGTCATTCCGGTATACGGGCGTCACTTTAAATTGCCTTGTAATTTTTTTCTGTCATCAGGGGGGGGGGGGCAGAATTGTTTAGCAAAATTTGTTATGAACGTCACAATGATAGCGGAATGAAAGATGTATATACACTGTATATACAGAAGTTTCATTCCACCGACAATCTGAACTACGTATACTTGGCAACAGTGGGTACTGGGCATTACATTAACGCGCAAGTCTTTTAATCGTGTTTAAAGTTATATTGTGCACTCCTGATAATATATTAAATTAATATTTAAATAATCAAATATTTATTTTATACTTATAAAAAGGTAATTATTTAAATAACATAAAGCTGAATTATTAATTACAAAATATTGTATAAATTGTAAATAAATGCCAATTGTAAGGATAACAAGATTTATGATTAAATGTATGGAATAAATATAAGGACAGTATGCTACATATATAAAAATAAAATATTTATAAACTTTTCTTCTAAAATATCAAGATCGAAATTTTAAATAGAGTAGAAAAAGGGAGAATCTAAATAATTTTTAAATAGAAAAAAATGTTTTAAAAAAATTAATTCTCAATAAACTATAATCTATTTATTAAAAAATATAGATAATTTAATTAATTTTATTTGGTTACTTCTTTCGACTTCCCCTCTAATTACTGAAGTATTTAGCCAAAGTGAGTTTTCGAGTAATTAAAAAATATTTTTATAGTTACTCGTAATAACGATTTTAATTATTTACACTTATTCATAAATATCTTTACATGCCTGTAACGAATAGCATAAGTTTATGGGTCGATTCTGTTCACATCTGTATGTCTTACAGGTCTGTAAATCTGTAAAAACATGACAAAAACACATCTATTCTTGTTCATTAATATAAAATTATACATAAGAGTGTCAGCTTTCGTTGCGATTTTGTTCATTATTTAGAGATTTACAAAGGGAACAGAATAGACCCAATAAGATAGTTTTTGTTAACAAATGTAGGTCTAGGTACCTCAAACAAAATGTATAAGATTATTGTGTGAAAAAATATGTTAAGGTATTCGCTTTTTATTTTTATTATAATGTAATTTGAAAATTTTGATTATATTTCTTTGCGTTTGTAAAAGAATAATTTTCAAAAGTAATGGCTTTTTAAAAAAATTATTACAACCTACGCTACTTAGAAAGAAACGCGGAAAATTAATTTGTCCCACGTAAAGATATTTATGAATAAGTATAAATAATTAAAATCGCTATTACTAGTAAGTATAAAAATATTTTCTAATTACTCAAAACTACGGAGAATTTTTAATTGAATTTGTGGGTCATAGTTACCAACACTTCTCAGTTTATAAGTAATTTAATTGTTGCTATTATAATTGAGACATTTGCGACTGCAGCAGAATAAAACATAGATCGTAACTAGGGGTTGGGAATATTATATTTAGTGACAAATCAGTAATTTTAGCGACACAATAATAATACTCGTATTAATACAAAAGCAGAGCTGGGCAGTAATTAATTACTTTTGGTAATTAATTACTAATTAAATTACTTTTCCCAAATTGTAATTTGTAATTAATTACTTTCTAAAAAAATGTAATTGTATTCAATTATTTTGATGTAAGGCTCCAGTTCAGAGTGCATGATGAATGGTTAAAAGGTTGAGAAATATATATAAAAGCACACTGTGGTATATGAAGTATTTATTTATAAAATCTTTCCGATGATAGATTTCGGCTGTGGATGGCCATCTCCGGATCGAGAGCCTCAATAAAAGTTAAAGTAATGTTAACATTGTTGAAATTAGTTGGAAAATTTATGAAGTTTGAAAATGTTTTGAAAACATGTGTAAGAGTTAAGAAGTGGATATGAACCATATGGGGTCCGTAAAGTTGGAGTTACAACATCGCATTGCCACATCTTGTTTCACATAGTAATATTTTGCTCATTTTTTGCTATTTTTTGCTGTATAGCTTGAATTTTTTGCTGAATCCATTCTTAAATTATAAACAAATTAAAAAGGTAACTCCATCTTCACGTTGGAGTTACAAATAGCTTAAATCAAAAATGTTTTAGTACTGTAATATTTTGCTCATTTTTTGCTATTTTTTGTTATAAAATATATATTCTTAAGTTATAAACAAATTAAAAATGTAACTCCATCGTTACGGTGGAGTTGCAACTAACTTATATCAAAAATGTTTTAATACTGTAATATTTTGCTCATTTTTTGCTATTATTTGCTGTATAGCATGATTTTTTTGCTTAATCCATTCTTAAGTTATAAACAAATTAAAAATGTAACGTGAATGTATAGCTACAGCATACTATATTCGTAGGATTCAATTTGTAATAATGTTAAGAAAAAATATTTATATTTGAATAGCTAATTAATGGTGAAAAATCTGATGTGACCAACACAATACCTCCCGCCGTTAAATTTTTATTAATTTAAATACATGTACCTATGGAGTCTCGTGGCCGCGTGCCTGAGTGTATGGTCGCGAATCTGGGGAACCGGATTCAATCCCTACCAACTCCAAATATTTCTAATTTTAAATGGCACAAAATTGATTCCTGTGGTGCACTCTCCATGCCAGAAATGAGTACCCGTGAGGCGACGCTTGGTAAATGCCCGCACCGATACAAATATGTCATCATCATGTACGTACATACATATTTAAAAATTATGTAGATTCTCCCTTTTTCTACTCTATTTAAAATTTCAATCTTGATATTTTAGAAGAAAAGTTTATAAATATTTTATTTTTATATATGTAGCATACTGTCCTTATATTTATTCCATACATTTAATCATAAATCTTGTTATCCTTACAATTGACATTTATTTACAGTTTATACAATATTTTGTAATTAATAATTCAGCTTTATGTTATTTAAATAATTACCTTTTTATTATTATCAGGAGTGCACAATATAACTTTAAACACGATTAAAAGACTTGCGCGTTAATGTAATGCCCAGTGCCCACTGTTGCCAAGTATACGGAGTTCAGATTGTCGGTGGAATGAAACTTCTGTATATACAGTCTATATACGCCGGACGACATTAGCGCTGCAAGTGAAATTTTTTTGAACTACAAAAAATATACATCTTTCACTCCGCTATCATTGTGACGTTCATAACAAATTTTGCTAAACAATTCTGCCCCCCCCCCCCTGATGACAGAAAAAAATTACAAGGCAATTTAAAGTGACGCCCGTATACCGGAATGACACAGGGAACACCACAATGACAGTAGGATGTAAATATATATATATATATATATATATATATATATATATATATATATATATATATATATATATATATATATACAGGTGTTTCCTTTAAAACAACCAGCGCTTTTTTGGGCGAACTAATGACTTTAGAGAAAAATGTTATATACAAAAAATTACCAGGAAAAAGGACTTAATTTATGAGGAATAATAAATAAAAAATTCAACCAGTGGTTCTCAAACGGTAGAATAAAATTATATTTTTTTTAAATGGCAACCTATATAAATTTTTTGTCAACTAGATAGAGAGTTTTTTTCTGATTTCAACGATATAAATATAATATGGGGTTGTATAACAATTATTTCGAGAAAAATGATATTAAATATCAGAAATAATTCTACAATATTGAAGTAGGCTATGCAATAAACAAATGCAAACAAATGAAACAGGTGACAGATAGTTTTGTTACTTACGTTATTAAGTGTTTGTTTTCGTAATTGTTTAATTACTTATTAATAAAAAATGGCTTTGCAGTTGCAAGAATTTTCATCAAAATAATTCTCTTTTGAAATTAAATGTATTATTAGTCTAGGTGATGTTTGTACGGCGATGTTATTTACTATTTTTATTTTTTCTATATTGTTGGTGGTGTGGTACTTTTCGTTAATCTGTTTTGCGAAACCTTGGCCCATTTTAAAATCTTGTGAAACGCAATGAATTATGGGTTCCTTGTGGTCAAAAATATTTGAAGTTTTATAATTTATCTCGAAAGGTTTCGGAATTCTGGATAAGTAATCTGCGACGTAATTTTGTTTACCTTTTTGATACTCTATGTCATAATTTTATTGTGATAATTTCAATTTCCAACGTATGAGTTTTGAATTTGGTTCTTTTAGACTGTTTAGCCGAATAAGGGGTTTGTGATCCGTATCAGTTTAAATTTCCGACCATACAGATAGTGACGAAAATGTTTCGTGGCCCACACGATAGCAAGTAATTCCTTTTCGGTGGTCGAATAATTTACTTCATGATCGTTGAGAGTGCGACTTGCGTAGGCTATAGGTAGATCTTTACCGTTTATGTTTTGGGATAAGACTGCTTCTAAAGCGAAATTTGATGCGTCGGTCGTTAAACGAAGTTGTTTCGAAAAATCAGGACACTGTAATATTGGTGCGTTTGAAAGTAGTAATTTACATTTTTCAAAGCACGAAATGTATTCTTTGTCATCAATATTAATTTTGGCATCTTTCTTTAAGCATTTGGTAAATGGTTTAGTTAATTTGGAAAAGTCTTTTATAAATCTACGGTAATAACCAAGAAAGCCTAAAAATGATTTAATTTCTTTTTGAGTCTTTGGAAGAGTAAGTTTTTTAATAGTTTCAATTTTATCTGGATTCGGTTTAATGCCCTCGGTAGTAATTATATGTCCAAGATACGCAACTTCTTTTCTTAGAAATTCGCTCTTATCTAGTTGTAATTTAAGATTCGCCTCTCTTAATCTTTGGAAAACAGTTTTGATGTTTTGAATGTGTTCTTGTAATGATTTGCCTAAAATAATTATGTCGTCCAAATACACAAAACATATTTTATTAATGAGGTCTTTTAAAACAAAATTCATTAGTCGCTGGAAGGTACTTGGTGCGTTCTTGAGGCCAAATGGAATTCTAAAGAATTCAAAGTGTCCTTGATCGGTAGAAAAAGGCTGTTTTTTCTACTGAATCGGAATCCATTTCGATTTGGTGGAATCCGCTTTTTAGGTCAATAGTGCTGAAATAATTACATTTACCAAGTTGGTCCAAAATGTCCGCGATATCGGGTATCGGAAATTTATCGTCGATAGTTTTTGAGTTTAGTTTGCGGTAGTCAATAACCATGCGAAATTTTGTTTCACCCGAAGCATCCTGTTTTTTGGGAACAATCCAAATTGGGCTACTCCAAGGGGAGTATGAGTGTCTAATTATGTCCTGATCTAACAATTTATTAATTTGTTTGTTAACTTCTTCCTTGTAGATAACCGGATATTTATATGATCTTTGATAAACTGGGGTTTCGTCGGTTGTCCTAACTTTGTGTTTTATCACATTTGTAAAAGTTAAGTTTTTGTCGTCATCGATAATCAAATCTTCGAATTCTTTAAGAATTTTATTTAATTCTTTGATTTCTGTGTTATTTAAATGATCTGTTCTGAGGTTTATTTCTTTTGAAATTTCTTGACAATTCATTTCTAATTTGTTTTTGTGAAAATAGCTAAATTTAAATTTGCGTTTACCTAATAAAATAGATTCATCTGAATAACTAATTTTCGCTTTTAACAACTTTAGGCCAGAATTTCCTATTACAATATCAAAATCTTTATGGAATTCAAAAATGAAGCATTTTATATTTTTCTTAAGTAATTCAACAAATGTGAATTGGGTACCGGTTGAAACAGTATTTGCGGTTTGTATCTCGAAATGTTCATTAAAAATTTTGAATTTGTTTTTATTTTTGTGAACGAAATTTTGACTAATAAAATTTTCGGAAGATCCGGTGTCAATTAATACACGGCAATTTTTAAATTGGATACATGGTAGACGTGAAGTATAGTTTGCTAAGGTTTCAACTCTTCTAAGAATTCTATGGGAAAATTTTCGGTTTGTGACTCTAGTTCGTTGTTTGTTTCAATGTTTTCTTTATCGTTTGTTTGGTCGTCCTCATAGTGTTCGAATAGTTGATTGTCATTGTTAGGGTCTACAAGGGTTTCAGTATTACTGTCTAGCATTTGTAAGTCCTGTCTCTGTCTTTTTTGTTGAGGTCTAAAGGTGTTTGTGCTGATGGACATAGGTTGAGGATAATTGTTTATTCTCGGTTTAGGGTGTATCGGTTGACTCGGGAAATTTCGTTGTTGCTGAGGATATCGGAGCATTGGTGATCGATATTGATTTTGATTTGGGTAGGAATTTTGGTTTTGTGTTGCAGTTTTATAAACAGGTGTTGGGACGTTCATCTTTGGTTTGATAGTGTTTTGTTTGTGTATGTTTGTGTGAATGTTCTGGAAGTCATTTTTGATTAAATTCTGGATATCATTTAAAGATTTTGGATTTCTAGCGGCTAACTGACTTCTATATGGCTCTCTGCAATTTATTATAAAATTATGTGACGCATGAATGTAGCTAAATTGTCGAAGCCAGCACCAAACTTTAATTTTAATAAACTTATCAATCTTTTGAAAATGTCTTCGTATTTATCGAAGTACAAGAATATGTCTTCATTAGATTTTTGATCGAGATGTGATAGTTCTGTTAAGAAATGAACTTCATTTCTTTTATCACCATATTCATCAATTAGTAATTCTTTTAAAGATTTCCAGTCAGTATACGTTTTGGTAGCTAGTTTTGTATTGGCTTCTTTAGTTATTTTCTTTCGAATTGTATGCAAAATTATTCGTTTAATAATTGCAGATAAATTTTGTTTATCGATTATTTCGATCATTTCATCACAGATGTTAATAAAGTGCGCGAGGGTGCCAGTGCTCACATCATATTCGGGTATGATATCTATTAGTTCTTTAATATCGTTAGGGATTCTGGGGATTAAATTCAAAGTGGCTGGCTGGATTTGTGGAGCTGGTGGATTCATTGTGTGTGTATGTGATATTTAAATAAAATGATGTAAATATTAATTTGAATAAATATGAAGTTGTTTAACAACAATGAATAGTAGAATGTAATAAACTTGTAAATATTAATTTGAATAAATATGAAGTTGTTTAACAACAATGAATAGTAGAATGTAATAAACTTACATTAATATTAATAATAAATTCACGACGGCCAATTTCATGGTCTTTGTGGAGTGAATTTGGGATGGTTCCTGATGTCCGCTCAGGTGGTGGGGTCGAGATGTCTTCTACGGACGATCCGCTTCTGGTGACTCTCGGAATTAACGACGATATGATCAGCCTTTCTTCGTCGGAGGTTTGTGTGGGTGTAGAGGGTCTTGTAGCCTGGTACTTCTGGATTTGGTTCCACTCTTTGAAGTGTGAAATCTTCAACGAATTGATCTCACCAATAATTGTCGTGGTGAGATTTCGGACTTCTGAACACTCAGGGAACTTGATGGTTCGTGGATGCCGCGTTTAACACTTAAAAGTGACGACTTGAACTCTTCAACGAATTGGAGATTCGAATTTCGAAAATCTTCGGAGTTTTAAAGCCTTTTGGGCATCCTACCGCGACTGCGCCAATTAAATCAATGGAATATGATTTAATGTTTTTAAAAAAGATTTTATTTAAAATACAAGATACAGCAAGATATATGAACTTTATCTCTCTACAGACCGACATAAACTCTGCTTTACATGTCTGAGATGAGCTATTTAACTATTTAGGTGGTATGACATTTGTGCTGTATAGGGTTTAATGTTACTTAATGGAAAGTCACCAGGAATGATGCAACAAGGGCTGGGCATCTACATAATTTATATATATAAATGATGGATCCACAAAATAAAATTTCAAACTAAATGCGTTGCTCTTATACTTACTAGATGTACGGTGTAAAATTGCCACAGTCATGAGCAGTTTTGAAATTCTATAATAATGATAATAATAGTATTGAATTGATACTTACACGCAATTTCGTGTAGATAGATCTTTATGGCATATATGTTGATTATGCAGATACATAATTCCCAAAACGGCTTGTAATGCCATATCCACTAGGTCTTGAGTTAGAAGTGTATATTGTTCTTCACGTTGTAGACAGCTTTGAAGGAACCTATGCAAAAAAATAAAGTAGAAAGATAATAAACGACACAAATTTTCGTATATTTGATTGAAAGAATTTAAAAATAGTAGTAATAGATGTGATTTATTCAATGCAATTATTAGTAGTGATCTGTTAAAATTAGTTTAAGAAAATAGATGCTTATTAAAAATGTAAAATTTCAATTAAATTTCTGTAAAATAATAAAAGAAATTAGTTATTACAAAATAAAACAATAGATACTAAATAAAGAAGAAGTTTACCTTTTTTGTCATTTAAAAAGAGTTAAAATTAAATAGAAAATAAAAATAAAAAAGAAGACTTTTCAATATACTGGATGTCCGCACTCGCAACTTAAATGAATTTAGGTTTTCAAAGCTAATGAAAATGTTTATTTTTAATAAAAACATTATAAAAAAATATAAATTGTACTGGAATATGTATTGAAAACATATTGTTAAGAAATGTAACTACGAATGAAAAAAAAATATAGTTTTTCAGGTATGTCCTCTGTGGATGTGGTGATCTACTCGTTCATTTCCTAGTAAAAATCTTTGTTAGATGTGTGGGATGTATTAATTAAATATTCTTTATGTCCTAGATTTTCTTAATGCTCATAAGAATTTTCTTTTTGTTTGAGTTTGCCTAACTCGACTCTAGAGTAGTGATTCTTAATCTTTGCAATACCGCGGAACATTTTTGTGAGCAAGAACTTTAGGCGGAACGCTTATTAAGTAAAATAGAAAAGAAAATTATATTTACTCTTTAGTTTATTTTCTGCTACTCGCTTTTTCCAAAGAATAATCTTTTTATGGAATACTGGTAATGTGTCTATCGTAGTTAAAATATCTTATTTATTTATTTATTTTAATATACACTACCCAACAGTATAACACCAATAACAGGGTAGGAAAAACAATAATTTACACATGAATAAAAAACATTACATATTGCAAAATACAAAACACAGAGAAGATTTACAAATCTAAATCAATTCTAAACTTAATAATAATTTTATAGAAGTGATTGAGTGATGTCGAGAACAAGTCAACTTTATTATCTATTTTATTGAATAATATACACATGCGAACAATTGGTGACTGTGATAGCAGGTTCGTTCGGACAGAGGGAAGATAAAATGTATTTGATAGTCGAGTACGGAAAGAAGGAAAATGGAAATTTAAACAGTTGAGACAATTCGGATCATCAATAACATAATTGACTTATTTATAAAGGTGTACAAGTGCATAAATTGAACGTCTAACTGCGAATGATTGACAATTGAATATATTTCGTAATAGTTCATATGAGACCCGATGATCAGGATAAGTGCCAATTATTTTAAAATATACATATTTCAAAAATTTCTTTTGAACTGACTCTATTAGATTACTGTGAACATCGTATTGTGACGTGCGCCCCGGAGAGAAAAGTATACGTACGCCGCTGAAAGAATGTACTAGAGTGATGACGTAATCCCGGAATTTCCCAGATGTTGAAATACCCGCGACGCGCCGGCTAGAGGTTAATTACGCCGTGACCTCATTCTTTTGTATACAGGTCATTGTCGCTTCGAAGGCTTCTAGAATGATATGAGCTGTATAAATACCGGCCGAAAGAAAGCGGAGAGTCAGTCTGATATATATAAGCAACGAGCAATGAACTGGGTGATATAAATATACAATTTACCAGTTGTTAACATAAATAAATGTAGTTATATAAATAAGTGTAGTGATATAAATATTGTATAGATAAATAATCGTAGTGTTTAAGCATTTAATAATATTCTTAGTCTTTATAATTACTTAATCATAGTGTTAGTTGTTTTTATTATCTTTTAATATTTAATCCTTAAATATTTATCGTTTAATAATCGTATTCTTTTAGTTAATAATATTTGTCTATGTTTTACACTTTACCCATATAAATAAAAACGTTACAATTGGTGTCAGGTGTGGGATTGTTAAACAGTGAAGTGTAAGTAAATAAAAATAAATACAATGGCGACTAAACAAATAAAATTAAGTGAATTAAAAGTAAGTGATCTGAAGATGGAACTGGAAGAACGGAATTTAGAAATAAAAGGAAAGAAGTCAGAGCTTCAAGAAAGACTGCAGCAAGCATTAATCGATTCTGGTGAAAATCCTGACGATTACTTATTTGAACTATCCGAATTTGGTAAATAGAACAAAAATTAGAACATAATTCTAGAACATTAAAAGAAGAATTAAAACAGAAGATGGCAGCAAGTTCTAGAAAAGCCGAAGAAAATTCTAGAACCTCAGAAAATAAATTAGAAGAAAATTCTCGAACATTAAAGAAGAATTGACAGGAACGTTGGAACAAAAATTGGAGGAGAGTTCTAGAAAAGCAGAAGAAATTTCTAGAACATTAAAACAAAAATTAGAAGAAAATTCTAGAACATTAGAACAAAAATTAGAGGATAATTCTAGAAGTTTAGAAGAAAAATTAGAAGAAAATTCTAAAAATTTAGAACGAAAATTAATGGAAAATACTGAAGAAGGTCTGAAGAATTTAGAAGAAAAGTATGACAAGAAGATCGAAGAACTACGAGAAAAATTCACTAAAATTACATCGACGTCAATGTCGAATTCCGATGTAGCAAAGGTAGGTGTACTAGAAGAAAGGGAAGTAGTTTCTACTTTAAAAATCCACATAAAAACACCGGAATTTGATGGGAAGTCTTCGTGGCCAAATTATTTAAAACAATTTGAAGCGGCCGCAAAAGCAAATAATTGGACGTCCGAGGAGAAGGCTACGGCGTTGACTGTCTCGTTGCGCGGAGAAGCCATCGATATCTTACAAACGCTGAAGGAAGAAGAACAAGAAGACTACGTCCAGCTAGTCAAGCGATTGAATATGCGGTATGGAAATGCGTATCTGGCACAGGTATACCAGACGCAATTAAGAAATCGGTATCGGAATCCTAAAGAAAGCCTGCAAGAATTTGAAGTCGACGTAGCCCGTTTGGTTCGTCTCGCACATCCTACAGCTCCTGATAGCGTTTTGGAATGCCTGGCTACACAATCATTCATCTATGGAGTTCGAAACAACAAAACTCAGCAAGCATTGCGATTGGCCCTTCCAAAAACTTTAATTGACGCACTCTCATATGCATTAGAACATGAAGCTGCCAAACAAGCTGCACGAAATCAATCTTGAGTGCGAAATATGGATGCTGAGAGAAAGGAAAACATTGAAGATCTAGAAGAGACAATGCGAAGAATTGCAAGTGAAGTCTTTACCGGAAGAAAGAAACTCCGCTGTTGGAATTGCGGTGAACTGGGCCATCCGCAGAGACTTTGCAGAAAAGTGCAAAAGAAGACAGAATCGACAAAAGAAGACAAAGAGTCGGAAAACTAAATCGGGTTGATGCGTAGGGGCAACTGTCGACCCGTAATCTAGTAGCCCCACAATCCATCAGTTATGTCGCATCCCTTCATCATAAAGCCAATAGCATCTACGTGGATGGCTCTATTAATAGAAGGCCACTGGAAATGCTACTGGATACGGGTGCGACGAAAACAATAATTAGACCCGACTTGGCAAAGAAAACTGGCAAGACGCATCTTCAAACAACTAAGTGGCGATTGCGCACAGCGACGGGAGAACAAGCTACCGCATTAGGAGAAGTTGATGTCATCATCACTATCGGAAACACCTCCTTTAAACATCGTGCACTGGTAGCTGAAGTTGAAGATGAATTAATACTCGGGATGGACGCAATGACAAAGCATAGTTTTAAGCTTGACCTGAAGAAGGGAGTGATGATGGTCAATGAAGAAGAACTTGTATTAAGCCCACGAGATGACAAGGCTGTGCGCGTACTAATGACCGAAGACATCACCCTTCCAGAACGAAGTGAAACTATCCTGGGAGCATATTTAGATGGTAGTTTTTGTGAGGGAAACATTGTTATGCTTGAGCCCAGGAATGACGATGCCAAAATTGGCACTGGAGTTGTTGTCGGAAAATCACTGTTCAAAGCCAGCCAGGTAATTCCAGTTCGGATAATGAACGTTAATAACTATCCGGTTATTCTTAAAAGAGGATCAATTGTAGGAGAAAGCTTGGCAGTATCGTCGATTATTCGAACTATAAAGGCCACAGGGAACACAGCTCAGAAAGTTCCGGACACGTTAATCTATCAATTGACAACATCGTTTGAAGAATTGACCGCCGACCAGAGAACCAAGCCGAAGGATTTAATTGGGAGGTTTCAAGATGAGTTCCAATATGACAAGAAAGCTAACGGAAGAACTAATGTAGTTCACCATAAAATAGACACCGGAGACGCAAGACCCATCCGCCAACCAGCAAGAAGACTGAAGCGTGAGGAAGCCGAAAGAATTATTGAGGACATGAAGATGGAAGGTGTAATCGAACCTTCAAGCAGTCCATGGGCTTCACCAGTGGTGTTAGTGAAGAAGAAGGATGGCTTTACACGATTTTGCGTCGATTATCGTCAACTCAACAACGTGACGATGAAGGATAGCTACCCGCTACCTCGAATAGACGACACATTAGATACTTTGGCTGGCTCAAAGATTTTCTCCACTTTGGATCTAAAGAGCGGTTACTGGCAAGTGGATTTGGATCCAAAACATAAGGAGAAGACAGCCTTCACTATTGGTACAGGACTCTGGCAATTCACCGTAATGCCGTTTGGGCTCTGCAATGCTCCTGCAACGTTTGAACGACTCATGGAAACAGTATTGGCTGGGCTATCTTGGAAAACCTGTTTAGTGTACCTCGACGATATTATTGTGGTTGGTAAGACATTCGAGGACCACATGAAGAATTTGGAAGAGGTTTTCCAGAGATTGAGGAAGGCTAACCTGAAACTTAGCCCGAAGAAGTGTCACCTGTTTCAAAGAGAAGTTCATTACCTTGAACACGTTGTTTCCAGTAAGGGTATTGCAGTTGACCAGGAGAAGATAAAGGCTGTGAGAAACTGGCCAGTACCTAGGGACAAACATGAACTTAGAAGTTTCCTTGGTTTGTGTACCTATTATCGACGATATGTACCTGGATTTGCCAACATAGCCAAGCCACTGACAAGGCTTACTGAAGAAGGCAGAAGATTTATCTGGGAAATGGACTATAAAGTTGAATTGAAAGAACTAAAACATGCTTTGACAAGCGCACCCGTCTTGAGTTATCCTTTACCTGAAGGAGAGTTCATACGGAAGAAGATTTTTGATTAGAACTGACCATGCTGCATTAAAATGGCTGCTACAATTCAAGAATCCTGAAGGTCAGGTGGCTAGATGGATCGAAAGACTACAGGAATACGATTTCAAAATCGATCACAGGACGGGTACCAGCCATCGTAATGCCGACGCATTGTCCAGGAGGCCATGCCAAGATGAGTGCAAGCGTTGTAGTCGACTGGAAGAGAAACATTGTACTGTCGCCAGGACAACAGTAGTCGATGATAAGTGGCAGCCCGATGGACTACGCGAAGACCAAGAAAATGACCCGAATTTGAAAATTATACTGGAATGGAAAGCAGAAGAGAAAAAACCAAGATGGGAAGAAGTTGCACCACACTCACAGAGTGTAAAATCGTACTGGGCGCAATGGGACTCAATGATGATTGAAGATGGCCTGTTAAAGCGTTTGGTGGAAAATACCGATGGAACTGAGAAGAGAACTCAGTTGGTTATTCCTAAGAATAGAATACCAGACGTGCTGAAAGAGATCCATGCCGGATCTGGGGGTGGCCATTTTGGAGTCAACAAAACATTAGAAAGATTGCGCCAGCGATTTTACTGGGTTAACTGCAAGGAAGACGTTAAAGACTGGTGCAAGAAATGTATGGATTGCGCTGGAAGCAACGGTCCTCATAGACGACGAAAAGCTCCAATGCGTCAATACAACGTTGGCAGTCCATTTGAGCGCATTGCGATTGACGTGGCCTGACCATTTCCAGAAAGCGAAGACGGAAATAAATACATCGTGGTTGTCATGGACTACTTCACCAAATGGGTTGAAGCCTATCCATTACCCAACCAGGAAGCTACTACGGTCGCCGAAACCTTAGTCAAAGTGTGTATATGCCGATTCGGTGTTCCACGTGAACTTCACTCCGACCAGGGAAGAAATTTTGAGTCTGCCGTTTTCCAAAATATCTGTAAGATATTAGGGATTAATAAAACAATGACAACTGCATTACATCCGAAGTCCGATGGCATGGTTGAACGCATGAACAGAACTATGAACCGATATTTGTCGAAGGTAGTCTCCAACCACCAAAGAGACTGGGACCGACATCTTCATCTGTTCTTGATGGCTTATCGTTCATCCGTGCATGAAACACAGGGCAAAGTCCTGCGAACATCTTATAAAACTGGGGAAGATCTGGCCGGGGAAGATTACGTAACGGACTTACGGAGAAGAATGGACGACATTCATGAACAAGTCCGCACAAACACTCAAGCTGCCAGCGACCGAATGAAGGACCAGTATGACATCAAGGCAGAAAAGGGTGGATACCAACCAGGGGATTTAGTGTGTTTTTACAATCTTCAAAGGCGCCGAGGTTTATCACCAAAGCTATAAAGAAATTGGGAAGGTCCATATGAGGTCGTTAAGAGAATAAACGACGTGATATACAGAATTAGGAAAGCACCTACTGGGAAGCCGAGAGTAGATACTGTAATCGGCTAGCCCCGTTCGCCGGTGACAACAATAAATACTAGCATGGAGCAACGGTTCGTCGGATCATAGCTCAGGAACCGACTTTTGAAGACTTCATGGAGCAGTATTCCTTTGGTCACAAGGCGCGGTATGGCGTGACGACAGAAGAACATCGAGACCTGTTCACCGTGTCCTCAGATTATTTCCTCGGTCACTGCGTATCGGAAGACTTAAAGATGTCACGCGGCATAGCGTCAGTCTTTAAGACAAAATTTGGACGACTACAAGAACTGGCCAACCAAGGTCCATCCGTCGGGAAGACGCTACGACTAAGGGATAACAATACAGAACAGCAGCGGTATATATACTACCTGGTCACAAAACCACGCTCGTACCAGAAGCCGTCATATCGCAATCTATGGAGCTCGCTGTGTGACTTGAAGGATCATCTGCTAGAGAATGACATTTTGAAGTTGACAGTACCGAAGTTAGGCTGTGGACTAGATGGTTTGGATTGGAGGGTTGTTAAGAACATGTTAGAGATCCTCCTCCGCTATACCGGTATTGAAATTCTCGTCTGCAGCTTTAACCCTAACGAACAGAAAGAAGAACTCCAGCGGACCATCGACTGTCACTTCTTTAAGACTTTCAAATGTACCAAGGTTAATACATGTAGATTTCGTCATGAAGAACTGTTCCGGGACGAAACAGGCTTAAGGAAGGGGCAGTGTGACGTGCGCCCCGGAGAGAAAAGTATACGTACGCCGCTGAAAGAATGTACTAGAGCGATGACGTAATCCCTGAATTTCCCAGATGTTGAATACCCGCGACGCGCCGGCTAGAGGTTAATTACGCCCTGACCTCATTCTTTTGTATACAGGTTATTGTCGCTTCGAAGGCTTCTAGAATGATATGAGCTGTATAAATACCGGCCGAAAGAAAGCGGAGAGTCAGTCTGATATATATAAGCAACGAGCAATGAACTGGGTGATATAAATATACAGTTTACCAGTTGTTAACATAAATAAATGTAGTTATATAAATAAGTGTAGTGATATAAATATTGTATAGATAAATAATCGTAGTGTTTAAGCATTTAATAATATTCTTAGTGTTTATAATTATTTAATCATAGTGTTAGTTGTTTTTATTATCTTTTAATATTTAATCCTTAATTATTTATCGTTTAATAAACGTATTCTTTTAGTTATGTATTACACTTCACCCATATAAATAAAAACGTTACAGTATATAGGATTCCATATCAAGGAGCAATACTCAAGTTTTGGCCTGACAAGAGAAAAATATAAAGTGAATATGGCTTGAATATTTTGAAAATTACGAGTATTTCTTATTACAAATCCTAGGATTTTCATAGCAGAAGAAGAAATATGATGAACGTGTGGGATAAAAGTCAGCTTTGAGTCAAATATGACACCGAGATCGGTAGTTGAATAACATCTTGTTAAAGCTTTATTAGAGATATGATAATTGAAATTTATATGTGTTTTTTTACGAGTAAACGACAATACCTTACATTTATCTATATTCAAATCAAGCTTGTATTTATCACACCATTCAGATAAAAAATTGAGATCAGTTTGAAGTGATGAACAGTCACTAGAATCAATTACTTGACGAAATATTTTTAAGTCGTCGGCAAATAACAAATATCTTCATTTTTACCCAGTATACTTGTATTAATTAACGTTGTTTAAATAATTAAAAATATCTATTAAATATGTAGTTCCATTGAGCACACCACATTTTATTTTTAAGATATTATGCGAATAAAATGTTTTAATTTTGAAAGAAACGAAACAATTCTTTTCTTAATAATTCTAGTATGCGGGAAAACATCATTTTCTTCGAGAAAAACTTAACAACTCTACTTAAAATATTCCGCAATTATAAGGGAAATGTTTTTGCAATAAGTTCTTGTCTATGCAATAAGGAATGGCTAAAATAAATCTCAATTTCGTTTTTGTACAAAACTAGAAATTTCACCTTTTACCAAATGGAGCTCAATCAATACAAATTTCAACACATATTCATATGATACAAAAAAAAATTCTGCGGCATTTCTCACTCGGTTCCTTGATATTAATTATTAATAAATATAATAAATTAAAATTGCTAAAAATTGTCGCGTAACACTTTCGAAGTGTATACGGAACACTGCCCTAGAGGTTGCTTGAATGCATGAGATTGGGCCCAGTTTCATAAGGAATAGATGACTTGACGCCTGAGGATTGCAAATCTATCAAAAAGTCGATTTTTCAAAATGACCGACTCTAATATACCTAATTTAAATAAAAATAGCAATACAAATATTACATCTGGCCACTATTAAGTATAGTGAAAACCAAGATATCGGCTAATATACAGGGTGTTCATTTTAAATAGGCCACTATTGCTATCTTGAGAACTATAGAATTATAAAGACGGTTAAATGGACAAACAATTTCTATTTTACAAGACAAATTTAAAGAAAATAAAATTTATTTTTTTCAACCATTGGTTCCCAAAATACGGGATCTAACTTTTCTTATTTTAAATGAGATCATATATTTTTTATTTTCTCTCTCGTTAGAGAATTTTATTTTGAATTCAGTGATATAATATTTTTATACATAACGTAGGTTTTTTTTTTTGAGAAAAATGTGTATACAGTTTTATAATAATTTTATTTAAATGTGGCTATAATAAGAGTGCCACGGATGGAAATAATGAATTACGTGATTATTTTCTTTTTATATAGAATTAGAATGCCATGACAGAAATAGGTGAATATTTTATTTATTCTTACATGATCAACTAACAAAAAAAAAATATTTAAAAAAATCTTTTTGGCAGAGCACTGTAATTCTATGTAAAAAGGTAACATGTATTCATTTTTTTCCATTCGTGGCACTTTTTATAGACATATTTTAATCAAATTAATTTAAAATTTTATATGCTTTTTTATCAAAATAATCGTTATACAGAATATCCGGATTTTGTAGGTCATCATTGGGATCTCGGAAACTATAAAAGATACGACTTCGGTTAAATGCGATATTTGATGCATCTTTGGGGGTTGCAAAATAATGGCGGAACACTGAATTTTGTCAATTTTTCATTTTGAAATTACTTCTAAACTATCAATAATCGAGAAAAATATCTCAAATGAAAAAGTTATATATTTTTATTGACTATCCAGTGACGTACGAAAATGTTTTTTTTATTGGTAAATTTTTAAGATATTACACAAACTTATATTTTTTTAATTAGAACTCATATTTTATTTTTGCTTTGAAAAATACTTATTTTTTACTCTAGATTGGTATAAAAGTTTTTCTTTAATTTTGTTAAAGGAAAGCAATATTTATATTGCTAAACTCCAATTTATAATTGAAGCGGTGAGATGAAAAAGGAAAAGATTCCACATATAGGGCATTTCAAACTGAGAGTAATTTTACATTACTCTCAAAGCCGCGTTAAATGCCTTCCAAAAGAAAAATATTCCTACAAGGCAAATGTCTATAACCACGCGAAATGAATCAAAATGATACGTAAAAGGAAAAGATCCCGCGAATTGTTTCCTTCTTGCAGTCAGTTTAGCTTAAGTGGCACAAATATTTATAGGAGACTGATGATAATACATTAACGTCCCAAAGTTTGAAAATTTAATAACTATGTTAATTTTAAATGAAGATGCAAGTATTTAGCATCACTGTAAATTAATTTAAATTATTTCCAGAAAATATGAAAATTTATATGAGGATATATTTCTCGACTTTGGTGTAGGTTAGATGTTAACAAGAACTCGAAGTTTCAGCAATACAGCATTATTTATTCGTCGGTTTTATAAGAATAAATGCTGTACGACTGAGATTTCGTGTATTTAGTAATGCCAAATCTACATCCCAGTTGAATAATTTACCCAAATATAAATTTATACAAACCGTTCCGCGATTCGATTCCCATAGCTTAAGGGTGAATTACTTAAGTAATTTTAAATCGAAAATACCTTATATGTACTTATATTCGAAATTCAAAATTAGATGATTTATGAGCGATATTAAATTGAGGAGCTTTTTGCAAAAACAACGTTAGTCCAGTTTTTTGAATTTGAGATAATCAAAGAAAAAACTTTCAAGCTTCCTTACTGTTAACGATGTAGCTCCGAGAAAATTGTATAATAGAAGTGTTTCTTTTTTATTATTTTCAGTCATCATCGTAGTTGAGATGTAAGAGGAAAAGATTCCACCAACTTTGTTTCAGTATAATCAAAGATGAGCTATAAAAAAATTAACAAGGGGCACGCTGAAATTTTGACAAAGGGCTCGCTCTTGGTTTCATAAAAACGAAAATGAGAGATTATTCAAAATTAACGTCACCAGTCAGTGACGAGTAATTGATAGGCTATCGTTCTCTTTTGTCACTCAACTTATGCAAAGAAAATGTGAGCCACCTAGCTCACCATTGAGTATAACATACTTATGTGTAGTTCTTTTAAAATACTAAAGCAATGTAAGGAAGTGTTTAGCTCACTTAGAGTAACAAATAACAAATTATTAATTGTAAGTTTTCATGTAAAATGCTTACTTTAATCTATTTACATTTCCCTAAAACTACCATCAACGGAACTTTTTCCTTTTTCATCTCACCGCTTCAATTTTTTTAACTAAAACAAAAAAAAATGTCAGTAGGATTAAAAAAAAAATATCCACAACTGAATCGAAAATAAATTTCAGTTGAATAAAGTATTTGAATAAATATAAAAAAAAATCTGTGTAACATTTATTTCTTATTTGCAAACGTGTAATAAATTCAGTTCATAGTCAAATATTCGACAAAAAATCCTTTCCCTGTAAAATATCCAATCCCAGTGTATAAAGTCTCGGACAACCATAAAGAGTTTTTGTTCCGGTTTCAAGGTGAAAGGTTCAGCACATTAGCATATATACGGGTCGGGTTAGTGTAGTGTCCTACGGGTGTATTGTAAACGTATACCTTTTAAGATTTCCTTTATTGACGTAAGGGTAGACCAGCAAAGGTTGCTTCGGGTTGTCCGTGTTGGCAGCGATTATTGACAGGATGTTTTTGTGAGACAGACCATACATCATTGTGCCTTCTGCTAAGAAGACAGTCACTTGGAATTTCGATGCCACCTCTGCAACATTCAAGGCTTTTGTTACATTTCGATTTTAAATCTATGGACAGTAGCGGAGAAACGAAAAATTAGGCAAAATATAAATAACTTAAAAAAATACTATAATCATACTGATTTGATCTTCAAATCCATAAATTTATTCTTCAAAACATAAATTTTATTTTTCGTAACCACAACTAATCTGACCAGGACTTAACCCAGCGTGATCTAACTTGGATAAAATATTCATATTTACTGATAATTTATTTAAAAAAATACTGATCATTAATGTAATAAAATACTGATCAAATAAATATACACTCTCAATTATTATTTTTGATGCTCAAGTGATCTTTTAGTAACCAATACTTATTAAAATAGAAGAAATTGGTGCTCAAAAATTATTTTGGTGTACATTTATATTATTCTCAATAAAGATATATTTTGATAAATTATTACCCATTTCTGGATGTGTCACACTGCTTTATTCGCAGCATATATAATTATTTGTATTTGTTATAATATTAAAGTTTGCATAAGATTCACGCCAAAACTTTAATTTTTTTTAAGGCGTTCTATTTATATTTTTGTAAATAATAATATTCTAATAATAAGTTTTATTTGGTACAGATTTTTATTTTCCCCCTGCACGACATTTTTGGTGAGCATTTTTTATTTATTTAATAATTACTGTAATATGAATACCTATATCAAAACCTGCTACGTATATTAGCACATTCGGTAGGGAGTAAAAGATGAAGCCTTGTTAACATATTTTTCGTAAATTTTCGAGCGCCACTGGAAAGTAGCTCAGTCGGAATCCAGTGAAAGATCCAGTGTTGGTGGAATAAAGTTTTATGAAACACATTTGGTTTTGCCTTTTCAAATTCAAAGTAATTTAAGAGAAAGGGTTAGGGTAACAAATATTTGAACTATTTTTTTGCCCGGGTTTTATATGGTCTCAAAACTTTCAGTTTCTAGAATATTTAAATTTATTTTATGGGTTGTAAAGTCGGATATATAGGAGAAACTTATGTAGTAAAAGGAAAAATATATTCACGGCTGTAAACTGAAATAATAATGATAAAAAAATGCATTCGTTAAGTATTTCTATAAATATATACAACTCTTTCGTATAATTCATCAAGTCAAGAAAAACTTGCCCTTTTATACAGGATTGTAGTTTATATTAATATTATTTAAATATGACTATTGTAGAATGCCATGAATGAAATAAATGAATACATGATATTTTTTTACATACCGGTGTCCAATTTACTTATGGACAATAGGAAATACAGTAGTAAAATTCTCATATGGTTTTATTTTCTGCCCTATTAATTTTAGAACAAAATGTAAGTACAAAAATTGTTCAGAATTAAAAACTACATCGAAAAGTTCAAAATTATTGTTTATGTGCGTTTCATTTACGAGAGAGGCATAAAGAAAAATAGCAACTCCTCACTATTTACATACTGCCATGAGAAATATAACTAAAATGTTAAACACTTGTATTATTTGAGTTTGACAAATGATATGCATTATAAAGTGTTAATAATTACTGATTTCATTAAATTATTTTTTTACTAATTAATTAATTATTTTTTCTGAGATGGTAAATTTATCCATCATTGCTGATAAATAATTTAATGAAATCAGTAATTATTATTAAATTTCAGCTGTCATTTGTCAAACTCAAACAATTCAACTGTTTAACATTTTTGTTTTGTTCATGGCAATTTGTAAACAGCTAAAAATTACAACTTTTATTTTGCGTCTTTCTTGCGAACAAATCCCATGTAAATAATATTTATTAGATGAAGTTTTTAATTATGTACATTTTTGTATTATACTTGAGTTTTAAAATTAATAGGGCAGAAATTACAACGACAAGAAAATTTTACCATTGTATTGCCTATGGTCCACAAAAAATAGACATCCAGTAGAATTAGGATTCCATGAAAGAAATTAACATTTAATATAACAAATAGAATCAAAAAACAACATGTATTCATTTAATCCATTCATAGCAGTCTCATAATAGTAAGTACATGTATTTTTCTTAAAAACATCGTTATGTGAGGGGAAGAATAAGAAAATACAAATATACTTTCTTGTTTAAAAGAAATTTTTGTGCACCATAATGTAGAATAATACTTAGTTACTTTTTATTTTATATCTTTTTCTAATGTTATTAATTTACAAAATATCATCTGAATATTTCGAAACTAAACTATCCCTGTATATTTTCTATTAAATAAAAACAAATATTTCATCTGTTTTTTTTTTATTTTTGGGTGAGCCAATCTTCTTCCGCAGATTTTTGTAATGATGATATATTTTTAACGTATCTTACGCATGTATTAATTAATTCACTCGTTTGGTATTCATACAAGATAAATATTCAATAATAAAATTACTAGATTAATGTCTATACTCAAAACAGATTAGAAATAAAATTTGCATAAATTAGCATATAAATATATAAATTAAATCACAAAGCTACGATTATTATAAATATATAAAAGGCCATACTTTGTATAAATTTAGTCATATAAATTATGTAGCAATACTTTCTATACCAAAACATTTATAGATACAATTAAAAACAATAAATAAAAAAACTGATTAGCTAATTTAATTTGCATGATCTGCTCTATTTATCCAACGATTTCAAGAAGGGAAACGCCATTTAGAGTATAAAAACAAATTCAGATTAGCTACAGTTAAATTGAATACAGTTTTATTAAGATAATAAATACTGTATTCCTCTAAATTCAATCCCCCTCCCCCCCTCACCCATAATTTAGTTTAAAATGTGTAACTTTAATTTTTGGCTTAAAACTCAAAGGTTATGTTGTCCACTGGAAATGTATTATAAATACGTTTCAGCCTTTGTGCCACTCAGGTGTCAGGTTATAGTTCTCAAAACCCAGATACATCCATTTTCTACAAAAATTTCATATTCCATGTTTTTTGTACTTAATTCAACGCGCTGATTCCAAATTTTCATACCACAAGTCGACATCTGTATGCGTTCTGAAGATATTTACATTTAAAACTCTGGATTGATCCAAAAATGACTGGAGATGCAAGAGGTCCGTGAAGTTAGCCACCACCATGAAGCACAAACGACCAAATTGGTGTCAAACGTTTGTGCTTCGTTAGTGCTTAATTGTGCTTTTACAAAATATACAGCAACCCCAAGTATTCATTAGTTATTAACAAATTAAAAGTGGTTGCCAACTTCACGCTCAGTAACCACCTTAGAAGCACAAACAACCAAATTAGTGTCAAACGTTTGTGCTTCGTTAGTGCTTCAAGGATATGAATAAATCAAGTCAGCAACCCCAAGCGTTCATTAATTATTAACAATTTAAAAGTGGTTGCCAACTTCACGCTCAGCAGCCAGCTTAGAAGCACAAACGACCAAATTAGTGTCAAACGTTTGTGCTTCGTTAGTGCTTAAGGATATGAATAAATAAAGTCAGCAACCCCAAGCGTTCATTAATTATTAACAATTTAAAAGTGGTTGCCAACTTCACGCTCAGCAACCACCTTAGAAGCACAAACGACCAAATTAGTGTGAAACGTTTGTGCTTCGTTAGTGCGTCAAGAATATGCATAAATAAAGTCAGCAACCCCAAGCGTTCATTAATTATTAACAATTTAAAAGTGGTTGCCAACTTCACGCTCAACAACCACTACCTTAGAAGCACAAACGACCAAATTAGTGTCAAACGGTTGTGCTTTGTTAGTGCTTCAAGGATATGCATAAATAAAGTCAGCAACCCCAAGCGTTCTTTAATTATTAACAGTTTAAAAGAGGTTGCCTACTTCAACCTCAGCAACCATCCGTGAAGCGCAAATGAGGAAAAAAATTGCCAGCTTATGTAAAATAGAATAGGATCGACTAGAGATATTGCGCTAAAACAGTTTTTTACCTCCCACTACCCTTGGTAAGGGCGGTATAGGGATCGTGCTAAAAATGGCATATCGAGATTTTGGTAAATGACCACGTTTTAAAGTTCCTACTATCCAATATATCATTTTCACGACGTCCGTGTGTATGTGTGTATGTATGTATGTGTGTGTGTATGTGTGTGTGTGTGTGTATCCTCTTTACACTCTAACTCAAATACTATCATTCAGAAAGTTTTGAAACCATGTATTTCTACCTTATTCTAATATGGAAAGAAGCTATTAGATTTTGGTGGCAATCGGATAACCGAAAATGGCAGTTTACTTGAAGCTCAAGATAGTTTTTCTTCAAAAAATACCTTTAAATATAATTTTTTCGCAATTTGTTACTATAAAATTTAAATATTATGCCATTTTCTACAGGTTTGCTTTAATGCTTTTTCTATATTTTTTATGGCTAAATTTATAAAGTAATATAAAAATTATATCTCGGAGCTTATGCTCAATGGTTACATAGTTCATCTGATATATATGTAACTGACAGATAAATGTCACTGTCAAAAAAATAATCATTTCAAATTAATAATAGTAGCGTTTTAAAAGGAAAATTGTAAATAGAACAAGAGTTTTATGAAAAGGAACTTAATATTTATATATATATATATATATATATATATATATATATATATATATATATATATATATATATATAATTTCTAGCAATAGTAAATATACAGTTATGTATTTAAATAAAGAAATAAATAAATATATTATCACGGCATATTATCCATTGCTGGGTGTTCCAATCTGATGTGTACACACATTTCGGTAATGACGATGACATATTTGTATTGTGCGGGCGTTTACCACAAGGGTTAATTTTATGCCATTTAAAATTCGAATTATTTGGCGTTGATCGGGATCGAATCGGATTCCCCAGATTCGCGACCAGGCACGCAGCAACGAAAGCCCATAGGTAAATGGCGGGAGGTATTGTGTTGGTCACATCAGATATTTTTAATTTACAATGCCGATTCGTCGTTCACATATTTTATATTCCAGCAAGATAATGATCCCAAAAATATAATTATTGTTAAGGAATGACTGTTTTACAACATACCGAAACAACTTAAAACACCTCCCCAGTCTCCTGATTTCAACCCTATTGAAAATTTAGAGTCGGAACTAGATATGCGACCTTTCAAAAAATATTTTCCACTACTTAGCAATGCCGGGGGAATCTGACAAGAATGGGAAAAAATTCACTTTCCATATAATCTAAATTAGTAAAGTCAATGCCTAGGTTACTAGAAGCTATAATAAAGCCAATGGGTAGCTATCCTATTAAATATTAAATTGTCGTATTATGTATTAATAATTTCATAACTGTAGGTTTACGTATAATTTCGTGTTTCAGTTTTTGTATATATGTAATTTATTTTCAGCAATATTACATAAATGTTGATAATAATAATAATTATAATAAGCTTTATTATTTAATAGAACAGAGTTCCAATTACAGAATAATATTAACATTGTAACATTTTAGGTGAGAACATATATATCATACAAAAATATACATATACATTTTAATTAATATAAAGGGAAAATTAAGTATAACATAAAGTAAATTAAACATTTCTTAAATTTGATGACTATCATTTGATATTGAAAGAAAACTATGATTAAGTTTTTAAATGAATTCCTTTTTTGGTAACTCTTTATTTTACATGTTAATGATAAAAGTAAAATGTAAGAATAATTTTGTGAGCCACTGTATAATTAATTTTTTTTTCCTAATTTCGTGCCCCCCTCCCTATTATAATTTTCTAAATCCACCACTGACCACGGGCATAATCAAAATTATACCACTCGTGCTACAATCTTTTAATTATGCCCTTAATAGGTAAATAACTATTTTTCGCGGTTTATGTTATTATACAAACTAAATAGTATTACATTTTCTATAGGTAAACACTAATACTTTTTCTACATTTTACGGATAAATTTATAAAATAATTAATATTTATTCGCAATCGATAATTTGTCATGCTTATTTTTATAAAATATCAACATGCACAAAATATTCACTTATTCATGGCATTCTAATTCTATGTACAAATAACATGTAAGTAATGATTTTTTTCGCGATCGCTCAGAAAATGGGCTGTTTCTCCATAACTTTTTAGACCGGGAAATCCTTCTTCATTTAGCTGGCTTGGAAAATTGTCTAATAAGGGATCGAATGTTTCCATGGCGATCAGTTGTTTATGTATTTATTCCTTGTTTAATAATAAATAAAATAGTGCATACTGTAGCGTGCGTGCACCCGACTAGTGAGTACGCGACCGACGCCGCTGGTTGAACATAAATAGCCGCCGCGCTGAGTGAGCGTCTAAGCATGTTGATGCCGTCATCGGCGCGAGCAACCGGCGAAGTAAACAAATAGGTCCCAACCAGTTTAATTACTTGCGGTCTTCTGATCCTTTGTATTCGATGTTATTATCATATAGAATAGTGGAGAACATTCTATAAATACGACACCAGACTATATAAACCCCGTCAGGGAAGACAGCCGGGCATTCTGATATACACAGGCATCGTGAAATGGATAGTTGGTGATATAAATAAATAGTCTACGAGTGATGAACATAAATAAATAATCTTAGTGTATAAATATTTAATAATAATCTTAATCTTAAATTAGCATTCATATTTATTTAATCATAGTATTAGTTATTTTTATTATCTTTATTTTAATTATTTATCGTTTAATAAACATTTAATTCAATTATTAATAACTCTTTGATTTTTACACTTGACCCAAATAAATGAACGTTACAATACCTATAGATTTTTATTATTATTTTTTCCAGTACCGCTAAAAATATTGTACCCAACATGATTTGAAAGTACGGACGTATTTAGAGAGGGGTTTTGGCGGTCAGAACCCTACAAAATTAGGAAGATGAAACTCATTTATTATTAATAATAATAAGAAAAAAAATAGTTATTACACTAACTTTAATAGGATATTAAAATATAAGTTACAGAAGGCTACCTATTCAAGCACGAGTTTAAATTTCGAACAAGAGCGCGTAGCAGCGAGTGTGCGGACGAACGAGTGCTTGAATAGAATTCTGTAACGATTGTTTTATATTATCTTCTCTGTTTCGGCTTTCATTTACATTATTTTTTATAAAAATATTTGACAATAAGGGAATTTTTTTGACAGAATAGTAAGTAGGTAACAGTAATTTGTTTTATACTATAGTGCAGTCAAACCAATCCCAAATATAATGTTACCAAAAATCGTTTGAGATTGAAGCTTCTTCTAGCATCAATAAGCATGCTAGAATAAGTCATTTTAAGTCCGAAACAGAAAAAATATGTGTTCGTGACAAACAATTGCTAATGGAACAGAAACTACTACGCTTTGAAAACATAACAAATATGAAATTGTGACGTGCGCCCTTGAGTTAAGAGTATACGGGCGCCGCTACTGAAAGAATGTTCCATTAGCGATGACGTAATCCCCTCGTTGGAATTACCCAGATGGCGCAATCTAAATCTATTGTATTCGGTATCATTGTGGTGTCGGAAGTTTCCAGAAGGACATTGGGCTGTATAAATATCGTTCGAACGACAGCGGAGATATAGTCTGATATATAGAAGCAACGAGCAATGAACAGAGGGTGATATAAATAAACAGTCTACGAGTTGTTAACATAAATAAATGTAGTTATATAAATAAATGTAGTGATATAAATATTGTTTAAATAAATAATCTTAGTGTTTAAGCATTTAATAATATTCTTAGTCGTAAATTAGTGTTTATAATTATTTGATCATAGTTGTAGTTACTTTTACTATCTTTTTAATATTTAACCTTAATTATTTATCTTTTAATAAACGTATTATTTTAATTAGTAATATTTTTGATTTTTACATTTCACAGCATGTTATATATATATATATATATATATATATATATATATATATATATATATATATATATAAAACATGCTGTACTAATAAAAATTCACAAAATTTAGAATTGTTTACCTTCTTGAAATAAACATTTGTGTGGCACTCACTGGTTTGATAGGCGTTTTTAATATTTTATTTAAATTAAATTTAAATGGGCCACCAAGAACCAATCTCAAGAACGATAAGAGCTACATATTTTACAAGACTAATGTAATGAACAGAAAAACATTTTTTAATATGTGGTCCTCAAAATACAAGACCTAACTTTTATATTTTAAATATGTAGGAATATATATTATTCAAAAATTCTAATTTAATTTAATTTAATTCTGAATATAATGATATATTTTTACACCCTCACGTAACATTTTTTGAGTAAAATGCATATAAATTTTATATTAATTTTTATTTAAATGTCACTATAATAAGAGTGCTCCGACCGGAAATAGTAATTTATGTAACAAGACCTGAAGGTGATACTTTACTGGATGAGCAGGGATATTTAACAGCCAAGCCACTTAATCCATTCCAGACATTTAAATTTCTCAAGTCGAAAATGAAGTTCACTTATGCACGATGTTACGGGTATTGTTGCCAAAATAATAAGAAATATGAATAGATTTAGATTGGGATAAATATTTATTTTGTAACGTTTTTTTTTATATATACAAAAACTGAAACACAAAATTATACGTAAACCTACAGTTATAAAATTATTAATACATAATACTACAATTTAATATTTAATAGGATACCTACCCATTGGCTTTATTACAGCTTCTAGTAACCTAGGCATTGACTTTATTTATTTAGATAATATGGAAAGTGGATTTTTCCCATTCTTGTCAGATTCCCCCGGCATTGCTAAATAGTGGAAAATATTTTTGAAAGGTCGCATATCTAGTTCCGACTTTAAATTTTCAGTAGGGTTGAAATCAGGAGACTGGGGAGGTGTTTTAAGTTGTTTCGGTATGTTGTAAAACAGTCATTCCTTAACAATAATTATATTTTTCGGATCATTATCTTGCTGGAATGTAAAATATGTGAATGATGTACCGGCATTGTAAATTAAAAATATCTGATGTGACCAACACAATACCTCCCGCCATTTACCTATGGGCTTTCGTCGCTGCGTGCCTGGTCGCGAATCTGGGGAATCCGATTCGATCCCGATCAACGCCAAATAATTCGAATTTTAAATGGCATAAAATTAAGCCTTGTGGTAAATGCCCGCACAATACAAATATGTCATCGTCATTACCGAAATGTGTGTACAAATCAGATTAGAACACCCAGCAATGGATAATATGCCGTGATAATATATTTATTTATTTCTTTATTTAAATACATACCTGTATATTTACTAATGCTAGAAATTATATATATATATATATATATATATATATATATATATATATATATATATATATATATTAAGTTCATTTTCATAAAACTCTTGTTCTATTTACAATTTTCCTTTTTAAACGCTACTATTATTAATTTGAAATGATTATTTTTTTGACAGTGACATTTATCTGTCAGTTACATATATTTCAGATGAACTATGTAACCATTGAGCATAAGCTCCGACATATAATTTTTATATTACTTTATAAATTTATCCATAAAATATATAGAAAAAGTATTAAAGCAAACCTGTAGAAAATGGCATAGTATTTAAATTTTATAGTAACAAATTGCGAAAAAATTATATTTAAAGGTATTTTTTGAAGAAAAACTATATTGAGCTTCAAGTAAACTGCCATTTCCGGTTATCCGATTGCCATCAAAATCTAATGGCTTCTTTCCATATTAGAATAAGGTAGAAATACATGGTTTCAAAACTTTATGAATGATAGTATTTGAGTTAGAGCGTAAAGAGGATACACACACACACATACACACATACACACACACACACATACATACATACACACATACACACGGACATCGTGAAAATGATATATTGGATAGTAGGGACTTTAAAACGTGGTCATTCACCAAAATCTCGATATGCTATTTTTAGCACGATCCCTATACCGCCCTTACCAAGGGTAGCGGGAGGTAAAAAACTGTTTTAGCGCAATATCTCTAGTCAATCCTATTCTATTTTACATAAGCAGCCAATTTTTTTCCTCATTTGCGCTTCACGGATGGTTGCTGAGCGTGAAGTAGGCAACCTTTTTTAAACTGTTAATAATTAAAGTACGCTTGGGGTTGCTGACTTTATTTATGCATATCCTTGAAGCACTAACGAAGCACAAACGTTTGACACTAATTTGGTCGTTTGTGCTTCTAAGGTAGTGGTTGTTGAGCGTGAAGTTGGCAACCACTTTTAAATTGTTAATAATTAATGAACGCTTGGGGTTGCTGACTTGATTTATTCATATCCTTGAAGCACTAACGAAGCACAAACGTTTCACACTAATTTGGTCGTTTGTGCTTCTAAGGTGGTTGCTGAGCGTGAAGTTGGCAACCACTTTTAAATTGTTAATAATTAATGAACGCTTGGGGTTGCTGACTTTATTTATTCATATCCTTGAAGCACTAACGAAGCACAAATGTTTGACACTAATTTGGTCGTTTGTGCTTCTAAGGTGGTTACTGAGCGTGAAGTTGGCAACCACTTTTAAATTGTTAATAATTAATGAACGCTTGGGGTTGCTGACTTTCTTTCTTCATATCCTTGAAGCACTAACGAAGCACAAACGTTTGACACCAATTTGGTCGTTTGTGCTTCTAAGGTGGTTGCTGAGCGTGAAGTTGGCAACCACTTTTAATTTGTTAATAACTAATGAACACTTGGGGTTTCTGTATATTTTGTAAAAGCACAATTAAGCACTAACGAAGCACAAACGTTTGACACCAATTTGGTCGTTTTTGCTTCATGGTGGTGGCTAACTTCACGGACCTAGATGCAAGCCTTGTAACTTCGTCATTCGATTCTTCAGACTAAATTACATATGTTTACCAATTTTCACAAATTTTGTCCCATTAGTTTAATTCATTTTGCAAAGCTAAAAAACTGAAATCCCTGAATATGGCAAAAATCGTAATGCGTAGATTTATAGTTATTCTGCTCTAGAAACTGTATTTGTTGTTGAAAAATGTTGAAAATTTGTATTCTCATGTAACTTTGCCGAAAAGTAACTCTAAAACCTAGTTGTGGATATTATCAATTTATTTTAAGGAAAGAGTGCTTTAATTACTTAAAAATTCGGGGTGGATCCCACTGGTAAACTTGCAAACAAAAAAAAGAGTATGTAAAGGATTAAACATTTTTTTACTAATTATCGCTCGAGAGTAAATGAATCAATATCTTACTCCTTACTCAATGCCTTCCGTTCACTTTTATCTGGATATGTGGGTATCACTAATGAAGAAAACAATACAAAACATGGAATACATTATTAGACTTATCATAATCAATCAAAATAATTACGTAACTTATGAATAATAGTTGTGAAATGAATCGCATTGTTTCTATAGCATATTAGCGCTGTATATGCAATTGGTTAGCACGTTTTTATCAATGCCATCGAGATATGTAAACGCATTTTATACATCTAGTATCATAAATTATAATTACAAATTTATTATTTGTTTGTTTGGTAAATACATTTTCACGCTTTCTACTAATTATGGAAAGATAGGTTAGAGAATTTATTTTTGACCGCAGAAGATGCTAATATTAAATAGACTATTTCATTTTTTTTGAGATTATAATAAATCTGAAAAATATTAAGAAGCAAAAATATGAAATTATGATTTAAACGGGAAGCAAATTATTCGATTTTTAGATGCCTTTATAATACAGTTTGACAGCAAGATTACTTATTGGCCTAAGAATTATTTTGCTGCTATTTAATTATTAATAGTCAAATAAGAGGATCTACAGCTACGGTTATGTTTAAATATAATCTCACAATTATTGTTAAGAATAAATCGTAGAAATGGCCTTAATGGATCGGGGAGAAATTAAATAAACAAAGAAAGAAATTGTGAAGATGAATACTCAGCGCGAGCAATGTGCATATATATATATATATATATATATATATATATATATATATATATATATATATATATATATATATACATATATGTATGTATATAAATTTTGTGAACTTATTAGCCGTCACACATACGTAGATTATAACTATTTGTGAGCCATCCTAAAAAAAATATTGTTAAGATAAATTTACAGAGATTTAACATTACAGTCCATTTTATTTTTTATTTTTCATAAAACATAAGTGAGATTATTTGAGTGAAATTTTAAAGATTAAATTTTGTTTATAATAAATGAAATTCTTACAAAATTATGCGTCTAGCAATGTATAAAATATACAGGCCCGGCTTTAAGCACATTTTATATCGATTCTTCACGTAGTGCCCGACGCTTAAAAATAAAATAAAAAACAAATAAATAATGAAACACATTTATTTTTTCCTTATTATTTGATTAATTGTTTTATTTTACCTGTTTAAAATAAAATAATATAGATAGATGATCTAAAATCTATCTTGTAAATGGTACCTATATTTTTATGCACACAATTTGTTAGAAATGTAATCAGTCACTCGTACGTCACAGACCAAGTGCGTTATGTTTTTTGTGTCAAAATAAATGGGGTCCTATACCAATTTTTATTATTTTTTTCTAGAAGAACAGGACGAATTAAACATTTTAATGTAAACGCGACTTAAAAAAATTATGTACTAAGCGAGATATGAATTTTTAAATTTCAGAATTTGGCGTGTGACGAACCATGTCCTCCCCAGTGGTCGACAAACTATTAGTTCTAGATGGTATAATTTTTTTATGTTCGCATATATCAAACATGTAAACTTGTTAGGTCAGCTGCGGGTGTACCTAACGCGTCTTTTTGAATAAATTTTATTCTCAGTACACCCGCAGCTGACCTAATAAGTTTACATGTACTCAAGGTCTCAACTACTTTTGTAAAATGTGATCTCTTCATAAAATATATTGTTAAACAAAATAAGTTTTTTCTTAACAATGTTTTACATTACATTATTGTTATTATATTTTCTTTCTGGTTTTATTTAAGGTGAGTGGTTACTAAAAATTTTGTTAAAACTTTACTCATTGTACCTAAATTATTTTTTGTATTTTTTTATATTAAAGCTGAAGATGGACCACTCTGGTCCGAAACGTCCTATTAAAAAAGAAAAATAAACGTTTTTCCAAACTGGATCAGGAAGGCCTTAATTTTTTTAATTGACCTTGAAATCTACACATGATCCTTCAAGACTACTCGATAATGTTCGCATATAAAAAAGCGGACACCAAAAAAAGTTATTTTAATGACATAAATGAAATATGGGTTTATTTGTTATTTTTATGTTAAAATATAAACAAAATTAAGATTAGAAAATAAAATAAATGTAGCAAATACTTTATTTATTAAGACAAAAAAGAAAACTAAAACTGTGCAAAATTATCTGTTTTTAAAAATTCCATCATAACTATAAATTCTTCAATTATCGTTGGTTAATGACTCTTGGTGTGTAGTATATTACACTCTTAGTACTTATAATACTGAATGTGAATAAATTTGTTAGAATTCAATCGGAAAATACAACCTGTACAGAAACTTCAGCTGAAGATGATCACATTTAGAATATCACTGTAGCCTTGATTATTCCCAGAAGTTCTGCCCAAAATGTAACTGGGCGTTATTATCAAATAGGAGAATATAACAGATGACAAATATCGGATAGACTATGCATTACAAACCCGTTTAAACATCGAGTTATAGCAATATTTGTACTAGAAGAATGAGTCGTACTACCAACTATTATCTTTTGCCAAGTGGCAGAAGTGGAGAACCGTTTTCAGGATATTACATACCCTGAAAAACACCATTTGACAATGGTAGTAAAATGGCATGGGCTGCTATTTCGAAGTATGGAAATATTAAGCTAGTTTTGGTTAAATATGGTGCTTTGGCGGAAGTTCTGTAAATTAGAAAATGCACAACTAACTCCGTAGTATCTTTTGTTCTCGAGAATTTCATCTTAAAAGTTGACATCATGCGTCTTAACATTGCATACATAACAAAGCAGCATTTAAAGTAAGTCAATATTCGATTATTACAATGGTCAGAGAGCAGCCCTAACTTAAATTCCTACGAAAAATATGGGATTACGTTAAGGCAAAGTGTTCAGCATCGATAATCCGTACCAACAACTATTCAATATCTAACAGTACCTTTTTCTGAAGAATAAAAAAATAATTAGCTCGAAGAGTTACCAACTGAATTGAAAGTTTACCAAGCCATGTGGTAGAAGTCATTACAGTTTGGGGAGGCAATACACACTATTACTTCCTCAAAATAAATCGCACCTTACCTATAAAACCTAATTAATAATTTTGCTACTTTTGTTCATTTTTCTTAATGAATAAACTGTTTGCTAAATGTTTTTTATTTTCTAATTTTACTTTACAGATAAGTTATTCATAATTTAAGAAAAAAATAACAAATAAACCCATATTTTGTCTGCTTCAAGACGATAAAAGCTTTTTTTAAGTGTCCCGTATTTTTTGGCCACGAGTGTAGCTGATACATTTTTATATACAAATTTATACGTTATATTCATGAAGAAATTTTTATTGAACATAAATAATTTTTTTTTTTTTAAATAAAATATAGGATTTTACAACAGTTTGACCATTGTTGACAATATTTTGACACAAACTAGTGTCATACTAATTATTAATCGGCTTCCATCGGATGTAGTTTGCGCATTAATTAATATGTAAACATTTTTTTTTTTCACCAATACTCATTAATTTACGTATATTTTCGCATTCTTATGTAAGAAAGTTAAAATTTGACTATGGTATGGTAGCCCAGTGTAATAAAATTCATGTTATAAAAAATAGTTTGATTCTTTGACATTATTACGTTATTTTTTTTAGCATAATCCACATTTTATATCATTTTTACCTGAAATGTCACTGCATTGGAATACCCCATTACTGAATATCAATATCAAAGTCCTATTTTACATTTTGTAAAAACAGAAATCAATTTCAGTAATGTGGAAACATATATTCTTTATGAAAATATTAATTAGCTATAAGAGGAACAAATAATTTCCAGGGGCAGGGGCAAGCGCCTCCCTCCCCCCCCCCTCGCTACACCCATGAGAATCAGGTACGTAACAAATCTTTCAGGGAGCTCCAGCTTATTAATGTAGTGTAAAGCATGCTTCAGTATCGTGCTACATGCACTACATCTGAAATCATTCCTGCGTACCTGATACAGTCTTCACAACGACTTCTTCCTGCAAATCTCCGCGATTGTGGCTCCCTCTGTAGATTTGTCCGAAAGTTCCCTCTTGCAACAACGCGTGCGACTGAATACTTTTCCTCGATACCGATAGAGCGCGCAGTTTGTCGGTTGGGTCGTACATTCGTGGATCGTGCAGTGTTACCTACAACAAAGTTTTAAGCAGGGGTGTAGAAACAGTGGACGGTATACGTAAACCATCTTATAGAAATAAGTATATATCACTTTTCCAAATATTTTATGATATTGAATTCAAAAATTGTTGGCCATAATCAAGTTCTACTGCTCAATTCATAATCATGTAATCATTTTTGAAGAAATAATATAAATTGTAAAATATAAAATAGCGAATGTACAACGTAAGACACAGGGTGACAATGGGGTCTTGCGCCATAATAATAAATTAGAAAGTTGATCATTTATACAAAGCAGATTGGCACACCCAGCAATGGGTAATATGCCGTGGTGATTATTATTATTATTATTATTATTATTATTATTATTATTATTATTATTATTATCATTATTATCATTATTATCATTATTATTATTATTATTATTTTTATTATTATTATTATTATTTTTATTATTATTATTATTATGATTATTATGATTATTATTATTATTTTTATTATTATTATTATTATTATTATTATTATGATTATTATTATTATTATTATTATTATTATTATGATTATTATTATTATTACTCTCCACGCCAACAATGAGTGCCCGTGAGGTGACGCCTGGTAAGCGCCCACACGGTACAAATATTCCATCATTATCGATATCTGTGTACGAAGCAGATTGGCACACCCAGCAATGGGTAATATGCCGTGATGAAATATTTATTTTTATTTATTTTATTATTATTATTATTATTATTATTATTATTATTATTATTATTATGATTATTATTATTATTATTATGATTATTATTATTATTATTATTATTATTATTATTATTATTATTATTATTATTATTATTATTATTATTATTATTATTATTATTATGATTATTATAATTATTATGATTATTATTATTATTATTATTATTATTATTATGAAACATCTTCATGAGACAGGGAGAGATATTTATTTTCTTTGGGTGCCAAGTCACGTCGGCATTAGAGGTAACGAATTGGCTGATGAGGCAGCACGTTTTGCCGCTGATAGTAACTCTGTTGATGTCGTAATGTATAAATCTTCAGATATGTCTTCATCTGAAGAAAGAGGTATTGGCTTTGTGGCAGCGCACATGGGATGGGGTTCAGAACCATCTGAAAACCATTAAGCCGTTGGTTGCGCCAGTTTTATTGCCGAATGATCTTACCAGAAGGGATCAAGTCAAGATCCATCGTCTGAGAATGGGTCATACAAGTCTGACACATGGGTACCGTTTAAATCGGGATAATGCCCCTATGTGCACCAGATGTGATACTGCTCTGACAGTTGAACACATTCTTGTTGCATGTCCACAGTATGATCTACTCAGGCGACTATATCATTTAGATCAAGACCTTTCCTTTATTCTAACAGACTCTGATAAGATCCGTAATGTTCTGAAGTTTTTGCGTGCGGTAAATATATATGAAAAGTTATAGACTTGTCTTTTTTTTTTCATCTCGTTAAAATTTTCTTTATGTAATTCTTGTATTCTTTTCTATTTTTCTCATTATACGTATACATAAGTATGCGTAAATACTTATTTTTCCTATATTTATTGTATTTTATGCATGTGGGTTTTGTTCATCTCGTATACATATGTATATTTATTTTATGTATTTATTTACATGTTACCTTTTTCTATATTATTGTTATACTTCTATTTGTAATACTTATATAATAGTATATGTCCCATATATTTATTTATATTATACTTTTTGATTAGTATATGGGCTAATAACCTCAGCAGTTGATGCCCTCATCTAGTTAAAAAAAAAAAATATTATTATTATTATGATTATTATGATTATTATGATTATTATTATTATTATTATTATTATTATTATTATTATTATTATTATGATTATTATTATTATTATTATGATTATTATGATTATGATTATTATGATTATTATGATTATTATTATTATTATTATGATTATTATGATTATGATTATGATTATGATTATGATTATGATTATGATTATGATTATGATTATGATTATGATTATGATTATGATTATGATTATGATTATGATTATGATTATTATTATTATTATTATTATTATTATTATGATTATTATGATTATTATGATTATTATGATTATTATGATTATTATTATTATTATTATTATTATTATTATTATTATTATGATTATTATTATTATTATTATTATTATTATTATTATTATTATTATTATTATTATGATTATTATTATTATTATTATTATTATTATTATTATTATTATTATTATTATTATTATTATTATGATTATTATTATTATTATTATTATTATTATTATTATTATTATTATTATGATTATTATTATTATTATTATTATTATTATTATTATTATTATTATTATTATTATTATTATTATTATTATTATTATTATGATTATTATTATTATTATTATTATTATTATTATTATTATTATTATTATTATTATGATTATTATTATTATTATTATTATTATTATGATTATTATTATTATTATTATTATTATTATTATTATTATGATTATGATTATTATTATTATTATTATTATTATTATTATTATTATTATTATTATTATTATTATTATTATTATTATTATTATTATTATTATTATTATTATTATTATTATTATTATTATGATTATTATGATTATTATGATTATTATGATTATTATGATTATTATTATTATTATTATTATTATTATGAAACATCTTCATGAGACAGGGAGAGATATTTATTTTCTTTGGGTGCCAAGTCACGTCGGCATTAGAGGTAACGAATTGGCTGATGAGGCAGCACGTTTTGCCGCTGATAGTAACTCTGTTGATGTCGTAATGTATAAATCTTCAGATATAAGTCTTCATCTGAAGAAAGAGGTATTGGCTTTGTGGCAGCGCACATGGGATGGGGTTCAGAACCATCTAAAAACCATTAAGCCGTTGGTTGCGCCATATTTATTGCCGAATGATCTTACCAGAAGGGATCAAGTCAAGATCCATCGTCTGAGAATGGGTCATACAAGTCTGACACATGGGTACCGTTTAAATCGGGATAATGCCCCTATGTGCAACAGATGTGATACTGCTCTGACAGTTGAACACATTCTTGTTGCATGTCCACAGTATGATCTACTCAGGCGACTATATCATTTAGATCAAGACCTTTCCTTTATTCTAACAGACTCTGATAAGATCCGTAATGTTCTGAAGTTTTTGCGTGCGGTAAATATATATGAAAAGTTATAGACTTGTCTTTTTTTTTTTCATCTCGTTAAAATTTTCTTTATGTAATTCTTGTATTCTTTTCTATTTTTCTCATTATACGTATACATAAGTATGCGTAAATACTTATTTTTCCTATATTTATTGTATTTTATGCATGTGGGTTTTGTTCATCTCGTATACATATGTATATTTATTTTATGTATTTATTTACATGTTACCTTTTTCTATATTATTGTTATACTTCTATTTGTAATACTTATATAATAGTATATGTCCCATATATTTATTTATATTATACTTTTTGATTAGTATATGGGCTAATAACCTCAGCAGTTGATGCCCTCATCTAGTTAAAAAAAAATTATTATTATTATTATTATTATTATTATTATGATTATTATGATTATTATGATTATTATTATTATTATTATTATTATTATTATTATTATTATTATTATGATTATTATGATTATTATGATTATTATGATTATTATGATTATTATTATTATTATTATGATTATTATGATTATTATTATTATTATTATTATTATTATTATTATTATTATTATTATTATTATTATTATTATTATGATTATGATTATGATTATTATTATTATTATTATTATTATTATTATTATTATTATTATTATTATTATTATTATGATTATGATTATGATTATGATTATGATTATGATTATTATTATTATGATTATGATTATGATTATGATTATGATTATGATTATTATTATTATTATTATTACTATTATTATTATTATTATTATTATTATTATTATTATTATTATTATTATTATTATTATTATTATTATTATTATTATTATTGTTGTTATTATTATTATTATTATTATGGACCACTCCTTTTTATGAGGGATAATACTATTAAAATCGTCAATAGCGTCAGATTCCTGGGACTCTATTTCGATCCAAGGCTAACTTGGAAATTACATGTTGAAGAGCTAAGGACTGTTTGTCTTAAAGCTCTAAACATTATAAAAATGTTGGCGGGTACTAAATGGGGAGCAGAACCCAAAACTCTTAAACGGGTGTACCAATCTCTGGTTTTATCAAAGATTGATTACGGGTGTGTCGTCTATGCCTCGGCAAAACGTACAACCCTCAACAGGCTAGACTCAATCCACAACCAGGCTCTACGGTACGCTCTTGGTGCGTTTCCCAGTACCCCCACATTAAATTTGTATTCAGAGTCAGGACTGACGCCACTTGATGTCAGACGTAAAAAGTTTCTGCTGCTTTATGTTTCTAAAATCAAGTCATTACCGCAACACAAGAACTTCAGCACTTTCTTTCGGAGTGATAATTGGTGCAATCCACGACAAATTCAAACCAGACCCGCTGGTATCCGCGCGAAAGAGCTTCTAGACCAAATAAACTTTGATATACCATTATCGATTCCTGTAGGGGAATCTGAAGTACCGCCGTGGTTGGTTCCATTACCTAGAACTAACTACATACTAAGTATGTACGACAAGTCCAACAGTCCCCCGATAATGATACAGTCAAGGTTTCTAGAGGTTCTGCACGGATACAAAAACACGATGGTAATTTATACGGATGGTTCTAAAACCCACCATGGTACTGGTTGCGCAATTTCTGTCGATAACACACAGCACTCATGGTCAATGCCTCTTCTAACTTCTATCTACACAGCAGAGTCCTATGCTATCTGGCAAGCTCTACGCTACTGCGAGTTCGTCAGAACTTCTAGGAAGTTCCTCGTAGTAAGTGATTCTTTGAGTGTCCTACAAGCCATTTCAAACCCTTTTACTGTTGACCCAATTATTCAGCATATCTTGTCCCTCATGAAATATCTTCATGAGACAGGGAGAGATATTTATTTTCTTTGGGTGCCAAGTCACGTCGGCATTAGAGGTAACGAATTGGCTGATGAGGCAGCACGTTTTGCCGCTGATAGTAACTCTGTTGATGTCGTAATGTATAAATCTTCAGATATAAGTCTTCATCTGAAGAAAGAGGTATTGGCTTTGTGGCAGCGCACATGGGATGGGGTTCAGAACCATCTAAAAACCATTAAGCCGTTGGTTGCGCCATATTTATTGCCGAATGATCTTACCAGAAGGGATCAAGTCAAGATCCATCGTCTGAGAATGGGTCATACAAGTCTGACACATGGGTACCGTTTAAATCGGGATAATGCCCCTATGTGCAACAGATGTGATACTGCTCTGACAGTTGAACACATTCTTGTTGCATGTCCACAGTATGATCTACTCAGGCGACTATATCATTTAGATCAAGACCTTTCCTTTATTCTAACAGACTCTGATAAGATCCGTAATGTTCTGAAGTTTTTGCGTGCGGTAAATATATATGAAAAGTTATAGACTTGTCTTTTTTTTTTTTCATCTCGTTAAAATTTTCTTTATGTAATTCTTGTATTCTTTTCTATTTTTCTCATTATACGTATACATAAGTATGCGTAAATACTTATTTTTCCTATATTTATTGTATTTTATGCATGTGGGTTTTGTTCATCTCGTATACATATGTATATTTATTTTATGTATTTATTTACATGTTACCTTTTTCTATATTATTGTTATACTTCTATTTGTAATACTTATATAATAGTATATGTCCCATATATTTATTTATATTATACTTTTTGATTAGTATATGGGCTAATAACCTCAGCAGTTGATGCCCTCATCTAGTTAAAAAAAAAATTATTATTATTATTATTATTATTATTATTATTATGATTATTATGATTATTATGATTATTATTATTATTATTATTATTATTATTATTATTATTATTATTATTATGATTATTATGATTATTATTATTATTATTATGATTATTATGATTATGATTATTATGATTATTATGATTATTATTATTATTATTATGATTATTATGATTATGATTATTATTATTATTATTATTATGATTATTATGATTATTATGATTATTATAATTATTATTATTATTATTATTATTATGATTATTATGATTATTATTATTATTATTATTATTATTATTATTATTATTATTATTATTATGATTATGATTATGATTATTATTATTATTATTATTATTATTATTATTATTATTATTATGATTATGATTATGATTATGATTATGATTATGATTATGATTATTATTATTATTATTATTACTATTATTATTATTATTATTATTATTATTATTATTATTATTATTATTATTATTATTATTATTATTATTATTATTATTATTATTATTATTATTATTATTATTATTATTATTATTATTATTATTGTTGTTATTATTATTATTATTATTATGGACCACTCCTTTTTATGAGGGATAATACTATTAAAATCGTCAATAGCGTCAGATTCCTGGGACTCTATTTCGATCCAAGGCTAACTTGGAAATTACATGTTGAAGAGCTAAGGACTGTTTGTCTTAAAGCTCTAAACATTATAAAAATGTTGGCGGGTACTAAATGGGGAGCAGAACCCAAAACTCTTAAACGGGTGTACCAATCTCTGGTTTTATCAAAGATTGATTACGGGTGTGTCGTCTATGCCTCGGCAAAACGTACAACCCTCAACAGGCTAGACTCAATCCACAACCAGGCTCTACGGTACGCTCTTGGTGCGTTTCCCAGTACCCCCACATTAAATTTGTATTCAGAGTCAGGACTGACGCCACTTGATGTCAGACGTAAAAAGTTTCTGCTGCTTTATGTTTCTAAAATCAAGTCATTACCGCAACACAAGAACTTCAGCACTTTCTTTCGGAGTGATAATTGGTGCAATCCACGACAAATTCAAACCAGACCCGCTGGTATCCGCGCGAAAGAGCTTCTAGACCAAATAAACTTTGATATACCATTATCGATTCCTGTAGGGGAATCTGAAGTACCGCCGTGGTTGGTTCCATTACCTAGAACTAACTACATACTAAGTATGTACGACAAGTCCAACAGTCCCCCGATAATGATACAGTCAAGGTTTCTAGAGGTTCTGCACGGATACAAAAACACGATGGTAATTTATACGGATGGTTCTAAAACCCACCATGGTACTGGTTGCGCAATTTCTGTCGATAACACACAGCACTCATGGTCAATGCCTCTTCTAACTTCTATCTACACAGCAGAGTCCTATGCTATCTGGCAAGCTCTACGCTACTGCGAGTTCGTCAGAACTTCTAGGAAGTTCCTCGTAGTAAGTGATTCTTTGAGTGTCCTACAAGCCATTTCAAACCCTTTTACTGTTGACCCAATTATTCAGCATATCTTGTCCCTCATGAAATATCTTCATGAGACAGGGAGAGATATTTATTTTCTTTGGGTGCCAAGTCACGTCGGCATTAGAGGTAACGAATTGGCTGATGAGGCAGCACGTTTTGCCGCTGATAGTAACTCTGTTGATGTCGTAATGTATAAATCTTCAGATATAAGTCTTCATCTGAAGAAAGAGGTATTGGCTTTGTGGCAGCGCACATGGGATGGGGTTCAGAACCATCTAAAAACCATTAAGCCGTTGGTTGCGCCATATTTATTGCCGAATGATCTTACCAGAAGGGATCAAGTCAAGATCCATCGTCTGAGAATGGGTCATACAAGTCTGACACATGGGTACCGTTTAAATCGGGATAATGCCCCTATGTGCAACAGATGTGATACTGCTCTGACAGTTGAACACATTTTTGTTGCATGTCCACAGTATGATCTACTCAGGCGACTATATCATTTAGATCAAGACCTTTCCTTTATTCTAACAGACTCTGATAAGATCCGTAATGTTCTGAAGTTTTTGCGTGCGGTAAATATATATGAAAAGTTATAGACTTGTCTTTTTTTTTTTTCATCTCGTTAAAATTTTCTTTATGTAATTCTTGTATTCTTTTCTATTTTTCTCATTATACGTATACATAAGTATGCGTAAATACTTATTTTTCCTATATTTATTGTATTTTATGCATGTGGGTTTTGTTCATCTCGTATACATATGTATATTTATTTTATGTATTTATTTACATGTTACCTTTTTCTATATTATTGTTATACTTCTATTTGTAATACTTATATAATAGTATATGTCCCATATATTTATTTATATTATACTTTTTGATTAGTATATGGGCTAATAACCTCAGCAGTTGATGCCCTCATCTAGTTAAAAAAAAATTATTATTATTATTATTATTATTATTATTATGATTATTATGATTATTATGATTATTATTATTATTATTATTATTATTATTATTATTATTATTATTATTATTATGATTATTATGATTATTATTATTATTATTATGATTATTATGATTATGATTATTATGATTATTATGATTATTATTATTATTATTATGATTATTATGATTATGATTATTATTATTATTATTATTATGATTATTATGATTATTATGATTATTATAATTATTATTATTATTATTATTATTATGATTATTATGATTATTATTATTATTATTATTATTATTATTATTATTATTATTATTATTATTATTATTATTATTATTATGATTATGATTATGATTATTATTATTATTATTATTATTATTATTATTATTATTATTATTATTATTATTATTATGATTATGATTATGATTATGATTATGATTATGATTATGATTATTATTATTATTATTATTACTATTATTATTATTATTATTATTATTATTATTATTATTATTATTATTATTATTATTATTATTATTATTATTATTATTATTATTATTATTATTATTATTGTTGTTATTATTATTATTATTATTATGGACCACTCCTTTTTATGAGGGATAATACTATTAAAATCGTCAATAGCGTCAGATTCCTGGGACTCTATTTCGATCCAAGGCTAACTTGGAAATTACATGTTGAAGAGCTAAGGACTGTTTGTCTTAAAGCTCTAAACATTATAAAAATGTTGGCGGGTACTAAATGGGGAGCAGAACCCAAAACTCTTAAACGGGTGTACCAATCTCTGGTTTTATCAAAGATTGATTACGGGTGTGTCGTCTATGCCTCGGCAAAACGTACAACCCTCAACAGGCTAGACTCAATCCACAACCAGGCTCTACGGTACGCTCTTGGTGCGTTTCCCAGTACCCCCACATTAAATTTGTATTCAGAGTCAGGACTGACGCCACTTGATGTCAGACGTAAAAAGTTTCTGCTGCTTTATGTTTCTAAAATCAAGTCATTACCGCAACACAAGAACTTCAGCACTTTCTTTCGGAGTGATAATTGGTGCAATCCACGACAAATTCAAACCAGACCCGCTGGTATCCGCGCGAAAGAGCTTCTAGACCAAATAAACTTTGATATACCATTATCGATTCCTGTAGGGGAATCTGAAGTACCGCCGTGGTTGGTTCCATTACCTAGAACTAACTACATACTAAGTATGTACGACAAGTCCAACAGTCCCCCGATAATGATACAGTCAAGGTTTCTAGAGGTTCTGCACGGATACAAAAACACGATGGTAATTTATACGGATGGTTCTAAAACCCACCATGGTACTGGTTGCGCAATTTCTGTCGATAACACACAGCACTCATGGTCAATGCCTCTTCTAACTTCTATCTACACAGCAGAGTCCTATGCTATCTGGCAAGCTCTACGCTACTGCGAGTTCGTCAGAACTTCTAGGAAGTTCCTCGTAGTAAGTGATTCTTTGAGTGTCCTACAAGCCATTTCAAACCCTTTTACTGTTGACCCAATTATTCAGCATATCTTGTCCCTCATGAAATATCTTCATGAGACAGGGAGAGATATTTATTTTCTTTGGGTGCCAAGTCACGTCGGCATTAGAGGTAACGAATTGGCTGATGAGGCAGCACGTTTTGCCGCTGATAGTAACTCTGTTGATGTCGTAATGTATAAATCTTCAGATATAAGTCTTCATCTGAAGAAAGAGGTATTCGCTTTGTGGCAGCGCACATGGGATGGGGTTCAGAACCATCTAAAAACCATTAAGCCGTTGGTTGCGCCATATTTATTGCCGAATGATCTAACCAGAAGGGATCAAGTCAAGATCCATCGTCTGAGAATGGGTCATACAAGTCTGACACATGGGTACCGTTTAAATCGGGATAATGCCCCTATGTGCAACAGATGTGATACTGCTCTGACAGTTGAACACATTCTTGTTGCATGTCCACAGTATGATCTACTCAGGCGACTATATCATTTAGATCAAGACCTTTCCTTTATTCTAACAGACTCTGATAAGATCCGTAATGTTCTGAAGTTTTTGCGTGCGGTAAATATATATGAAAAGTTATAGACTTGTCTTTTTTTTTCTCATCTCGTTAAAATTTTCTTTATGTAATTCTTGTATTCTTTTCTATTTTTCTCATTATACGTATACATAAGTATGCGTAAATACTTATTTTTCCTATATTTATTGTATTTTATGCATGTGGGTTTTGTTCATCTCGTATACATATGTATATTTATTTTATGTATTTATTTACATGTTACCTTTTTCTATATTATTGTTATACTTCTATTTGTAATACTTATATAATAGTATATGTCCCATATATTTATTTATATTATACTTTTTGATTAGTATATGGGCTAATAACCTCAGCAGTTGATGCCCTCATCTAGTTAAAAAAAAATAATTATTATTATTATTATTATTATTATTATTATTATTATTATTATTATTATTATTATTATTATTATTATTATTATTATTATTATTATTATTATTATTATTATTATTATTATTATTATTATTATTATTATTATTATTATTATTATTATTATTATTATTATTATTATTATTATTATTATTATTATTATTATTATTATTATTATTATTATTATTATTATTATTATTATTATTATTATTATTATTATTATTATTATTATTATTATTATTATTATTATTATTATTATTATTATTATTATTATTATTATTATTATTATTATTATTATTATTATTATTATTATTATTATTATTATTATTATTATTATTATTATTATTATTATTATTATTATTATTACAACTAGACCTTAAAACTGTAAGGAAAGGACAATCAAAGTTTAAAAAAAGTTATCAGTTATTAAAATGTTCGAGTTTTTAATGCCCCTAACGTCGACACTACTCCAAATTCTTACTATTTTCAAGCCTCTGCCATCGCCTTTTTGAAATCCGGAATCCATTTTCAAAATTATGATGCCACGCCAAATAGAAATCATGTGCGTTTGAAGGAAAGTGAAAGGTATGTTGAATGTCATAAGATGCTACGAGCCCTAAAAGCTACACATATGACCAGCCACTTTACAGTTTCTACCAAAATAAATTTTTAGTGAATCGTTACACGCTAATTAAAGTTTTTATTAATTGCATAACTTCGATATTAGTTTTACCTATAATTTGACTATACGACGATGTAGGAATAAAAAAAAATGTAGATATTTAAAATTGGTTTTTATTGAAAAAATATTGGCAATTAAATGTTCGGCCAGATTAACATTTAATACAAATGATAAACTATTGCAACGTTTATTTATTTGGGTGAAGTGTAAAAATCATACTATGATTAAACAATTATAAACACTAATTTAAGACTAAGAATATTATTAAATTCTTAAACACTAAGATTATTTATTTAAACAATGTTTATTTATGTACACAACTCGTAGAATATTTATTTATATTAACAACTGTTCGTTTTACGATGTCTGTCTATATCAGAATGTCTCGGCTGGCTTCCCTGACGTGTTTGTATAGCGCGTCGTCCTTTTTCTAGAGCATTCAACGCGATAATAACACCGAATACAAAGGGATCAGCCGACCATACGTAATTAAGCAGGTCGAGACGTGTTCGTTTACCCCGCCAACGATTAAGTCATCGCTCAGGTTTTTAGAACAGTTCGTGATGACGAAATCTGCATGTATTACCCTTGATTACGTCCCTAGTAGGAGTGAAGGTCACGTGGTACACCAAATCGGCATATACATTCTTTGACTAATGTTTCAGCAACCGTTGTTGCTTCCTGGTTGGGTAATGGGTAGGCTTCAACTCACTTGGTGAAGTAGTCCATGGCAACTACGATGTATTTATTTCCGTCGTCACTTGCTAGAAATGGTCCGGCCAGGTCAATCGCAATGCGCTCAAATAGACTGCCAACTTTATATTGACGACGCATTGGAGCTCGTCGTTTAGGCGGTCCGTTGCTTCCAGCGCAAACCACACATTTCTTTACTTGGTTAACCAAGTAAAATTGATGGCGCAATTTTTCTAATGTTTTGTTGACTCCAAACTGGCCTCCTCCAGATCAGTCATGGATCTCTTTCAACACGTTTGGTACTCTACGCTTAGGAATAACCAACTAAGTTTTCTTCTCATTTTCATCAGCATTCTCCACAAGCTTTAACAGGCCATCTTCAATTATCATGGAGTCCCATTGCACCCAGTAGGATTTTATACTTTGTGACTGTGGTGTAGCATCTTCCCATATTGGTTTACTCTTGTTCGCTTTCCATTCCAGAATAATTTTCAAAGTCGAGTCATTTTCTTGATCCTTGCGTAGTCCATCGGGCTGCCAATTATCGTCCACTACTGTTATCCTGGCGACGGTGGAATGTTTCTCTTCTAGTCGACTACAATGCTCGCATTCATCTTGGCATGGCCTTCTGGACAATGCGTCGGCATTACGATGGCTGGTACCTGTCCTGTGTTCGATTTTGAAATCGTATTCCTTTAGTCTCTCAATTCACTTGGCCACCTGACCTTCTGTATTCTTGAATTGTAGCAGCCATTGTAAAGCAGCATGGTCAGTTCTTATCAAAAAATTTCGTCCGTGTAAGTATTTGTAGAAATGCTCTACGGATTTCACGACTGTCAACATTTCTTTTCCAAGATAACCCAGCCAATACGGTTCCCATGAGTCGTTCAAACGTTGCAGGGGAATTGCAGAGCCTTGTCGAATTGGAGCACATCTTGAAAATTTCCAATCATTTTTTTTGCCTTGGTTCTCTGGTCGGCGGTCTATTCTCGATGTTGACATTTAATTGATAAGAGTATCCAGAATTTCTTGATATGTGTTTTCCTTGGCCTTTACAGTTCGAATAATCGAGGATACTGCCAAGCATTCTCCTAGAATTTTCCTCTTTTAAGAACAATAGGATAAAATTTTATGTTCATTATTCGAACTGGTATTACCTGGCTGGCTTTACTCAGTGACTTTCCGACAATTCCAGTACCAGTTTTGACATCATCATTTCTGGGCTTAAGCATAACTATATTTCCTTCACAGAAACTACCATCTAAGTACGCTTTTACAATAGATTCACTTCGTTCTGAGAGTTTACCGTCTTCGGCCATTAGTACGTGCTCAGGCTTCTCTTCTCGTGGATTTAATACGAGTTCTTCTTCATTGACTATAATCAATCCATTCTTCAGGTCAAACTTAAAACCGTACTTTGTCATTGCGTCCATACCGAATATTAATTCATCTTCAACATAAGCTACCAGCGCACGATGTTTAAAGGAGGTTTTACCAATAGTGATGGTCACATCTACAGGATGTTATATTTTAGTGGACCCAGCAAATATCTCGCTTATTTATTAAGTTAGTAATTTCTTTCATATAACATGATTTATACAGCAACATGTAAGCTACTTGCTGACAGATGTGTATTCATGGTACCACTTCCGGGTTATTAGTAATTAATATCAACTTTGAAATTTCAAATGGAACATACTATATTTTTTTTACAAATTTGAAAAGTACATCAAATTTGCTTTACAATCATGTAAAATAATCCATATGTTACATTATTAAAAAGTAAAATGGCGGGCATTTTTTATACACCTAGTCGAAAAGTGAGCCATGACTGTGGCTTGAAATAAAACAATGAACTAAAACAATTGTAGCTATTATTATTATACGAAATAATATTTTTTTGTCATAATAATACAGAAATTAAGAATAAGGAACACTTAATAACAACAAAATGATTTTACAACAAATATTCAAAATGACTCCCAGCCTCTTAAAGACATTTTTCACATCTAGCATATCAACTTTTTCTTAGATAAATTCATTTTATAATAAATTAATAAGGCACTACAATGAAACTTGCTGATAATAAAGGTTAGAACAATTATTACTAAGTATTTACAGGTTGACATTTACCGTGTTACAATTGTTTTAGTTAATTGTTTTATTTCAAGCCATATAGTCATGGGTCACTATTCTCTTTTCGACTAAGTGTATAAAAAAGTGTCCGCCATTTTACTTTTTAGTAATATAAAATATGGATTATTTTACATTCCATTAAAATATAACATCCTGTATATCTCCTAATGCGGTGGCTTGTTCTCCCGTCGCTGTAATGCCACTTGGTTCGTTGAAGATGCGTCTTGTCTGTTTTCTTTGCCAAGTCGAGTCTAATTATAGTCTTTGTCGCACATGTATCCAGTAACATTTTCAGTGGCCTTCCGTCAATAGAACCATCTCCGTAGATGCTGTTGGCTTGATGATTGAAGGGATGCGACATAATTGATGGATTGTGAGGCCACTAGATTACGGGTCGACGATTATCCCATCGCATCAACCCGACTTAGTTTCCGACTCCTTTTCTTCCTTTGTCGATTACGTCTTCTTTTGCATTTTTCTGCCAAGTCTCTGCGGATGTACCAGTTCACCGCAATTCCAACAGCGGAGTTTCTTTCTTCCAGCAAACAATTCACTTACAATTCGTCGCATCATCTCTTCTAGATCTTCAGTGTTTTCGTTTTTCTCAGCATCAATATTTCTTACTCGCGATTGGTTACGTGAAACTTGTTTAGCAGCTTCTTGTTCTAATGCATATGACAGTGCGTCGATTAAAGTTTTTGGGCGGGCCAATAGCAGTGCTTGCTGAATTTCGCTGTTTCGAACTCCGTAGATAAATGATTGAGTGGCCAGGCACTCCAAAACGCTGTCAGGAGCTGAATAATTTGCGAGGCAAACCAAACGGGCGACCTCGGCTTCAAATTATTGCAGGCTTTCTTTTGAACTCTGATAACTGTTTCTCAGATGCGTCTGGTACACCTGCTCCAGGTGCGCATTGCCATACCGCATATCCAACTGCTTGGGCTAGTTGGTCGTAGTCTTCTTGTTATTCCTCCCTCAGCGTTTGTAAAATGTCGATAGCTTCACAATTTAAAGAGACAGTTAACGCTGTAGCCTTCTCTGTGGACGTCCAGCCGCTTCAAATTGTGTAAAATAGTTTGGCCACGAAGATTTTTCATCAAATTCTGGTGTTACTACTTTTCTTCCTTCTATTAGACTTGTCTTAGCAACATTGACGACGATGTAATTTTGGTTAATTTTTCTCGTTACTCTTCGATCTTCTTGTTATACTCATCTTTTAAATTCTTCAGGCCTTCTTCAGTATTTCTCATTAATTTTTGTTCTAAATATCTAGAATTTTCGTCTTTTTCTTGTTTTAATGTTCTAGAAGTTTCTGTTAAGACTTCTTTTAATATTCTGGAATTTTCTTCTAATTTGTGTTCTAATGTTCTAGAAATTTCTTCTGCTTTTCTAGAACTTTCTGTCATTTCCAGTTTTAATTCGTCATTTAGTGTTTTAGAATTTTCTGTCATTTCTTGTTTAAGTTTACCAATGTCAGATTGGTCATATAAGTAATCGTCAGATTTTTCACCAGAATCGATTAATGCTTGCTGCAGTCTTTCTTGAATCACTGACTTCTTTCCTGTTGTATCCAAATCTCGTTCTTCCAGTTATTTCTTGAGATCACTTACCTTTAATTCGCTTAATTTTAATTGTTTAGTCGCCATTTTATTTATTTTTATTTACACTTCACAGTTTATTAACAACCCCACACCTGATACCAATTGTAACATTTATTTATTTGGGTGAAGTGTAAAAATCAGAGAAATATTATTAATTAAAATAAAAGTTATTTAAACGATAAATAATTAAGATAAAGATACCAAAATAACTAACACTATGATTAAACAATTATAAACAGTAATTTAAGACTAAGAATATTATTAAATTCTTAAACACTAAGATTATTTATTTATTACAATGTTTATTACACTACATTTATTTATATAAATACGAGTATATTTATTTATGTTCACAACTCGTAGAATATTCATTTACGAATATATTACCAAATGCTCGTTTCACGATGCCTGTCTATATCAGAATACCTCGGCTGGCTTCCTTGACGTAACATAACCTTTAGCTTCCATCTACGAGGCCCTTAAACTGATTGGTCAGATTTCATTTTCCTCGGTTGCTATTTTATCAGATTGCAAAAGTGCCTTACAGAAATTAAAACTTCCTAACTTTATAAAAAGCAACTCTAATCTTATATATAACATTGTGCAGAAAATCCATGAGCTTGAAAGTATTGACATCAGTATCAACATCATATGGATTAAAGGCCACAATAATGTTCCAGGTAATGAAATAGTCGACTCATTAGCAAAAGATGCTATCGAATCTCTCCATTACCCACTCGAAATTACAGATATCAAAACATCCCTCAGTTTCAGCTCTCGTCGTAAATGGCACTCTGAATTTACAAAAAATAGTCAAACGGTAGGTAAATCATATTTTGAATGTCAATCAACTATTCCCTCGAAAACGTGGTTTAAAAATTTTGAAGACAGAGAGGTAATCACAACAATAATACGCATGCGTTTCAACCATACTTTAGTACCAGGCCATGCCTTTATTAAGACTGCGTGAATCTCCATTTTGCTCATGCGACCCGTCAATTGAAGCAAATCTTAGCCATTTTATATTCAATTGTCCTCTATACGCCCAGCATCAAACAGTATTATTTCAACACTTAACTAATAGTCTAATTGAGTTCCCTACAAAACTTAGCATTCTACTATCTACTAAAAATATCAAGATTTGGAAATACCTATTTGAATTTGTTAAGAACTGTAAAATAAGAATTTAACTTAAATTTAAAGTATCTCTATCTATTTACTATGATGAAATGGCTAATTGAGCAATGTCAAAAGCCAACTCTGAGTAAAAAAAAACCTTTAGCTTTTATTATTGTCTCAATTCTGTTAGACGCGGAATATACTAGTGCATTTTTAGTGCATTTTTCTACTGTTAATAAATTTCATACTTCTTGATTTAGGCCCATAAACTTTCCTGCGTTCTCTGTGCGTTGTTCTTCGTTTTTTGTTTCATTTTGTACGATAATGTCAATTACATTTAAGTCCAGATTTCTGGAGAATCTATACAATACTGTCATATCATACGTTTCGGGTGGGTCTGGTCATATGACATGAGGCTCAGACATATTGGAAAGTAAACGGCGCCTCTGAATACAATTTTCCTGTACTGGGCCTTAAGTTCTTTTCCAATATTTGTTGGTACTTAATGGCGTGTTCCATTTGTGAACTATATTTTCCTCATACCTCTTACGGACATACAGACCTAAAACATAACCCCTGTAGGGAACTTAACGGTGCGTTTTAAACAGTCACTATGAAAAGTCTATTTTTTTGCTGTAATTCGCTTTTTATATTATTACTTATAACAGATTAAACGCTTTTTCTGCCGTTCAGTCAGGAACGGTTTTTCTTTGATCTAACGTGTTGAATTTCCGTTTTACTAATGCAAAAATTGACATTAATAGATTATTGTACATAAAGTAAGACCCGTTTTATGCGTCAATTTTATACAAGTTTCTCTGGAAAATACAGATTTTGCATTGTTATTCCACTATTCCGTTTTTTCTTTTTACCATTTTTACCAGTTCACTTTTTGGCGATTCGATACAAAAATTGGATATCCTAGACTTTTCCCTTAATTACAATTTTCATCATAAGATCTTATATTATAAGAAGTCACTGTTGATTTTGACATCTGTAAGTCGATGGCCATTTTCCTCATTTTTCGTCACCACAAAACATTTTTATGCTTCTTTCACTTGCGGTAGAGTTGTTATATCTCAAACCATTTTAAAATAATACCTAATACGTAACAAATTTAATAAGATATACATCCTAAGATGTACTATCAATCACAAAATATTCGTATCGTATTTAAAAATAAATTTCAAAGTCATCTACCCTTGTTAAATACATTTCTAAATTAGTTATACAGTTTTGGTTAAATATTTAATTGTCAATAATTTTTCAATAAAAATCATTTTAAACAAGCACAAATATATTTTTTCTTCTATTTTATCGTTAGGTATAGAATAGTCAAATTATGGTTGAATCAAAAATCGAAGTTATCAAATTAATAAAAAATATATTAAGCGAGTAACGGTATATTAACAAAGTATTTTGATAGAAAGTATAAAGTGGCCGAACATATAGTTGTTAGGGCTCGTAGTAGCATTTAAATGCTATAATATGCCAAGATTTTTTTCATTAATTATTTTATTAAATTGTTTATTATTCACGTTTATTTATAATTATTGACCGCAAAAGTTATTTTAAGTAAATATTGGAAAAAAAGTTCAATTTATGTGACTTCAATGGGGTCCTCCACCATAACTGAAAATTGAGAAAAATGTTAGTTATATTGAAAGTCATGATTGAGACGAAAAAAGTTTTAAAAAATTGCTAGTTTTTGAAATATTTGAGATGACGTGATTATTCGCGTGGGTGACACATGTCACCCAGTTAAAATGTTATATATAGTAATATATACGAAATAAATGGGTATTTATATAAAGTCTATATTCAAAATACAAGTATATTAAATGGAAATTAAACACTATTATTATAAACTTTGCACACATTAGGATATTTACGATATTAATTCTTTGAGATTTCGTGGCCGCGTGTCTTAGTGTTTGGTCGCGAACCTGAGGACTAGGTTCGCTCCCGACCTACGCCAAAATAACTATTTCGAATTTTAAATGGCACAGAAGTAATCCATGTGGTTCAACTTCCACGCCAACAATGAATGCCGTGGGGTGACGCCTGATATACACCTGGACAGTACAAATATGTCATCATCATTATCGAAATATGTGTTCAAAGCAGATTGGCCGACACAGCAATGGGTAATATGTCGTGATGATATATTTTTTTTATATTGTTTTTAAATGCAGGCATATTTTCTACAAGGTAAAACCTATAGTCCGAATATCATCATAAACTCAAAAAGGCGCTTACCAATGTAGAAGGTGGTAATAAAAAGACTGGTATGTGCTTCTTATTTAAACGTAAATGCAAATTTCTAATTCTGCGAACAGGTACACTGGCTTGCAAAAAAATCGCGTACACCTTAAAAATCAAGTAACCTAGTTTTTACCTTTTTTTAGCTATGTAAATACGTTTTTTAAAAAATAGGTTAATATCAACTGTCAATGAAGTTGTCACCGTTGTCATTGTCATGTCATTATTATAGGTATCGTGGAGCAAGTTCTTCATTGTGCTAAGTTACTAGTAAATTACAAATATATTCTAGAAAAATTAAAGAACAACGAAGTATTTATTTTAAATGGATTATAAATAAGTAAAAATTATGACTGAAACAAATTATGGACGAAGTAACATTAGTAATTTATCATCGCTCCATCAGCGTCCAGTACTTTATTTAATCTTCATGTTCTGCTATTGATCTGACTAACCACCCCTCTTCTAATTTAGAAAGTATTTTTCTCGTTTTCTGATAATTTTGGCATCTTAATTGACACTAATGACACTGACTTGTGACACTGAGAAGTCAACAATCGAGACCGACTCAACAGAGCAAAAAACAGGTGTACGCGATTTTTTTGCAAGCCAGTGTACACCATTAGTCCGTAGGTAACCAGTGTCAAGCATTATCAGCTACAGCCTTACCTTGGACAGAAATAGGCAGTAGCGTTTATTAGAGTGGGAACCGTGTGTCACCCGAGCGGCTAACTAGGGTTTAGCATCTGTACGTCATTCTCGCACAGGTACTATAGAAACTGATGCGAGAAAGGTAGCTATAGGTTTCGTCAAAAATCAAATAGAGTGAAACTAAAAACAATTATGACTTTCATGCTACGAATTGCTTTAAAATTATACAAACTTTCATATAATAAAAAAATGACTGGAGGACTCTATTATTAGCAAATTCAACTGTTTGAAATTAAAATGAGCTTAACATCCACTACATAGAATATTAAAAAACTTAATACTGCCGCGTGCCTGAGTGTCTGGTCGTGAATCTGGGCACCTGGGTTTGATCCCGGCCGATACCAAAATTATTTGTAATATTAACTGGAACAAAAGTGACCCGTTTAGTGAACTCTCCACGCCAGTAATGAGTGCCTGTGTGGTGACGCCCGCACGGTACAAATATGACACCATCATTATTAATATTTACGTATAATGCAGACCGGCATACCTAGCAATAAGTAATATGCCGTGATGATGTATTTATTTATTTATTTATAATTATTATTCTGCTTAATGAATACCAATTAAGATTTTCTAGAAATACAGATCGCTTTCAATTTAGATGGTTTCATAAAAAAAAATAGTGGAGGACCCTGTAGGATTACGTAATTATGAAAGTTCAAAAAACGCCCAAGTTTTAATGAATTCACATATTATAGTATCTTATAAAAAGCGGAATGTAGGATATGAACGTACAGTTTCAATGAATAAAATAAAATATGTACAAGTATATTGCAAATTTGAAATGTTATAGCGACGCTGATAACGAAAAATCTAAAATCGTGTTTTTGAAATGATTGTTGTACAAATGGGTCCATAAAGAAAACAATATCTCTGTTAACTGGTCTCTTTGTGGCTGTTGCAGTGGCAGCGCGTTAGCAGTTATTTTTAAGTGTTGCAGTTGGCATGAAAGCTCAACATTACAATACAATTCACCTTTCTGATTCAAATGCTGATTGTAAAATTTGAATGTGCTTGCAAGCTAGTTAAGTTATTTCTATTGCTTCATTGTTTCCAAAATATTTGATTAAATATTTTACGCAAATTGCATTGAAATATTTTTAACGATAAATAAAATAAAATAAAATTCGATGTGTAAAATGTACATAAGAAAATATGTACTATATAACCAACGATACTGGTATGTAACGAATGTAGTATTATACGAGACGCTTATGTACTAAAAAGTCAACCGTAGTCTAGTGGCTAAGTTATTTTTTTATTTCAAAGGATCATCAAAAAACAAACAGTCGCATCTCAATTACGTTTGAAAAAAAAAACTACCTTCATAACATTAAAAAGAAGGATACAGGGAAAAAACCAAATGAACGAGGCGAATCATATTTTTAAGTTTTTGGAGAGAAAAAAAACTACGGGGTAGAAGCATAGGCGCCCGCAGAGAGGGCAAGAAGTAGAAGAAAAAAAAAGGTGAAGTGTATTATTGATAAAGGGAAATACTTTGAACATATTTAAAATAATATTCTAAAAAATATGAACCATATGTCTTAGTCGCAATAATTGTAGAGTAATTCTTCATATTTTCTTTTATTTTCGCATTTATTGCTCTTTTCTCTGTATATACTTACAGGTAACATCATACAAACAGCCCAAAGGGCAAAGTAAGTACAATAAATTATAATTATTCAATTGTACGCTCTGCAACTCTTTTAGGCTTAGTTTTGTGTAATATATTAGCATACAGGAGGTAAGAAAACATGAGCTCTTTTTCCACGATACACTGATTTAAAACTATTTCTTAGTCGTCTGAACCAATGCATTTTTGTGTTGCAACGGTGACGTGACGAACGAAATCGGTTCAACTAGTTTCGTATGTTTTTAAACCGCTCCTCTTGGTCGGTTTGATTCTGGTTCGTGAGAGTGGGAACCAGAGTAAGATTACTTCAACAGATGATCAACTAGAAAAGTAGAAAGTTTACATGCATAATCTGTGTTGAGTGATAATATTTATTTTTAATTAAGAATAGATAAATTTAAGGGAATGGTGGAAGTTCAGTTAAAGGATTTGAAAACAACAGTTGATTTATCTGTCAAATTGACACTTCGAAATAAACTTTAAACGACCCCGAACCCGAACGACAAATTTGAAGCACAATCTTTTGGCGATTATACTTTTATGACGTCATTTACTAACCAGGTTCAAACAGTTGTGCATCGCGAAAAAATAGCTATAGTTATTGCTGAAAAACAAAAAAAGTTTGTTTTTTGATTTTTATGTTTATATTATTTTCAATATACTAGTAAGGTACTAAGAGATTTTTTGTTGTTTCATAGTCCATGGGCGTTTAATCGTTTTAGGCCGATCCCTCTAGTTTAATAAAATCTATACCTATATGTAGTTATACACAATTTACATTAAGAAACAGTTTAAACCTTTATAATGTAAATGGTTAAGTTTTTACTTCCTACATACATAAGAAAAGAGATTTTTTATTGAAACTTAAGCAAATGTAATATATTTTATTATAGTGCGATTGTAATCTACAGTATAGAGTATGATTGAAAAACAAACAGATAAACAAATAAAGTGTCCCATACCTTCCTATAGTATACAGTCGAAATACAAGAAACAAAAGATATTCAACTTTTGTTCCCAGGAAAAAACATCTTTAGAAAACTTTTCTTTTATGTGTATTTACCAGAGTAAAAACGCAGTTCCACAGAAATACACGTTCTTTCCAATGTTTTTAATTTTTTTCACATTGAACGATTTTCCAATTCATCGCTTTGACAGGGATTAAAAGTTATCGGTTTGAAATTATACCCTTTATGCTTTCATGAATATTTTATCACTGGAATGGACATGGACGTTTTTAATATAATTCTAAGTTTCAAATGACTTCGAATCACACCAAAATATTGAAAACACATTAAATATCCATATGTCTGATTGCGTACATTGCTCAAAACTATCTAAATTGATACGTAATTTGGAATTTTTCTCAAGGTATTTACATCAATATTACATACATTATATGTACTGAATAATTTATGCTTAGAATTATTTCACATTTTTCAGTCAGTGTTACAGTTTTATACTAATATATTTTTAATGACACTACAGTATAATCGATTATAATTCACAGTAGAATAGGTAAAAGTATTATGTTATTTGTATACTACCGGACAAAAATCTAAAGAGCCGTGTTTTCATCAACAAATTATCAATATTTTATTTCCCTTTTCACTCTCTTTTTGAAGCATATATTTCGAGTTCAAGTACCGTATTGCATATCACTAGAAAGAGGAACGTTTCGGTAAAATATGAGATGCGCCATGTTTCTGTATCCTATTCTTCTATTTTTCGTTTTTCTCGGAAACAGTTGAGATCAGATCTATGTTTTTTATGCTTTTTTACTCATTTTGGTCAGCACTATATACCCTTAAAATATTTTACCCTTTTTTTTACACCCTGTATATGACCGAACAGTTCGTCATCCACGATTATCGTAAGCGCGAAAATCGGTTAAAATTAAATTACGTCGTGCACGCGCAAAAATATATTCAAATAAGAACAGAGAATATGGAACAGTGGTTTCAAATTTGGTTTCTGAAGAAAATATTGAGAGAAGTTCTGTGGATAATATTGGAGAAACATGTAGTACTACATTTTCCTGCTGCAAGTATGTATATAAATTTCTGTTCTTGTGTAAAATAATAATTAGAGGAAAAATAACTTTTTTGATTTGCAGATTTTATTTAATAGCCTGCCTTAAACTGGCTTGTCGGCAATAACAATCGCGGTTTAAATTAGATTATTCAATAACGAGTACAAATTCAAAAATTTATTTTTTATAAGTAATGCGAAACCAGTCGATTAATACTTTCCTTCAGTAATAATTTTATTATGTAATTTTAGTATTTCTGAAAAAGATATTGAAGAAAGTGGATGCAGTTTGATGAGTACTTATGATGAAAACAGCGAGTTTTTATTTACAACAAACAATATCGGATATTCAAAGAGCAAAGAGAAGTATGTATTTTTTACAATGTTATTGTATTTTTTTAGTAAAAACATTCATATTCTTTTATAGTGAAAATGCAAGAAAATCATTTTTTCCTGTTGGTAGCAGAATTATAGACGTAGAATATTGGTTTAGCACTTTGATAATTTTTTGGATACAAAAAAGAGAAATAATTGGAAGACCTATTATGATTATATTTTCCCCGAAATAATAGATCCACAACATCCAAAAAAAATACCGATAAAAGATCGATTGTATCGCAAGAAATAAAAATAAATTATAAAATTCCATATGTTCCTTTATATTTTTCTATTTAAATGCATTTTACCTAAAGTGTAATTTTTAGTACCATTGAATTCGTATACTCTAACAATAACAAATGAAATTACCCAATTATATAACATTATCATATTAAATAACATTTGTCTTTAAAATTTTGTGCATAAATATAGTAACACCTCTATATATTATATCTAAGCACGTATTATTACCCGGGTGAAACCAGCAATAGCCTTCCAGCAATAAATTTATTAGTGGTCTACCGTTCACTAAAGTGCTGCACACGTACATTGGCTACGCCAACTTCACGTTGTAGACATATTTATCCGATTTTAAATAACAATGTAGCGAGATAAATTCAGTACAGCAATAATAATTTTTAAAAATATTGATTCAGTAATTTTAATAGTATGTGTATATGCTATTATAAAATAAATATTTTAAAACACTTTTATATTACATCATGTCATTCAGGATAAAATAAAAATTCCAAGTTATACAAAATATGATGTATGGATAAAAAGACCACCGTACAATATTACATATAGGGGTCTGTTATAAAAGGCGTCGAAAGAAATATTATAAAAATTCATTTTAAGTCAAATGTTTGGTAACGATGGTAACATTACTCTAAATGCGAACTAAGCAATAATATGGAACATAAAATGATATACAACAATATACCATTTGTATCTTGAATTACTGAATATACCGTGTGTCTGTCGTAAAGGTGTACATAGGAGATTAACATAGGAAATTAGTTTTTTGCAATTCCCTGCTCACGTAATTATTTTAAGCAAAAACGCGCCAAATAAAAGTTTAAGGCATAAAATTCTGCATCTAAATCAGTAAACAGAATTAACTTTACATGCTTTATAACGACAGAAATTAAATATGAAAATTTCGAAAATTACGTTGAAAATATCGATAGCCATGGAATTAAACAAAAAATAAATAAAAGCTTGACGTTTTATTTGTCAAATAAGTTATTTGACGTTTCTGACAATTTGATTTTGTCTCTGGTTTTGTTGTCTGATATTATTAAAAAATGAATATTTATACTAATGAAGAGCGTGTTTTCATAATAAAATGTTTTTATGGAGGTAATAGTTACCGCAAAGTGCGTGATTTATTTTCCGTTAAGTTTATGGATCGGCCGATTCCCAGTACAACTACAATTGCTAAATTGGTGACAAAATTTGAAAAGACTGCTAGTGTGTCTTCAAAAAATACACGTGAGCCGCATTATCAGAATGTAGGACGAGCAGAAGAACGTGCCTTGCTGGAAGAAAGAGTGTTAGGAATGATAAGTGTAAACCCCTTCTGTAGTACTAGATGTATTGGAAATGAGTTGGGAGTTCATCACAGCATCATACATAATATTTTTAAAAAAAATTCGTACTATTCTTATAAAATGCAGTGTCACCAAGAACTTTTCCCATACGATGAAGAAAGCAGAAGAGTGTTTTGCGAAGATATGCAGAACCGGGCTAATAATGATCAAACTTTTTTATCGTCCATTTGTTTTACAGACGAATGCACTTTCACGTTAAATAATGAACCCAATACCCAAAATACACGTTGTTGGGCAACAGAAAATCCTAGAATTAGTATTTCAGCAAGGACACAATATCCCCAGAAAGTTAATATGTGGGCTGGAATTTTAGGTCACCACGTAATTGGTCCTTTTGAAATACGTGGCAATCTAAATACGGAAAATTATTTGGAGATGCTACAAAACGAAATTGGTCCTGCAATAGACGATGTTGTGCGCCCAGATCGAGAGGTATGGTTCTAACACGATGGATGTCCACTATGGCAGAAACGTTAGGAATATTTGGATCTGGCATTTCCTGGGCGCTGGATTGGGCGAGGGGGTATTATTAACTGGCCTGCTAGATCTCCAGATCTTGCTCCATGTGACTTTTTTTATGGGGTCACTTAAAAAATCAATTTTATAAACAAAGCCACGAAAACATAAATGATCTGAGAGATGCCATATTTAATGAATGTCATCGTATAACTCAGCGGCAACTATTTAATGTACAAAAGTCGTTTTACAATAGATTAGGTTATTGTCTTGTCCAAAATGGTGCTGCATTTGAATATTTATTGTAACTATTATCTTTAAATTATAATTAATTGTTATTCGTTTACTAATTATAAAACTTTTCTTGCTTGAAAATATTATGTAAGAAAATATTAAATTTTTAATAAATTCATATTATTTAAACAAAACTGTATTTTTTAACTTTATTTATTAATCTAATATTTCTGTTATTGTCATACTGTGGTCATACTTAACGATATTTGTCCAAATCAAATTGTTAGAAATGTCAAATAAGTTAACTTACGTTGTGACAGATAAAACGTCACGCATTTATTTATTTTTTGTTCAATTCCATGGCTATCGATATTTTCAACGTAATTTTCGACATTTTCATAATTTCTGTCGTTAAAAAGCATGTAAATTCTGTAATTCTGTTTATTGATTTAGATGCAGAATTTTATGCCCTAAAACTTTTATTTGACGCGTTTTTGCTTAAAATAATTAGGTGAACAGAGAATTGCAAAAAACTGATTTCCCATGTTAATCTCCTATGTACACCTTTAAGATAGACACACGGTATATATGCAATTCACGATGTAATTAATGAAAAGATTATAAAAATGATAGTTTGCATTATTTTCATTTAAAAAACAATTAACGAATAGATTAAGAAAATGTAGCCTAACAATTTTTTGATATGACGTTCTAACAATGACATACAAAACCGGTGCTTACATCCATTATTAAGAAATGTAGCATCGCAATTTTTAATGTTCTAACAATTATAATAATATACCGTAAAAAGTTTTCTCCCCTAGCCCGTAGGAGGGGGATGAAAAAATTAATTCTTAAAAGTGTAAGTATGTTAAAAGAACAAAATCGTTTAACAATGGTACTAAGAAATGTAGCACCGCAATTTTTTTATATAATGTTCCAACAATGATATTCAATAATATACCGTCAAAAGTTTTCTCCCCTAGCCCGTAGGAGGGGGATGAAAAAATGAATTCTTAAAGGGTATGTTAAAAGAACAAAATCGTTTAACAATGGTACATAGTTCTATTATTAAGAAATGTAGCACCGCAATTTTTTTATGTAATGCTCCAACAATAATATACAATAATACACCGTAAAAAGTTTTCTCCCCTAGCCCGTAGGAGGGGGATGAAAAAATTAATTCTTAAAAGTGTATGTTAAAAGAACAAAATCATTTAACAATGGTACATAGTTCTATTATTAAGAAATGTAGCACAGCAATTTTTTTATGTAATATTCTAACAATGATATACAATAATATACCGTAAAAAGTTTTCTCCCCTAGCCCGTAGGAGGGGGGTGAAAAAATTAATTCTTAAAAGTGTATGTTAAAAAAACAAAATCGTTTAACAATGGTACATAGTTCTATTATTAAGAAATGTAGCACCGCAATTTTTTATGTAATGTTCTAAAAATGATATACAATAATATACCGTAAAAAGTTTTCTCCCCTAGCCCCAGGAGGGGGATGAAGAAATTAATTTTTAAAAGTGTAAGTGTGTTAAAAGAACAAAATCGTTTAACAGTGGTACATAGTTCTATTATTAAGAAATGTAGCACAGCAATTTTTTTATATAATGTTCCAACAATGATATACAATAATATACCGTAAAATGTTCTCCCCTAGCCCGTAGGAGGGGGATGAAAAAATTAATTCTTAAAAGTGTAAGTATGTTAAAAGAACAAAATCGTTTAACAATGGTACTAAAAAATGTAGCACCGCAATTTTCGTATATAATGTTCCAACAATGATATACAATAATATACCGTAAAAAGATTTCTCCCCTAGCCTGTAGGAGGGGGATGAAAAAATTAATTCTTAAAAGTGTAAGTATGTTAAAAGAACAAAATCGTTTAACAATGGTACTAAGAAATGTAGCTCCGCAATTTTCTTATATAATGTTCCAACAATGATATACAATAATATACCGTAAAAAGATTCCTCCCCTAGCCCGTACGAGGGGGATGAAAAAATTAATTCTTAAAAGTGTAAGTATGTTAAAAGAACAAAATCATTTAACAATGGTACATAGTTCTATTATTAAGAAATGTAGCACCGCATTTTTTTTATATAATGTTCCAACAATGATATACAATAATATACTGTAAAAAGTTTTCCCCCTAGCCCGTAGGAGGGGGATGAAAAAATTAATTCTTAAAAGTGTAAGTATGTTAAAAGAACAAAATCGTTTAACAATGGTACATAGTTCTATTATTAAGAAATGTAGCAACGCAATTATTTTAAAAAATGTTCCAACAATGATATACAATAATATACCGTAAAAAAAATTCTCCCCTAGCCCCTAGGAGGGGGATGAAAAAATTAATTCTTAAAAGTGTAAGTATGTTAAAAGAACAAAATCGTTTAACAATGGTACTAAGAAATGTAGCTCCGCAATTTTCTTATATAATGTTCCAACAATGATATACAATAATATACTGTAAAAAGATTTCTCCCCTAGCTTGTAGGAGGGGGATGAAAAAATTAATTCTTAAAAGTGTAAGTATGTTAAAAGAACAAAATCGTTTAACAATGGTACTAAGAAATGTAACACCGCAATTTTCTTATATAATGTTCCAACAATGATATACAATAATATACTGTAAAAAGATTTCTCCCCTAGCTTGTACGAGGGGGATGAAAAAATTAATTTTTAAAAGTGTAAGTATGTTAAAAGAACAAAATCGTTTAACAATGGTACTAAGAAATGTAACATCGCATTTTTTTTATATAATGTTCCAACAATGATATACAATAATATACCGTAAAAAGTTTTCTCCCCTAGCCCGTAGGAGGGGGATGAAAAATTAATTCTTAAAAGTGTAAGTATGTTAAAAGAACAAAATCGTTTAACAATGGTACTAAGGAATGTAGCACCGCAATTTTTTTATATAATGTTCCAACAATGATATAAATTAATATACCGTAAAAAGATTTCTCCCCTAGCCTGTAGGAGGGGAATGAAAAAATTTATTCTTAAAAGTGTAAGTATGTTAAAAGAACAAAATCGTTTAACAATGGTACTAATAAATGTAGCACCGCAATTTTCTTATATAATGTTGCAACAGTGATATACAATAATATACCGTAAAAAGTTTTCCCCCTAGCCCGTAGGAGGGGGGTGAAAAAATTATTTCTTAAAAGTGTATGTTAGAAGAACAAAATCGTTTAACAGTGGTACATAGTTGTATTATTAAGAAATGTAACACCGCAATTTTTTATGTAATGTTCTAACAATGATATACAATAATATACCGTAAAAAGTTTTCCCCCTAGCCCGTAGGAGGGGGATGGAAAAATTAATTCTTAAAAGTGTAAGTATGTTAAAAGAACAAAATCATTTAAGATGTTTCATGAGGGACAAGATACGCTGAATAATTGGGTCAACAGTAAAAGGGTTTGAAATGGCTTGTAGGACGCTCAAAGAATCGCTTACTACGAGGAACTTCCTAGAAGTTCTGACGAACTCGCAGTAGCCTAGTGCTTGCCAGATAGCATAGGACTCTGCTGTGTAGATAGAAGTTAGAAGAGGCATTGACCATGAGTGCTGTGTGTTGTCGACAGCAATTGCGCAACCAGTACCATGGTGGGTTTTAGAACCATCCGTATAAATTACCATCGTGTTTTTGTATCCGTGCAGAACCTCTAGAAACCTTGACTGTATCATTATCGGGGGCTGTTGGACTCGTCGTACATAGTTATTATGTAGTTAGTCCTAGCTAATGGAACCAACCACGGCGGTACTTCAGATTCCCCTACAGGAATCGATAATGGTATATCAAAACTTATTTCTTTTAGAAGCTCTTTCGCGCGGATACCAGCGGGTCTGGTTTGAATTTGTTGTGGATTGCACCAATTATCACTCCGAAAGAAAGTACTGAAGTTCTTGTGTTGCGTTAATGACTTGATTTTAGAAACATAAAGCAGCAGAAACTTTTTACGTCTTACATCAAGTGGCGTCAGTCCTGGGGTACTAGGAAACGCACCAAGAGCGTACCGTAGAGCCTGGTTGTGGATTGAGTCTAATCTATTGATGGTTGTACGTTTTGCCGAGGCATAGACGACACACCCGTAATCAATCTTTGATAAAACCAGAGATTGGTACACCCGTATAAGAGTTTTGGGCTCTGTTCCCCATTTAGTACCCGCCAACATTTTTATAATGTTTAGAGCTTTAAGACAAACAGTCCTTAGCTCTTCAAGATGTAATTTCCAAGTCAGCCTTGGATCGGAATAGAGTCCTAGGAATCTGATGCTATTGACGATTTTAATAGTATTATCCCTTATAAAAAGGAGTGGTCCATAGTGTGGTCGGTTTAGGCGACAGAAGTGCAATAGAATCCAATTTTGTCAGCCCTCCGTGTAATGTTGTGAATTGCAGATTGCAAAGTTCTGTAGATATCTCCCATCTTCTTGCCAGAACAGAAAATGGTGAGATCATCAACATAGCGACACATACCTACAGAGCTGACAAAGGACACAAGCTCATTTACCGGAATGGCAAAAAGTATGACACTCAAAACAGAGCCTTGGGGTACTCTATTCTCTAATATCCTTGAGGACGATAGAGAAGTACCGACCCGAACTTTAAATTTGCGTTCTGCCAAAAAAGAAGAAATAAGTTGCGGCAAATTACCACGGAAACCCCAGCCATGTAGCTTCTTAAGAATGTGATACCGCCACGTCATATCATAGGCCTTCTCTAGATCAAAGAACACTGCAACCAAGTGTGAAGCGGTTGAAAGCCATTTTTTTTATCTTGGACCAACTCTTGAATTTCGCGGTTCCACCAGGGAACCGACCTTCTTTGAGCTTTTCACTTGCTCTGAGGGATTGCAGTTTCTGCTGCTAAGAAAATATTTTCTGTTAGTTCTTCTACATTTACATTGGTGTTATCAGTCATGGGTGGAATTTTATGGGATGCCTTGAAACATGATCAGTCGGCTTTACTCATTAACCAACTTGGCGCAAACACTTGTTCACACATGGGAGTGTCTCTAGTGATCACTATAGGAAAGTGATCACTCCCATGTAGATCATCAAGTGCCCGCCAAGAGTAACGAGTTGATAATGTTGATGAGAGTGTAGTTAGGTCGATACAAGAAAAGGCATTAAAGTATGTGGGCGAACCATCATTTACTACCACAAGATTTGGATCATCAAGCAGGTTCTCAACAATTCTGCCCCTTGGATCAATATGCCCAGATCCCCATATGAAATGGTGGGCATTGAAATCTCCCAGAAGAATAAAGGGAGTGGGAAGTTGCCGAATAATATCTTGAATGTCAGTCAAATCCCAGTTGGCGTCAGGTAAATATATGTTACAGATAGTAACGTTGAATGGGGCTGACATTCGTATAGCAATCGCTTGAATATTAGTGTTGAGATTAACCTGTTTGAAATTCGCATCTTGTCTTATGATAATCGCCACACCTCCGTTGACCCGGATATGGGGTGCAGAATCGAACCTAACTATACTATAATTCTTTTCCTTAGTAGGAATGAAAGAAGGAGAAGGGCCAGGAGAAATAGACACAATAGAAGAAGAAATAGTGTTTAATGTTTTCTTCTTTTGTGTAGGAATTTTTGATGGTGTCGGGAAAGGATTACTGGTGACAAGAGGCGCACTTTGTTCGGCATTAAAAGTTTCTTTCGTAACAAAGATACTTTTCAATGCCTGAACTATTTGGGGAATTATTTCTTTGGCAAAGAAAGTAGTATCCGGTTTTACTGAGGCTGATGCTTTATTAGCATAAGAGATACCGGCCGGTGTAAAAATAATGACCTTCTTCCTTGCCTCAAGATATGTAATATTCTCCTTTATTTTCATCTCTTGTATGACAACCTCTTGCTTATAAATAGGGCAATTTTTGGAAAGAGGCAAGTGGTCTCCCTCACAGTTAATACAGTTAATGGGTTCTATGCAAGGGGTTCCTTCATGTAAGGCCTTTCCACATATGCAAATCTGTGGACTTTTGCATCGTGCAGCTGTGTGCCCGAACTTTTGACAATGGAAACAGCGCATCGGTGCAGGCACATACATGCGTGCAGGGTAGGACATATATGCTACTTTCAAATTAAGTGGAAGTTTCGGGGTAATGAAGGTCAAGACATGATTTGGTGTGTCTTTATATTGAACATTGAATCTTGTCTTAATGCGTCGCACTTCAATAACACCCTGCTCCCGTAACTCGTTGCATATTTCCTCCACTGTACAATTTAATAGATCTTTACAATAAATGACACCCTTGCATATATTAAGCGTCCTATGTGGGACCACTTCTATGTCCATATTTCCCATTTTGGTCAGTTTTAATATTTTTTTGCTTGTGAAGCCGAAACTGTCTCCACAAGTAGACCGTCTCTAATTTTCTTTATACTTTTTAAATCGCCGATTAATTAAAAGTAATTTTTGTATAACAAAGGGACTATCTTTTCAAAATATTCACCAAGTCTTTGAATGACCAAGAACCGGGGTACTACCACCTTTTCTTGGTTCATCTCAGAAGTGGGGTTATTGGACATACCCGCACAAGATGTTTTTTTTTGACGAGGTTTTCTCCCCGGGAGCTTTTAATATGGCTCCAAGCGCACCATTTTTGGAGGTCGGTGAACCAGAGAGCGGCTTTGATATTTTCATTTTCATGTGAAATGATCCTTTGGTCTTTGGTATCCCCGCCCTCCTTGGAGTCTCAAGCAGGACACTAACACCGCAAACCGGTATAGTGCCAGGACTTCCCAAAGACTATAGCAATCCCGGTTGGTAGCAGGGCCAGTCCACGGGAGAGATCACGATGGGGCCGCTAAGTCCTCGTGCACGCCCGCTTCCCGGTGATCTCGCTACGTCCCCAAGACGACTCACCCCCCAGCCTCGCAATGGGATGGGAACCGATTGATCACAGGTGGGTTAGCCTGCAACCTCCCGTTTGAGTGAATTCAGGGCCAAAGTAGTGTGTCGGGGCTTCCTCAACTACCAGGATCCTCTCCTCCACCGACACGGGTCACCGCACACGGTCAACATGCAGGTAGGTATGAAGAAAACTGTGCACGGACGATCACCTACTAATCGTCCGGTTAAAAGAATGGGTGACACATACGTCATGGCCCGTTAGTTTCACCTTTGCTGGCAACAAAGGCTACTGAGCCCCCCCACCACGACAAGGTGGGCCCACGGGGGAGAATAATAATAATAATGATAATAATGATAATAATAATGATAATACTGATAATAGTGATAATAATAATGATAATAATGATAATAAAAATAATAATGATAACAATAATAATAATACCAATAACAATAATAATAATAACAATAATGATAACAATAATAATAACATTAATAACAATGATAACAATAACAATAATAATAATAACAGTAATTATAATAACAAAAATAATAACAATAATAATAACAATAATAATATAATAAAAATAATAATATAACAATAATAATAGCAATAATAATAATTAAAATAATAATAACAATAATAATAATTACAAGAGTAATAATAATAATAACAATAATATTAATAACAACAATAATAACAATTATAATAGTAATAATAACAATAATAATAACAAGAATAATAATAATAACAATAATAATAACAATAGTAATATAATAACAATAATATATATATATATATATATATATATTTGGGTAAAGCCATCGACAGCTAAGGTCATTACCCTGTGTTCAAAATTTATATATTTTTTTCAATAGTGTATATTTCAATTTTAATATTATAAATAAATTTGTAAAGAAAAATGGTTAATAAATAAAAAACTTAATAGTATAAATGAACAGGTAATTTAGAATAATTATTTCAAAGTCTTTGATACAGGTCACATGCCTTAAGGAATTTCAATACTCCCTTAACCTTACCATGATTTGTCAACATCTCCTGGATGTTGTCACCAAGATTGTAAATTTATCTCATCGGCTGTAACCTGGGGCACTCCACTAGAATGTGCGGTACAGTCATAAGAACATGACAGTTCTCACAGGAAGGCTGATCTTCCCTTGTGAATCTGTATCGATGAGTGCCTCACTCATAGTGTGGCCTAACCGCAGCCGATGGATTTTTACAAGGTCTTGTCCAGACAAATCATTTGGTAAATGAGTGTGTCCGATAAAAGGTTTGATTCGGTGTAGGTGATTATCCACCCGGTTCCAGTCTTGTTGCCACAGCAAGGACACTCTCCTGTATACTGCATTCCTAGTATCAGTGTACTTCATGTCCAGTGCTTCTATTGTGTCTCTTTCAGCAGCATTACGTGCTGCTTCATCCGTTAGCTCATTCCCTCTTATTCCAACGTGACTTGGAATCCACATAAATTTAATGTTATTCCCGAAGCCAGACAAATGTTTCATCTTTGATAAAATCATCTGAATGACTGGGTCCGTTGTGAAATGATCTGACAATGCAGTCAAAATGCTGACGGAGTCACTAGCGATGATGAATTTAGACGAGATGAAATCGAGATCACAATAGAGTAATGCCTGCCAAATTGCATAGGCCTCAGTAGTGTATACCGATGCATCACAATGCAGTGACCAGGAGTGGCTAATGTTATTGACCACAATTGCCGAGCCAGAACCTTGGTCAGTTGTGGACCCATCCGTAAAAATAAATTTTACTTCAGGGTACATACTAATCAATTCTAGAAACGTCTGTATGAAGGATACGGAAGGAAATGAGTTCTTGTCATACTGGCAAAGATCCAGTATAACCTTAGCCGGAGGTATAAGCCATGGCGGGTTTTCTTGAAAGCCAATAGGTATTACCTTGGGCAATTGGTATTCAATTTCACTTAAAAGTTCTCTAGACCGAACACATAATGGCTTAGATTTTGTACGTGACCTGTAGTTTTCTTCAAAGAGAATTTTATAGTTTTTATGGCTGTGTTGAGCCCACATTTTGCATATATATGTTATTATGTTTTTCTTCCGTCTAATCTCCAGAGGTGTTAGTCCGGCTTCGCAACAGAGATTCGCTGTTGGGGTGGTGGGAAAAGCACGGATGCAATATCTAATACCTGCGTGATGGCATGGATCTAACAACTTCAAGGAGCTTCTAGCAGCAGATGCATATACAATACAGCCATAATCTATCCTGGATAATACTAGAGCCTGATACACTCTAAGGAGTGTTTTAGGCTCAGCACCCCATTTCGTACCAGCTAGGACTTTGATACAATTTAGAGATAGTAAGCATTTGGTCTTAAGTTGTTTTAGGTGAGGTTTCCAGGTTAGCTTCGGGTCAAAAATGAGCCCGAGAAATCTAACCCTGTCCCTACACCTAATATTCTCATTTCTCAAGTAAAGCATTGGACCATAATTAGGACAATTCAATCTGCAAAAATGCATACATTGAGTCTTCTCAGGGGAGAACTTAAATCCGGTATCTGCAGCATTTAGGACAATCTGATTGATTTCTGTCTGCAATGTACGATTGATGTCTCCCATTTTCTTTGCGCTGCAGAAAATTGTAAGATCATCAACATACATGCATACCCCAACAGTAGTTCTGAGGCCGGATATAAGATCAATGACCGCGATAATAAAAAGTGTGACACTCAGATTAGAACTCTGTGGTACACCGTTCTGCAGTATCCTACTGGAAGATAGAACAGTGCCGATTCTGACTCTGAATATCCGGTCAGTAAGAAATGATCTTATAAAATTCGATAAATTACCCCGAAATCCCCACTCATATAACTTTTGCAGAATGTGGTATCGCCAGGTCATATCATATACTTTCTCGATATCAAAGAATACTGCGACCAAATGCTCACGATTCATAAAGGCTTTTTGAATGAAGTGTTCTAGGTACAATAATTGGTCGGTAGTGGATCGGTATTTACGAAATCCAGCTTGGTGCTCGCTTAGAAGACCACGAGTCTCGAGAGTCTTGTTGACCATCCGTTCCAATAGTTTCCCTAGACACGAAGTCAGGCTGATTGGCCTGTAGCTTGATGGAAGAAGAGGGTCTTTCCCTACTTTTGGAATTGGCACAAGTGCTTCTTTCCAAACAGTAGGGTAGTTTCCCTCAAGCCATAAATGATTGTATATGGAAAGCAAGGAGATTTTAAATGTTGGGGTTAGGTGTTTAAGGATCTCATTCAAGATGTTGTCCTGTCCAGGAGATGAAGAGGTAGCACAAGAAATTGCAGAATCAAGTTATAACCTGGTAAAGGATTCATTATAAGGGAGTACATTTTGAACCTCTAGACTAAAATCCAATGGTATTTCCCTTCCAACCTTAGAAGATAAAAATCCAGGTTCATAGTTCAAAGAACTACTTGTCATTTCGAATTGATCTGCAATTAGTGCGCTACATCGCTCGTAATGTTCTCTTCATCCCATTTCAGGTACGTTATAGGTGGACAGTAACCCCTACTCATGATGCTCTTCACCCGAGCCCAACACTTCTTAGTGGTAGTCTCTGACGAAATGCTAGAGACATAGGCGTTCCAGGATGCTCGCTTGCTTCCCAATATACTTTTACGGGCCATAGCCCTGGCTCTTTTAAAAGCTTGTGATCAGTAGGGTGCCTTTTGAATCTATTAAAAGCAGCTTTCTTGAGGCGAATGAGGTTTTGTACCTGTTGGTTCCACCAGGGTATTCTACGTTTGTAGATTCCTAGTTTGGTGACAGGAATTGAGTTCCTAGCTGCTCCTAACAAATTATTGGTCAGATCAATAATTTGAGTGTGGACATTATAGTTTGGGTCTGGAGTAACAAGTGCCGCTTCAAACTTTGGCCAGTTAGCTCTATGGAGTAACCGCTTGGATGGACGAACCTGGTTGGTAGTAATTGTGTCCGTAGTGATCACTCTAGGAAAATGATCACTACCGTACAGGTCGTCAAGAGCTCTCCAAGAGAACCTACTCGCTAGTCCGGAAGATACTATGGTAAGGTCGATATGAGAGAAACATTTCGACCGTGCATTGAAATAGTGGGTGAACCATCATTCATAAGGACGAGATCTGGTAACAACAGAAGGTCTTCAATTAAACGACCTCTTTGGTCCCTGTGATCAGAGCCCGAGAGTCCATTATGAGCGTTGAAATCTCCAAGTAGTACGAATGGAGTTGGCAGTTGGTTTACAACATGTCGTATATCGTCAAGATCCCAATCTGCCTCTGGTAAGTATATATTACATATTGTGAAGACAGATGGGATAGACATGCAGATTGCTACTACTTGGAGACTTGTGTCAACTTGGACACGCTCATATTTGGTTCCGTCTCACAAGATGATGGCTACCCCACCTCGAACCCGGACGTTGGGTTCCATATCACTCCGAACTATTGAGTAATTTTTAAGAGAATAAACCTGGCCTTGTTTAAAATGCGTTTCCTGAAGACAAGTGCATAACGGGTTAAATTCCGTTAGCAGTATCTTCAGTTGGCAATAGTGGTACACACAGCCCTTAATATTCCACTGGATGATGGAATCCATAATAAAATTAACAAATAACCGATCTAGTCAACAGCTTTAGGCTTCCTCGGCTTCCCAGCAGGCCAACCTTTTTTCTTTTTGATCTCAGTTGTTTTAGAGATTTTTAATGAAACGGAGTAAATTGAAAAGTCTCCCCCAGAAGAGTTTCCTCCGTCCTCAGTTTCTCTATTATTTTTAATGTATATCTCGGATGGTGCCGGACTAATTGTTTTTTGCAAAGTGGTCTGTGATGTTGGTGGCCCAGATTGTGTTAAACTATCTTTTACTACAAAAACAGATTTAACAACTGCTACTAAGTGTGGTAACAAATCTTTTACTATTTGTGAAGAATCAATTGGTGGTTTTACGAAATTTATTGCAGAAGAATACGAGACTCCAGGAGTTGGCGTACGCACAACAACCTTGCTCCTCGCCTCAAAGTACGTTAGATTTTCCCGGATTCTAATTTCCTGAATGGTCGCATCCTGTTTGTAGATAGAACAATTGCGGGATCGGGCAGAATGGTCACCGTTACAGTTAACGCACTGTAAAGGTTCTTAACATCTTTTTTCCTTCCCGCAGATACATGTCTGAGGATTCATGCATGCTGCGGAGGTATGGCCGAAACGTGAAAGCACCTCATTGGTGCCGGAATAAACAATCTAACCTTGAGGGAGTAGAAGGCTACTTTAATATGCACCGGTAAAATTGGAGTGTTGAAGGGGAGAATGTGGTTTGGTGTATCAATCAACTCATCCTTTTCACGCTTCTTATACGACGTACTTCAACAACTCCTTGATCACGCAATTCTTCTACAATCTCCTCAACACTACAATTTAGCAGATCTTTGCAGAAAATAATTCCTTTTGAACTGTTCATGGTCCTGTGTACAGTGACTTGTATATTATGTATGCCAAGCTTTTTGGCTTTTAAAAGCCGTTCAGCTTGAGCAACGGACACAGTCTCTATGTACAGTCCATCCTTTATTTTTCTAACTGATTTTAAACTTTCTACAAAACCAAATAAACATTTGTTAATAATAAAAGGACTTTCTTTTTCAAATGTACCACATATAGATTTTACGACCAGGAACCGAGGTACAACCATCTTTTCCTGGCTCGTACTTTCATTTCTAATCTCCGAAACCATTTTACTGTCTACCTTAGAGGTAGCCGACTTTCTCGATAAAAGAGAAGGAATGTTAGATATATTTATATATTTATAAATTCGTTTCTTTAACGGGGTTTTCTCCCCGGAAGCATTTGACGTGACCCCAGACGCACCATTTTCACCGGATGGCAAACGCAAACCGGTTAACGGGTGAAAAGTATCATCCATAAAGAAAAGATATTCGGCCTCAGGTATCTCCGCCCTCCACGGAACCTCATATGGGACGCAAGCACCGCAAGCCGATGTAGCGCCAGAGCTTCCCCAAGACTATAGCCATCCCAGGGGGCAGCAGGGCCAGTCCACGGGTGAGATCGCACGGGTCCGCTAAGTCCATACGCACACGCGCTTCCTGTTTATCCCACCCCCACCCTGAGACGACTCACCCCCCAGCCTCACAATGGGATGGGGACCGATTGATCACAGGTGGGTTAGCCTGTAACCTCCCGTTTAGGTGAATTCGGGGCCAAAGTACTGTGTTGGGGCTTCCTCAACTACTAGGATCCCCTCCTCCTCCGACACGGGTCACCGCACAAGGCCAACATACAGGTAGGTTAAAGAAGAAAAGAAGACGGCCAATTGCCTACTGATCGTCCTGTACAAACAAAGTATGACACAGAGGTCTAGGACCCATTAGTTTCACCCTTGCTGGCAACAAGGGCTACTCAGCCCCCCCACCACAACAATAATAATAATAACAATAATAATAATAATAACAATAATAACAACAATAATAATAATAATAACAATAATAATAATTACAAGAGTAATAATAATACTAACAATAATAATTACAATAATAATAATTATAATAGTAATAATAATAACAATAATAATAATAAAAATAATAATATAATAACAATAATAACAATAATAATGTAATAACAATAATACTAACAATAATAATAATAATAATAACAACAACAATGGTAATAATAACAATAATAATAACAATAATATCAATAATAATAACATTAATAATAATTACAATAGTAATAATAATAACAATTAAAATAGTAATAATTAATAATTAATAATTAATAATTAATAATTAATAATTAATAATTAATAATTAATAATTAATAATTAATAATTAATAATTAATAATTAATAATTAATAATTAATAATTAATAATTAATAATTAATAATTAATAATTAATAATTAATAATTAATAATTAATAATTAATAATTAATAATTAATAATTAATAATTAATAATTAATAATTAATAATTAATAATTAATAATTAATAATTAATAATTAATAATTAATAATTAATAATTAATAATTAATAATTAATAATTAATAATTAATAATTAATAATTAATAATTAATAATTAATAATTAATAATTAATAATTAATAATTAATAATTAATAATTAATAATTAATAATTAATAATTAATAATTAATAATTAATAATTAATAATTAATAATTAATAATTAATAATTAATAATTAATAATTAATAATTAATAATTAATAATTAATAATTAATAATTAATAATTAATAATTAATAATTAATAATTAATAATTAATAATTAATAATTAATAATTAATAATTAATAATTAATAATTAATAATTAATAATTAATAATTAATAATTAATAATTAATAATTAATAATTAATAATTAATAATTAATAATTAATAATTAATAATTAATAATTAATAATTAATAATTAATAATTAATAATTAATAATTAATAATTAATAATTAATAATTAATAATTAATAATTAATAATTAATAATTAATAATTAATAATTAATAATTAATAATTAATAATTAATAATTAATAATTAATAATTAATAATTAATAATTTGCGGTCAAAGTGAGCCTAAGTAAGGTTATAAAGTTTTAAGTGACAGCGACAGAGTGTGTCTGCTGCGCAGCGTAGTGTTAGGAAGAGTCATAGTAGCAGCGGCGTAGTAAATTTAATTTGCAAGAAGGGGCAGATGAATCAGGAAATCAGAAGAGTAAATTCTATTTCTGATACTAGCGAACTGACCAAAAGGAAAAGAGAAGAAATTAATAAAGAATTTGAAATTTTTAAAAAAAGTAAAATGACAGCGAGATCACCCACAAAAGGTAAGGAAACAGAGAACATGGATGAGTTAAAAAAACTGATTAAGGCAATGACGAAGGAGCTAAAAGAGGAAATGAAAACTAATCAAGAGGAACTAAAAGAAGAAATTAAGAAGAATAATGAGTGTATCCAGAAAATGCAGGAGGAGATAAAGGAGAAAGAAAAAATATGGAAAGAAGAAAAAGAACAACTATATGACAGAATTCAACAATTAGAAAAAAGATTGGAAAACCAGGACAAAAGAAAAAGGAGTAACAATATAGTAGTAAAAGGTCTAGAAGTAGATGAAAGAAAGCCAAAAACAATAATAAATGAGTTTCTAACAAAAGAATTGGATATAAAATGTAACATTAAATCAGTTACAATAATTAAAAAACAAGGACAGTCAATAATGATAGCGGAAATTGAAGACTATAACGATAAAATAAAAATAATGAAGACGAAGAAGAAACTGCAAGGTAGGAAAATATATATTGATAATGATTACACGCAAGAGGAAAGAAAAATGCATGCAGAAATAAGAAGAAAGGCCAAGGAAGAAAGGATTAAAAGCAGCACAATAAAAATGTTTTATAACAAACTATTAATAAATGAAAATCTGTATGTTTGGAATGAGAGGAAGGGGCTTTTAGAGGAAAGAGCTGATGAAGAACAGCGAAGTTCAAAAAACTAGTAAGTCTTACGGAGGACCCATGGAAGACGACCGAGCTTAGAAAAAGGTTAAAGAATAAAGGAAAAAAGATGCACAGCACAAAAAAAATTCGAAACAAGACAATTAATGTAGCAACTTGGAATGTTAAGGGAACAAATGCAGAAGGGGCGTATAAAAATTTGGTAAGAGTTTTTAGGAAATATAATATTGAAATCGCGGCAATACAAGAAACGAAGCAAAAAGAAAGTAAAATTTTTGAAATAGAGGAGTATGTAATTTTTAACAGCGGTAGTGAAACTGGCATTTTCGGTGTAGGTTTTATGATTAAGAAAGCCATAGCACATGCCGTAGAAGATTTTAAACCAATTTCAGAAAAAATATGTACGTTAAGAGTTAGAGGAAATTATAGGAAAATAACTATAATAAATGTGCATGCGCCACATAATAAAAAAGACGAAGAAGAAAAAGACAGATTTTATGAACAGTTAACAAATATAATAAATGAAATTCCTAAATATGATAATAAAATAATATTAGGAGATCTGAACGCTAAAGTGGGGAAAGAAGAAATATACAAACACATATCTGGAGGAAATAGTAAACATGTTGAAATCAATGAAAATGGAATGAAATTAATAGAGTTCGCTGAAGAACAAGATATGAAAATAATGAGTACATGGTATGAAAGGAAAGATATATACAAGGGAACATGGATATCCCCAGACGGAAAAACTTGTAATCAAATCGACCATGTGCTGACCGAACGAAAATACGCCAATATTATAACAAATGTTAAAAGCCAGAGAGGAGCGGAAGCAGAATCTGACCACTTCATGGTTAAGGTAGAAATGAGACAAAGATTGCCACAAAAGAGAATAGCAAAAAAGAATGGGCTCAAAAGATACAATATACAGCTATTTCAAGAAAGAAAAATAAGAGAAGATTTTATAGAAAACATTGAAATAAACCTAAAAAACATGGAGCACAGTGAAAGCGTAGAAGAAGAATGGAGAGCACTGGAAAGCCAATTATGTACGACAGCGGATATGACAATAGACAAAAAACATAAAGATGTAAGGAAAGAATGGTTTGACAAGGAATGCGAAACAGCCTTAGACAAAAAGACTTGGGCCAAGATACGAATAAATCAAAATCCAAGCAATGAGAATAAGGCAAAATATGAAGAATAAAAGAGAAATTTTAAAAAATTGTGCAGACAGAAAAAGAGAGCAAAGATGGAAAATATGCTAGAGTCTATTAAAACCAATTATCAAAACAAATGTATCAGAAACTTCTATCAAGAAGTAAAAAGACAAAAAGAAGGGTTTAAACAGAAATCTATATTTTACAGAGGAAAAAGCGGAAGGTTGGTTACGGGAGAAGAAGGAGTAGAAAGATTTGCAGAATATTTCAGAGAACTATTGACTGATGAAACTGAAGACCAAGAAGAAGAATTGACGGAAGAATTTCTGAGAGATGAAGAAATAGAGGAGATACATCCGCCCCAGATAGAAGAAATAATTAATATATTAGCAGAATTAAAGAATATGAAAAGTCCCGGGGAAAATGGAATAGCTGCAGAGTGTTACAAATATGGGGGGGATGAGTTACATAAGAAACTACAGAACATAATACTGAAGGTTTGGAAGTCAGAACAAATGCCTAGCAGATGGAAAGAAGCCTTAATAGTCCCGATACATAAAAAAGGTGATAGAACAGACTGTAAAAATTATAGGGGAATATCACTGTTAGATATAGCGTATAAAATTTTAGCCATATGTATCCGTAATAGATTAAAAGCAACGGCAAATAAGGTTCTAGGAGAATACCAGGCAGGCTTTAGAAATAATAGATCTACTATAGACCAAATATTTACATTGAAACAAGTAATAGCCAACAGCTACGAACATAATTTAGCACTGCATATTCTATTTGTTGATTTTAAACAGGCATATGACTCCATAATAAAAAGTAAGTTTATTCATATTCTTAGAGATTTTAAAGTGCCAGAAAAATTAGTAAGATTAGTTAGGATGACGCTACAGGATACGACCTGCAAAATTTCCATGGAAGGTAGAACTTCAAAAAGCTTCAGAGTTACTAGAGGCCTAAGACAGGGAGACCCAATATCTCCAATCCTGTTCAACTTAGTACTGGAGTGGGTTATAAGGAAGGGCAATATGCATACAAAAGGAACCTTAAATCAGCGAAAACATCAGCTTCTAGCTTACGCCGATGACATTGCCATAATGACCAGAACAAGAGGGGAACTTGAGAGAGTATTTAAAATCTTCGAAAGTACAGGGATGGAAACAGGTTTAAAAATAAATAAGGAGAAAACTAAATATATGCGCATAAATGAAAATCAAGAAAATCAAAAAGACAATCTCAAGATAATGACAGAAAGAGGAAAACCATATGAATTTGAGAAAGTGAGTAGCTTTGTCTATCTAGGGGTAATAATAACTAAGAATAATATTGAAGATATGGAAATTTCGGCGAGGATTACAAAAGGAAGCAGATGCATAGGAGCAATACACAAAATATTAAAATCAAATATAATTACCAGAAGTGCAAAAATAAAAATATATAAAACAATAATAAGACCAACAGTGCTTTACGGGTGCGAGCTGTGGGTGATGAACAAAAGTAACCAAAACCGTTTGGAGGTGTGGGAAAGGAAAGTGCTACGGAAAATATATGGTGGAAAAAAGGATGGTGACTTGATAGTGCGCAGAACAAACGCTGAACTCAAGGAACTCTACGGTGAACCAAATATTGTAGGAGTGATTAGGGGGCAAAGGTTAAGGTGGTTAGGACATATAAGCAGGTTGCCAGAAGACAGGACAGTGAGTTTAGTATATAAAAGGGGGGTAGCAGCAAAGAAAAGAAGAGGACGACAGAAAGGAAAGTGGAGTGATGCGGTGCAAAAAGACTTGGAACTCAAACATTCGCGACTGGGAAAAAAAGGCTAAAGACCGCAACAAATGGAGAACAATAGTGCAACAAGCCATGGGCCTGCTAGGCCTGGAGTGCTGAAATATTATTTTATTTATTATTATTACTGTATATCATTGTTGGACATTATATAAGAAAATTGCGGTGCTACATTTCTTAGTACCATTGGTAAATGATTTTGTTCTTTTAACATACTTACACTATTAAGAATTAATTTTTTCATCCCCCTCCTACGAGCTAGGGGAGAAAACTTTTCACGGTATATTATTGTATGTCATTGTTGGAACATTATATAAGAAAATTGCGGTGCTACATTTCTTAGTACCATTGTTAAACGATTTTGTTCTTTTAACATACTTACACTTTTAAGAATTAATTTTTTCATCCCCCTCCTACGAACTAGGGGAGAAAACTTTTTACGGTATATTATTGTATGTCATTGTTGGAACATTATATAAGAAAATTGCGGTGCTACATTTCTTAGTACCATTGTTAAACGATTTTGTTCTTTTAACATACTTACACTTTTAAGAATTAATTTTTGCATCCCTCTCCTACGGGCTAGGGGAGAAATTTTTTTACGGTATATTATTGTATAACATTGTTGAAACATTATATAAAAAAATTGCGGTGCTACATTTCTTAATAATAGAACTATGTACTATTGTTAAAAGATTTTGTTCTTTTAACATACACTTTTAAGAATTAATTTTTTCATCCCCCTCCTACGGGCTAGGGGAGAAAACTTTTTACGATATATTATTGTATAGCATTGTTGGAACATTATATAAGAAAATTGCGGTGCTACATTTCTTAGTAGCATTGTTAAACGATTTTGTTCTTTTAACATACTTACACTTTTAAAAATTAATTTTTTCATCCCCCTCCTAGGAGCTAGGGGAGAAAACTTTTTACAGTATATTATTGTATATCATTGTTGAAACATTAAATAAAAAAATTGCGGTGCTACATTTCTCAATAATAGAACTATGTACCATTGTTAAACGATTTTGTTCTTTCAACATACACTTTTAAGAATTAATTTTTTCATCCTCCTCCTACGAGCTAGGGGAGAAAACTTTTTATTTTTACGGTATATTACTGTATATCGTTGTTGGAACATTATATAAGAAAATTGCGGTGCTACATTTCTTAGTACCATTGTTAAACGATTTTGTTCTTTTAACATACTTACACTTTTAAGAATTAATTTTTTCATCCCCCTCCTACGGGCCACATTTTCTTAATCTATTCGTTAATTGTTGTTTAAATGAAAATAATGCAAACTATCATTTTTATAATCTTTTCATTAATTACATGGTGGATTGCATATATATATATATATATATATATATATATATATATATATATATATATATATATATATATATATATATATATATATATATTCAGTAATTCAAGATACAAATGGTATTGTTGTATATCATTTTATGTTCCATATGATTGCTTAGTTCGCATTTAGAGTAATGTTACCATCATTACCAAACATTTGACTAAAAATGATCTTTTATAATATTACTTTCGACGCCTTTTATAACAGACCCCTATTTGTAATATTATACACCGTCTTTTTATCCATACATCATATTTTGTATAACTTGGAATTTTTATTTTATGCTGAATGACATGATGTAAAATAAAAGTGTTTTATAATATTTATTTTATAATAGCATATACACATACTATTAAAATTACTGAATCAATATTTTTAAAAATTATTATTGCTGTACTGAATTTATCTCGCTACACTGTTATTTAAAATCGGATAAATATGTCTACAACGTGAAGTTGGCGTAGCCAATGTACGTGTGCAACACTTTAGTGAACGTTAGACCACTAATAAAAATATTGCTGGAAGGCTATTGCTGGTTTCACCCAGGTCGTATTATTTGGGATTTTAACTAACATATTTTTTTTACAATAAAACATTCTGTTCGATGAAAATTAATGTAGTTATAACATTATATTCGATTATTTTAATAAAATAAAAAATAAGTATTATATTATACAATTTTACGATTTGCAGATCATTGTCATATTTTTATGTTATTTTCATAAGTAGACGACTGATTTACACTGTGGCAAACGGTAAATTTAGTTACAAAATTTAATGGAAAATTCAAATACAGAAATTTTATTTGACAATGTTTTTTTTTTAAATCTGTAGATGACATTTTTTTCACAAAATTTTATGCAAAACTTCAATTTTATTTTACGTAAATTTCATTTATTTGAACTATTTATGTTCTAGTACAGATAAGTTGTGTATTTGCTCGAAATTTCTTATCAATAAATGAGCGGGATATTTACTGGTTCATGTTTGATGAAATATCAAGTTTTAAGACAGTGTTACATACAACCCCGTTGTTCAGTGAATACTGACCTGCAATGAAGTACCCGCCTATTTTACGGAGTAGGGGAAGTTTTCTGGTCCAGCCTACTTGCTACTACCCCCTTTACACTTGCAAAACCGTAGATGGTGAAAGATTGTAAGTGTTTCGCCTTAATATCTCTATTGTAACTTTGAAGTTGTAATACCATTATAGGGCGAATATTTAAATTTACTCGGATTTTAATAATTTCACAATTAAATATGTAACTTTTTTTTTGTACCGGATCCCATAACTCCTGATGGTAGTTGGTAGTTAATTGTTTATTTCGTTCAATTTCTTTTTGTATTGTGAACAGTTACGACAATCATTATCAAATCAGTTTACAGATTGTTGACAGAATTATAAATAAGTAGCTGTACTCTGTACTCGAATTTTTAGGGTTGCTATGTTGCTAATAACCTCTTGTATTGTTAGAAAAAGAAGCAATTATGAATAGTCTTACAGAAAGAACGTTAAATGGGAAGAAGAGTAGAAATTTAAAGGAAGTAAAAATTGAAATCAGATTTGCATTTATTTGCGATCCAGAATTCAAATCCTTTTAAAAGCTGGAAATACTTTACAGAGAATGTGTGAATTGAATAAAAAACAATATTCAACAGTGCGAAACCTATCTACATTACATATTTACGTACGCACACAGACATATATTCAGGCTGAAGTAAAGAATCGATTGCAAGGTAAATAGATACAGTTGCATCCACATCCACACGCATGGGATTAAAGCAGCTTACGCACTACTGCACATTCAATTTAGTAGCACGCGCGTCACCCGAGGTTTCCCGAAGCTGTCCGGAGGTATCCGGACTCATCCGACCATCGGACAGGTTCCAACGGTTAACCTCTAAAAGTAACAGACATAGATACTAAATCAATCACACAGCACAATGATAAATTGTCATGTGGACTACTCGAATAAATATCGTCTTTGAATTGTGGAAAGAAATAAGAAAGATTTTCTTTCCTTTTCTTATTGTGGTTTGCAGGGTTATTTAGAACATTATGGGGATTTTAATCTCATTAATGCAAAGAAAATGTAAACATTTATTTTGTTACAACTGACATATTGCATTTCATATTACTTCAATTACTCCTGGTTTGAATCAAGCATAAGTAGAAATATCTTTACATTTATTTCATATAGTATATTATATTTTATGGCTTTGTCTGGGGACTCGTTAATGCGTACCTAATATGAAATGTAGGTACGCGCTAAAACATCATCACCGTTTATAATGTAGGTATTTAATGTGAATCATTATAATTGCGTACAATATTTACACCATACACGTTAATTTATAGACTGAAATTTCTCTAGATACAAGGAAAATAACCTTACCTAAAGCACAAAACTGCTCCAGTTTTCCAACTATTGTGCGTTGGATAATGTTATTGTTGTTATATATAGAGATATATACTAGCCATACTGTAAAACATTGTCAACGAAGGTTTGACAATCTAGCCGCGTTTAATTAAAAAGACGGCTTATGGCTACGACATATAAAAGTAACCTCATTTATTTAATTTGATTTTTTAGGGAATTTGGGCGTAATTAGTCGGTGTACGTTAGATGCCTACGTCATAAGTGATGAAGATGTTTTAACGTGTACCTGAATTTCATATTAAGTCCACATTAACGTGTCTCTAGACATACATATGTATTAGAATGGTAATTAAAAAAAAAATCCAGACGCTCCTTAAAACTAAAACAGTAGGTAGTAAGTAATTAAGAAAAAGGATCTGTGCAACTCCGGACTCTACAAATTATCACATTCGCTACCGACGGCCAATATAATGGATTTTGCGGTTCTTCCTGGTGAACCGCGGCCACTGTAGTGACCACGGATTCGTATCTATTTATTTGCGACTACTACTTTGTTCATGAGTGGCGGTATACATCGTATCCGCGGTCTATGCTGAGCATATTACACTACTCACAGGCACTTTTGCAGCCACTGGGCTATTGTTTGGCAGTTGTCTTCAATTATTCAAAAATTCCCGAAGTACCAACAATATACACGGTGTATTACGGAAAGTGAAACATAGGCGTTTAACATGGGAAGTCAGTTTTTCCGTGCGCATTGCTCCCCTAATTATTTTAGACAAAAAGTTTCAAATGGATGTTGTAAAGCAAAAATTTCTACACCCGAATAAAAAATAACAATCATTTTGGCTACTTCATAACTGCAGGAATAAAATTTGAAATAATTTTTGCAAGTATTATAGTGCAACTATAAACATATATTTGATCTATTTTACTGTCAAGTATAGTGAAACATCAGTGAGTTTTAGTGATAAAAGTGATTGTGCCACGAATAAATTTAAATACACGAGGTGAAGTGCGCGCGAGTTCGACCTTGCGTCGCGCTACAGCAAACGGCTTAAAATCAGTGTTGCCAACCGTGTCATAGCTAGAACGCGAACGTTATTCCGGATAATCAAAATTTAAGTGCAATGCAAGAAACAAGTGGCGGTCTTATATTCACAGTTTATACCCAAAGAACAACTATAGCAGCGACACCATGCTACAGTCAAACACCAACAACACTCTATACAACTGCAGTATGTACACCTATAGCCACAGGCTCCATTTACGGAAATGGAAGATATAACCCCATGATTGTGTCACCAACAACCTTCTCAATACAGTCAATAAAATCCTACTTATGAGAACAATCGAACCGATTTAGACTCACCAATTATGATTACTGAATGTAATGAAACTATGTACAACTACGAGCAAACTCCGAACTAACTAATAACTGGCAAACCATACCTATAAGACAACTAGGGAAAAGAAATAGAGGCACCGGAACTGATAATAGGCAACCCAAAAAGGCTAATACTCATGCAAACGAAATAATTACAACAGCAATAATCCACAACTTGAACAGATTTTCTGTATTAGCCAACGGCTCACAGTCTCAAGAAAATACACCGGAGATAAACACAAAATCCCCACCTATCTACATGTAAAATGTCATAAACTATAGCTCAATGCTGAATAGCATAAAAACAGTACTGAAGCCTGAAGAGTGTATTTGCAAAACTCTATCAAACAATAACATAAAAGTAAATACAACAACACCGGACGCTTATCGCAAAATAATACACACGCTAGATAATAAAACAGAATCAAACTATATTTGTCAGCCACGAGATGAAAGGGCATACAGAACGGTCGTAAAGAATATTTACCCTTCTGTAGGAACGGATGAAATAAAAGAAGCCCTGGAAGAAGTAGGTTTCGAAATCAGAAATGTTTCAAACCTGAAAAGCTGGAAAACCAATGAGCCCTCGCCAGTGTTCTTCATAAACCAAGAACCGGGAGAAAATAATAAAAAAATATACGAATTGAAATACTTATTAGGTACGAAAATTACCGTAGAATAAGCGAAAAAGAAAAATGATATTCCACAATGTATGCGATGCCGGGATTATAGGCACACTGAAGCATATTGTGGCAGATCGTTGTGTAAAGTGCGCGAAAAACCAACCAACAACAAACTGCAACAAAAAATCAACCGAACCACTGCTCTGATCCACACCCAGCAAACTACAAAGTATGCATAGTATACCAACAGCTGCAAAAATTAAGAAACAAAACTCCACCAAACAACACACAGAAAACAAATAATCATCCAAACAAATCCAGTCCCAAAGAATAAGGGAAAACTCACAGATAACAAAAAATCTCGCAAATCATGAACACAGAAACAACCCTACTTATCAAAATGAAAATAGTACAATATTAACATAGTTGTTAAATAAATTTGAAGCAATGTTCGATCACTTAATGCAACAAAATACAATGATAATAAATCTTCTCACTACCATCGTCAATAAACAAAATGACTAGTTCGATAAGAATCGCACTGTGTAATGCTAATGGCCTAGCGCAGAATCGCCAGGAAATAGAAGTATTTCTCAAATTGCAAAAAATAGAGATTATGCTAATATCCGAAACTCATTTCAAGGAGAGAAATTACTTTAAAATCACAAAATTGAAAACGTACTATACAAACCACTCTGAGGAACAGCAATAATAATTAGCGAAAAAATACATTACGAAATTGAAAAACATGAAAAAGTACTAATTCAAGCAACTAGTATCAAAATTAAAGAACTACAAGGATCACTTATCATTCAGCCGTATACTGCCCGCCAAGACATAACACAAAACAAAAAGATTTCGAAGAGTACTTCAAAACATTAGGGGACAGATTTATTTCCGGAGGAGATTATAATGCAAAGCACACCAAATGGGGCTCAAAGCTAATAAACCCCAAAGGAACAGAGTTGCAAAAAGTACTATCATCGAAGAGATATAATCACATTAGTACAGGCAAACCAACTTATTGGCCTACTGACCCCAATAAAACACCAGACCTCCTAGATTTCTTTATCACAAAGGGTCTCTCACAAAATTACACAAACATTGAGGCATGTCCTGACTTAACCTCAGACCACTATGTAGTAATACTTACCACTATGTAGTAATACTTACCGTAAGCACCACTATAATACGCAAAGGGAAAAGGCCAAGCCTATATAATAAAACAACAAACTGGGAAACTTTCAGGAAATATCTCGACGATAATACTACTCTACATATTCCACTAGTAACACCAAAAGACATTGAACAAGCAGTGGAAAACAACATCCAACTTCCCCAAAAAGCAGCATGGGACTCCACACCCACAATAGAAAATGAAATCGAAATCGTCACTAACTACCCCAAACTTCTAAGGGAAAAAATAGCAATAAAACGGGATACAAGACAAAAATGGCAATTAACCAGACATCCAGAGGACAAAGCCAAACTAAATCACTTATCTAAAGAAATTAAAAAAATGATAAAAAGTAAAAAACGACACGATTCAAGACTATTGCACCGATCTCTCGTCATATCTAGAACATGATTATTCCCTATGGAAGGCAACAAAGAAACTAAACAAACAAACGAAACACATACCACCAATAAAAAAAGAAGACGGTACATGGGCCAAAGAGGACGAACAAATAGCTAATGTTTTCGCAGAACACTTCGCAAGAGTGTTCGAACCAAATCCCTCCATGATACCAGATAGCGAAAATAATCAAATTCAAGACTTCTTGTCTTCTCCTCCACAACTAAGTCTGCCCATTAAACACATAACACCCAATGAAATAATAGAAGAAATCAAGCATCTAAATTACAAAAAAGCACCAGGTTATGACTTAATAAACGGAAAAATACTAAAAGAACTGTCTAGAAAAGCAATTGTTGCAATAATGGAAATCTACAATGCAATCCTACTACTGAAAAAACTCAAAAAAATAATCGAAGATGAAAAATTAATTCCATCTCATCAGTTTGGATTCAGGCAACAGAACTCTACAATACAACAGGTACATCGCGTGGTGAATGAGATAGAGAAAACATCCAATATGGGAAAATCTGTTCAGGAGCGTTTATTGATATAAAGCAAGCATTCGATCGAGTGTGGCACGAAAACCTCCTCCATAAAATAAAATGTAAATTAGCACATTAATACTTCTTAATTATTAAATCCTACTTATGCGAAAGATATTTTCAAGAAAGGTATGAAGAGAGCCTATCGGAACCGCAATTAATTAAAGCAGGGGTACTACAAGGAAGTGTGCTAGGACCCGTTCTCTACCAATTATACACGGCAGACCTACCTTGACTGGATAGCGTTACAACAGCAACTTTCGCCGACGATACAGCCACCTTCGCATCCCACGAAGAACCAAACCAGTCATCAGGCCTATTACAAGATGCGCTAAACGAAGTACTGAAATGGGCGGAAAAGTGGCGCATAAAAATGAATGAACAAAAAACAACCCACATTGTATTTACGACCAAAAAAGTGACTTGCCCACCGATAGTACTAAATAACAAACAGCTGGAAACAAAAGACGATGTGAAATATCTAGGCATGCACCTAATTATATATTCGTATAGTGCGGGCACTTGAAGCTGGCGTTGAGTACACCATAGGTGTGACTTTTGTGCAATTTTTTTTTACTAAAACCCAATATATCTAAAATGAATAAATAAATATGAATGTAAATGAAGTGGCGAGAATAAGATTAATCTCGTCTTGAAAATTTGAGATATTTGAGACGTGATCTCGTAAATTCGAGAAATCACGGCATTACTAATTACTAAAAATAATAATACAAGCACACATGCATGTAAATTGTACAAACTTACAATATTAGAAAAAAATTGGCAATAAATAAAACTTACATGACTGGGTGCGCTACGGGCAACACAATGCAAATTCAACTGGCTTTGAATCTAACTCATGTAACAAATGAGCGGGGACGGCATATGACACCAAGTTTGTCGTTAGGCGGAGTCAATAACATACAGGAGGAATACCGAGACGCACAATATTACAGGCCTGCCCATATCATAGTTATAAAAGTAAAATGTAAATTTGCGGGCTTTTGCCGCAGGCGCGCTCTCCGGACAAAACTTAATATCCAATTTTCTAAAAAAAAAAAAGTCGTTATGAGGTTATGAAAGGAGTATTCAGTATTTTATGTTCAATATTTTTCTTAAATGTTCAGCATTAATAATAAATGTCATACTTGTTCAGTAAATTAATATATTCAGTATTTAAATGAAATGTTCAGTAATAAAATTAAATGTTTATTATTAATTTTAAATGTCCAATATTAATTTATATTGACGTCGCGATGCCTGGTGTCATTTTTGAGTGTTCACCAATCCTCAAAACCACTCATCAAGAATCAACTTCGGCAGGTGTCGGAAAGTACTGAAGCCCATCGACGTCACGACGTCACGTGTCCTTTTTGAGTTTTCGTCGAATCTCAAAGCCGAGTTTTTCAAGTGCGAGTTTCGTACGATATGTTAGGTGATGTTTTTTTTTTACTGAACAAATATGAAAAAAGTTCTGAACTAAAAATATTTTTAACTGAATAAATAATATTGAATAAATATGAAAAAATACTGTACAGGTGTCTCATTTTCATTGTCTTTTTAAGGTGTATCGGGAAATATCAACGATGGAGCAAAACCGTTTGCACATTCCATAGTCAACTTTTTAAGAGAAGTTTAATAGTCACCATAGGAATTTTTTATCTTCTTCTGTTTTTGAGCTACAGGGAAAAACTCGTTTTTCGCTAATTTAGAAAATATCTCATCTTATTTATTATGATGGTTAGAGAAAAATTGCTCAGACAAATTTTGTACCGATAAAATGGCGTAATTAGAATTTCTAAAATTTTTCGAGATATAACACAAACTTATATTTTTTTAAATGGGATCCTATGTTGAAAATAGTCTCATCTTTTTACTTATTTTATAAGCTTTACAATGATATATAACAAGTCTACTTTCTTTTCATAACTCGTAAAATAATATAACTTTTTGTCTTTTTGCGGATAAAATTAATGTTTTTTTTATCATTTAAAAGTTGGCTATGAAATAAAAAATTGAACAAAAGAAGTGTGAAATACACAATGCTAACGAATGAAATATATCCATTTCAAATGAATACAAAAATAATAAATTTGATTGTAGATATCAAAACTTTGATTGCAACAATGCATTCATATTACGCGGGTGCGCGGATTACAAGAAATTAAATATTGATTGCAACAATGATTTATATTCTCAAACTTATCAGAAATTAAAATCCTTTTTTTAAATATTATTAATAGCTCTGAAAAGAGCTGGTGTATTATATAAAACTCTAATGATTTTTTTTACAGAAAAAGCTCAAATTATGCTCCGTTACTTTTAATGCATAATCTGCATCTCTTTATAGCTGCTCTCATAGAATTCATTATTTGAAATGGAGTTATTTTCCGGAAGCCGTTCTTACCAAATTTTTTAGCTCGTCAATATTGTCAAAATTTTCTTTGTAAATCATTCCTTTTAAATGTTTCCACAAAAAAAATCTAGTGGTGACAAATCAGGAGATCTTGGAGGCCAGTGTGTAGGGTTCTTCACACTTGTTTATAAACCATGTTGAAAACTCCATACGCTTTTCCATATCACCGTCCTGGTGTAATTTTATATAATTATTCTTTTTTAATATGCGTGAAACACGACATTTTGGTATTCCAATTTCGTTTTCAATTTCCCGGCATGATACTGTAGGATTTGTGTTTACTAACGCCAGAACATTTATAATATCATTTTCTTCATTTGCCTCCTTATATGATTTTGGTCTAGGTCTAGGTATTGTTAAGGACCTATAAAGTTGTAAATTTTTGTCCAACCTCTCAAAAATTGTTGGATGTGGTTGTCGTCTCTCCATGAATTTATTATAATACGAATCACTCGCTTCTTCTGAAATTTTGCCACACTCTATGTATGTAGTGTGACAGAAGCCCGGTTGGTTGTGGTGGGGCCATCTTGTCGTATTCCTCTCTGTCAGCAAGGTTCGAATTGCTCGGGCGCCTTCGGCGGCGGATGCTGATGGAGAGGAAGGATTGCTGGATAGCTATCTGCGGAGGTAGGTCAAGGTTTATGTCAGAAAAGCACGTAATCTTAACTTACTAGTTTATTATTCCCAAAGTAATGTAAAATTAAAATGTAACATAAATAAATAAATAAATAAATAAAGAATGAAACCCTTTGTGAAAACTGTGACGGACTGTGTTTAAAATATTAGGGGACTATGCTCCCGCGATACGGCAATAACGCAATATCGTATTTTTCTTGAATATAATATTTTGCCATGATTATAATAATGTTAACAAACACAGTCACAGATTAAATAACAATGTGAATAAAAATTTGTTTTACTTTACATTTGTTGTTTGTGTATTTCACACTTCTGTTATTGATTTTTTTATTTCATAGCCAACTTTTAAATGGTAAAAGAAACATTAATTTTATCCGCAAAAAAGACAAAAAGTTATATTATTTCACGAGTTACGGTAATAAAGTGGACTTGTTATAAATCATTAAAAAGCTTATAAAATAAGCAAAAAGTTGAGACTATTTCCAACATAGGATTCCATTTAAAAAATATAAGTTTGTGTTATATCTCGAGAGCTATAAAATTTTCGAAAAATATAATTACACCATTTTATTTTGGGCAAAAACTGGTACAAAATTTGTCTAAACAATTTTTCTCTAACTATCAAAATAAATAAGATACGAGATGTTTTCGAAATTAGCAAAAAACGAGTTTTTGCCTGTAGCTCAAAAACAAAAGAAGATAGAAAATTTCTATGGTTACTATTAAACTTCTCTTAAAAATTTGACTCTGGCATGAGCAAACGGTTTTGGTCTATCGTTAATATTTCCCGAGATACTTTAAAAAACATCGTAAATGAGACGCCTGTACAAAACCAAATAAAATATTGCAAATTTGAATAAAATAATGAACTTTTAAGTACGTGCCATTCAAAATTAAATTATCCGGCTAATAAGCAAATCATAAATATGTATGTGTTCCTACTTAAAATAAATAAGTTACGTCCCATATTTTGGGAATAGCTGGTACAAAGTAATTTTTGATTGTGTCACCAATCTTCTAATTTAAAATGCACAATTTTGCACCAAGCTGGTAATAAGTTACCTTTTTTTTTAAAAAAAAAAATGTGCTTATTGAAATATCCTGTATCCTATTGTATACGAAATTTCTCGATCCAATAAAATTATTATTATTAAAATGAATAATCCTCATCGATAAATATTTGCTTCATTTGTTAGTTATTTACAAATGTGACGACGGAGGTAGTACAATTTATTTTTTAATTTATTTTCCCTTTTATTATTCTAGTTAAAATTCCCTGTACATATTTACTATTTTCCGGCAAATCTACGGTGGTAAACAAGTGAAAATGACTTTCAGTTCGTTGGGGAAATAAACCTGGGTCTGGTATATAGATAGAATAGTCGGGTACAGTGTATACGGTGTGTTATATACTGTTGTCTCTCCAAAAAGCCATATTCCTCGGGATTTTACAAGATGTCTGATTGGAGTTTGGAATCGACACTGTACGTACAGAGTCGTATTCAGTTAAAATTTTCTAATTTTGCTCCACAGTCGTAAAACACGGACATTACAGTATTTTATTTATAAATATACTATGGAGATTATACAAAATGAGGCCTTACACAAACGAAACAAAATGTTAGATTCGTAATTTTATTAGTGTAAATATTGTTGAAAATTGGATTTTTCCCACAGAAACAAATAAAGTCATAATTGTATTTCTCGGTTAAAAGCCAAATACTCTTATGTCATTTTATACAGAATTTTCAGGATACACTCAGAACAGACGATCAGAATATTGCCCAAATAAAGTGATTTTCAACTCTAGTAGAGAGTTGAAAATGCATCGCTCTTATTGAGTTATTTTTTACTCTTTTAGGAATAAACTAAATTCGCCCTTAGAAGAGTATTTTTATAATTAATCTTTTAATAATTACCAGGGTCTAAAAACGAAATGGAAACGAAAACGAAATAACGGAATAAACCGAAATTTTTATAAAAATAAAAACAGAGACGAAAACATTTTTTTTTTTTTTCGTTCATGATTGATAACAAAATAATTAATATCGGTTACCGGTTTTAACCGTTATTTTATTTAATATTTAATTTTATTTATAGCAAATACTTGACACGCAAATATTTATGAATTTCCAAATATCTTACAGGGTTAGTCACAGGAGGGTTACTTTCATTCCGTTTGTTTACAACCCGAAATATAATTTCCTCTCTTGAAAAATGGAATATTTATTCCACTATTGTTTTGTCTGTCTAGTGATGTTCCTGTCATTTTGGCATTAATTAATTAAATAGGATAGCAAGTGTCTGTGGTCATTAGTATTTTGAGTTTCAAACAAACGGACTTTCAAAACTGACTGCGATAAATTTCATTTGCACACACTGGCGGTATTCTTCTTAGTTACGTTAAGTACTAATATACGATAAAAAAATTGTTTTGTTTAATTTTCTACTAAAATATAACATTATGTTGCAAATATGGTGTGTGCAATTGTTTTATTAATCAACAATTAATTTAAAACATTATATTTTTTATAAATTAAATAGATACAGGACTAACCGGTTTTAACCGGTTTTGAATTTCGATTCACGAAAACGAAAATGATTTTTTTTAATAAAGAACGAAACGAGTGGAAACGAAATATCGCGTTTTCGTTCCGAATGGAAACGAACCAAATAATTTTCGTTTTTAGTCCCTGATAATTACATTTTAATCTTAGGAGATAAATTTTTTATTCTTTAAAATTGTACCGTATAACGGGGTTATTTGGGATGATTTTTTCACTTTTTTCAATTTATTACAAAACTATATTAAATTTTTTAACGGTTCTTTTCTGTTTTGGAAAGATTAAGATGTGTCTTACCTAAAATGCATATCGTATGACCCGCTCCAGTTAGGGGCGGGTCAATATATTTTTTTTTTACTAATTTCTTATTTTGCTTTAAAACTAAACAACCTCGTGCGTGGGGCTATTTGGGAAACAGAATATTTTTTTAAAAAGGTAATATGTGACCAACTAAAGAAAAATACATACAAAAAACTATTTATTTAAGAAAAAATTAAATAAAAGTTAATTCTTAAATGAATTATAAACAAAAACTCAACGAAGTTTAAACGAGGACAAATCATCCTCAAATTTGGTAGAGGTCGGTTTTCTGCGCCGACCTGAACTGGTTCCTTCAAATTTTTAACAATCATTTCTAAACAAATTTCGTCTACATCTTTTCGAAATGGTGTAATGAAATTTTCACTTTTCAAGTCATATTTATGAACCTTTTCTATCAAGATATTTTTTTTGCAAATAAACGTAGATCCGTTAAATCAAACGGATATCCCCACGTAGCCATTGCGTTTATATGATGAATAAAACTATCATCTTCCGACTTAGAAAACAAAGGGGGGTGATCGGCGGTTCGATAAGAACAATTTTGATTATTTAATTTTCTTTTATACGTACGAACCATATAAACCTATAAAAGAATTACAAAACTTATCATTTGATCGATACGTCAACGCATGCACATGTTGCTATCAATAAAATACGGATCCCAAATAGCCCCGACCTTGCGTCTCAAATAGCCCCACTTTAGAAAAAATTAAATTAAAAAAATATGTGTTTATATATCATTAATGTTTTTTGTGTGAGCATTAACATAACCTGTAACATTTTGTATACAAAAATTTACTCATCAAAAGATATTCCTTATACACTTTACAATAAGAAGTTTAACACATAATATTTTCGTCAGAAAACTACTCAGTAACTCAAATTGTTGTAAACAGAACATACACGCAACAACAAATATTTTCTATATTCCAAACAACAGCGAAACATGTGGTCTGTTGCAAACGAATTTCATAAATGACCGTCATAATAACATGTGGTGCTACTGATCTCATGAAACTAATATTTCCTTTTATCCCAAATAACCCCGTTGATCCCGAATAGCCCCGCTATACGGTATATAGTTCTCACAAAAGTGTGAAATGTAACCTTTATACACTTTATTTTAGTAATATGTACTCTATAAGAGTGTATATAGTTCTGCATAAAAGTGTTTGAATTAGTGATTTTAATAATAATAAATTATTTTTAGGAACTATTAAAAAACAACATATTCAATAAGGAAAAGTATTTATTATTATAATAATAAATACCAATATGTAATACTTATACAGTAACATCTTCCCTTGCGGACAGCTCCAATGCATTTTTAACATACTTATATGAGTATATCTCATACTCATATAAGTATGTTAAAAATGCATTGGAGCTGTCCGCACAATTTGACAAAAGCCTCGGTTTACAAACTTTACACACGTATAATGTTTTATTTCATTTATTATACAGGTGTTCCGCGAATAGATAGCCTTAACATAAGGGTGTATTCCTGAGATCATTTTAAGTAAAAAAATATGGTATCTCGGAAAAACGTTTCGTCAGAGAATGAAGGTACGCCGTACAAGATACCTTTTTATTGCTGTGAGTATCCGACAAAATCCGAGAACCCGGATTTCAAAATTACCGGATCCAGCAGTCTGTAAACACTAGTAAACAAACAGTAATACATTTTATAATAACCCTGTAAAATAGCCAGGTAGTTTGTACATATGTGGAGAAAAAAGGAATTTATACTTCAACCGAGTCCTATTTAGTAAATTGTGAATAAAAAATTTAAATTTGTATTACTTTTATTACACATATAATATTAATATGACAATAATTTCATTAATTTATTGTGTGCTTTTGATAAGACCCGATGCTAATATTTGCATGTAAGGTTCAATACTGAGAATATTCAAATCCGAGAACCGATACGGATACTGAAATTCCATATCTAAAATCCGATACTTATATTCATATTCGAATCTAAGATCCGATACTTAAATCCGTTTCCAAGATTCGATATTCGGATCCGGATTCAAGATCCGATACTTAAATTCGGATCCAAGTTCCAATACTCAGATTCGGATCCAAAACCCGATACTCAGATCCGGATCCAAAATCCGATACTAAGATTTGGATCCGAGATCCGGATAGTTCAATAATCAATTATCCGGATATCTGGATATTTTTGGATCCGAAACCGACACTATCTGGATGAGGTCTGTAAAGCTGGAGTCCCGAAGTAGAAAAACAGGTTTAAATTTATATCTATAATTTAATGCTAATTATATGCTACATTTTTCTGTATAAACCAAATTTTGTGTTCATCTAATTTTTGTGTTATTTGCTTTTGTTTAAATGGTACTTAAAGTTCACGCCTAGTACCGTGTGCAACAATTTCCAGTATTTCATAATACTATAATTTTATGTTCATTTAGTGCTAATTATTGCAATATTAAACAAATTTTGTGTTCGTCCCATAATTGTGTTATTTGCTTTTGTTTAAATGGTGCTTAAAGTTCACGCCTAATACCGTATGTAACTATTTCCGATATTGCATAATTCTATAATATTATGCTTGTTTAGTGCTAATTATTGCTATGTTCAAAAAAATTAGCTACCGCAGTTTTGGAGATATTTCTGTTTTTCAAATTGTACTCCAAGTTTACGCCTAGTACCGCATGAAACGATTCCGGTATTTTATAATGCTATAATATTATGCTCATTTAGTGCTAATTATTGCTATATTAAACAAATTTTGAGCTACAACAGTTTTGGAGATCTTCCTGTTTTTCAAATGGTACTCCAAGTTCACGCCTAGTACCGCATGCAACGATTCCGGTATTTTGTAGTGCTACAATATTATGCTCATTTAGTGCTAATTATTGCTATATTAAACAAATTTTGAGCTACCACAGCTTTGGAGATATTCCTGTTTTTCGAATGGTACTCTAAATTCACGTCTAGTATCATATGCAACGATCCCGGTATTTATAAAGCTATAATATTATACTCGATTAGTGCAAAATATTGCTATATTAAGAAAATTTTGAGCTACCACAGTTTTGGAGATATTCTTGTTTTTCAAATGGCACACTATATTCACGCCTAGTATCATATGCAACGATCCCGGTATTTATAAAGATATAAATATTATACTCGCTTAGTGCTAAATATTTCTATATCAAGCAATTTTTGAGCTATCACAGTTTTAGAGATATTCCTGTTTTTCAAATGGTACTCTAAATCAGTGGTTCTTAAACTTTTTCTTTGGAGACCCACTTCGCAACCCAATGAATTGTGGCGACCAAACAGAATTTTGTTACTTCAAATTTTGTATATTTACAACCCATAATCTGTACTATTTTAATAATTATAATATAAATACACACTTATGGATGCAACCATATATTTTTATAATATAATCCAAATTTAACAAAAAAAAAAATGTTATTTTAACTTACATGTGTTTCAATATTTGTAATATGATAGCTGGTCCCATTGAATTTTCAACATTTATAATTCTATTTCGATATTTAATATACTTAAACTTAAACTGAAAATGCAGACTCGTACATGAAAGTGGGAGCAAAAGTTGAAAGTATCAATCGATAGCCAATAGTCACTTAGATTAAAATTGAAAATCTCAATAAAAAATATGTTTGAATTGACTAAAATAAAACCCACGCGACCCAATTTTGGGTCACGACCCATAGTTTAAGAACTACTGCTCTAAATTTACGCCTACTATCATATGCAACGATCCCGGTATTTATAAAGCTATACTATTATACTCCCTTAGTGCTAAATATTGCTATATTAAGCAAATTTTGAGCTATCACAATTTTGGAGATATACCTGTTATATATTATAATTACACAGACGTGATCGTAAAAATGTTAAAATCGGATTGTAGGGACCTTAAAACGTGCTTATTCAATAAAATCTGGATATGCGATTTTTAGCATAAATCCAATACCTCTCTTTGCGAGAGGTAAAAAGGAATGTTACTTTAAATGTCAGTCAGAAATGCACTGCTTCTTTAACAAATCTACTCTTTTCTGTACTCACGTGGTTAATTTGTCACCAGGAGTGTGGAATTTACTTATCTATGAAAATAAACCATATCCAATTGGAAAATCACGAAATTTAAAACGAAAATAAGTACTAGCTATCATTCTGACATGGGCCCCCATATCTGCTTGTCAAGGTCAACAAAGTCACATGACTGCTCGCGCCCTAATGTATTTAACATTTCTTTTATACCTACACTCTACACGGGTCGATTAACTTCCCCCCCCCCCCCCCTTATCAAAATTTCGGAACTTTGTATACTCTATTCAAATGAACTCATTTTGCGCTAAAACGCACCGTTAATTTAAAGTTTTGCACTATTCATATAGCAATTTATTATTATTATTTTTAACACCTATTACTAACTTTGTTACAATATACTTTTTTATTTAGAAATATTAGGGTACATCAACTGCTACGGTCATTAGTACCCGGTACAGTGCTATTATATAATATACAATATAGTTTAGAATATTACATTATGTTTTGTTTTGTGTTGTTTAAATGTGGTGAAGGATGTTGATGTCTTCGCAAAATTTGATTGTGTTTGTTAGGTGGTTGATATCGTTTCCTAGGGCTTCTGTCAGGGTTGGTCGAATGTTGTTCAGGATTCTCTCTTGTGAATATTTTGGACATTGTATTAGGATATGCTCGGCAGTAATTTGGGTATTGCAGGTATCACAGATTTCGGGTTCTGTTTTTTGCATAATATATTTGTGGGTTAGATTTGTATGCCCTATTCTTAATCTGGTGATTTTTATCTGGTCTCTTCTATTGTTCAAATTAGCCCACCTTGAAGTATCTGTTTTTATGTTCCTAAGTTTGTTCCCTAATGTGTTTGCCCATATATTTTGCCATTGTATCTTTATTTGTTGTTTGGCTACAGTAAGGAAGTCTTGGACTGGAATAGGTATATGTGTTTCATCTTCGTGAATAGCTTCTTTCGCCGCCTTATCTGCCTCTTCATTTTCCCTTATTCCTATGTGTGATGGTATCCACATTATTGATATTTTGTTTCGCTGGTTTATATGGTGTATTTGTTCTTGGATTTTTTGTATTATTTGTTGTTTGCTATATATATTTCTTGTTTCTTTTATTACCGATAGAGAGTCAGTGCATATAATATATTCTTTTTGATGTTGTTGTTTGTTATTGATTTCAATTAAGGCGGTAAGAATACTATATGCTTCAGCAGTAAATATTGTTGTTTGACTTGGTAGGTGAAATTTAATCTTTTTGTTATTTATTACTACTGCTCCTCCTGTTCCTTCCGGTGTTTTTGATCCACCCGTAAATATTTTGTAAGCGTTTTTATTTTGATCGCATATTTCAATGTATATTTGTTTAATTAATTCTGTTGGAGTATCAGATTTTTTATATTTTGTTAGGTCTAGGATGTAGTATGGTAATTTTTCTTCCATGGTGCTATATTGTCTGTGTACATTTTTTCAAGGTCAGGTAGGGGGGTTTGGAGGTTTGTAAAGGTTTCTTTAATTTTTTGTTGAAGAGGTGTAATGGATAATGGTATAGTTTGATATTGGTGGCTCTTGAATATGTATTTGAAGGCAGGATTTTTTGGGTTTTTCAATAATTTTAGTGTGTAGGATATTGTGAGTTGGTTTCTACGTAGTTCTAGTGGGATAATACCAGATTCACTTAACATACTGATGGCTGGGCTAGTTCTATAGGCTCCTATAGCTAACCTGATTGAGGTGTTCTGTATTGGTTCCAAAGTTTTCAGAAGGTTTTTGCTGGCTGTTTGATAAATAATGGCACCATAGTCCATTTTTGATCGGATAAAAGACAGATATATTCTTATTAAGATATCTTTGTGTGAGCCCCATTTGTTGTGACATAGACATTTTATAAGATTTAGTCCTCTGTAGCATTCTTGTTTTAGATGTTGTAAGTGTTGTTTCCATGTGAGTCGTGGATCTAGTATCAGACCAAGAAATTTAATTGTGGTGACGTATTCTATTATTTTGTTATTTAGTTTTATTTTTGGTTTTACTACAGGTCTAGTCAGTTTTGTGAAAAACATCATTTTTGATTTGTCTTCAGAGAATTGTAGGCCGGTACAGTTTGTCCATTCTTGTAGACGGTCTGTCGTTAACTGAAGTTCTTTCTTTAGTGTTGCGGTATTCTTATTCTGATGGTATATTGCGAGATCGTCGGCAAATAACGATACGTTTATATGGCTGGGGATATATTCTGTTATTTGGTTCATCGCTATCAGAAATAAGGTAACACTTAGTATTTCTCCTTGTGGAGTTCCATTTTCTTGCGATTTTTCTTCTGAAAAATATTCATTATATATTACTCTAAATTTTCGTTTGTCAAGGAAGTTCTTTACATAGTTTAAAATATTTCCATCTAAGTTGTGTTCCTTTAAGGATCTGATAATGTAGTATCTCCAAACAGTATCATATGCTTTTGAAATATCGAAAAATATGGCAGCTGTATATTGTTTGTTATTGAATGCTTTGTGGACTTCTGTCTGCAGGGCTATGAGTTGATCAATGGTTGAACGCCCGTGCTTGAATCCGCTTTGTTTCTCGTTTAAGATGTTATGTGATTCTAGGTACCATAGTAATCTTTTATTTATGATTTTTTGTAAAACTTTACTCAAACAATTTGAGAGTGATATTGGCCTGTAATTCGTGACACTTGTTTTTTGTTTATTTGGTTTAAGTATCGGTATAGTGGTGACTGTTTTCCATTTTTGTGGGAATTTATTTTTTGTCCAAATATTATTGTATATTTTTAACATGAAATTTATTGTTCTTTCTGGGAGGTGTTTTATGACTTCATATGTAGTGCCGTCAGGTCCAGGACTTGTGGATTGTTTTAATTCTTGGATAGTACTATATAGTTCTTCTTCTGTTATTGGCTCATTAATTTCAGTATCGTTATTTTCATCTATTTTTAGTTTATCGTTTTCTACGCTATGTTTGTGAATTAAGAATTCAGGTGTATATTGATCGTTGCTTGAGTTTTCATAAAATTGTTCAGCCAGAGTATTCGCTATATCTTGTGGTGTTGATATTATTTTGTTGTTGTGTATGAGGATATCCGTATTTTAGTATGTTTTTCTTCCGTTTATTTTTCTAATTTTATTCCAGACCTTGGTTATAGGTGTGTCTGTACTGATAATTTTTGTGTATTCCTGCCAAGAGATTCTTTTGCTTTGTAGTATAATTCTTCTACAATGTGCTTTGGACTTCTTTAGCCCAGATGTACCTGACGTCCTATATGTAGTACATCTATTGTTGTGCGTATTATTGTTTTGACAAGTCAACTATTACAATTGTGTTCATTTAGTAGTGTTTAGGAAGGCCCAGTTCACGTATCAGTTTGCTTCAAACCGTGAAAGAAAGCATAGTTACATTTTTTATGTATTGCAAATTTAGCAGTTTTAAGATAGTGACATCATGGCGGATAGGTACATTTTATGCTAATTACTTTTTTAAATTATAATATTTTTTTGCATGTTTGCTATGACTAATGTCTGAGTATTTCGTTTATTTATTAAAATTTAAAAAAATGTTTATTAACATTCGTTAATTGCAATGTAAACAATGGTGTCCTAACCATGGGACGTCAGGCACATACATATTAAAATTTTATTTTTATATTCCAGATTGATATCTCAATGAAGCCTTGAACGATCCTTGGTTTATGAATCGGGATTTGTAAATAAATATTTTACCTCCTATAAATTCCTGTGGCGATGTTAGCGATGAAGATTCGGGAGAAGAAAATATGATGAATATAAATAATTTGCCTGGCAGTCAATTACAGGCTGAGGCAGAAATACAACTTGAAAATGAGGAAAGTGATTCTGATGACAATTTACCACTATCTATATTGAGAGATAAAATAAAGCATACGAAAAAAAGACGTTACCAATATTGTGACACTGATCTTCCTGAAGAACAGTTTGATTTTCCTACGTCGATAAATGTTAACGATACAACACCCTTGCAATTATTTTGTCAATTTTTCAACAATGATATTCTACAATTGATGTTTGAATAAAGCAACAAATATGCTGCACAGAAAAATAGGTCGTGTATATAGGATAAAAAAAAGATATATTATCATTTATCGGCATCCTTCTCGTCAGTGGATACGTTGATTTACCACGAAGAAGACTATTTTGGTCCCGAGAAAAAGATACTCAAAATTTTTTAATGTCGGAAGCAATGAGTCGAGATAAGTTTAAGTATGTTATGTCGAATGTACATTTAGTGGATAATGCAGCACTAAACACTAAAGACAAATTTGCCAAGGTGCGTCCTCTGATAAAGCATTTGAATGAAAAGTTCATGTAGTCTGCTTTCTTCGAAGAAAACTATTCCGTAGATGAAGCAATGGTGCCTTATTTTGGACGTCATAGTGTGAAACAATTTATTCAGGCTAAACCAGTGAGATACAGTTACAAAATTTGGGTTGGTTTTACTAAATTAGGATATACGTATAAATTGGTTTGAACCTTATTCGGGGCAAAAAGTGGTATTTCCCTATTATAGCACATTGTACAGATATTACAGTGTAAAATTGCTGGCATATTTATAGGAGGAACGGTGGTACTTTAGATTAACTAAATTTTAGACGAAATATAGCCACATCCTTGCTAACACAAAATAAAAAAGCGCCTGTAAGTGCAAAAGGTCGACCATCTCTGCAAGAGAAAGAAGAAATTCGCTTTTCTGATACCAAGCATTTAGTTATTCCGCAGGAGAAACAAACCAGGTGCTATTACTGTCACCAAAAAACAACCACACGTCGTAAGGTCCGTGAAGTTGGCAACCACCTAAAAGCACAAACGACCAAATTGGTGGGAATCGTTTGTGCTTCGTTAGTGCTTAATTGTGCCTTTAGAAAATATACAGCAACCCCAAGCGTTCATTAGTTATTAACAAATTAAAAGTGGTTGCCAACTTCACGCTTAGCAACCACCTTAGAAGCACAAACGACCAAATTAGTGTCAATCGTTTGTGCTTCGTTAGTGCTTCAAGGATATATATAAATAAAGTCAGCAACCCCAAGCGTTCATTAGTTATTAACAAAATAAAAGTGGTTGCCAACTTCACGGTCAGCAACCACCTTAGAAGCACAAACGACCAAATTAGTGTCAATCGTTTGTGCTTCGTTAGTGCTTCAAGGATATACATAAATAAAGTCAGCAACCCCAAGCATTCATTAGTTATTAAGAAAATAAAAGTGGTTGCCAACTTCACGGTCAGCAACCACCTTAGAAGCACAAACAACCAAATTAGTGTCAATCGTTTGTGCTTCGTTAGTGCTTCAAGGATATACATAAATAAAGTCAGCAACCCCAAGCATTCATTAGTTATTAAGAAAATAAAAGTGGTTGCCAACTTCACGGTCAGCAACCACCTTAGAAGCACAAACGACCAAATTAGTGTCAATCGTTTGTGCTTCGTTAGTGCTTCAAGGATATACATAAATAAAGTCAGCAACCCCAAGCGTTCATTAGTTATTAACAAAATAAAAGTGGTTGCCAACTTCACGGTCAGCAACCACCTTAGAAGCACAAACGACCAAATTAATGTCAATCGTTTGTGCTTCGTTTGTGCTTCAAGGATATATATATATATATATATATATATATATATATATATATATATATATATATATATATATATAAATAAAGTCAGCAACCCCAAGCGTTCATTAGTTATTAACAAAATAAAAGTGGTTGCCAACTTCACGGTCAGCAACCACCTTAGAAGCACAAACGACCAAATTAGTGTCAACCGTTTGTGCTTCGTTAGTGCTTCAAGGATATACATAAATAAAGTCAGCAACCCCAAGCATTCATTAGTTATTAAGAAAATAAAAGTGGTTACCAACTTCACGGTCAGCAACCACCTTAGAAGCACAAACGACCAAATTAGTGTCAATCGTTTGTGCTTCGTTAGTGCTTCAAGGATATACATAAATAAAGTCAGCAACCCCAAGCGTTCATTAGTTATTAACAAAATAAAAGTGGTTGCCAACTTCTCGGTCAGCAACCACCTTAGAAGCACAAACGACCAAATTAGTGTCAATCGTTTGTGCATCGTAAGTGCTTTAAGGATATACATAAATAAAGTCGGCAACCCCAAGCGTTTATTAGTTATTAACAAAATATAAGTGGTTGCCAACTTCACGGTCAGCAACCACCTTAGAAGCACAAACGGCCAAATTGGTGTCAATCGTTTGTGTTTCGTTAGTGCTTCAAGGATATACATAAATAAAGTCAGCAACCCCACGCGTTCATTACTTGTAAACAAAATAAAAATGGTTTACACCTTCATGTCCAATAACTACCCGTAAATCGCAAATGACAATATATTTTCTACTAACATAGTTTGTAGTATTTTCCAGGTTACTACAAATTTTTACCATCCGCTACTCTTGATAAGGGGGATATATTAATATAGGCTAAAAATCGCACATCGAAATTTGTTTTAAGATCTCTATAATCCGATAATAATATTTTATGAAGATGTATGCAGACGTGTCATGCAGATATATGTGTGTGGCTGTATGAAACTTTACTTGAATTTACAGATGTCCGGATTTCGAAGGCCACCATTGGGATCTCCGAAACTATAAGAGATATGACTTCGGTTAATTGAGACATGTTGTGCGCCTTTATTGGCCATCTTAGATGAGCTTTTATTTTGCAAAAAATTCTCGTGGGTTACTAGATAATGGCGGAAAACTAAATTTGATCAATTTTTACCTCCCACTACCCTTGGTAAGGGAGGTATAAAGGGATCGTGCTAAAAATCGCATATCGAGATTTTGGTATATAACCACGTTTTAAGGTCCCTATAATCCGAATTTAACAGTTTCACGATGATGTCTGTATGTATATGTATGTGTGTGTGTATGTGTGTGTGTGTGTGTGTGTGTGTGTGTGTGTATGTGTGTGTGTGTGTGTGTGGATCCTCTTTACGCTCTATATTATCGTTCATATATATATATATATATATATATATATATATATATATATATATATATATATATATATATATTACGGATAAATTTATAAAATTATCTATAATTTTAATCCCGGAGCCTACGCTTTAAATACAACTCCATGGTTCCACAGCTCAGATCTCAAATGTATTTAACTGACAGATATATGTCACTGTCATCAAACTAATCATTTCAAATAATAATAGTAACGTTTTAAAAAGAAAATAGTAAATGGAACAATAATTACATGAAAAGGAACTTACAGTTTCCAGCATAAGTAAATATGTAGGAATATAGGTCAGATAATAAAAATATATATCATCATGGCATATTACCCATTGCTGAGTGAGCCAATCTGCTTTGTACATAAATGTCGGTAATAATGATAACATATTTGTACCGTGCTGGCGTTTAATAGGCGTCACTTCACGCGAATCTGGGGAACCGAGTTCGATCCCGACCGACGCCAAATATTTTAGAATTTTAAATGGCACAAAATTGATCACTGTGGTGCACTCTCCACGCCAGCAATGAAAATAGGTAAGTATATAAATAAATAAAATAATTATATCATCACGGCATATTACCCATTGCTGGGTATGCCAATCTGCTTTGTACACAGATTTCGGTAACGATGATTACATATTTGTACCGTGCGGGCGTTTACCAGGTGTCACCTCACGAGCACTTTTTGCTAGCGTGGAGAGTGCATCACAGGGATAATTTTGGTGTCATTTAAAATTAGAAATATTTGGCGTCGATTGTAATCGAACCAGGTATTTAAATTTAATTTAATTTTGGATATTTACATGAATAATAATTAAATTAAACGATAGGTATTGTGTTGGTCACATCAGATTTTTTCATTTTGAAATTAATTCTACATTATCAGTAATAGAATAAAATGTTTCTAATAAAAAAGTTAAATATCTTTATTGTCTATCCATTGGCGGACGAAAATAATTTTTCTATTGCTACTTTGAAGATATAACACAAATTTACATTTTTTTTAAATTGTACTCATATTTTATTTTTACTTAAAAATTTTTTTTATTGTCTTTCGATTGGTATAAGGTTATTGTACATATTTCAAATTTGTTTTACCCTCAAAGCTTCAGTTTTTCGATATTTTTCATCAATTTTTTTTATTTTTTTGTCAAGACATTAGTTTTTGAAAATAGTATTTTATATTACTTAAAAAAACTTATTCCATACCTACCTTGCTGCATAATTTAATTTTAATTCTATATATCTGTTATAAAAAAATAGTATTGACAGATAATTACTAATAATTATAATGTTGGACATTAACTCACAATATAACCTCTTATTGCAAAATAAAAGTTGAGCTACGAATTATTAATTAAAATTCTGTAAAACTATGATTGAAGAAAAGTATAGTATCACACTCTCGCCGGACGGCTCGTAAGTAAATTCTTTTATTTGTACTTATAACTCTTACAATATAATAAACTATTTTGCGAGGTGTCTGTGGATGAGTTAGAAGGGATCCGTATAGGAGGAGATACAGGAGGATGGTTTGGCGAATGAGGAGTGCATGATTAAGAAAAATTATTATATGGTATATAAAGGAGAGTGAGTGTGGGATGTAAGGTAATGGGTGTTCTGGGTACGTTTGCACAAAACGTTAACGTATCAAGGGATGCTCGGTTAAGTGTATATAATGGAGTACTAGTGCCTGCTTTGATGTATGGAAGCGAATGCTGGGCATGGACGGGGAAGCATAAAAAGAGAGTGACTGCCGTAGAAATGAGGTATTTACGTGGTGTATGTGGGTATGTCAGACGGGATCGCGTGAGGAATAATTTGGTGTATGAAGAGTGTAGGGTTAGGAACAATGTGATTAAGAGAGTTGGTGTGAGTCAGTTGAGATGGTTTGGGCATGTGGAGAGAATGGCGAGTGAACGGCTTGTTAAGCGTATATATCTTGGTGAAGTTGAGGGTTTTAGATTGCGTGGCCGACCAGTGACCAGTGTGTAAGTGGATGGATGTGATTGGTAGAGTGATTAAAGAGAGAGAGTTTCCAAGTATGAAGAGAAGAAGAGCATGTATGAATCCGATTATGAATGTGGTCGAGGCGAAATAAGTCTACTTAGATAGGAATGTGTGACGAAGGATGATTGTTTCCTAACTATTTTTGTGATCCGGATGCGGTATTTCGCTACCGAAAATCGATCACTTTAATATGTATAAGAGAAATATTCTTTCTGGAAATAAAGTGATTAGTTCTCCATAATAGTATTTCATGAATTTAAATCATTTGGTTTTTCATTTTATTTTGCATAGAAGGGGCTCAAAAAGTCCCACGGAAAGATATATATGAATAAGTATACATAATTAAAATCGTTATTACTAGTAAGTATAAAAATATTTTCTAATTACTCAAAACTACGGAGCATTTTTCATTGAATTTGCGGGTCAAAGCTGTAAAGTTACCAACACTTCTTAGTATTATCGTAACTAAGTAATTTAATTGTTGCTATTATGATTGAGACATTTGCGACTGTAAGAATGAAACATAGATCGTAACTAGGCGTTGGGAATATTTTATTTAGTGTCAAATCAGTAATTTTAGCGACACAATAATAATACTCGTATTCGTACAAAAGTAGATAATTTGTGCACAAAACTGATTTCGTGCGGGACAAAATAGGTGCTTAAATATTTATTGAGTGTATAGATTGCTGTTGATTTGAAAATAGTTTAATTAATTAAATTTAAGACAAAAATAAATGTGTGGGATTAAGTGAATCTCGGGTCTTGCGAACTTATTAAATATATTTATTTAAATCACAGCAAAATACAGATAATTATTTTTAGTAACCACTATAATAATTGAATTTTTTTTTTTTTTGTAAAATTAGTCTCTATTTCCTTGGAATTATATTATATAAAAATTGTACTTTTGCGAAATTCATTTTTTTCTTTTTTAATATATAGTACCCAGTGGCCATGCGCCTGACATCAAAATTATTTCGAATTTTAAATGACACAAAAGAGACTCCTGTATTTTACTTTCCGCACCAGCAGTAAGTGCATGTGAGGTAACGTCTGGTAAACGCCGGCATGATACGCATATGTCATCATCATTACTGATTTCTGCGTTCAAAGCTAATTGACACACCCAGAAATAGGTAATATGTCGTGATGATATATTTTTTGTATATATTATTTTAAAAGGTTATTCAAATTTTGACATATACAGATATGTCGAATAACAGCATGAAATTAGTTTTGTGCAAAAATTATCTACTTTTGCGCTAATACAAGTATTATTATTGTGTCGCCAAAATTACTGATTTGTCACTAAAGAAAATATTCTCAACACCTAGTTACGATCTATGTTTTTTTCTGTTACAGTCGCAAATGTCGCCATCATAATAGCAACAATTAAATTACTTAGTTACTTTAAAAATAATAAGTTTTGGTAATTTTACAGCTTTAACTCGCAAATACAATGAAAAATGCTCCGGAGAACGATTTGCAAGGGGTATGGGTCAACGCAAATATATGCATAGAACACGTGATCGTAAAAATTATATAAATCCTATATATTATTGAACTCTACTTGAGGTGTAGAGTTGAATGGTCATATGTAAAAATCGATTTTGCACTCAACAGTTTTTATCTAACATTAAATTTCAGCTCTTCCTTCATCCTACTTAAACCACGGTTAATGGTGTATCTGCCGTTCGTGAGAAGTTATATGTATATGTATATTAAGCGTCGTTGGGAGCCAACACGAAGCGAAGCGGAGGTTTTGATGACTAGATCTTTTAAATGATGGCAAATATTTAACATTAAAATATATTTTTAGTTTAATAATAATAGTTTTATTGAATGCCCGAGGGCATACAACATAAATACAGTGTAAACATTATTAACAAAGACGATTTTTTTAATGTTTGATTGGTTTTACTGATAACAGGAATGCATTAACAGATATTTGTATTGAAACAATTTGGTGATTAATACCCTATCTATAGGAAATACATACAATGGTAAAATTTTAGTTTTAGAACAAAAGTTTAAATAATAAAGTTACTCATAATTTAAAATGGCAATTAATTGAAATAATACATTCCTGTTACGAAGTATTACCAAATTAAAAGTTTTTTTTCATATTGCTTATACAGATAGTCATGAGAAATGATGATATGAAACAGGCAGATAGAACTAAATAAATGTCACTTTAAGGCTTGAGTTAAATTAAAATTAATATATTCACAAATAAAGACCATTTCATTTTATTATGAGGTTCCATTATCTTTAATAATAATAAAATCAAAGTAAAAATTACATAAACACAGACCAACAGTTTATTATTTGTTATATTTCTCATGGCACTGTATATAAACAGCTTGAAAATAGAACTTTTAATTTACGTGTGATTAATGACAGGATTTCTAGCACATCAATAAATTTGGATTCATTGGATGCCACTTTTAATTTAGAACATTATTTTGTAATTACACTTTTGATCTACAAATTGTAATAGGGAATCATCTATAGCCAAACGAAAATTTTACCATTGATTTCTTACACCGGGTGCTGGGTATTAGGGTCAGGTTATTATGTTAAATATCCTTTCTTATAGAAAATAAATCATATTAAAAAAATTAGAAGAAAAATTACACATTAAAAACTGCAAAATTATTTTTGTAAAATATCGTTGGGTTTATTAATAATATATATATATATATATATATATATATATATATATATATGAACGATAATATAGAGCGTAAAGAGGATCCACACACACACACACACACACACACACACACACATTCACACACACATACATATACATACAGACATCATCGTGAAACTGTTAAATTCGGATTATAGGGACCTTAAAACGTGGTTATATACCAAAATCTCGATATGCGATTTTTAGCACGATCCCTTTATACCTCCCTTACCAAGGGTAGTGGGAGGTAAAAATTGATCAAATTTAGTTTTCCGCCATTATCTAGTAACCCACGAGAATTTTTTGCAAAATAAAAGCTCATCTAAGATGGCCAATAAAGGCGCACAACATGCCTCAATTAACCGAAGTCATATCTCTTATAGTTTCGGAGGTCCCAATGGTGGCCTTCGAAATCCGGACATCTGTAAATTCAAGTAAAGTTTCATACAGCCACACACATATATCTGCATGACACGTCTGCATACATCTTCATAAAATATTATTATCGGATTATAGAGATCTTAAAACAAATCTCGATGTGCGATTTTTAGCCTATACTAATATATCCCCCTTATCAAGAGTAGCGGATGGTAAAAATTTGTAGTAACCTGGAAAATACTACAAACTATGTTAGTAGAAAATATATTGTCATTTGCGATTTACGGGTAGTTATTGGACATGAAGGTGTAAACCATTTTTATTTTGTTTACAAGTAATGAACGCGTGGGGTTGCTGACTTTATTTATGTATATCCTTGAAGCACTAACGAAACACAAACGATTGACACTAATTTGGCCGTTTGTGCTTCTAAGGTGGTTGCTGACCGTGAAGTTGGCAACCACTTATATTTTGTTAATAACTAATGAACGCTTGGGGTTGCCGACTTTATTTATGTATATCCTTGAAGCACTAACGAAGCACAAACGGTTGACACTAATTTGGTCGTTTGTGCTTCTAAGGTGGTTGCTGACCGTGAAGTTGGCAACCACTTTTATTTTGTTAATAACTAATGAACGCGTGGGGTTGCTGACTTTATTTATGTATATCCTAGAAGCACTAACGAAGCACAAACGATTGACACTAATTTGGTCGTTTGTGCTTCTAAGGTGGTTGCTGACCGTGAAGTTGGCAACCACTTATATTTTGTTAATAACTAATGAACGCTTGGGGTTGCTGACTTTATTTATATATATCCTTGAAGCACTAACGAAGCACAAACGATTGACATTAATTTGGTCGTTTGTGCTTCTAAGGTGGTTGCTGACCGTGAAGTTGGCAACCACTTTTATTTTGTTAATAACTAATGAACGCTTGGGGTTGCTGACTTTATTTATGTATATCCTAGAAGCACTAACGAAGCACAAACGATTGACACTAATTTGGTCGTTTGTGCTTCTAAGGTGGTTGCTGACCGTGAAGTTGGCAACCACTTTTATTTTGTTAATAACTAATGAACGCTTGGGGTTGCTGACTTTATTTTTATATATATATATATATATATATATATATATATATATATATCCTTGAAGCACAAACGAAGCACAAACGATTGACATTAATTTGGTCGTTTGTGCTTCTAAGGTGGTTGCTGACCGTGAAGTTGGCAACCACTTTTATTTTGTTAATAACTAATGAACGCTTGGGGTTGCTGACTTTATTTATGTATATCCTTGAAGCACTAACGAAGCACAAACGATTGACACTAATTTGGTCGTTTGTGCTTCTAAGGTGGTTGCTGACCGTGAAGTTGGCAACCACTTTTATTTTCTTAATAACTAATGAATGCTTGGGGTTGCTGACTTTATTTATGTATATCCTTGAAGCACTAACGAAGCACAAACGATTGACACTAATTTGGTCGTTTGTGCTTCTAAGGTGGTTGCTGACCGTGAAGTTGGCAACCACTTTTATTTTCTTAATAACTAATGAATGCTTGGGGTTGCTGACTTTATTTATGTATATCCTTGAAGCACTAACGAAGCACAAACGATTGACACTAATTTGGTCGTTTGTGCTTCTAAGGTGGTTGCTGACCGTGAAGTTGGCAACCACTTTTATTTTGTTAATAACTAATGAACGCTTGGGGTTGCTGACTTTATTTATATATATCCTTGAAGCACTAACGAAGCACAAACGATTGACACTAATTTGGTCGTTTGTGCTTCTAAGGTGGTTGCTAAGCGTGAAGTTGGCAACCACTTTTAATTTGTTAATAACTAATGAACGCTTGGGGTTGCTGTATATTTTCTAAAGGCACAATTAAGCACTAACGAAGCACAAACGATTCCCACCAATTTGGTCGTTTGTGCTTTTAGGTGGTTGCCAACTTCACGGACCTCACGTCGTAGTTGTTGTAATGTTGGGTTGCATGTTAAGTGTTTTGTGAATTACCATTCACCATAATTTTATATCTTATATGACTGACGTCCTATATGTAGGACGGCAATTATCTCAAAAGTTATAAACATTTAAATATTTTTTTATGTAAGAATGTTTATTTTAGACGTTAATAAAAAGATATATTTACTTTGTTCTAAAAATTTTTTTTTTATCTCCGGCACATCTGGGTTAGTTTTATGAAATTTTCCGTGGTTTTTTGTTTTTTATATTCCTGTAAAGCTTCTTTGTTGTTTTTTATTGCTTCTTGGCATTGCCTATTCCACCATGGTACTTGATTTTTATTTTTATTTACTTTGACTTGTTTTAAAGCTGTGTTCGCTGCATCACTTATTAAATTTGTAAGTATTTCTACTTGTAAATCTATATCATCTGTTTCGGGTGTTGTATTTATATCCGCTAATTGGGTAAATAGTGGCCAATTTGCATCTTTAGTTTTCCATTTTCTTATAAAATTTTCTGTTGTTATTATTTTCTTCGTTTATAGTTATTTTTATGGGGAAATGGTTTCCAACATATGCCAGAGGTAGTACTGTCCATGACAGATTGTGTACGATCGATGTATCACTTATGGTTAAGTCTATGGAGGTGAAATTTCCAGATTGTGCGCAAAAATGTGTACTACTTCCATAATTTAATAATATTATTTTATCGTTTTTATCTAATACATTTTCAATTTTTTTACCTCTTGGGTTTTTTGATTTTACTCCCCCAAATTTTGTTATGCGCATTAAAATCGCCCATTATTAGGAATGGAGATGGTAATTGTCTTATAAGTTGGTCAATTTCTGGTTGATTTAGTTCTTGGTTTAGTGGTAGAGCAAATAGTTAGTTTTATTGGTGTGAATATTGTGATAGCAATAGCTTCTAGATTAGTAGTTAGTGTAACTTCTTTTACGTGTTTCGAATTTTCGCTAACATGGCTACTCCTCCACTTGCATTTATTGTGTTTGATCTATCTTTTCTGAAGATTGCGAAATTTTTCAGTGTACATTTATGGTGAGGATGGAGACGAGTTTCTTGTAGACATAAGTATTGAGCATTTGTGTCGGCTATTATTTTTTGTAGTTCAGGCAAATGTGAGTGTAATCCGTTCAAGTTCCACTGGATAATGTTCATTATTTACTTAGTTTTAATCTTTTATTTCGTTTTTTTCTTCTTCAAGTTGGGTTCTTATTCGATTATGTATCCTAGTGAACCTATTTTTGATTAGTTTTCTTCCTAATAAAGGGTATAGGGTATTGATCATAGTTAATAGGTCTGTAGTATTTGAAGTATAGTTTTTAGAAACTGACAGTGGATCTATATTATTAGTGGCATTTTCAATAAAATCTTTGAATCTGTCATAGTTTAGTGGGTATTTGTTTTCGTTAGAGTTTATTTCTTCTTCTACGTTTTGTAATAATTCGTGCGTTATAATGTTGTAAGTAGGGCTGACTGATCTCGGTTTTTTTGATCTCCTTGTATCAGATTGTTTGGGGTTTTGCTGTGAGTTATTGTCATCATTTATTGTGATAGGTTCGTCGGTGTCATTGTGTCGTTTCATACTAATTGGTTTATTTTGGTCAGTAGTGTCTTTGGTAATTCTTTTGGTATTGTATTCGCTTGACTTTCATTTGATGGTTTTTGTGACAGGATATTTTTAGTTTGTATGCTTTGTGAAGTAGAAGGAAAGGGATAGAAATCTTGTGGCTTGTTTATTATATTAGTTTTTGTTACTGGCAGTGGTTGTGATAGGATTTTTTTGGGGTCTTGTGTGTTTTGGCGGGTAGACTGTGGTTGGGATAGAGTGGTTGTAATATTGATATATTCGTCTTGTTGTGTTGATTGGTTGGTTGTTTTGGTTGGTGGAGTAGGACTTGGTTGTACTATCTGGCATTGGGCTATAGTATGTCCCTGTTTTTTGCATTTATAGCAGGTGGTTATATCTCCGGATATGTATATTCTGTAGTCTGTGTTGTCGTGTATGAATAGCAATGATTCGGGAATTTTTGCGTCTTCTTTCTCCGCAATATACACTTGTCGACGAAAGCTTAAAACGTGGGAGTATTCACTATCTAACATTCCTACTCTAAGGAAAGTAATAGGAGAAATAAGTTTGATGTTTTGTTGTTGTAGTGTTTTCTCAATGATTTCGTGTGGGATCGACGGGCATACATTTGATATAATTATTCGCTTAGTTAAAGTTATTAAACGTCTTAATTCCAAAATTTTATTTTCTACATCAATATGTTTGTGGTTTTTGATAAGGTTATCTACTATTTGTTTGGAGGATAGGTAAATACATATACGATTATGGGAGATTCTGGAAGCAAATATTACATTTTGGGGTTGTACTAACTTTCCAATTGTTGTTATGTATGCTTTAAGTGGGATTTCATTTATAGCTGGGATGACAATTGCTTGTTCTTTTGACGGGTGAAGGTTATTTTTGTTTTGTTTGACTATGTTGGCATAGTTGGTGCCTGTTTGTTTGCTGTTGGGTGTGGTAGTGGTTCGTTTATATCGGTTTCCATTTTTATTTGCTATTTTATCGGCATATTAGTTGGAGTCTTTTGTTTAATAGATGTCACTATGAGGTATGATAGTGAATCTGGTTTTTTCTTTTTTAATTTTTGGTGTTAAAAAGGGACAAAGGGAAGAATACTGGGAGTTATGGATGAGGGTGAGAGGTAGGAGTATATTTTGTTCAGGATTATTATGTGTTAAAGTATCATTGTAATATATTATTGTTAAATATTATTGTAATAATAATTATTGTAATGTATTCAAGATTGTAATTTTGGTAACACTGTTAATGAAAAAGGACAGCGATAAAATTGTACGTTCTTTTTACTGTGTCAAATATATGAGTCTTTGATTGGTTACGATTGTATCAAAATATCCTTTATTAAACTTCTTTATTATTTAAAACCTGGTTTTTTCCCTTATAATTGAACAGGTTATGGGCCCAGACACATAACCACTATCCAAATAAGGGAAGTATACTGCATCGAGAAGAATTAGCGATACGAGCTGTGAGCCACGTGCTAAGGTTGAGGTTAGGTTACCAAACATATCAAAAATACTTGTTTAAAATTGGAACAAGGAAGGAAAGCGAGCAGGAAAGATAAACCAGAATGGAAGGTAATTAATCAGTTATTAAATTGGAAGGTTCCAGGAACTGGAATGTATGGAAGTTTCAAACCAAAGTCCTGCTGCGAGGACAAAACCTACTGGAAGTGGTGGAGAAAGTCAATGTAAAACCAGAGGCAGACAAAGCAGATAAACTAACGGCTTGGATGACAAAAGATGCTAAGGCTCAAACTCTTCTAGTCACTAGAATGAATGAGGATGTGATGTTACATATCATATCATGCAACAGTTCAGCGGCAATGTGGAAAAAATTGGCTAGTGTTTATGAATAAAAATCTGATACTAGTATACACATTTTACAACAACGTTTCTTCCAGTATAAATATGAAGGAGGTGTAGAAATGGCTGTATTTTTGTCCAAAATACAAGAAATGCAAAATCAACTCAAACAAATGGGTGAAGAAATATCAGATAAATTTGTTATTACCAAGGTATTAATGTCGTTGCCAGACATTTATAAACATTTTGTATCAGCTTGGGAATCGGCGCCAGACAATAAACAAACTTATGATAACCTAGTGCCGAGATTATTAGTAGAAGAAGAGAGGTTAAAGGAGAAAGCTGGCGAAGTACACAAACAGACAACAGCTTTTGTTGCAGGAAAAGATAAGAAAAACGTAAGATGTTTCAAGTGCAATAAGATGGGACACTATCAAAATGAGTGCAGGAGTAATATGAATCCTAAAAACTCAAATAAGTCAGACAAAAAATGTTATTATTGCAATAAGCTGGGACATTTCAAAAATGAGTGCAGGTTCAAGAAGAATAAGGACAGTAACGCATTTGTGACTATGAATGAGTTCGATAAACACTTGCAACAATCGCAGTGGCTAGTAGACACAGGAGCGATTGAGCACATGTGCAACGATCGAACATTGTTTATCACATATTCACCAATATCTAAAAAGTCAGTAATTGTTGGAGATGGAAATGCTATTATCGCAAAAGGACAAGGCCAGGTGGCGGTGCAAGTATATAATGGGTAAAACTGGGTTGATACAACAATCAACAATGTATTATACGTTCCGGATTTAAAAACAAATCTGTTCTCTGTCAAATGTGCAACAGGAAAAGGTTATGTCATGGTGACGGATGACAAGTCTTGTAAATTTTACAAAGAGAAGAAAATATGTTTGGTTGCAAATCGTTTTGGTGATATGTATCGCATGAATGTGCGTTATAAATGCAGGTCAGCAAATGTTGCCAAATTAGGCCCATCAAAATATGCAGTTCGTAAAAAATTATCTTAAAAATAACAACATTGCAATATATGATGATTGTGTTGAAGAGTGTAAAGGCTTTTTGGAGGGTAAAATGCACCGGTTACCTTTCAGTACAAGCGACAACAAAACAACCAGAACTTGCGAACTAATTCATGCAGACGTTTGTGGGCCTATGGAAGAGATGTCAGTGGAAGGTTCCAAGTACCTTTTAATTCTAAAAGATGATTACTCAAATTATAGAACTATATATTCCATAAAAATCAAGGACGAAGTGAAGAAATATATTGAAAAATTTATAAATGAAGCTGAAAATGTGACTGGCAACAAATTATTATATTTTAGATTCGATAATGGGTTGGAGTTCACAAATAGAGGTACAAGAGATATTCTCAAGACATGGTATTATTCATCGAACCACAGTGCCATACACACCCGAACAAAATGGCAAGGCAGAGAGGGAAAATAGGATTTTAATTGAAGCTGCTCGATCAATGTTCACAAAAAAATGCCTAAGAAGTTGTGGGCAGAGGCTGTCAATAGTACAGCATATGTGCTGAACAGGACAGGAAAAAGTAGTCAAACTGAAGAAACTCCATATGAAAGTTGGACAAGCAAAACATTTAACCCTTACAACTTGAAGATTTTCGGTACAACAGTGTTTGTTCATATTCCAAAAGAAAAAAGAATAAAGTGGGATCCTAAAGCTGAAAAGGGAATAATGGTTGGCTACGGAGAGGAAGTTAAAGGTTATAGAATATTTTTCCCAAAGAAGAATAGCGTTGAACTTAAAAGAGACGTTAAATTTATAGACGAACAGAATGATAAACAACGTGAAAATTTTAATACTTTTGTTCCAGTGACAGAAACCTGTGAAATACCATCAACAGAAAAAGAAGACTGCGATAAGCTAGTGACCCAGACCAATGTCTACGAGATGCCGATAAATGAAGATGAAAATGAATGTGAAAATAGTCTCCTCGATGACGAATCCAGTGGTGACACCGAAGACAGCTTGCAGCCTCATCGGAGAAGTGAACGGGTAAGAAAACAGACATTCTATAAATGTCAATATGCTTACACAGAAGACGAAGATGAACCCAAATCCTACCAAGAAGCCATGCAGAGAAGGGATGCTGCCAAATGGGAGGAGGCCGTGCAGAATGAACTTGATACGCTACAACAAAACAATACCTGGACCATCTGTAACGAGACGGTAAATGATAAAGTTATTACTAGCAAATGGGTGTTTAAAATAAAAAATACAAATAATAAAATACAATATAAAGCTAGGCTAGTTGCACGGGGCTTCGAACAGCAGCATAAAATTGAATTGTATGAAGTTTATGCTCCTGTAGCAAAGCTCTCAACTTTTAGATTGTTTGTCTCAGTAGATACAAAATTAAATTTACCTATTTATCAAATGGATGTAACAGGGGCTTTTCTCTATGGGGAAATTGATGAAAATATATATTTAGAATTGCCTGAAGGGGCTTACAAATATAATAATAGAATTGTAAAACTAAATAAAGCTTTATATGGGTTAAAAAAATCACCTAAGTATTGGAATGATAAATTTAATAATTTTATAATTCAGCAAGGTTTCATAAGGTCACAGTGTGATTCTTGTTTGTATACAAAATGTACTGATAATTGTCAAACCTATGTTCTGTTATATGTATACGATTTATTAATATTTGGCTCAAATGAACATAGCGTATCTGATCTCAAGTCATTATTAAAAGCAGAATTTGAAATGAAAGATTTAGGCTTTGTATCAAACTTTCTGAGTATAAATGTGAAACAAAATTTAAAAGATGGGAAAACTGAATTGTGTCAAAAGAGTTATCTTGAAAATGTCATTAAAAGATTTGGTATGGAAAATAGTAAACCTATATTAACCCCTATGGACCAAAATTTTAATGTCAAAATATTCGAAAGTAATGATGCATGCAAAGCAGATAAGGCTTTAGAAAATAAATGTAGACAAATAATAGGTTGTCTCATGTATGCAGTAACAGGCACGAGACCAGATCTTTGCGTAGCTGTTTCGATATTAAGTAGATATCAAAATCGCGCGAACAGTATGTTGTTAACTGCTCTAAAAAGAGTTTTAAGGTATGTTAAATATACAATTTATTATAAATTGACATATAAATGTAATGATGAAATGTTAATTGGATATTGTGATGCTAACTGGGGAGGGGATTTAAATGATAGTAAGTCCACTACAGGGTACTGTTTCATGTTTGCAAATTGTTTAATTTCATGAAGAAACAAAACTGTGTTAGTTTGTCGTCAACAGAATCTGAATATGTTGCTGCTAGTATGGCTGCTAGTGAAGCCTGCTGGCTAATAAATCTGTTAATTAATTTTGAAATAAAAATACAAGTAGTTACTCCAGTTACAATATTCTGTGATAATCAATCTGCTATAAAAATAAATGAATGAAAATAGAAATGAAAATGGAGAACTCCTACTGGAAACCTGCTGCAACTTCGAACTCTGTGTGGGAGGTACGTTATTCAAACATAAAATATCCCATAAAATAACCTGGGTATCTCCTGACAAAAAAACAGAAACCCAAATCGATCACTTCTGTATCCAACAAAAGTGGAGGAAAATCTTGCTAGATGTTAGAAATAGGAGAGGAGCTGACATAGACTCAGACCACCATCTGATAATCGCAAAGATTAGATTACACAATAAAAGAACAATGATAAATAAGAAGGAAAACCACAGACATAAAAGGAAACAAAAATTATTAGATCCAAACACACTAGATGAAAAAACGAAAGAAACAATAATAAGGAAACTAGAAAAAGCAAAAGAAAGCATCAACTACGACTTACCCGTTGAGGAGTTATGGCAAAAATGCAAGGAAATATTTACAGAATGTTACAAACAGCCACTGTCAAAATCAAAACAAGGAGGAACCGAATGGATGAGTGCTGAATCTTGGTCTAAAATAGACGAAAGAAGGAAAATCAAAGAAAGAATTTTAAACAACAAAAACACTCAAAAAAAAGAAGAATTGCAAAAAGACTATAAGATATGTAGTAAAGCCGTGAAAAATAGTATAAAGAAAGACAAGGAAATATTTATTGAAAGTATTGCAAACGAGGCACAAATAGCTGCAAACAAAAAAGATTCCAGGGAACTATACAAGAAAATAAGACAACTCACGGGTAACAAGAGATACAACAAAGAACTACCACTACATGATAAAAATGGAAGAAACATCTATGCCGTAAAGGAACAGACAGAAAGATGGCGGGAATATTTTCAAGAAATACTGACTGGGAAAAAAGAAGGCACTCATAACCCACAAGAAGTGGATACACCTGAACTACACGTAAACACAGATACTCCCACAATAGAAGAAATAACCCAGGCTCTGCAAGAAATGAAGAATGGAAAAGCTCCCGGAAATGACATGATCACCGCGGATATACTGAAGATGGACATAGACACAACTGTACATATTATTAAACCGTTAATCGATAAAATATGGATAAATGAAACCTTTCCAAAAGACTGGAAAGAAGGAATAATAATTAAGATGCCTAAAAAGGGCGACGTCAGAGAATGTGGAAACTGGAGAGGCATCACTTTGCTAAACGTAACTAGCAAACTCTTCTGTCGTATAATACTGAACAGAATTAGCGGAATACTATACAATAAAATAAGAAGAGAACAAAGCGGATTTAGACCCGGGCACTCCTGTATCGATAATATCAATACTATTAGAATAATAATGGAACAGTCATTAGAGTATGGGTCACCATTGCAACTACTTTTCATAGACTACAAACGAGCCTTCGACTCGATAAGCCGCGAGTATATATGGACAACTCTAAAAAACAAAGGCCTACCACCAAAAATAATCCGTCTAATAAAAGAAGGGTACACAGAATACAAAAGCAGAGTACTCCACAAAGGACAAATGTCGGAACCATTCAAAACAGAAACAGGAGTCAAACAAGGGTGCATACTTTCCCCGTTGTTATTCCTGATAGTACTGGATGTAATACTCACTGAAACGACAAAAGACAAAATTAGAGGAATTCGTTGTGGCCTAACGGATGTTCTAGAGGACGTAGACTACGCCGATGACGTCTGGCTAATAACTTCTACACCACGCAATATGCAACACAAACTAAACGATCTTATTGAAGAATCCAGAAAAGCCGGACTAGAGATAAACATACAGAAAACCAAAAACCTAGCCATCAATTGCGATACAAACAACGCACTAACGATTAACAACACAAGAATTGAACCCGTGACAGAATTTCTATACCTCGGAAGTATAGTTACGACAGAAGGAGGTACGTCCACAGACATCCAGAACAGAATAAACAAAGCGAGAAGTACATTTGGAAGGATGAGAGATATATGGCGATCAAACAAATTAAAATTGTCAACCAAACTAAAAGTATACAACGCCACAATAAAACCAGTGCTACTTTATGGCTGTGAAACATGGGCGTTAACCGATGCACTAAAGAAAAAACTTCAAACCTTTACAAACAGATGCCTAAGGAACATACTTGGAATCTGGTGGCCAAACTACATATCAAATGAAGAACTATGGCAAAGAATTGGCCAGGAAAATATACACAAAGAAATTAAAAAAAGGAAATACGGTTGGCTAGGACACACCTTGAGGAAACCTAAAACTACACCAAGCCATGCTGTATTAGAATGGAACCCGCAAGGAAAGAGACCAAGAGGTAGGCCTCGAGCAACATGGAGAAGAACCGTCTTCGATGAAACGAAGAAAACTATACCACAACTTAGACAAATCGCACAGGACCGAGAAGACTGGAAAAAATATACAGAGACAATATAATCATACTATTGTATGTAATGAAATGTATTTTTTTACCCTATGTCCCGCAAGGGAATAGTGGGTCTTAATAATAATAATAATAAAAATTGCACATACTGATACTATTAAAAGACTAAAACATATTGATATACGATATCATTTTATAAAAGAGCAAATTAATAATGGTAAATTGATGTTAAAGTATTTAAAGACTGAAGATCAGATAGCAGATATGTTCACCAAAGCCCTTAATAAAGAATTACTGATAAGGTTTATTACCAAGTGTAATTTGATATAAAATATGTATTATATTTGTTATTTGTTTGGGATATATTACATTGAGGGGGGATGTTAAAGTATCATTGTAATATATTATTGTTAAATATTATTGTAATAATAATTATTGTAATGTATTCAAGATTGTAATTTTGGTAACACTGTTAATGAAAAAGGAGAGCGATAAAATTGTACGTTCTTTTTACTGTGTCAAATGTATGAGTCTTTGATTGGTTACGATTGTATCAAAATATCCTTTATTAAACTACTTTATTATTTAAAACCTGGTTTTTTCCCTTATAATTGAACATTATGTTCTATTTTTATAGAGAATTAAGTGAAGGAGTTACCTTGACCTTGAATGATTGATGCACAATACTTAACTTAAGCACGTCTGCACTGTGTGAGATGTCTGAATGACAATATACTTTTATTATATATGTTTTGTGCAGACATTCACAAAAAAAAATGTAATTGGAACTACATAAGGTACTACAAAATTTCATGTCATTAATAATTACTACTATAGTTTAGTTCACGAAAGATGACTATTCAAGGTCATTTATTAATCGTATTGTGACGTGCGCCCCTGAGAGAAAAGTATGCATGCGCCGCTACTGATGGCATGTTCGCGAACAATGACGTAATCCCTTCGAAAGAACGTACCAGAGCGTAATGCAATCCCCGACGCGCTGAGACAGGTTAATTGCGCCGTGACCTCATTCCTTTGTATACGGGTCATTGTCGCTTGGAAGGCTTCTAGACTGTTGCGCTGTATAAATATCGGCCGAGAGAAGGCGGAGAATCAGTCTCATATATACCAGCAACCAGATATGAACTTGGTGATGTAAATAAACAGTTTCAAGTTGTTAACATAAATAAATGTAGTTATATAAATAAGTGTAGTGATATAAATGTTAGTTAGATAAATAATCGTAGTGTTTAAGCATTTAACAATATTCTTAGTGTTTATAATTATTTAATCATAGTGTTAGTTGTTTTTATTATCTTTTAATATTTAATCCTTATTTAATTATCGTTTAATAAACGTATTCTTTGTTAATAATAATTGTCTATGATTTACACTTCACCAATATAAATAAAAACGTTACAATTGGTGTCAGGTGTGGGGTTGTTCATAACTGTGAAGTGTAAATAAAAATAAATAAAATGCCTAAACTATTAAAATTAAGTGAATTGAAAGTACGTGATCTCAGGACGGAAGTGGAAGAACTGGATTTGGATGCAACAGGAGGGAAAACAGAGCTTCAAGAAAAACTGCGGCAAGCTTTAATCGAAGCTGGTGAAAATCCTGACGATTACTTATTCGAAGTTCCGTGTTACTATTCCGAGTTTTATAAAGTATTCGCAGAAAAATTACAAGAAAGTTCTAGAAGTTCTGAGCGGAGATTGGCGGAAAGTTCTACAGAAGTGGAGGAAAATTCCGGAGCACTGGAAGAAGAATTAAAGGAACATTCTAGAACATTGGAAAGAGAATTGCATGAAAGTTCTGGAAACGTTAAGGAAAATTCCGGAGCACTGGAAGAAGAATTAATGGAACATTCTAGAACATTGAAAAGAGAATTGCATGAAAGTTCTGAAAAAGTGGAAGTAAATTCCGGAGAAGAATTAAATGAATATTCTAGAACATTGGAAAGGGAATTGCATGAAAGTTCTAGAAAATTGAAGGAAAATTCCGGAGTACTGGACGAAGAATTAATGGAACATTATAGAACAATGGAACGTGAATTGAATGAGAGTTCTAGAAAAGTTGAAGAAGATTCTGGAATTTTTGAGCACAAATTGGAAGAGGAATTGGAGGCGAATTCTGGAAGAGTAGAGGAGAATTATGAAATTCTGGAGCAGAAATCGGAAGAGGAATTGAAGGGGAATTCTGGAAGAGTAGAGGAGAGTTCTGGAATCATGGAGCAAATGTTGGAGCGGAAATTGAAGGAGAATTCTGGAAATACGGAGCAGATGTTGGAACGGAAATTGGAGAATTCTGGATTTCTGGAACAAATATTGAAACAAGGATGGGAGAAGACTTCTAGAAAAACTGAAGAAAGTCTGCAAGAATTTGGAGCCGATGTAATTCGTTCGGTTCGTCTCACACATCGTACAGCTCCTGACAAGGATTTGGAGTACCTGGCCACTCAGAGACTCATCTTCGGAGTTCGAGACAGCAATACTCAGCAAGCACAGCAATTATGTCGCCCAAAAACTATGGGTAACGCACTCTTATATATATATCAGATCATGAAACTGCCAAACAAGTTTCACGTAACCAATCGCGAGTGCGAAATAATTATACTGAGGGAAATGAAAACACCGAAGCCATAGATGAAAAAGTGCGACGAATTATAAACGAAGTGTTTGCTAGAAGAAAGAAACTCCGCTGTTACAAAAGAAGACGGAAGCGGAAAAGAAAGAGACCACGAGAGAGAAAATGTGCGTGCTCAGTAAGAAATTAAAAAGAAAAAAATGTAGGCAGAAATACTAGAGGTAAAGAACGAATCCGTTGATGTCAAGTATGGATATGAAGAAAGAAGATGGAAGCGAAAAAAAGAAAGAGAACGCGAGAGAGAAAGGGAGCGTGTTCAGCAAGGAATTAAAGAAGAAATCTAGGAAGAAATTCCAGTAGTAGAGGAAAGCCAACCTGAAATGAATAGTTCTCCGACGAGCAGCTGCAATTGCAATCTAAGGACTTTGGAATGGGGCCTGAAGACAGCGGGGAAGACGTGCCCTTGGCGATTCTTATGGACAGCTCGAGTGGGAAACGAGAACTCGAGTTAGATAACGATGACGACGATGACATACCTCTCACCACAAGGAAGAAGAAAGTCAAGGCAGAGAAAGGAACTTGAAAGAAAGGGAAGTAACGTCGACGCATTGTTCAGAAGGCCATGCTAAGGGAGGCAAACATGGTAGTCGACTGGAAGGAAAACATTCCACCATTGCCAGAATAACAGTAGTCAGCGATAGTTGGCAGCCCGATGGACTACGCAAGGACCCGACTTTGAAAATATTACTGGAATGGAAAGCGACGAGAGCAAACCAATATGGGAAGATGTTGCACCACAGTCACAGATTGTAAAATCATACTGGGCGCAATGTGACTCCATGGTGATTGATGGCCTGTTAAAGCGTGTGGTTGAGAATGCCATGGAACTGAGAAGAGAACTCAGTTGGTCATTCCTAAGAGTAGAGTACCAGACGTGTTAAAAGAGATCCATGACGGATCTGGAGGTGGCCATTTGGGAGTCAACAAAACATTAGAAAGATTGCGTCAGCGATTTTACTGGGTTAAGTGCAAGAAAGACGTTAAAGACAGGTGGAAGAAATGTGTGGTTTGCGCTGGAAGCAACGGCCCTCATAGACGACGAAAAGTCCAATGCGTCAATACAACGTTGGCAGTCCATTTGAGCGCATTGCGATTGACGTGGCCGGACCAGTTCCAGAAAGAGAAGACGGAAATAAATACATCGTGGTTGTCATGGACTACTTCACCAAGAGGGTTGAAGCCTATCTATTACGCAACCAGGAAGCCATCACGGTCGCTGAAACCTTAGTCAAAGAGTGTGTATGCCGGTTTGGTGTACAACGTGGACTTCCAAATGTACCAAGGGTAATACGTGCAGATATTGCCATCGAGAACTGTTCCGGGACGAAACAGTCTTAAGGAGGTGGCAGTGTGACGTGCGCCCCTGAGAGAAAAGTATGCATGCGCCGCTACTGATGGCATGTTCGCGAACAATGACGTAATTCCTTCGAAAGAACGTACCAGAGCGTAATGCAATCCCCGACGCGCTGAGACAGGTTAATTGCGCCGTGACCTCATTCCTTTGTATACGGGTCATTGTCGCTTGGAAGGCTTCTAGACTGTTGCGCTGTATAAATATCGGCCGAGAGAAGGCGGAGAATCAGTCTCATATATACCAGCAACCAGATATGAACTCGGTGATATAAATAAACAGTTTCAAGTTGTTAACATAAATAAATGTAGTTATATAAATAAGTGTAGTGATATAAATGTTAGTTAGATAAATAATCGTAGTGTTTAAGCATTTAACAATATTCTTAGTGTTTATAATTATTTAATCATAGTGTTAGTTGTTTTTATTATCTTTTAATATTTAATCCTTATTTAATTATCGTTTAATAAACGTATTCTTTGTTAATAATAATTGTCTATGATTTACACTTCACCCATATAAATAAAAACGTTACAGTATGGTGTAATATTATTTGCAGGCAACTTCAATGCATTTCGTACAGGGCCGTCGTTTGGATTTTGAGGCCCCAGGCAAAAGAACATATGCTAAGGTACATTTATGCTTTTGTAAATAATATAACACATTAAGATGGACAAATACACCAATATTTAACAGAGAATTAAGGAAAAATTAATTAAAATCAATATTTTTATACGTATAAAATATATTACATAAGTGTTGATTTTTAATTTAATTTTTGTTTAATATCCAAATAAAATATTGGTGCAACCGACCATATTATTAACATAAAAAACAAAATTATTATAACTCTATTTTCCTTGCCTTAATTTCAGCAAATTTATCAATTAGGTCACTTAAATTTAAGTCTTCGCATAATTTGTGTTCAATGGAAAGCAACGTCAGGTTGGATAGTCTTTCTTGTGCTATTGTGGATCTTTATGTTTAACTCAGTGGTAACTTGATGTGTGAAAATGTTCAAATAACACGAGCGCAAACGCAAATGAAATCAGGGGCTTATTTGACAGTTACATTCAGAAGGTGATTCAGAATTCGTTGTTGAACTCGGTGCCGCTAGATGGGCCTGGCGAGCACTAGTTTTAGTTCGCCCAACGGCGCAGGAGTATTTGATTACAAACATCCCACCGTTTGCCCGTTTATAAAAACGTTCAAACGGCGAGACGTTTGGAATTTTGAAATTTATTTCAAATATAAGTAAATATCGATATCTTAGTATGTTTTATTAATGCGTAAATTATATATTAAAATAAGGTAGCTCGGTGCGGGGCCTCACCAACCCGGGGCCCCGGGCTTACGCCCGGCTGCCCGACCGTAACGACGGCCCTGATTTCGTATACTACATAGACGTACAACATGAAATATTTATGGATACATTTTTACTGAAAGAAACAAGTGTAATTTATTTGATAATTATGTTTCTTTTCTCAAAAATTTATGCTCTTTACACTTACTTACTTTACTATGTTTTTGCAAATCACAGAAACATAGACATGACAAAAACCATGGAATAATAATTTGATTAAAATGTCAACGTCACTGGGTATTAATATTAGCACAGAGGGCAGTGTAGTAGATAATTAGATATCTATAACTCTACGACATACGTCATTATTATTTGTAATATCACCATTTATGTATATCTGTTACACAACATAAACTGCATAGACATACGTCAAATAATCTTTCACTTTTATAACGCAACCCATAATTATTTTACTAAAATATGAACGCCAACTGTTTCTCTTTTCTTAATGTGTTAATAGTTAAATATTTAAAATTATAGGTATATTACATATAATACTTCAAAAATACTGTCAATCCTGACAATGAATTGGAAACATTTCGAAAAATTAGAAGAGGACAAAATTTCTTCATAAAATGAATTTAAAATTAAACAATCTAAATATAAGGAATAGATATAAGTATAATTTTTGGTGTAGAGTGTAGGTATACAAGAAATGTTAAATACAATAGGGCGCGAGCAGTCATGTGACTTTGTTGGCCTTGACAAGTAGATATGGGGATTGTCCTGCTGAAGAATCGAACCCAAATCTATAATATTTAACATTCCAAAGGCAGCTACGCTAACCATTGTGCCAATTTATAAATCTAATCATTAAATATTTAAACAATTGATTCTTTATAATTTTTTTAAAAAAAATCTAATATATACAATAATAATAAAGTAATTATAATAAATAACGTACAGGAGGTAATGTACCTAGAATATTTGAATTAAAATTGTTTCTCATATATCTCAATTATCTTATTTTTCTCGAATTTTTGCCAATACATTAATAAAAACTAATACATCGTTGAAAAGAGAAAATAATGGCGGTTTATATTTTAGTATACTAATTACAGGTTGCTATTTAAAAAATAAAAGTTGATAGTTGTATATTGTAAAACTGACTTTATAAAAAATATCTACATCTGCCATCAAATAGTGTATTCAAAATTATAAAACTTTTATAAAAGTATTTTTCTATTATTATTTTTAAATAAAAAAGTTAAGGGGGGGGGCACTCACTTGTTTCAGGTTAGAAAATAAAACCATGTAAATAAAACTAATTGTATTAAGAATAATAATAAGTATATATTTAAAATTCAAATGCATTTTTTTTATTAATTCAAATTTTATGCGGAAATAATTTCATATTCAAATTGATAATATATAAATAAATTTTAATTTAAAAAAAATATATTGTAGTATACCTTGTTCCATTTAAGCCATTCAGTATTGTAGAGAATAGGGCACAGTTTTGAACTCTCTGATTGGCTGATATTAGAGACAAGAGACAAGTTTACCCAATGTAATTTCGGCTACTTAAAACTGGCGCTGATGCGAGCGCGATCTGCCGAATGGAACAGAGTTAGATATATTTATTAAACTGTCACAGAGGTATTGGATCGCATATCCAGATTTTATTGAATAAGCACGTTTTAAGGTCCTTACAATCCGATTTTAACATTTTTCCGATCACGTGTGTGTGTGTGTGTGTGTGTGTGTGTGGGTGGGTGTATGTGTGTGTGTGTGTGGGTGGGTGTATGTGTGTGTGTGCGTGCGTGCGCGTGTGCGTGCGTGCGCGTTTGCGTGCGTGCGTGCGTGTGTGTGCGTGCGTGCGTGTGTGTGCGTGCGTGCGTGCGCGTGTGCGAGCGCGTGTGTGTGTGCGTGCGTGTGTGTGTATATTATAGTATATCTTGTTCCATTTAAGCCATTCGGTATTGTAGAGAATAAGGGTCCAGTTTTGAACTGTCTGATTGGCTGATAGTGGAGACAAGAGACAAGTTTACCCAATGTAATTTCGGCTACTTAAAACTGGCGCTGATGCGAGCGCGATCTGCCGAATGGAACAGAGTTAGATATATTTATTAAACTGTCACATTGACAAGTGTAAATTATTTTCATGGACGCAGTGCAAAAGATGCCAGCAAATGACATGTTAACTCTAATAATGTCAAAACTAGATCAGCAAGAACAATTCATAAAAAAGCAAGGGCAAATGTTAACAGATCTGACAGCTAGAGTGTCCAAAATAGAAAACTGGACGAACAAACTAATCAATATACGAAAATGAATAAAAATCACTTAAGAATAGCAGAGTGGAATGCTAATGGGATACTTCAGCGTAAGCAAGAATTAGAAGTATTCCTTAACACACAAAAAATAGATGTGTGTCTGATATCAGAGACACATCTAACTTTGCAAATGTATATAAAGATAAGAGGTTACTCAACGTATCATACTGTTCACCCTAGCGATGCTGCTCAAGGGGGCTGCGCAATATTAATTAAAGAAAATATAAAACATTATGAAGATAATAAATACCAGACTGCAACGATTCAAGCGGTAACTGTAAAAATTCACACTAAATCAGATAAACTAGCTATTGCGGCAATCTATTTTCCACCAAGGCACACAAGCCAAATAGATGATTATGTAGACTTCCTTCAAACTTTTCAAGGACGCTATGTGATAGGTGGTGATTTTAACGCTAAAAACACCAGATGGGGATCCAGGCTAACTACCACCAAAGGAAGACGATTACACGAAGCAGCTTCCAGGCTAGGTTGTGAATATCACTCTACCGGAAAACCTACATACTGGCCTACAGACCAAAATAAAATACCGGATCTACTAGATTTGTTCATTACCAAGAACATTTCCGCAAACTATATTAAAATATAAGATAATTATGACCTGACGTCAGATCATTCTCCAATAATAATGACCCTTAGTGAAAACTTAATTAAAAAGAATAGCAGCCCAACTCTAACTAACAAACATATCAGCTGGGAACATTTCCAGGAAGAACTAAATAAAAGAATACAACTAAATGTTCCACTGCAGACAAAATTGCAACTCGAAGAAGAAGCAGAAAAACTAGTAGTTGACATCCAGCAAGCAGCATGGAATAACACCAGAGAAATTAAGAGAAAAACATTAGGATAAAACTATCCCAGAGAAATATGTGAACTCATCACAGAAAAGAGAAAAGCCAGGAAACGATGGCAACAGACTAGAAATCCTAGTGATAAGACTGCTGTTAACAGATTGACACAAGAGTTGAAAAGAGAAATCCAAGAAATTAAAAATGAAACAGTGAATTCCTATTTAAGTCAACTAACAGCTGAACAAAATACTGAGTACTCACTGTGGAAAGCAACCCGTAAATTAAAGAAACCAATAATTCAAACTCCACCCATCCGAACAATAGATGGTAATTGGGCAAAAAATAATAAACAAAAAAGCTGATCTCTTTGCAGACCATGTAGAAAAAATATTCCAGCCAAATGAAGCTGAAGGACCGTACCAGCTGGAAGAAATGGTAATGGAAATAGAGGAAGAAATTAAATTTGTCACCCCGAAGGAAGTAGCTCAAGAAATTAAAAGTAACATCAGTTCAAAAAAAGCACCAGGATATGATCTGATAACGGGTGAAATCTTAAAAAGCTGCCAAGAAAAGGTATTGTCAAACTCACTAATCTGATAAATGCATCTTTCAGATTGAAACATGTTCCTAGCATATGGAAAATGGCTGAAGTGATAATGGTTCCTAAACCTGGAAAGCCACCGAATGAGCCAAAATCATACAGGCCAATTTCACTATTGCCTGTCATATCAAAAGTTTTTGAAAAATTACTATTAAAAAGATTGAAAGTATTCATAGAAAAAAATCATATAATCAAAGATCACCAATTTGGTTTCAGAACTAGGCATTCGACAATTGACCAAATACACAGAATCACTGATGTAATTGAAAAAGCTTATAAAGAAAAAGAGATATGTGCGGCACTTTTCCTTGATGTAGCCCAAGCGTTCGATAAAGTATGGCATTGTGGACTCATAAACAAACTACAGCACCTCCTGCCATATCAAAACGTTAAATTATTAACATCATACATAACAGAAAGACATTTCCGAATTAAACAAGAAGATGAATTCTCAGACATAAAGCAAATATGTGCTGGAGTGCTCCAAGGTAGCGTTCTAGGGCCTATCCTATATCTCTTGTACACTTATGATCTACCAGAAACAGATAATGTGAAAACTGCTACCTTTGCTGACGATACGGCTCTACTAGCTGTAGGGGCAACTGAAGAAGAAGCACTTCAAAAACTACAAAACGCCACCGACATCAACCTTTGGACCAAGAAATGGAAAATAAAGCTTAATGAATCTAAATCACTGAGCATAAACTTCACGAATAAAAATATTCAGAATAATGTACCCATACTAATAAATAACATCCCAGTATCACATGAAAATAATGCCAAGTATCTGGGAATGAACCTAAATGCTAAACTCAAGTGGAAAGAACACGTCAAAAAGAAAAGAAAAGAACTAGACGCAAAATATAAAAAAATGTATTGGTTGATAAGAAGAAAACTGAAATTATCAATACATAATAAGCTTCTTATCTACAAGCAAATCTTAAAACCAGTATGGACATATGGCTTACAACTATGGGGATGCACAAAGCCAACTAATATTAAAATAATACAAACATTTCAAAACAAGGTACTTAGGAACATAGTTGATGCCCCCTGGTATGTTCGAAATTCCGATCTACACAGAGATCTCAACATCCCACTAGTAAAAGAAGAAATTAAACGCTATGCTAATAGCCATGAGGCAAGACTCCACAGCCATGAAAACGTCGAGATGCTACAACTTCTAGACCATCATGACATAAGAAGAAGATTGAAAAGAACTAAACCTTCGGATCTAGTGTGAAGGTGCTAGTGATAGTGTGTGTAAAAGCAGAGCACAGTGCTACATGTTTTATAGTGAAATAGTGAATAAATAATCAAAGTGCAAGTATGAAAGCAGAGTACAGTGTTAGTGTTTAAAAAGTATGTAAACAGAAAGACAATAAAGAAACTAGATAATAAGGACTAAGAAACAACCACAGGGAAGTTAATTAGATAAATTGTAGTAGGACATTTAGGTTAAGATAAATTGCTGATTAGTTATAAGACTAGGTGCAATTGTGTAGAAACACACTGTTAATAAAAAAAATTAAAAAATTTCATGGCTATCTGATTCTTGACTAAAATATAACATTTTATTTCTGAAATATCTCGTGTTGCAGATTGCTACCTTGAATTTATTTCTAAACAACATTTATTTTTAGTTTTGCTCTAAAAATTACAGGAGAGCCAATATCCGCACTTATTTAAAATCCCGGGTTTCGGGGCGCACCCGGTATTTGTCTTCATTATTCGAATCAGTGTTTTGATGTAAGTTATAAATAATTGCAATAAAAAAACAAAACGAGTCCTTCCGAAAATTTCTAATTTACATGAATTATACGAAAGTAAAATGTAATGCAATTAACACAAAATCGGCGGGAGGTTATGTGCTATGGCCACACCCGTTTTTTTTATTTAGTTGTTTTTCTAAGTTTGTATTTATTTGTAAAACTGGAATATCAATGAAATAAAATGTATAGGGACGCATAAATAAATATCTATACATAAGTATCTACAGACCAGAACGCGCGATCGTTCCCGATTAAAATCCCGAATAGGCGTGGTTTACTCAATTTCTTTAAATACATTTTAACATTATCTAACCTGACTCACAAAATTCATGCTTGGGAAACTAAGGTCTTCAATAATAACAACGGGCCCGCGTTCGGGTTTTCTGTTTCTTGTTTCCCGAACGTTTCTAGTACTAAGCCACGCCTCGTCGTGATTTAATTGGTCCGCCACGCTACTTCGAGATTTTATATTTTTGAATACTGTCCCGCGTTCGGGACTGTAGCCACGTCCTTTCTTGTACTGACATAATTCTTAATATTTTTAAATTCTTCCCTATTACCTACGAGTATAGTATTTAAAATATACTACGATCATCAATATATAAACCCGGATAATAACCAGTTTCTCTAACTGGTTATTAACCGGTCAAAAGACATTTTTGAAACGTTCATTCACAGATTATTAACCTGTCGGTTAAAAATCGATTATTAACCGGTTTTCAACCAGTTAAAAGCCAGTTTCATAACCGATTAAAAACTAGTTTGGACCCATATCACTACTATTATGTGTTAGCGTACTAGAAAGAAAGATTTTGAACAAAAATATCATAATTATTTACTTTATAGGACTGTGTACAATAATGAGATCGAATACTACAACGGTACCGTTCACTGACAATCGAGCTAAATATAAGCGCTCGCATCGCTGTATCCTCACGCGCCCAATGCTTAATTTATGAGTATAAAGGCACCATTTGACAAACAGGTATATCTCCAAAATTGTGATAGCTCAAAATTTGCTTTATATAGCAATATTTAGCACTAAGGGAGTATAATATTTATAGCTTTATAATTACCGGGATCGTTGCATATGATACTAGGCGTGAATTTAGAGTGCCATTTGAAAAACAGGAATATCTCCAAAACTGTGGTAGCTCAAATTTTTCTTAATATAGCAATAATTAGTACTAAACGAGCATAATATTATAGCATTATAAAATACCGGGATCGTTGCATATGATACTAGGCGTGACTTTAGAGTGCCATTTGAAAACAAGAATATCTCCAAAACTGTAGTAGCTCAAAATTTTCTTAATATAGCAATATTATTTAGCACTAAGCGAGTATAATATTATAGCTTATTATTATTATTATTAAATGTAGCATATTATTAGCATTAAATTATGGATATAAATTTAAACCTGTTTTTCTACTTCGGGACTCCCGCTTCACAGACCTATCTGGATGCTGATCCCACCACTACTTTTTATTAATAACTCTGGTACTAGTTGCAATAAAATATTAAATCTTAGTATGAGGATACTACTTATTTAGATGCACATTTGTATGTACTTAATACTTACTTTCATTTCTGTATCTCAACCAAGAGCGTATCAACTTTGTAAGTCACAAATTTTCTACATTGTCTATAGTAACTTGATTGTTTTTTTTACTGATTTTTGCACTTGATGTTTTCTACAAATTGAAATATTTCAAAAACTACTGGGTTGCATATATTACGCACTACAACACAAGATAAAAGAACGGGAAACAAATATTCGGCACATGCGTGAAACGCGAATATCTACAGTTAGTGCACTTTTTTGAGTGAATATACCCAGCTATTATATGATTTAAAACATTAATTTCACTCTTCGTGAGTAAATTTTAACAAATATTAGGGTAAATTATTTAAATTAATTTAATAAGAGTACAAATTACTTTTTTAAAGTGTACATTTTACTTTAATGAAGAGTAAATTATATCAACCACAAAAGTAGATTTTAATCGACATTTGATGAAAATGTTTTCATCTTCAATTGAGTACTCATATTTTACTCATTTCGTTTAAATTTTAATCAAGTAGATGACAGTATACTCAAACTTAAGTAAAAAAGTTTTTACCTCGTAGAAGACAAAAAATTTCGATTTTCTGTTTTGAGAGTGTAACGTGTCCAATATGGGAATCTCGAGAACTGGAAGAGGTACAAAGTCGATTAACTTAAAATATTCGCGATTGATACATGGGCGAATTCAACTGTGCAACGTCACAATATAGCGATTGTATGTTAGTTAAGTAGTCTACTCGTTCCGTGGTCTACTCTTAACTGTAGAATAGGCTGTCCTGTCGTGGTGACGTGTTTCCATATTTGTTTCATGTAATTTAAAAATGTATTTATCTACGGCAGAAAATTTACGTTTTTGTAATGTTACTGTATCGTCGCGAAATTATGCCGAAAGGGAGGGGAGTATTATGTTTTAAATAGAGGACGTGCGTATAAGTAGTTAGAATTACACTAGTTTTGAAATTTTGGTTCTATGTATTCAAACTAGCCATACACAACTAATGGAGCCATGGTGATTGACAATCATTATATTGTCAGTAATAATTATTTTTATGTTCCTGTAAAGCAGGCTCCTACAGTTTAAACATGTAGGTAATGGAAATTTTCTTTTATTGTAACAGGGATATGATAAGATCAGATTTTCAACATTTTAATGTAAAATAAGTAATTTATTTATGTGATTAAAAATATTTATTTTTATTTAAACCTTGGCTATGCAAGAGGATAAAATTCTCGATAACAGGAAGCACAATAAAAATTAATCTTGTTTTTGTACTATTTGTATGCTTTTAGGAACAACATAAACGAATTTGGCAAAATATCGCAAACCTATTTAAAATGAATTTGGTCCCAACGAAAAGAATCAGCATTGAAACAATACACAGCACAACCTATTTTAAACGTAACAAAGTCTTTTCGATGTTTCTGGAATGAAACTAAACTAAGGTCATGTCATTATATCAATAGATAATAATTACACAAAAAAACGAGTAAAATACTAAAGAATACTGGCGGCTTGTCAGGGCAGGCAGGTGAGGCAGTGCCTCAGCAGAAGAAATAACTCAGAATATCATTTTAACAAATTAATAATTTTAATTAATAAACTGTAAATAATGTAAAGTAGTATGTAAATTAAATTTCAAATTATTCCGTTAATGCTTGTCGTTATAAATATCAAAACAACAATTTAAGCCACCAACATAATTAATATGATTAATGCAGTTCACATAATTTACACCTTATGCCTCAGATATATGTGCATATACTCAAAATGAATAATCTGTTTTGGATAATACTTTCATACCGGTAATAAATACGTGCGCTAGACAAAAAGCTGTTTGAGGCTAGCCTCAAATGCAAAATGCAATGAGTGCGTATAGGATAGAATATAAGTACTTTCCACACGGCCCTGTAGAGAACGCGCTGCCTAATGGCAAATTTTGTAAATAGGCTCAGGAGGCGTATTTAATCTATTTTTTTTCCTTGTGTTTAAAGTTCACATAATGTATTTGTATTCTGAATTTTAGTTGAAAACAAAAACAAATAGTTTCGACTGGGATCTCTAATTTAAAAGATAAAATCAATTTCGAAGTAAGTGACAATGTAAGGAATTCTGCAGATATTGTTCATATTTTAATTAACAAATATCAATTTCATGAACTAATTAATGAAAATAAAGATTTTTTAAAATGAATCAACTGGCTAAATAGAGCTATAGTTTGTTACTCGCGACTGATGAAGAGGCGGAGTTTAGTTCATGACGTAACAATATAGCCGACCTAAGGTAGATGCTTCCTTTCCCGCACCTGTCTATTCGCATACGTCGCGGCCTTTGAAATATAAAGTAACAGCAATATTATATTTCATATTAAATAAAACTAATGTTCTTTAGTATGTATAACATTTTTAATTTTGCGAACTCGTCTGTTTCATCTAGAAATTATGTTTAGCATTCTCTCGAATTTTGATTTTACGTGATTCGAGTCTTTGTTTTCTTGAATATGGTACATTTACATTCCAAAATTAAGGGTATTTCATGTAGTGATTGTAATTAAAGAAATTTTTCCAAAATTCTCAAAATTAAGGGTATAGTTCTCAGAGTGTACATTTTTAGTGCCACTGGTCAGCATCAATTACGTGATTAGTTATTTCAATATTTTTATTAAAAATTTCGTGTCGGCTAGTGTTCCAGTAAAAATGTACACTTCAAAAACTATGTCCTTAATTTTGTAAATTTCGGAAAAAATCCTTTTGCATTACAATCAGTACAACAATTAATATAAACCTTATTTTTTGCATTATTTTTTAAACACCTTGTATAGAAGATATTTCGAACATTTTTTTGCAATATTTAATCTTCCCGAGTCCGTTTATTTTCTGTCGCAGAGCAAACGAAGAGTTGTGTTAATTCTCCCTTGTCCCTTGAGATTTGCAAGGATTGTTTTTGGTATTTTGATTGAAATAACTGACGGACTCCACGATTCGCTCTGTTAGCTTTATAAAGTTTCTCGTAAAGGTATCCCAAACAACTATACGATGACAATCGTTCCCGTTCCTTTACAAACACACGATTACGAGCTGGATTCAATTTTGTTATGTAAACCGGAATTTTTTCTAATCTAATTTAGTCCAACGGAAAATCCGGACTAAGGTAATAGATAGATATTCAAAAAAAACCTAACTCAGAGCAGGCTGTGAACAAAGAAACGCATGTCAATTTAAAAATATTTAATTAAATGTCAATTTGACATGAGATATTGTCAAAAATGTTATCTAAAGAAATCTTGAATCTTATTTTAGAAATGGAAATAAATTAGAAAACGGCAAATGGCAATATACTGTATCCTTCTTTATTACCTTTTCTTCTTAAAATAACATTTCAAGATCAATATTGAAAACTTGACTTTTGAATTGAATAATGAGTTCTCTGTTCATAGCTTACTCCGAGTTTGGTGTTTTATTGAACACACTGTATAATGTCGTTCATAGATAAGACGAGGATAAGTAGACATTTATAATTATACTAATAACCAGTAGTTATTTGTTATCTCTTTAAAGGACACACAATAAACCTAAATATTTACTTTTTTATTGTACAAGTTTCTTTCTCCGAATGTTATTTTTAGGTTTTCATGGTTTATAATACATCATAAATGATCTATTTTCGAGTAATCGATGTCCATATGCCTATGTTTGGAAACATTTTTTACGCATTTTTGGATCTTCCAAATCCGAACATCCCATACCAAAAAATTGGTACGAGATACAGTTTCAATGAATTTCTCGTGCTCAAAAACCTACATAATGTATACTAATATACAAGAAAATATCCCCACGGATCTAGTTAAAGGTTATCGAAATGGCCAAAAACTAGAATTTTCCTAGGGGTACCTACACCTTAGATTTTTGCGATTTTGCGCCATTTTCGTAGGTTTTCAGCTATTAGTTTAAAAAATTGGAAAAATTTGTAAACTATTCTAAATATCCCGTAAATCAAGTGGAGATGTTGCCATGTTTGTATTTTTACCCATTTTTGAGTTATATTTTTAGGGAGAATGAGGATCAAATTTCGAGAGCGAATATCCCAAGAAAAAATTATTTCATATTTTTTTTTTTTTTTTGTCTGTCGATTTTTGGGTCTTCCATATTCGAGCATCTTTCATAGCCAAAAATTTGTTACGACCTAAAACCTATATATATATATATATATATATATATATATATATATATATATATATATATATATATATATATATATATATATATACAGGGTGAGTCACCGAAATCGCCGTCTTCGATATCTCCCTTGTCGTTAGAAATACAGCATAAGTTTATTAACAGAATTTATTCGTCTACTCAAGGAGCATAACGTAAAATTATTTTCACATATACAGGGTGTTGCATTACGGCTCCGCGAGAATTGTTTCTCTTTTTTTAAATGGAACATCCTATATATTTTTATATATTTTGAATTGTATTTTATTCACCTATACGAACATATGAATTTTGTTTTAGTTTTCCACGGCGTTGCCAAGTTATTCCGTTTTTTCTCTAAAAAAGACCGAATACACGCATTGCTTTATAAAGGCTTACTGAAGTTATTTTAATAGTAAAAATTAAGATTTTTCTTTTCTGTATGACTGTAATTATACTCTATGTTCTGACATATTTTTTTTTAAATGTAATTATACAGGCTGTTCAATAAAGCGAATCAAATGTGCTCAATTTCAAATGAGTATAACTCGTCATTTTCAAATGGAACACCCTATATTTTATTATTCAGTTGTGTGTATTTTTGTATTATCTTCATATGTTATTAAGGGTATCCCATGCCTAAAACCAATAATTTTGGAGATTTTCACCATTTTTCTCTAAATTTACATATTTAACTAAAAATTAAATCTAGTATACCATGGGATATTGTTTTTTGAATAAGAAACAATTGCAGTAATGATAGTATTTTCATTAGCCAGGTTGTTATTAATAACAGAGGGATTAAGTAAATTAATTTATTAATATGAGTCTCTCACAAGAAGAACTTACGAATATGGTGTAAGCACTTGGAGAAGCGGAAAGAAACCCTCTTTTGTTGTACTAAACATGACCAGTTCTTTCAAACCTTTCCCTTAGTTTTTCAAAAGAACGCGGATTTGGATGTCGTCTTCCCGGAAACGGTTGTGCATAAATTCTTGATGCCAAAAGAGGGTTTGTTTCCGCTGCTTAAAGTGCATACACCATATTCGTAAGTTCTTCTTGCGCACTCTCCACGCCAACATTGAGTGCCCGTGAGGTGACGCCTGGCCTGACCAGCATACACCATATTCGTAAGTTTTTCTTGCGAGAGACTCATATTAATAAACTAATTTACTTAATCCCTCTGTTAATAATAACCTGGCTAATGAAAATATTATCATTACTGCAATTGTTTCTTATTTAAAAAACAATATCCATGGTATACTAGATTTAATTTTTAGTTAAATATATAAATTTAGAGAAAATGGTGAAAATCTCCAAAATTATTGGTTTTAGGCATGGGATACCCATAATAACATATGAAGATAATACAAAAATACACACAACTGAATAATAAAATATAGGGTGTTCCATTTGAAAATGACGAGTTATAGTCATTTGAAATTGAGCACATTTGATTCGCTTTATTGAACAACCTGTATAATTACATTTAAAAAAAAATATGTCAGAACATAGAGTATAATTACAGTTATACAGAAAAGAAAAATCTTAATTTTTACTATTAAAATTACTTCAGTATGCCTTTATAAAGCAATGCGTGTATTCGGTCTTTTTTAGAGAAAAAACGGAATAACTTGGCAACGCCGTGGAAAACTAAAACAAAATTCATATGTTCGTATAGGTGAATAAAATACAATTCAAAATATATAAAAATATATAGGGTGTTCCATTTAAAAAAAGAGAAACTATTCTCGCCGAGCCGTAATGCAACACCCTGTATATGTGAAAATAATTTTACGTTATGCTCCTTGAGTAGACGAATAAATTCTGTTAATAAACTTATGCTGTATTTCTAACGACAAGGGAGATATCGAAGACGGCGATTTCGGTGACTCACCCTGTATATATACATATATATATATACAGGGTGGAAACGAACTTAATGTCATAAATTTAAGGGTGAGTAGTATGACATGTGTAGATTACTAAACAGAAAGAATTTTTTAAAAATTCGCATATTTAAGGGTAGTTTTCATGAACCTAACATTTTTGGTACCACTGGATCACTGGCAACGCATTTGTATTATTTTATCTATTACACAATTATTTTCGTTAAAAATGCTATTTAATTTAATTATTAAGAATAATATCTTATACAACTAATTTGGAATGTATTTTTGATAACCATATTTTTAATGAAATATGAATTAAAACAGCAGTAAAAAAAAGGTTATTAAGAAAAGTCGAATTTTCGTTATTCGAATTTTAAAAAAATTCTTTCAGTTTCGTAATCTACACATGTCATACTACTCACCCTTAAATTTATGACATTAAGTTCGTTTCCACCCTGTATATATATATATATATATATATATATATATATATATATATATATATATATATATATGTATATATATATATATATAAAAGTTACACATCCGTCTTTCCACAAAACTGTAAACCAAGCATTCTCCAATTTCTGACAATGTAGATGTAGCATAAAATTATATATAGTAGGAAAATGTAAACTTTGAGTTAGTTACAGACAAGTCTTAAAACAATAAACTTATATTTCTGATATTACATTCATTGTATTTCTGAAACCTGTATTTCCGTTTCAATAAATAAATATTTTTTTGAGTAAACGAATGATCGCTTACATAACTGGCGCAGTCGGTAGGATACTTAAACGATATTAATCGCTAATATCGGTTCGTGTCAACGATTTATTAAGTGATCCACGTTCAAGAAACGGAAACGTCCAAGGCAACGTCAAGATCGACTCCGACACAGCGAGTGGACATCGCAACTCGGAGAAGACCCCCAAGTACTGTTGCACACAGAACTTGAAGACGTTCCATCCCTCTTCAGCGAATACGTCGAGGCGACAAATGGACAATCTGGTTGTTATTCTGTAAGTACTTATGTCACGCAGAGATTTCAATCAAGAATCAGACTCAGACTACACTGATACAAGTTCAGAAATCACCCCCTGTAACTCACCAATCCCCAGCCAAACTAATAACATTTCTGTAGAAAACCTTATTAACGAAATAAATTCTTTAAAAATAAACGAAATGGCTACCCCCGTCCTTAAAAGAGAATACCTTGAAATGATCCCTGAATTCACAGGCGATAACAAATTATTATCAAGATTTGTAGAAATTTGTGAAAAACTCGTAAACAAATTTTATAACAGTATAGACACAAATGATTTCCAAAATGAATACTTAATGTCTAGTATTTTATCAAAACTCAAAGGTGATGCTGCAATCAATATAGCGAGTTGCACTGTCTCAAATTGGGACGAATTAAAACAAGCGTTACTCAACACATACGCTGATAAACGTGATTGTTTCACTTTGAATATAGAACTAACAGAATTGAAACCAGTGAATCAGCATTTGAATATTTTAATAAAGTTCAGGAACTCTTTAATTTACAAGTCTCATACATTACGACCCAAATTAAGGCAGAAGAACAGAAAGTTTTAATTGGGTATTTCCAAAAATACGCTGTCAGAGTTCTTTTCCGTGGACTCAAAGAGCCACTAGGAACACTAATGCGTACAAAGAAACCGGAAGACGAACGATTTTCAACTAGACACTCACTCACACACACAATTAAAAAATCACATAAAACCAAAACACATTCCACACAATATCAGACAATTGCAACAAACACCACAAAGAAATTTTAAAAATACCTACCCATCACCGCTCATGTATTCATACAGACCAACACCCATCAATGCAATAGCTGTACAAAAGTACAATAATAATAATCAACCCAGATCAAATGTTTTTAAACCTAATCCACAAAAACCACTACCAAAACCAACTCCTATGAGTGTCAGTACTAGACAATCCTTCACCCCAAGAGCTAGTACATCTTACAACCAACCAAGACCCCAACAATACATACCACCACAGTATAGAAAACAACAATTCTTACAACAAATACCCAACTTCACAGTTGAGGAATTATACAATACAGAAACATACGACGAGCAGACCACAGACGACAATAACATTGTAGTCTACGAACCGGAAAACGAGGCAGAATATAACAAACCCCGACTCGATGAAAATAATTTTTTCGAGTTAGAAGCCTCGGACCAGTAATAGAATCACTAAATTTAAGCCGCAATCAGAGCGAACTCCCTTTTATCATTTTTCCAGAAAATAACTTAAAGGTATTAATTGACACAGGCAGCACTCGTTCGTTTATAAAGCCAAACATCGCGAAGAAATTTTACCCTAATAAATACAAACTGATAATTTTACTATTACATCAGCTCATGGAACATCTACCGAAAATTGCAGTGTAATTATACCCTCATCTAAATTATTCAAAAATCAAAATTTGTTATCAAAATATTACATGTTCGATTTTCATAAATATTTCGATATTCTACTCGGGGTAGATAATCTAAAAAACTTAGAAGCAGTTATTGACCTTACACGAGATAGAATTATAATACCGTCACATGAGATCAAAATTCATCATCATAAGATAACGCCGAGACAACACTACGTGACTATCCAGCCAAGACAGAACATATAACAAAACTCGAAATTAATGAAATAGAAAACGGTGAAGTTTTTATTCCAGAAACAAAAATTGATAATTTAATCATACCTGAAGGAATTGCCAAAATCGAAAACCACACAACATATTACCCAATAACGAACCTGAGCGACTTAGAATGCAATATTAACTTAACAAATAAAAATGCGGATGCCCTATCACGTATTGAAGTAAATGTAAATACCGTAAACCCCGAAACAGAAAATCTCTCCGAATGGTACATACAAAATTTTGATGAAAATTTTACTAATAACCATGAAACACAATCTATGATAGCAGAACCCGATGATGACCCACACGAAGCAGGCGACACAATACACTCTAACCCTGAAAACCCCATAGTTGGTATCTCAATTATCGAATCATCCGTTAACGTAGGAAAAAATCAGATAATAATAAGCGAAGTCATGCACTCAGCCGCAAAACCAAAAGTGACAAAATTGCACGAAGACAAAATGAGAATTACCCTTCAATTATCCCAAAATAGTTTTGAAAATGACGTAATTGATTTTGTAAAAGAATATATAGTACCAAAAATTAAATATCATTTGTATTTTGAAAACCCTATTTATGAACAATTTAGTCAAATTTTACAGAAAAACTTTAAAAACTCTGAAATTAATTTTGTAAAATGCAACAGTAAAGTCATTGACATAGAAAAAGATGAAATACAAAACACGATAAGAAACTATCACGAGGGCAAAACAAACCATAGAGGCGTATTCGAAACTCACAACCAAATTAAGAAAAAATATTACTGGCCAAATCAATTAAAAACTATTAATTACTATATAAATCAATGCGAAATCTGTTTAAAAGCAAAATACGAACGTAACCCCCTTAAATTAAAATATAATATTACACCGACCCCAAATAAACCTTTTGATACCCTACACATTGATACTTTAACCTTGGAAAATTGTAATTTTTTAACCATAATAGATTCTTTTTTTAAATATGCACAAGCATATAAGGTAGAATCTACAAACGCTATCGAAGTAAGAAATAAATTAACAAAATTCTTTTCACACCATGGTATTCCAAAACAGATAATTTGTGATAACGGCCTAGAGTTCAAAAACACTGTTATGCAAGAAATGTTGAGCTTGCATAAAGTTGACATACACTTCACGAGTTCACAACACCCAGACTCAAACGGGTTCGTAGAGCGATATCATTCCACTCTCATTGAACATATCAGACTTTTCAACTTACAAGAAAATTTTAAAGACGAAATAATAGAAAACAAAGTACACTACGCAGTGTTAGTTTATAATAACACAAATCACTCATCAACTGGACTTAAACCCACGGAAATAGTAAACGGACATTTTGACTCAAATTCGCCTATTGAATTAGACTTAGAGAAACAAATAACACAAAACTACGTTCAGAACCATCGTGAGAAAACCAAATTTGCATACAAAAACATTAATGAACGTCTACAAACTAACAAAACTAAAATAATAAACAAACTAAACGAAAACCGCCAAAATTTACCTGATATACCCGAAACAATATTTGTTGTAAATAAACAAAAGGTAAATAAAACAAGAAAAGCAAAATTTAATAAAGAAAAAATCTAAAATATCAATCAAAATTTAAAAACTGCCGTCATTGACACAGAATCTAATCCCAAAAAACAATCAAAAATCCACCTCGCAAATATAAAACGTCCAAGAAAACTAAGCAAAGAAAACTTAAATGTTGCAGGTCTTGTTCGCGACAACCCACAGACTAGAAATTAAAGATATAACAAAAAACTCTGGACTACTGACCCTAAACCTTGGACAAGCCAAATTACGAAAATTCAAACATACCTTCCTTCATTATTATGATTTACAACCTGTACTCACATAGTATAAGACGCTGCAAGCGCAACACGAACATCTAGTAGATACTCTTGAAAATGACCCAGCTCTTTTAAAAGAATATGAAAATAACAATAAAATAATAAAATTTATTCAAAATTCAATAGTCAATAAATTCAACTATTTTAATATCCATCCCGAAAAACCTAGATTAAAACGTGGTATAGTAAATGGCCTAGGCTCAATCATCAAAACAATTACCGGCAACTTAGACGCCGAAGATGAAATAAGATATTCAAAAATATTAAACCATTTACAAGAAAACCAACACAAACTAAACAACCAATTAAAACAACAATACTCCATTAATCACCAACTAATTGAAAAATTTAATAAAAATATTGAAACTATAAAAAATAATGAGCTAATACTCAAGACAAAAATTGAACAGCTCTCGCATATTGTTATCAGCAAAATTCAAAATTATGATAAGGCACATATTGCAGATATTTATAATCAACTGGCACACATGTTTACTATAATACTAAACATATTACAAGACATTGAGAATTCGCTAACTTTTTGCAAACTACACACCTTACATCCAAGCATAATCAAAATTGATGACCTCCACGAAGAACTAAACAAAATTTATAACCACTATAATAATAAATTCCCTTTAGAACCCACATTAGAAAATATACCCGATTTCGAAAATTTAATAACTGTTAATTGTAAAGTATATTCCAACAAAATTATCTATTTCCTAGAAATCCCTATTAATTACGAAACAACCTTCCAGCTCTTTCATCTCTTACCGGTTCCAACCCTACATAATTCTGAATTTGTAATAGTCATACCAAGTAAAGATTATTTCCTAGTATCAAACGATGGCCAAATCAAATCACTGAATGGCATTTGTACAAAAGGAATAAACTATCAGTGTCCCAACAAGATAAGCGACGTCACACACGACTCATGTGAGAAGAATATCATATTACATAACAACAACAAAAACTGTGACTATATTAAACTAAACATCAAGAAAAACCACGTTGAAAAGGTAGAAGAAATAAATCAATACCTAGCTGTGTTTCCCAAAATCGAAGAATTATACACATCCTGTAAACAAAAGGACGAAGTCAAGAAATTACAAGGAATATTCATTATAAATCAAAACGAATGCGACGTCATATTCAAGAACCAAAAATTAACATTTGAAGAAGGAACATTTGGAAAACCAATTGTTCTAGAAAAAATTATGAAATTAACATAAACAATAACAATATTTCAAAATTTTCCATCGAATTAGAAAACATTCAAGATTTGAAGACCCCATTTCAAAAATTCGAAGACACCAATGAAGACTACAATACCCCTGCAAGAAATCATTCCATAATAATACTCTATATTATTTTACTAATTACTGGCATAATTATAATTTCAGTTTATTGCAAAAGAAAATTTGAACAGAAACGCAGTCAAAGTAAAAGTCCAGATCCCGGCCAAGAACTTCAACCCCAAGCGACCATCCAACTACCCGGAAGTGCCCAATTCTAAGTAGGGAGGAGTTACACATCCGTCTTTCCACAAAACTGTAAACCAAGCATTCTCCAATTTCTGACTATGTAGATGTAGCATAAAATTATATATAGTAGGAAAATGTAAACTTTGAGTTAGTTACAGACGTCTTAAAACAATAAACTTATATTTCTGATATTACATTCATTGTATTTCTGAAACCTGTATTTCCGTTTCAATAAATAAATATTTTTTTGAGCAAACGAATAACCACTTACATAACTTATATATATAAGATGAAATGTTCACAGGTATGCAGTCAGGATGATGGTAAATTTTGAATAAAACTCTTGCAAGTTAATATCAAGCTTTTGGAATTATTTTATTCCTTCCTCAGGATAACTACAATGGTTAACAATTATTGTATATTACATGTTAAAATGTCCTATGAAGTACTTACTACTTGTTGAGGTTAATTATTAAACATAGCAGGCATGAGAACAAACAAAGATTGTTTTTTGTAGGTAATTTGAAACATATTTAAATTAGACACAAAATTTTGATGAAATATATAAAAAGTTAGTTAGCGTAATCCATTACTGATGGGCAGAGATTTAGAACAGATAAAGTCGAAATGGTAAAACATCCCTAACGTGAATGAACAAAAAATTGTAAAGAAACGTGTTTTAACTCATGAACAAAATTAGCAAAAAGGTGCAAATTAAAAAAAATATATTTTTAAATAAAGAAGAAAATTTAAGCGGGAAAAAATATATATACCGGCAAAAAAGTTACGAAACTAAAATGATTCAAAATTAAAATTATGAAGTAATTTAATAATTTTGCTAAGTGGAATTTAAAGTACTATTGGACTGCTGTAAATCCCGATACTTCAGAATATATATATATATATATATATATATATATATATATATATATATATATATATATATATATATATATATATATATACTAATTTTCATTACAATATTAACACCGATACATTTTTATTGAAAAATTATCCAAAATGACCAAAAACTCATATTTTTTCATGTAGTCCGACCCTCTTAAAATTTTAAAAATGATAAATATTATTTTAAATATGTATTGTTGAAAATTAGGAATGTACGCGTTATTGTAGTATATTCTCGAGTGATGACGTAATCCCCGGCGGGAGAAAACCCATACGCGTTTAGACTGGTTTAATTACATCCGGTGGGGTGATCCTTTGTATTCGATGATGGTCGCGTCGGAAAGTTTGAGAAGGGCACTGGGTCAGAAGGACAGCCGAAAACAGTCTGTTATATAGAATCAGCGAGCAATGAACAGTGGGTGATATAAATAAACATTCTTCGAGTTGTTAACTTAAATAAATATAGTTATATAAATAAATATAGTGATATAAATATTGTTTAAATAAATAATCATAGTATTTAAGCATTTAATAATATTCTTAGTTTTAAATTAGTGTTTATAATTATTTAATCATAATATTAGTTATTTTTATTATCTTTTTAATATTTATCCTAATTATTTATCATTTCATAAACGCATTATTCTAATTAATAATATATATCTGATTTTTGCACTTCACCCAAATAAATAAACGTTACAATTTATTCCAGGTGTCGGGTTGTTAATAAGTGTGAAGTGTAAACAAGAATAAATAAAATGGCGACTAAAAAAATAAAATTAAGTGAATTAAAAGTAAGTGATCTCAAGAGAGAACTGGATATTTTGAAACAACAGGACTAAAAACAGTTCTACAATCTCGTCTGCGGCAAGCATTAATTGATTGTGGTGAAAATTACTTATTTGACCTATCCAATTTTGGTAAATTAGAACAAAAATTAATAGAAAGTTCTAGAACATTAGAATAAAAATTGGAAGATAGTTTTAAAAAAGTCGAAGAAAATTGTAGAACATTAGAAAAAAAATTAGAAGAAAATTCGACAACATTAAAAGAAGAATTAAAACTGGAAATGGCAAATAGTTCTAGAAAAGCAAAAGAAATTTCTAGAACATTAGAACAAAAATTAGAGGAAAATTCTAGAAGTTTAGAACAAAAAGTAGAAGAAAATTCTAGATGTTTAAAACAACAATTAGAGGAGAGTTCTAGAAAAGCAGAAGAAAATTCCAGAATACTAAAAGAAGAATTAATGGAACATTCTAGAAAACTGAAGAAGACTTGAGAAATTTAAAAGATGAGTATGACAAGAAGATCGAAGAGTTACGACAAAAAATTCACTAAAATTACATTGTTGTCAATTTCAAATTTCTATGTGGCAAAGGCAAGTGTATTGGAGGGAAGTAAAGTAGTAAAACCAGATATTACCTTAAAAATTCATATAAAAACACTGGAATTTAATGGAAAAACTTCGTGGCTGAACTATTTAAAACAATTTGAAGCGGCTGCGAAAGCACATAACTGGACGACCACGGAGAAGGCCACAGACCGTCTCGTTGCCTGGAGAAGCTATCCTGCAAACGCTGAAGGAAGAAGAACAAGAGGAGTACGACCAACTAGTCAATTCGATTTGCGATATGGCAATGCGCATTTGGAGCAGGTATACCAGACGCAACTGAGGAACCGGTACCAGAGTGCAAAAGGAAGCCTTCAAGAATTTGGAGCTGACGTAGCTCGTTTTGCACATCCTACAGCCCCTGACAGCGTTTTGGAGTGCTTAGCCATAGCCACTTAATCATTCATCTACGGGGTTCGAAACAGCGAAACTCAGCAAGCACTGCGATTGGCTCGCCCAAAAACGTTGTTCGATGCATTGTCATATGCATTAGAACATGAAGCTGCTAAACTAACTTCACGTAACCAATCACCAGTGCGAGATAATGAGGCTGAGAGAAAAAGCTAGATTATCAGCAGAGACTTTACAGAAAACCGCAAAAGAAGACGGATGCCATGCAGGACGAAAGACAAAGGGAATTGAAAGAAAGGGAAGCAGTGCCGATGCTTACGACGCCTGGAAGACACACAAAGGGACAGAGAAAGGAACTAGAAAGAAAGGGAAGTAATGTCGACGCATTGTCCAGAAGGCCATACCAAGATGGAGGCAAATATGGTAGTCCACTGGAAGAAAAACATTCCACCATCGCCAGGATATCAGTAGTCAACGATACTTGGCAGCCCGATGGAAATTTTTATTAGAATGGAAAGCAGAAGAGAGCAAACCAATATGGGAAGACGTTGCACCACACTCACAGAGTGTAAAATCGTACTGGGCTTAATGGGACTCCATGGTGATTGACGATGGCCTGTTAAAGCGTGTGGTAAAGAATGCCAGACGTGTTGAAAGAGATCTATGACGGATCTGGAGGAGACCATTTTAGAGTCAATAAAACTTTAGAAAGATTGCGCTAGCGATTGTACTGGGTTAACTGCAAGGAGGATGTTGAAGACTGTTGCAAGAAATGTGTGGCATGCGCTGGAAGCAACGGTCCGCATAGACGACGAAGAGCTCCAATGCGTTAATACAACGTTGCCAATCCATTTGAACGCATTGAGATTGACGTGGCCATTTCCAGAAAGCGAAGACGGAAATAAATACATCGTGGTAGACAAGGACTACTTCACCAAATGGATTGAAGCCTATCCATTACCCAACCTAGAAGCCACTACGGTAGCTAAAACTTTAGTGAAAGAATGTATATGCCGATTTGGTGTACCACGTGAACTTCATTCCGGTCAGGGACGAAATGTCGAGTCTGCCGTTTTCCAAAATATCTGTAAGATATGTGACGGTAGCCCCTGTTTGGCGTCATTTGTGACGCCGGTCCTTTGGGTTGAGGCGCCATCTTATCCTCTCTGCCAACAAGGTTCGGGTTGCTTGGGCGCCCTCGGCGGATGCTGAAAAAGAGGAAGGTTTGCCGGATAGCTATCTGTGGAGGTGGGTTAGGGTTTGTCTCAGAAAAAGCACGTAGTTAACTTAACCAACTACTTTATTACTCCCAACGTAATGTAAAATTAAAATGTAACAAACAAATAAATAAAGAATGAAAACCCTTTGTGAAAACTGTGACGGACTGAGTTTAAACTACAAGAGAAATGTGCTCCCGCGAAACGGCAATAGCACAGTCTCTTACGGCGGTAAGTAAAAATGCAATTATCTAATAAAAGATAAAGTACAAAACGGACGGCGATTTATCTCTGCGAGTGGTGAATTTCAATCACCCAAACTCGACTTAGAAAAATTACGGCGGAGTCTCTCTATCCACGAGAGACGGACGGCGGTACTACTTCATGATTCAAGCGTTCTTCTGCGGACACAACTTAGTCGCTTCTGATCGGCAGCTCTAATCCGGGGGACCCAAAGCAGGAATCGTTCGGATGACCTGACGAAGAACTGCTTTCTCTGGACGGTGCGCGGTCTTTTATACCCGACATTTGGTACATCAGGTAAAATCTCGCGTAATATTAAGAGGGGATACATTACTTTAACATATGACCGACTGATGGCGCTTGCGAACGCTCCTTCAACAAAAACTAATTTAATAGAAATTGTAATAATTTCAGGCAGTCACAGTTTGTCGTAAAACTTAATAAAAACATTGTTACAAATATTATAAAATAATATTTTACAATAATAATAAGAATTGAGCAAGCCACTCAATTCACGGCGTTGGCATAACCTCACATACAATGACAGTTCTAGCGATCAAATAAATGTGTAACAATAATCTACAACAATGTACACGCTTCGTATCATGGTTTTATATTACACAGGTAAGTCAAACATACATTTATTTACAAATCTCTGACTTGTTTAAAATTCCAGCACGCTGCAATTTATTTTGCGATATTACATCGTTGAGGTTAACTGATTGTTTCTCGACAATAATGCTGAGACGAGGTACGTATCGTCACAGATATTAGGAAATAATAAAAATAAAACGAGGACAACCGCATTACATCCGCAGTCCGATGGCATGGTTGAACGAATGAACAGAACGATCAACCGATACTTGTCGAAGGTAGTCTCCAACAATCAAAGAGACTGGGACCGACAACTTCATCTGTTTCTGGTGGCTTATTGTTCATCCGTGCATGAAACAACAGGGCAAACTCCTGCGAACATCTTATTCGGGCGTGAGTTGCGCCTAACATTCAAGCTGCCAGCGACCGAATGTAGGACCAGTATGACATGAAGGCAGAAAAAGGTGTATACCAACCTGGGGATTTAGTGTGGCTTTACAATCCATAAAGGCGTCGCGGTTTATCACCAAATCTGCAAAGAAATAGGGAAAGACGTAATATTCAAAATTAGAAAAACACAAACAGGGATGCCGAGAGTAGTACATTTAATCGGCTAGCCCCTGGTGACAACCAGGAAGACCATCGTGAAGCAACGGTTCGTCGGATCATAGCTCAGGAACCGACTTTCGAAGACTTCATGGAACAGTATTCCTATGGTCACAAGGCGCGGTATGGCGTGACGAAGGAAGAACATCGAGATCGGTTTACCGTATCTTCAGATTATTCCCTCGGCCACTGCGTGACAGAAGACTTAAAGATGTCACGCGGCATAGCTCCAGTCTTTAAGACGAAATTTGTACGACTACAAGGACTAACCAACGAAGGTTCATCCATCAGGAAAACGCTGCAACTGAGCTAGCAGTACCGAAGTTAGGCTGTGGACTAGATGTTTTTGATTGGAGGATTGTTAGAAACATGTAAGAGATCCTCTTCCGCTATACCGGCGTTGAAATTATCGTCTGCAGCTTGAACCTTAACGGACAGAAAGAAGAACTCCAGCAGACCATCGACTGTCATTTCTTCGAGGCTTCTAAATGTACTAAGGGTAATACGTGCAGATTTCGTCATCGAGAACTGTTCCGGGACGAAACAGTCTTAAGGAGAGGGTAGCGTAGCGCGCGCCGACCCGACGCGCCCGAATGCTTGCGCCGCCACTGGTAGCATAATCTCGAGCGATGACGTAATCCCCGGCGGGGGAAAACCCATACGCATTTAGACTGGTTTAATTACATCCGGTAGGCTGATCCTTTGTATTCGATGATGCTCGCGTCGGAAAGTTCTAGGACACTGGGCTGTATAAATACCGTCGAAAGGACAGCCGAAAACAGTCTGTTATATAGAAGCAACGTGCAATGAACAATGGGTGATATAAATAAACATGCTACGAGTTGTTAATATAAATAAATGTAGTTACATAAATAAATATAGTGATATAAATATTATTTGAATAAATAATCTTAGCGTTTAAGCATTTAATAATATTCTTAGTCTTAAATTAGTGTTTATAATTTTTTAATCATAGTGTTAGTTATTTTTATTATCTTTTTAATATTTATCATAATTATTTATTATTTAATAAACGCATTAGTCTAATTAATAATATATCTCTGATTTTTGTACTTCACCCAAATAAATAAACGTTACAATATCAATGTACGTTGTGTAACCCCGTTAGTACTTCGTATATCGAAGGTATCAGGTTATTTACTGAGGATTTTTTAAGTACAATCTAGTTTTAAATTGACCTTTTAATAAATTGTAGTAAATAACAATCTTAAATATGATTGAATTTTTTGAATTTTTGTTTAAAGGCTTAGCGTCTAATATATTTAAGACATAAATCGTTTTTCTATTTAACAAATTATATTTATCTAGCCCAGTAGTGAAACAGAGTAGGAATGAGTGTTTTAGCGTGGGAATGTCGAACTCGAATGAATACACAAATTTATAATAATATTTAGAATGTTTGACAATTAATAAACAACTAATATAACTAACTAACATAAACTAATTGATTTAACATGGCACCAGCATGAGAAACAATGTAGGAGGGTGTTATTAAGTAAATTTCACAGCTTTTCGTAGAAGCCGGCAAGGGAGATCGAAACATATGGATAAAAACATTAAACAAAATAATCAAAGAAATGTTTAATAGGCTCATTACAGATATAGATAAACATTCCTTATTTATTTAAACATTGTTATTTTGGATGAATAAAAACAATTTAGGTAAACTAAGAGTTAGATGAACATTAAGAAGTGGGAGTTAAAAGCAACACAATCACAGGCCATCTCTGTCGCACTCACCAGGCCGAGATCTAAGGGCATCCTTGTTTAAGTAGGGGTGAATTCTATCACTACCTCGTGGCATCTTTGTCTTACACCCAGAGTACAGATATTTGTATCTTTGTCTAATATATAGAGCATATGTGACTTTGTGAATGCAACTAATTAGCAAATCAACAGGAGAGAATTACTTCCACAGCCAGGCATCAGTGACCGAAGGTGGCTACTTGAGACGAGTTCGAGCAAATCAGGATTAACAATTATTAGCTGTCTCTGTCTAACATACAATCTTCATATGCAGAAACTTCCCCACTACGCCGGGACGTCAGCAAATGAGGTGCATATCATTAAGATGATATTCTCAGAAAATTCTGTCTGTCGCAGTTTCACCTGTGGACATCTAATCTTCCATCATTTCCACCCCCAATTTTTAGGGGTGGCGCTTGCGTGTTTAAAACTGGGTGCACAGCACTCGGAAAGGCATCTTGGTTTCGGCCAGGATCAGCCTCTGTCGTAGCTTGATCTGCATTACGATCATTGTGTAATTTTTGAGGCAGTGGTATTGGTATTGGTGGTATACGTTGGTATTGCTGTAAGGTCATTAGCTAAAGCCTTTCACCTCTATCATATGTGTATTTATACGGTCAGTAGTAACGAGATAACAGGTGTGCACGTCCCTTCACGGGTTCAGCTGCAACTTCCAACAACGTTACTTACTCACCGAACGGTAAGTAGTGACGAGATAACAGGTGTGCACGTTCCTTCACGGGTCCAGCTGCAACTTCCAACAACGTCACTTACTCCCCGTAGTATCAATAAACGGTCAGTGGTAACGAGATAACAGGTGTGCACGTCCCTTCACGGGTTCAGCTGCAACTTCCAACAACGTTACTTACTCACCGTACGGTTGCGACGAGATAACAGGTGTGCACGCTCCTTCACGGGTTCAGCTGCAACTTCCAACAACGTCGTAACCGATAATTATACAGCATTTGGTTTTAATACATACCACCATACTATATCACGTATAAAATTTATGTAAGACATCTTGTATGTCTGTGCACCTATTGGTATATGCACACATTGGGCCCGTAATTCACCTGGGGGACTCCGTCAACGGCCGTAACCACGGCTAACCTAGGCCTACGTCCCACGGCCGGTGTACCGCTCCGCCAGTGACCGGTCCACGCCCGTGGCCATACCCATAGCAATCCCGAGACGCTGCCTGCGACTTCAAATCAAAGATTCTGGGCACTATTAAAATAACACAACGTAGGGTAAATTAGACGATCACGGTAATTAGTTGTACGCTGGCGGTTTCATACGCTGCCGCGTTACAGTAGAAGTCCTTGGTACATAAAATATTATTCCTTGGGGGGCGCCAATTTACTGCAAGCTACAAGCGTTGGCAGTAATTGTTTATATACCTTCGTGCGTCGGTGGCGACGCCGTTAAAGTTAACGCAACGTACGTTGCAACTCGGACAAATAATTGTGTGCTTTCTAGCGCACCAGTGTGATACGATACGATACAAACATTTCAGAATGTTGGGGAAAGAACTTGTTTCGATGCATAGGTTGTAAATGTAATATAAAGCATTCGACAGAGAATAAGCACAGTCCTTGACCAAAATAGAGGGAACAAGATCAGGACCATAGAATAAAGATAATTTGAGGATTTTAATAGCGGATTCAATATCCGTTATGGAAATATGATGGAAAACAACTGAATCATAGGATGGAGGGTTTGGGTTAGTGAGAGAAGAAGGGGTGGGAGAAGTATACCTACACTGAGTGAAAATGGAGGCAAAGGCATTTGATATGACAACAGGGGTTATGTAGGATGAGGCGTTAAATTGCAAACAATTAGGTTTAGACGACATTTTCCGTTGGGTATTTCTTGTCTTGATGAAACACTAATTTTAATTCACATCGCGGTGATCGGAACTGATTAATGTCTGATTATGTGGAGATTTTGATAACAACTTTCTGGTGCGATTCTTCAATTTGAGCCTTTTTATAATATTTTGATTAAACCATGGAGGGTAACATTTAAAGTGATTTGCTTTTAATGGAACGCACGTATCAAAAAAGAGTACAACGGGTTATAAAAAACTCACAGGCCAGATTCACATCAATGAAATCATTTAAACAACTTCAGTCGTTTCGACTGAAGTTGTTTAACGAATTAACGAATATAGTTTATTAGAATTGGCATTTTTAAAATTATATGAAGCGAACGATGATTTAATTTCGAAGACAATTAAATTCAATGTGTAGTGCTGGGTGATGTAGTGCGTACTCTATGTCAAACAACAAGTCAGAAGAGTGAAACACTTTAATGGTAATTGGCATAAGATAGACTGAAGCTTTCGAAGCAGTATTACGAACAGTGTACGCAAAAGATAGGGCAGGAAAATCAGCTGAAGACAACGAATTACTGGAAACTCCCTGGATGGTAGAGGCAATTTTATTTTTAATTTCAGTTTTTAGTTTCATTAAGTTCTCAGCAATCAGTTCAGAACACAATAATTTCTCAGAGATCATGCTTTCAAAATTAGATAATTTTGAGGTTTGTCTGTAAATAGTTGGTTTATATTAGTATCATCGGATTTGTTTATAACGACACAGTTGATTCGGCAAGTGGAGCACCAGAAATAAATGGACATAGATTGATTCAAAGTACGGCTTAGATTGGCACATATGAGGTGAAACCACTGGTCGCAAGTACCTTCGCAGTCAATAAGGTTGTCCGTCTTGTTAGTTCTGCATTTGGGGTTGGCGCACTCATTCATTGTTATAAACAATTACATTTAACATGGGTAAAAATAAACAAACAGAGGTCACTGCACAGGAACGTAATAGTTTGTCAAAGATTAAAATTGACATTAGTGAAGAAGATAAAAACTGTATCATTGAAACATATTAAATGTCAAATAACTAACTCCCAGAGAAGTTTTTGGTTAAGATAATAAGACCAAAGCATTCACTGATAGAAACTTCATCTACTTGGTATACTTCCATAAAAAAGCACATACAAACAATATAAACTATTATGGATAACACATACTTTTGATCAAGAACTAAATATAGTTACTATATAGTTTAGAACACAGACAACAGGGCTGGTTTGGAGACATAACATAATGAGAAATATGAAAAGAAAAAAAAGGAAGACCGAGGAAAATATACAGTAGAATTCAGAAACAAAAAAGTAAAAATTTGTAAGAAATGATAAAGATGAAGGATAGAAAGAAGTAGATGGAATGTATTAAAAATCAAAAGGCTTGAAAGTAATGAGAATATGGAATAGAGTAAATGTATGACGTACATAATAATGAAATGAAATGGTATTAAAAACTCGACAATTATACAGAAGCGACAGTCAGAGAGAGAAAATTAGAGAGAAATGTAGTATGACAACAGTTTTAAAGGGCTCATCTGTTAAAATCGGAATGTTTCATCACATCTTCGTGGCTCGAGATTCTCTCTTCTATTCATTAACGTGCCTAGAAAATTTTCAATAAGGGGCAATAATAAAAGTATGAAAATACAGAAATCGATTTCTAACAAGCAACAAATCATGTTATCTTTATAACAAAAGAAAAGATAGAAAAAATGCTTATTAAATAGAAATTATTATATTTCGTATATTCCAAGGAGAAGCAGCTTTCTTAGCTTACTACTCTTTGCTAATGCTTATGTGTTTGAAGGTTCTGGCTGATTCGAGCAAAGACGTGTTAAGAAAATTTTAAATTTCGCGCGTAAATTTGTTGGCAAAGATCTCAGACAGTCCAAGGTCATAGAACGGCATAGCACAAGATGAAAGGTGCAGGTACAGAGTGTCGCTTTTTATGTCTCTATTCTTTGTCTAGGTTAGAACACGGCATTTTTGCCTCTTTTTAACCACTGGCCATAAGATATAGAGATAGAGTAATCTTATTGCGGAATCCAGGAGAGTGAGACAGACTAGAAGGAGCGCTAACCGTTCGACATTTCAGGTCTGAGGAATTTTAAATTGAGAGCAGATCAAAGTGCTTGAGCAATCATCAAACGCTCCAATATATACCGTATATACGAGATTCGTAATGGAACTGTAGCTGCTATATTGCGCACGCGTATTTTAGATGCATTACTTCACAAATTGTTACAGTTTCCCCAAAATATTACCGAATGGAGGAAAGTTATACTGGATATGCTTTTCTATAGATCGTGGAAATGGGCTAATTGGATCGAGGAGAATTTAAATAAACGAAGAAAGAAATTGTGAAAAATTCATGGACCTCGCTGGGATTCGTTACGATTTGTAAAAAGACTTGTGAAATATTCATTGACTTTGATGGGAACTCGTAGCTCAGTTGGTTAGAGCGTCTTACTAGATATAGGAAGGCCCTGGGTTTAAATCCCAGCGAGGGCCATGAATTTTTCACAATTTCTTTATTCGTTTATTTAAATTCTACTCGATCCAATTAGCTTATTTATACGTTTTAAACATTTAGTGTGGATCACAAACAATTATAATCTACGGATATGCTTTTCGAAATTTGAAGACATAAAGATAATTTTAACAAAATAAAAATTTGATTGTCGGTATATCATAGAACATGTTGACTTATTATATCTGGAGTTTAATTGCACGGACAACATTTTGTAATTTTGGGGATGAATGATTTCAAATCAACATGAAACTTTTATTGTTAAATCTCGAAAGCAACTTTTTGTGAAGCTTGATATTCTGTACTATGTTGATTAAAAATGTTATTAATTATGTGATTAAACTGTCTGTAACACTAAAGCTCTTCAAGATTTGACTGACAATGTTTATTGTTGCAATAAGTTTTTTTTTTTTATGGCATGCTGTTGCTTCAGTGTATGCTAATTTTTATAGATTCCTCTACTGTTACACTTTGGTTGTTCATGTAGAATTTTAAGGTGAATTTCATTAGATGAGTAAAGTTACCGATACCCAAGTTTCATAGAGCAATTAAATAAACATCAGCCTTATGGACTTCTCGTGGACCATTGAAAGCCAAAACTTATATTTTGGGATTTCAATTTAACAAAAATATTTAAAAAAATATCTGGGTAAATTTGGCTCCACGTACATTTACCCTGAGTAATAAAAAAAAAATTACCTGTCGGGAAATAACAGCAAATATTTTAGACTATTAAGTGCTATCAATTAAAAATTGTGCGCTTTCATCTGAAATAAATTATTTTTTTAAGAAATGTGTAAATACAACCTTATGTGTATTTACCCGAAGGGGCCCGAATTTCCTTAATTATTTATAAATATAGAATTCGATACTGGCTACTAAGTGCTACCACTTTCAAATTTTGGGCTTTGATTTGAAATAAATTATTTTTTTAAGAAACGGGTAAATACAACTTGACGTGTATTTACCCGAATGGGCCCAAAATTTCCTTAGTTAATTATAAATATGAAATACGATACAGGCTACTAAGTGCTGCCACTTTTAAATGCCAATACTTTATAAAAGAAAAATAGGTAAATCTAATCTAACGTTAGTTTTACACGAAATAGTAATTTACTAATGAAAAAGTGATCAATCTTATTATCCGTCCTACTTTACCTTGAAGGATATCATACTTTGTTTTTTTCTAAAATCATTAATGGGGTATTATACCATAGTCATAATTTAACTACCTTTCTTATATAAGAAAGTGAAAGTGAGTATTAGTGGAAAAAGATTGTTTAAATATTAATTTGTTCTCAAACACTCAAACTACAAGCGGTTGAAAGTTTGCGCGACATTTTATGTCCTAAGCAGTTTTGTTGACTGAATATAAAACCAAAATGCACGGTCGACCATTGGTTATTTATTTATTCGAGTCGAACTAATACATAAGTGTACATACACTTTATTTATTAACAATAGCAAAAAATTAAAAAGTCATTGATGTGTCTTGATATATTCGCTTCTTGGCTATAGGTACTTGTTTCTTGTTTAAAGAATACTAGTTCGTATCGCAGAATTATCTACTAGTTAAAAACCAGTACCAAGGATCGCGACCGGGACATTATTTCAATTTTATTTAAATTCTAATTTATGCAGTAATCGTCTGCCTAACAGTAATATAAAATATTGAAATTCGCGCCAATATAACTTTCCCGCCAATAATTGTTACTCGACTTCATTGATCCACTGTACGATAACAATCATGAAGTTGCATACACCAGCCTGTGCGGATCACGGATTTTGTGATCATCAAATGTGTGTTGTCCGTTCGAAACCAATCTTATTATTTTTATTAGTTTCGTGTTTTTAGTTGTTACTACAATGAGTAGACGAAAGCCAAAAGAAAATGAAGAGCAATTTACTGACGTGCTTCTAAAAGTTACGGACACGATATATTGTGACGGAAATATAATTTCTAAAAATTCAACAATATGGTTTGATATTTGTATAGAATACAATATAAAAATAAGTGCTAAAATATTATACAATACAATAAGGCACTCATTTTTAAGAGAATAAATAACTCAATATTAACAAAAGAATCGGATAGTAGTGGAACTTCAATGAGTTGTGATTGTGAATCTAGGAGTAAAAAATCATTTACACAAAGTGACACGGATGAAATTTTGAATCGAAATATTCAAAAAAGATATTTTAAAATATTTATTAGCCCAGAAAATTGGTTAGAAATGGAGCCAGACTTAGTTTACTATGACAGAAAGGAAAAGAACAGACAAGGTAAGAAAGCATATTTGCGGTTTAAGGCTGGACAATGGACTTATATTATGAGCAAAATTATATGGAAAAATATTAAAGTTTCATGTAGTTGGATATATAAATATCATTTCCTCGCCCTAATAGATAAAGTTAAATATTTTTTTAAATGTAAAGCTATTTGCAAAGAATACAATTCAGTATTACGTATGCATATACTTAATAACTCTAGTTTAAAGGATACTACAAATGGGTTATTTGTTTTTTGTATATTAATTGTACAACCTGAAAAAGTGAAACAAACAAAAAAGGATGTTATATGGTAAAAAAAGAAATGATATTGCCAAACAAATGCTAGAATATAACAAAAGTGCTTCTTTAATAAGGAAAGAAAATGCTAAATTAAATAAAGGATTATTTGACTATAATAATTGTCCTATACAACACAAGTTGGAAGTTTTAAGAAAAGCCAAATCTGATTTAAAATGTAAGAACAGATTAAATAAAGATCCAGTAGAAGTATTGGTACATGTTGCACAAAAAAGTCCATTTCACAATATAATGCACGAGATAGGAAAACTAAAAAATTCATACATTACTGGAGCCCGGATCAGATTAAAGTTTATAATGAATATTGTAAAATTGAACATTATCCAGAGATTATAATAGATGCGACAGGTCAAATTGTACGAAAATTACCCAGATTAAATGCTCTTTCGGGCCATTTGTTTCTGAATATAATGGTAATAAAGCTCCTGCATGAACGTGAAGGGTAAATACCTGTATGCTAAATGATTTCAGAAAGGCATAATGCGAACGCCATATATTATTGGCTAGGAGAATGGTTACGTCTTGGTGCAATATCTCCTAAAATAATGATTTGTGATTTTTCTGTAGCCCTTATAAGTGCAGGATGTAAAGCGTTTACTGGATATTCAGATATGAATTCTTACATTGTAGCTTTTTTCAGTATTCTTATCAGAACAACAAATATTACAATGCCATCTTGTTTCATTGGGGTAGATGTAGCCCATCTTATTCACGGTGTATATCGGTGGAAAGAAATACATCCAGCATATACAAGAAAACGTGTCCGGCAATTTTACATTCGCGGAGTTGGGCAGTTATTATTAGCTACTCAAAAATTAATCTTAACATGATTAATAATAGTAGCTTTAAGTGAATATGAAGGACAGTATACAACTAATCCGTCAAAAGATACCCACTGCGAAGAAGCTAAAAAAAATTATGCCGTCTGTTCCCCTACGAGTAGATGAATTTGTTCTGAATCATTCGAAAATATTAGAAGGTAATTATAAATTGTAAAAAAAAATATTTAAATATCAAAAAATATAGGTGCTTTCCTAATTCTGTATATCACGTCGTTTATTCTCTTAACGACCTCATATGGACCTTCCCAATTTCTTTGTAGCTTTGGTGATAAACCTCGGCGCCTTTGAGGATTGTAAAGCCACACTAAATCCCTTGGTTGGTATCCACCTTTTTCTGCCTTGATGTCATACTGGTCCTTCATTCGGTTGCTGGCAGCTTGAGTGTTTGTGCGGACTTGTTCATGAATGTCTTCCATTCTTCTCCGTAAGTCCGTTACGTAATCTTCCCCGGCCAGATCTTCCCCAGGTTTACTGCCGAACACCAAGTCACATGGCAGGCGCAACTCACGCCCGAATAAGATGTTCGCAGGACTTTGCCCTGTGGTTTCATGCACGGATGAACGCTAAGCCATTAAGAACAGATGAAGATGTCGGTCCCAGTCACTTTGGTGGTTGGAGACTACCTTCGACAAATATCGGTTGATCGTTCTGTTCATTCGTTCAACCATGCCATCGGATTGCGGATGTAATGCAGTTGTCCTCGTTTTATTAATCCCTAATTTCTTACAGATATTTTGGAAAACGGCAGACTCAAAATTTCTTCCCTGGTCGGAGTGAAGTTCACGTGGAACTCCGAATCGGCAAATACACTCTTTAACTAAGGTTTCGGCGACCGTGGTAGCTTCCTGGTTGGGTAATGGATAGGCTTCAACCCATTTGGTGAAGTAGTCCATGACAACCACGATGTATTTATTTCCGTCTTCGCTTTCTGGAAATGGTCCGGCCACGTCAATCGGAATGCGCTCAAATGGACTGCCAACGTTGTATTGACGCATTGGAGCTTTTCGCCGTCTATGAGGACCGTTGCTTCCAGCGCAAACCACACATTTCTTGCACCAGTCTTTAACGTCTTCCTTGCAGTTAACCCAGTAAAATCGCTGGCGCAATCTTTCTAATGTTTTGTTGACTCCAAAATGGCCACCTCCAGATCCGTCATGAATCTCTTTCAGCACGTCTGGTATTCTATTCTTAGGAATAACCAACTGAGTTCTCTTCTCAATTCCATCGGTATTTTCCACCAAACGCTTTAACAGGCCATCTTCAATCATCATTAAGTCCCATTGCGCCCAGTACGATTTTACACTCTGTGAGTGTGGTGCAACTACTTCCCATCTTGGTTATCTCTCTTCTGCTTTCCATTCCAGTATAATTTTCAAATTCGGGTTATTTTCGTGGTCTTCGTGTAGTCCATCGGGCTGCCAATTATCATCGACTACTGTTGTCCTGGCGATAATAAAATGTTTCTCTTCCAGTCGACTACAATGCTTGCACTCATCTTGACATGGCCTTCTGGGCAATGCTTCGGCATTACGATGACTGGTACCCGTCCTATGATCGATTTTGAAATCGTATTCCTGTAGTCTTTCAATCCATCTAGCCACCTGACCTTCAGGATTCTTGAATTGTAGCAGCCATTTTAATGCAGCATGGTCAGTTCTAATCAAAAATCTTCTTCCGTACAAATATTTGTAGAAATGTTCCACGGATTTCGCGACTGCCAAGAGTTCTTTTCTGGTCGCACAGTAATTCCTTTCTGGTTTTGACAAGGTCTTACTTAAGTAGGCAATAACCTTCTCATGCCCGTCGTGTATCTGGAAAAGAACGCCACCAATTCTGACGTTGCTGGCATCTGTCTAGTATGAACTCTCCTTCAGGTAAAGGATAACTCAAGACGGGTGCGCTTGACAAAGCGTGTTTTAGTTCTTTAAATGCAACTATACAGTCCATTTCTCAGATAAATCTTCTGCTTTCTTCAGTAAGCCTTGTTGCTTGGCTATGTTGGCAAATCCAGGTACATATCGTCGATAATAGGTACACAAATCAAGGAAACTTCTAAGTTCGTGTTTGTCCCTAGGTGCTGGCCAGTCTCTCACAGCCTTTATCTTCTCCTGGTCAACTGCAATACCCTTACCGAAAACCACGTCTCCAAGATAATGAACTTCTCTTTGAAACAGGTGACACTTCTTCGGGTTAAGTTTTAGGTTAGCCTTCCGCAATCTCTGCAAAACCTCTTCCAAACCCTTCATGTGATCCTCAAATATCTTACCTATCACAATAATATCGTCGAGGTACACTAAACAGGTTTTCCAGGATAGTCCAGCCAATACTGTTTCCATGAGTCGTTCAAACGTTGCGGGAGCATTGCAGAGCCCAAACGGCATTACGGTGAATTGCCAGAGTCCTGTACCAATGGTGAAGGCTGTCTTCTCCTTGTCTTTTGGATCCAAATCTACTTGCCAGTAACCGCTCTTTAGATCCAAAGTGGAGAAAATCTTTGAGCCAGCCAAGGTATCTAATGTGTCGTCTATTTGAGGTAGCGGGTAGCTATCCTTCTTCGTCACGTTGTTGAGTTGACGATAATCGACACAAAATCGTGTAGAGCCATCCTTCTTCTTCAATAACACCACTGGTGAATCCCAAGGACTGCTTGAAGGTTCGATTACACTTTCCATCTTCATGTCCTCAATAATTCTTTCGGCTTCCTCACGCTTCGCCTATGGCAGTCTTCTTGCTGGTTGGCGGATGGGTCTTGCGTCTCCGGTGTCTATTTTATGGTGAACTATATTAGTTCTTCCGTTGGCTTTCTTGTCATATTGGAACACATCTTGAAACCTCCCAATTAAATCCTTCGCATTGGTTCTCTAGTCGGCGATAAATTCTTCAAAAGATGTTGTCATTTGATTGATTAACGTGTCCGGAACTTTCTGAGATGTGTCCCCTGTGGCCTTTACAGTTCGAATAATCGACGATACTGCCAAGCATTCTCCTACAATTGTTCCTCTTTTAAGAATAACCGGATAGTTATTTACGTTCATTATCCGAACTGAAATTACCTGGCTGGCTTTGACCAGTGATTTTCCGACAAAAACTCCAGTGCCAATTTTGGCATCGTCATTCCTGGGCTCAAGCATAACAATGTTTCCCTCACAGAAACTACCATCTAAATGTGCTCCCAGGATAGTTTCACTTCGTTCTGGAAGGGTGATGTCTTCGGTCATTAGTACGCGCACAGCCTTGTCATCTCGTGGGCTTAATACGAGTTCTTCTTCATTGACCATCATCACTTTCTTCTTCAGGTCAAGCTTAAAACCATGCTTTGTCATTGCGTCCATCCCGAGTATTAATTCATCTTCAACATCAGCTACCAGCGCACGATGTTTAAAGTAGGTGTTCCCAATAGAGATGGTGACATCTACTTCTCCTAATGCGGTAGCTTGTTCTCCCGTCGCTGTGTGTAATCGCCACTTAGTTGGTTGAAGATGCGTCTTGCCAGTTTTCCTTACCAAGCCGGGTTTGATTATAGTCTTTGTCGCACCCATATCCAGTAGCATTTTCAGTGGCCTTACATTAATAGAGCCGTCCACGTAGATGCTATTGGCTTTATGATGAAGGGATGCGACATAACTGATGGATTGTGGGGCTACTAGATTACGGGTCAACAGTTGGTCCTTCGCATCAACCCGATTTAGGTTTCCGACTCCTTGTCTTCTTTTGTCGATTCCGTCTTCTTTTGTATTTTTCTGCAAAGTATCTGCGGATGGCCCAGTTCACCGCAGTTCCAACAGCGGAGTTTCTTTCTTCCGGTAAACACTTCACTTGCAATTCTTCGCATTGTCTCTTCTAAATCGTCAATGTTTTCCTTTCTCTCAGCATCCATATTTCGCACTCGAGATTGATTTCGTGAAGCTTGTTTGGCAGCTTCATGTTCTAATGCATATGAGAGTGCGTCAATTAAAGTTTTTGGACGGGCCAATCGCAATGCTTGCTGAGTTTTGTTGTCTCGAACTCCATAGATGAATGATTGAGTGGCCAGGCACTCCAAAACGCTGTCAGGAGCCGCAGGATGTGCGAGATGAACCAAACGAGCTACGTCAACTTCAAATTCTTGAAGGCTTTCTGTTGAACTCTGATACAGGTTCCTCAGTTGCGTGTGGTATACCTGCTCCAGACGCGCATTTCCATACCGCATATTCAATCGCTTGACTAGCTGGACGTAGTCGTCTTGTTCTTATTCTTTCAGCGTTTGCAGGATGTCGATAGCTTCTCCGCGCAACGAGACTGTCAACGCCGTAGCCTTCTGCTCGGACGTCCAATTATTCGCTTTTGCGGCCGCTTCAAATTGTTTTAAATAATTCGGCCACGAAGACTTCCCATCAAATTCCGGTGTTTTTATGTGCATTTTTGAAATAGTATCAGATTTTACTAATTTCCTTTCTTCTAGTAGTCCTGGCCTTACTACATCGGAATTTGACATCGACGTCGATGTAATTTTAGTGAATTTTTCTCGTAGTTCTTCGATCTTCTTGTCATACTTATCTTCTAAATTCTTGAGGCCTTCTTCAGTATTTTCCATTAATTTTTGTTCTAAATTTTTAGAATTTTCTTCCAATTTTTCTTCTAATTTTTCTTCTAAACTTCTAGAATTTTCTTCTAATTTTTGTTCTAATGCTCTAAAATTTTGTTTTAAGTTTTGTTCCTGTCAATTTTTCTTTTAATGTTCTAGAAATTTCTTCGGCTTTTCTAGAACTTTCTATTAATTTTTCTTCTAATGTTCTAGAACTTTCCTCCAATTTTTTGTTCTAAGGTTCTAGAACTTTCTTCAGATGTTCTAGAACTTTCTACTAGTTTTTGTTCTAGTGTTCTAGAATTTTCTTCTAATTTATTTTCTAATGTTCTAGAATTTTCTTCGGCTTTTCTAGAACTGCCTGCCATTTCTTGTTTTAATTTACCAAATTCAGATAGGTCAAATTAGTAATCGTCAGCATTTTCACCAGCAGCGATTAATGCTTGCCGCAGACGAGATTGTAGAACGCTTTTCAGTCCTGTCGTATCTAATTCTCGTTCTTCCAGTTCTCTCTTGAGATCACTTACTTTTAATTCACTTAATTTTATTTGTAACGTTTTTATTTATATGGATGAAGTGTAAAACATAGACAAATATTATTAACTACAAGAATACGTTTATTAAACGATAAATAAATAAGGATTAAATATTAAAAGATAATAAAAACAACTAACACTATGATTAAATAATTATAAACACTACGAATATTATTAAATGCTTAAACACTACGATTATTTATCTATACAATATTTATATCACTACACTTATTTATATAACTACATTTATTTATGTTAACAACTGGTAAACTGTATATTTATATCACTAAGTTTATTGCTCGTTGCTTGTATATTACAGACTGTCTCTCGGCCGGTATTTATACAGCTTATATCATTCTAGAACCCTCTCTGAAGCGACAATGACCTGTATACAAAAGAAGTGGGTCACGGCGTAGTTAACCTCCAGCCGGCGCGTCGCGGGGATTTCAACATCTGGGAAATTCCGGGATTACGTCATCGCTCTAGTACATTCTTTCAGCGGCGCACGTATACTTTTCTCTCCGGGGCGCACGTCACACTATATACAGTTGTTACTTAATTTTGAAAACTTTAAATTTTTATCATTTAATTGTTAAAATTACTAAATTTCTTCCTTGGGTATGTATTTAATATATGTTGGGTAATGTATTTTTTTCATTTTCTATTGACAAATTTGATCTTCACACTGGATATTAGTTAGCAACTTATATTTGTACTATTATTAGTATTACAGATAGTGTCTATTATAAGAATTATTACTGTTGTCAATCAAATTTGTATAGAAAATTAATTTCTTATAACAAATAAATACATCTATCTATCCGAATATTCTTGAATTTACTTTTCTGCTTTAAATTAAACATGCTATATATTATAGACTACTGTTGTCGAATGCGATAAATAACCAGTTGTGATTTTGATGACTTAGGTTCGAATCCCTTTGAGGCCAAATTTCAGTTTCAAAAATCAGTTTTTAAACTAGCATGAAACTGATTATTGTGGTACATTGCAATAGAATATGATAGCATACAACGAGTATTCAATTTATTCGTATTAAATTTTGGATAGACAAAGTGTTTATTAAAAAGCGGGTCATAGACGTTTAACATAGGAAATCAATTATTTCTTACACAAAACTTTTCAATTCTTATTAGACAAATATATTTCAAACAAAAGTTGCAGATAATTATATTTTACACTTAAATCACTGAACAGATTTTATTTTGCACGTTTACTAACCTGTAAAATTAAATTTAACATTTATAAATAATGCTTATTTGTAGTGCTAGCCATGGAATTGGAAAAAAATTACAAAGAAATGCATATCGTTTGAACTGGCCGAAATGCCAGAATTTCAGTTTTACAGGTTACAAAATAAAAAATAAATAAAATTTGTTTAGTTATTTACATATAGAATTTAAAAATAAAATCTGATTGGTACCTTAGGTACAGAATTTAATAATTTGTAACTTTATATGAACATCGAATTTTTGTCAGTTCAAACGATAACCATTTCTTTGCAATTTTGTTTCAATTCCGTGGCAAGCACTACAAATGAGAAATATTTATAAAATTCAAACGTACAGATTACAAAACGTGCAAAATAAAATATGTTTAGTGACATTATTTATTTGAAATATTTTTAAAAAAAATTAATCGGGAATTTTTTCGCCTATGGTCCGCTTTTTAAGTAGCATCCTGTATAAAATAATACAATTAATATATCATTAATAATCGTTCGGTATGTGTAAAACATATAAAAGAATAGTAAATTGTAAAATCAAAATTTACGGTAATTACTGAATCTGAAATTAAGCTTCCGTTGTCCCAAGCATTCGATTATTTCTTTGTGGACACCTATATACTCATTATATACATTTCAGATTATCTTGACGTTATTACTTTCAAATATGGAAACGATTCATATTATGGAAAATAAAACACTTGAAGAAAATGATAAAATTGAGGGTAATTATAATTATACATACTAATATTAATAAATCCAATAAACGCATATAATTACTGAAACAGAAATACATATTCAGGAAAAAAAAAACGATTGATGAAGTAGAGCAAGAAGATGGATATGTTCCCCAAAATTCAGATATAACAAGTATTACTAATGAATTGTTATGTCAGGAAACTTGGCAACGAAAGCCAAACAAGCACATATCTTCAAATTTCAAATTAGCAAACAGAAGTATTTACCTAAATCCATATTCAGAGTGGGCAACTATGGAACTAGAAGATAGTTTAGCTAAGCCTATTCCTGTGGTTGTGTTAAAAAACACTTAAACTAGGAGAGCAAAGGGTAATTTCATTAGCTTAACAAATACTTGTTCATTCGATAGCATAACGCAAATTTTAGCAACAGCTATATGCGATAGCAAACAACTTAAAGAAGCTATATTTTTATGTGTAGATATGCCAAAAAAAATTGAATTAGCAGCTTTACTCTCTAAGAGAAATATCATATCGGCAGCTTACAATTTAAGAGCAGATATTTTATTAGATATATTTGGTCACCAACTTTCCGCTAATCTTGTAAAACGGGTAGACTTCTCAATTAATATCAATGGCATGATAAAATTATTACAAATTGTTAGCTCTACTTTAAACGTTACATGTAACAAATATAAAGAAAAGACAACATATATTCACAGCAGCTTAACAACAAATGCTAAAATTATTAAGCAAGGCATAAATAATTTACAAAAATCAATTCAGCCTGCGGTTCAAACAACCTGCAGTCAATGTAATATGATTCATGACAGGGAAGTTATTTACCATAATGTACTAGCAATTGATTTGTTTATTCAAGAAACAAGTAAAGAAGGAGTTGAAATTTCACCCACTCTTGTTTTAGACAATATTCCAAAGAAAATCATACTGAATGAAACAGATTATTATTTAAGAGAAGTTATAAAATTCCAAGAACCTGTATTACAACAATACATTGGCCATTATACTGCTGTCTGTAAACGATCAGATTGATCGTGGGAACAATACAGTGACCAAAATGACAAAGTTATAAAATGTTCCAAAAACAGCACGTTCATGGTCCCAGTATTAATATGTAGCATATAATGTGTTTACTTTTTGTTATGAATTATATGTTGTTTGTCAATAAACAGTTGTATCAAAACTGAAAAAAAAGAATGAAGTTTTTTATTTTTTAAAAAAACTTTATGACATTGACTATATTACTTTTTTAAACATGAAATCTGATTTATAAAAACACAACTGTACATTTCTTGCCATATACATTTTCCTGGTTTACAAATCTATCCTATCAAGTTAAAGTGCCATGAACGTGAAGCAAAATTTACCCAGATACATATTTTTTTAAATAATTTTTTTAAATTGAAATTCCAAAATATATAAAAATTGTGGCCCTTAATAGTCCACGAGAATTCCATAAGGATGATGTTTATTTAATTGCTCTATGAAACTTGGGTATCGGTAACTTCACGCATCTAATTTCAATTCATAAATATCCTAGATTTGACAGCGCATTATTCTGCAAAAATTGCAGAAAAAATTTAAATGAAAAGAATAGTTTTCCAACTCTGCATTGTAATTTGTTTTATGATACATGTAATGACTTTTCTAAACATTTCAACAGTTTTTGAAAGATTAAGTGAAAATATCTTATTTAGAAATATCTGTTTTGACGGATAAACATACTGATTGTTAATTGTTTCCTTGTAAATAGGTATAGCGAATGAAAAATGAGGTGCCCATTAATCTTGTTACGATCTGCATTTTCCAAACTGAACTAATCCAAAAAATGATAATTTACTGTTTTTCCATAAGCCACACAAGGTTTTTATATGTATACCTACTTTAAATGTAAAGGAAACATATAAATTCAAAATGACTGGATTGCTATATTTATATTTTAACAAAGTGGTACATTTTATAAACATTAAACAGAAAAAAAATGTTTGAAATTTCTCTGAATCTGGTTATTATTTTAAAATATTTTCAAAGCGAAATAAAACAAATTTGGTTCAAATTAATACCAAACAACATTCTAAAAATAGAACTTTGGTGTGTACAAATCTGCTACACCATAATATTTAACGCGCGCTGAAAAGCAGAAATCTTGGCATAAATGTACGATTTTACTGATATGTATTTAATTTTGTTAAATTTTATATATGCAAATTATTAAACAACTAGTAATTATATAAGAACAAAATTAATATTTATATTCTTACCTGTGATAAATGAGTGAGTTGACTGCTAGCATAATATGAAACCCTACTCGGACAATATTCGGGTTTGACGTACACCTGACCATTGTTATCAGTAAATGCAATATGCGTCGTAGCATACGGCGACGGTGATCGTCGCGACGACCCAACCGGATATTTCTGTATGCTGGCTATAGTGGCGTAACTACCACTACCAACGCTGGCTGCTCGACCAACCGAATCCAAACGGATAAAGACGTTTTGGTTGCTACCAAATGCTGCACTGGTGTAGCTGGTACTAAAAATAAGGATGAAACTATTTGCACATACAGAGTGTATTTTACTTATTTTTTACTTTTTTAGCATAATATACAGTAGTGCTTGGTGACGTCATGTCCCTAATTGAGAGAGAATGCTTCTTGATACGCCACTGTGTATAAAGTCAAACATTCAAACACGCACCAAGAATATGAAGTTAGCGGGACTAGGGATATGATGTCACACCATTAATAAATAATTTTTAGTTTCCCATTATTAAGAAAATGCTTTATAATTAATCATTATCTTATTTGAATTAACATATTTAAGGCTGAAATTGATATGCAATTAAAATATTTTTAAAATGTATAAACTTGGAAACTTCCGCTAAAAGAATATGTTTGGAGTTCCTAACTACAACACGACGTAATATCATAATAAAAGAATAGTCTCAATAATTTATTTTATTCAGTTACAAATAACGAAGCAAAAAAATTCAGAAATTTGAACCCAGGACTTTTCTTCGTTATTTAATAGCTAAATTATTCACGCATCTGAATGTCAAAAAATAACTATACAAACAGTTTATAATGTAGTTAGTTATTACTAATAAAGTTAGTGAATACATAAATATTCCATAATTGTGTATCTAATTAGTAATTATATTAACTAATAAACCAAAGAAATTATTTGTTTTAAGTGATGAAGAACATATTATTTTGTATAGTTTTATCAACAAACATAATAATAATTTTGTCATAAATCAATTTTTCGGATCAAATTACACATGTAACTATACTATTTTTTTGTATAATATTTCACTGGATATAACATTTACGTACAAATTCAAAATGCATAATTTTGTAATTGTTAAATTCAAAATTCATTTATGTGTTTGTCTATATAATATAATTCTTGTTCAATTGTTATTTTAATATTTGATAAATACATATATTGTTATTTAAGCTTTTATAGTGCTCCTAATGACAATAAAAAATCTCCTACGCCTATGTCTATGGTGACATGTGTTTTTGTTATTATCTAGTGCGTTACTAATTTGACTTTTAAATTAAGAGTTTAAGGGAAGCGAAATAAAATTATTGTGAAATACAGTGGGTTATGTAAGTAATATATCATATGCTACCACATAATAAACAAGGCTGCAATGTATCGTAATCTGGATTGATTCCTTTTTTAATTAGCTTGTTGCAATTGTAAAAACACTTTAAGATGGACCAATAAGAATTATTTAATTAAATAAAGAATTATTTACAAATCACTGTAGTTTGAGTGAGAACAGCAACACATCTCATTTTCGGAGGTTTGAAGTCAGACGCTGAATATAGATAAGACACTTTTTATTAACGACGACTGTTTTGGCGCACTTCTTCGTAAACATGTCGGTATAGGTATTCTTGATTAGTGAAAGAGGCATTTCTAATTACTTAAGTACTATGTCACTGATTGCAAATTAAACGTCATTTATGACAACCAAGAAATATTGTTATTTGGAACAACTTGATTTTTAAATTTTTATTTATTAAGAAACTGATTCGTAATTGGTAGGGTTTACAGTTCCACAACTTTTACAACTTGAGAAATTATGCAGAATATATTTCAGATTCTAATTTCTTGCAATTCTCTTTATCATATCATGAACTATGGCACATTACTTACATAATACCCTATATATTGATATTAGGCCGGGTCCAAATTGAAACGGACATTGTAAGTTAACAGTGTTCGCTAACATTTGTAGAATGTTAGTACATTCATACTTACAAGCATTTTGCGACCTAATAGCAATGTTCGCTAACAAAATTGATGATCCATGAATAGGCGGTAAACTTCCACGAAATAAATGTTATTACGGTATTCAAACCTGTAGATGTAGGTCTTGAAAGAATGAAATGAAGTTTTGATACAATTAAATTTATTAAATATGAAAAATTTGATGGTGACATACTTATAAAAACTTTAAAGCCACTACCGACCTGGATTTGCAAATTTAACAAAAGGAAAACTTCTCTTCCTTTTCTTAAAACTGTGACGAACGTATTTTGTTTTTGCAGTGTGAACATCGTACATATGTTACCTAACATTTTTATAATTGTTCACAAACTATGTTGCTGAACAAAAAATGTTAGCTAATGATATTCATTTCAATGTGGACCCGGCGGTAACGCACAAACTGACGCAGCACTGAGCGAGCGTCTAAATTTGTCGATGACGTAATCGTCGCAAGTACCGGCGGAGTATGCAAACAGGATTGACCTATTTAATTACTTGTGGTCGCCTGATCCTTTGTACTCGATGTTATTATCGCATAGAATGTTGGAAAACATTCTAGAACGGACTATATAAACTCCGTCATGGAAGACAGTCGGGCATTCTGATATAGACATGCATCGTGAAATAAATAGCTGGTGATATAAATAAACAGTCTACAATTAGTCGACGAGTGGTGAACATAAATAAATATTGTTTAAATAAATAATCTTAGTGTTTAAGTATTTAATAATATTCTTCGTCTTAAATTAGTGTTTATATTTGTTTCATCATAGTTAGTTATTTTTTATTATTTTTATCTTAATTGTTAATCGTTTAATATACTTTTATTTTATTTAATATTTTTTTGATTTTACACTTCCCCTATATAAAAGAACAGTACAATACTACAGTTTTTAGTGAACCTTAATTTTATTTACTTCGAATTTTAATGGCACTAAATTGACCCCTGTGGTGCAATCTCCAGGCCAGCATTGAGTGCCCGTGAAGGTGACGCCTGGTAAGCGCCCGCACGGTACAGATATTTCATTATTACCAATATCTGTGTACGAAGCAGATTGGCACACCCACCAATGGGTAATATTCCGTGATGATATATTTTATTTATCTATTATATTTATTGAATTGAAAATCATTTTTTTGTTATAAATAATTAGTATGTACAATTTAAACTAACTTTTTATTATACATGTGGTTTGTTGTTTTGTAAAATGATGTAAAATATTTAGTTTTATATGCTATCAGTTAGATATTTGCTAAATAAAATAAATTTATTTATTTATATTTTTTTTCTTGATGAGCTTACTTAAATAATATAACGTCATTTTTATTCCTTAAACCATTGACATATGATGACAAACACAAGTACCATTATTGTATACTTACTGTAACGAATCTTGATGCCTAACTTTCTTACTTTTTACGTAAACAGCAGAAGTAACAACTACTACAACACTAATCATAGTAATTGCACATCCTACAGCAACGTAAAAAGTTCCAGTCGATGTTATTATAGATCCAGGATCCAAACGTATTGAGTCATTTCTGGGTGGAGACATTACTCCTGAAACAAAAATAAATATTTGAAAATATTAATAATATAATAATATTAATAATAAGAACTATATGAAACAATGGGCATATAATAGTAAGTATACGACAGATAATTGTAGTCAAGTAACGTGTCGATAAAGGCAGACATTAGTTAGGGAACATCATGAAAATACAAAAAGTAAAGTAGAAAATTGTAGATCAATAACAGGAATATTAATTAGAGCAAATAGAATATGCATATACCTGCACTGAAAAAATAATATATTTACAAGAATTCATATATATTTCTTTATAATATAATATATACGGAGTTTGGATACGGCGAAATCTATATATGGTTTGTAAATACAATACTGTAACGTTTTTATTTATATGGGTGAAGTGTAAAACATAGACAAATAGTATTATTAAAAGAATACGTTTATTAAACGGTAAATAAATGTTAGAAATATAATTAGAAGATTATAAAAGTAACTAACACTATGATAAACGAATATTAATACTAATTTAAAGACTAAGAATATTATAAGACACTTAAACACTATGATTATTTATTTAAACAATTAACACCACTCTTTATGTCATTAATTACATTTATTTATGTTCACTTGTCGACTGTCGTTTATATCACCAACTATTCACTACGCTTATTTATATCAGACTTTTTACTCGTCACTTCTATAATACAGAATGCCTTCGCTGGCTTTGGCGGTGAGTTATATACCTGGCGGATTATATCCAGAACCTACTCGGGCCTAGTAGAACCTTCGCGAGGCGACAGTGACCTGTATACAAAGGAACTAGGTCACGGCGCAGTTACTCTCAAGGCGGCGCGTCGCAGGGATTGCGTCATCTGGGTCATCGCTCTGGTACATTCTTTCAGCGACGGGGCACGTGTACTATTCTCACAGAGGCGCACGTCACACTGCCCCCTCCTTAAGACTGTTTCGTCCCGGAACAGTTCTTGATGACGAAATCTACATGTATTACCCTTGGTACATTTGGAAGTCTTGAAGAAGTGACAGTCGATGGTCCGTTCGACTTCTTCTTTCTGCCCGTTAGGGTTAAAGCTGCAGACGAGAATTTCAACGCCGGTGAAACGGAAGAGGATCTCTAACATGTTCCTTACAATCCTCCAATCCAAACCGTCTAGACCACAACCTAACTTTGGTACCGCTAGCTTCAAAATGTCATTCTCCAGTAGATGATCCTTCAAGTCACACAGCGAGTTCCATAGATTGCGATATGACGACTTCTGGTACGAGCGTGGTTTTGTAACAAGGTAGAAGATGTACCGCCGATGGTCTGCATTGCTATCTCTCAGTCGTAACGTTTTCCCAACAGATGGACGTTGGTTGGCCAGTTCTTGTAATCGTCCATATTTCGCCTTAAAGACTGAGGCTATGCCGCGGGACATCTTTAAGTCTTCTGATATGCAGTGGCCGAGGGAATACTCTGAAGACACGGTGAACAGATCTCGGTGTTCTTCTTTTGTCACGCCGTACCGCGCCTTGCGCCCAAAGGAGTAGTTCTCCATAAATCGTCAAAAGTCGGTTCATGAGCTATGATCCGACGAACTGTTGCTCCATTATGGTCTTCGTGGTTGTCTCCGGCAAAAGGGGCTAGCCGATTAAAGAGTACCACTCTCGGCTTCCCGGTAGGTCGTTTCTTAATTCTATATACCACGTCGTTTATTCTTTTGACTACCTCATAGGGGCCCTCCCAATTTTTTTGCAGCTTTGGTGATAACCCGCGGCGCCTTTGTGGGTTGTAAAGCCACACTAAATCCCCAGGTTGATATCCACCTTTTTCGGCTTTGATGTCATACCGGTCCTTCATTCGGTCGCTGGCAGTTTGAATGTTCGCACGGACTTGTTCGTGAATGTCATCCATTCTTCTCCGTAAGCCCGTAACGTAGTCTTCTCCGGCCAGGTCTTCCCCCGGTTTGCTGCCGAACACCAAGTCGCATGGTAAACGCAACTCACGTCCGAATAAGATGTTCGCAGGAGTTTGTCCTGCTGTTTCATGCACGGATGAACGATAAGCCATCAGGAACAGATGAAGATGTCGGTCCCAGTCTCTTTGGTGGTTGGAGACTACCTTCGACAAATATCGGTTGATCGTTCTGTTCATTCGTTCAACCATGCCATCGGACTGCGGATGTAATGCAGTTGTCCTTGTTTTATTAATTCCTAATATCTTACAGATATTTTGGAAAACGGCAGACTCGAAATTTCTTCCCTGGTCGGAGTGAAGTTCACGTGGTACCCCGAATCGGCATATACATTCTTTAACTAAAGTTTCAGCGACCGTGGTGGCTTCTTGGTTGGGTAATGGATAGGCTTCAACCCACTTGGTGAAGTAGTCCATGGCAACCACGATATATTTATTTCCGTCGTTACTTTCTGGGAATGGTCCGGCCACATCAATCGCAATGCGCTCAAATGGACTGCCGACGTTGTATTGACGCATTGGAGCTTTTCGTCGTCTATGAGGGCCGTTGCTTCCAGCGCAAACCACACATTTCTTGCACTAGTCTTTAGCATCTTCAGTAAAGGTAACCCAGTAAAACCGCTGGCGCAATCTTTCTAGAGTTTTGTTGACTCCAAAATGGCCTCCAGATCCGTCATGGACCTCTTTCAACACGTCTGGTATTCTACTCTTAGGAATGACCAACTGAGCTTTCTTCTCAGTTCCATCGGCATTTTCTACCACACGCTTCAACAGGCCATCCTCAATCACCATGGAGTCCCATTGCGCCCAGTACGCTTTTACACTCTGTGAGTGTGGTGCAACGTCTTCCCATATTGGTTTGCATTCTTCTGCTTTCCACTCCAATATAATTTTCAAATTTGTGTCATTTTCTTGGTCTTCGCGTAGTCCATCGGGCTGCCAATTATCATCGACTACTGTTGTCCTGGCGACGGTAAACTGTTTCTCTTCAAGTCAACTACAATGTTTGCAGTCATCTTGGCAAGGCCTTCTGGACAATGCATCGGCATTACGATGGCTGGTACCTATCCTGTGTTCGATTTTGAAATCGTATTCCTGTAGTCTTTCAATCCATCTAGCCACCTGACCTTCAGGATTCTTGAATTGTAGTAGCCATTTTAATGTAGCATGGTCAGTTCTAATTAAAAAAAATCTTCCGTGCAAATATTTGTAGAAATGTTCCACGGATTTCACGACTGCCAAGAGTTCTTTTCTGGTCACACAGTAATTCCTTTCTGGTTTTGACAAGGTCTTACTAAAGTAGGCAATAACCTTCTCATGCCCATCTTGTATCTGGGAAAGAACGCCACCAATTCCGACGTTGCTGGCATCTGTGTCTAGTACTTTACTTCATGTAAAGGATAAATCAAGACGGGTGTGCTTGTCAAAGCATGTTTTAGTTCTTTAAATGCAACTGTACAGTCCATTTCCCAGATAAATCTTCTTCCTTCTTCAGTAAGTCTTGTCAGTGGCTTGGCTATGTTGGCAAATCCAGGTACATATCGTCGATAATAGGTACATAAACCAAGGAAACTTCTAAGTTTGTGTTTGTCCCTAGGTGCTGGCCAGTCTCTCACAACCTTTATCTTCTCCTGGTCAACTGCAATACCCTTACCTGAAACCACGTGTCCAAGGTAATGAACTTCTCTTTGAAACAGGTGACACTTCTTCGGGCTAAGTTTCAGGTTAGCTTTCCTCAATCTCTGGAAAACCTCTTCCAAATTCTTCATGTGGTCCTCGAATGTCTTACCTACCACAATAATATCGTCGAGGTACACTAAACAGGTTTTCCAAGATAGCCCAGCCAATACTGTTTCCATGAGCCGTTCAAACGTTGCAGGAGCATTGCAGAGCCCAAACGGCATTACGGTAAATTGCCAGAGTCCTGTACCAATGGTGAAGGCTGTCTTCTCCTTGTCCTTTGGATCCAAATCTACTTGCCAGTAGCCGCTCTTTAGATCCAAAGTGGAGAAAATCTTTGAGCCAGCCAAAGTGTCTAATGTGTTGTCTATTCGAGGTAGCGGGTAGCTATCCTTCTTCGTCACGTTGTTAAGTTGACGATAATCGACGCAAAATCGTGTAGAGCCATCCTTCTTCTTCACTAACACCACTGGTGAAGCCCATGGACTGCTTGAAGGTTCAATCACACCTTCCATCTTCATGTCCTCGATTATTCTTTCCGCTTCCTCACCTTCCCCAGTGGTAGTCTTCTTGCTGGTTGACGGATGGGTCTTGCGTCTCCGGTGTCTATTTTATGATGAACTATATTAGTTCTCCCTTTGGTTTTCTCATCAAATTGGAACACATCTTTAAAATTTCCAATTAGATTCTTTGCCTTTGTTCTCTGGTCGGCGGTCAATTCTTCAAACGATATTGTCAATTGATTGATTAACGTGTCCGGAACTTTCTGAGATGTGTTCCCTTTGGCCTTTACAGTTCGGATAATCGAGGATACTGCCGAGCATTCTCCTACAATTGTTCCTCTCTTCAGAACAACAGGATAAAAATTTATGTTCATTATTCGAACTGGTATTACCCGGCTGGCTTTGACCAGTGATTTTCCGTCAACAACTCCAGTGCCAGTTTTGGCATCATCATTCTTGGGCTCCAGCATAACGATACTTCCCTCACAGAAACTACCATCTAAATGTGCTTCCAGGATAGTTTCACTTTGTTCTGGGAGGGTAACGTCCTCAGCCATTAGTACGCGCACAGCTTTGTCGTCTCGTGGATTTAATACGAGTTCTTCTTCATTGACCATCATCACGCCCTTCTTCAGGTCAAGTTTAAAACCATGCTTTGTCATTGCGTCCATTCCGAGTATTAATTCATCTTCAACTTCAGCTACCAGCGCACGATGTTTAAAGGAGGTGTTTCCAATAGAGATGGTGACATCTACTTCTCCTAATGCGGTAGTTTGTTCTCCCGTAGCTGTGCGTAACCGCCACTTAGTTGGTTGAAGATGCATCTTGCCAGTTTTCCTTATGAAGTCGGGTCTAATTATAATTTTTGTCGCACCCGTATCCAGTAGCATTTTCATTGGCCTTCCGTTAATAGAGCCATCCACATAGATGCTATTGGCTTTATGATGAAGAGATGCGACATAACTGATGAATTGTGGAGCTACTAGATTACGGGTCGACAGATGCCCCTTCGCATCAACCCGATTTAGTTTTCCGACTACTTTTCTTCCTTTGTAGTTTCCGTCTTCTTTTGCATTTTTCTGCAAAGTCTCTGCGGAAGGCCCAGTTCACCGCAATTCCAACAGCGGAGTTTCTTTCTTCCGGTAAACACTTCACTTGCAATTCGTCGCACTGTCTCTTCTAGATCTTCAGTGTTTTCTTTTCTCTCAGCATCAATATTTCGCATTCGCGATTGGTTACGTGAAGCTTGTTTGGCAGCTTCATGCTCCAATGCATATGAGAGTGCGTCAGTTGAGTTTCGCTGTCCCGAACTCCGTAGATAAATGATTGAGTGGCCAAGCACTCCAAAACGCTGTCAGGAGCTGTAGGATGTGCGAGATGAACTAAACTAGCTACGTCAACTTCAAATTCTTGAAGGCTTTCTTTTGAACTCTGATACCGGTTCCTCAGTTGCGTCTGGTACACCTGCTCCAGATGCGCATTTCCATACCGCATATCCAATCGCTTGACTAGCTGGTCGTAGTCCTCTTGCTCTTCTTCTTTCAGCGTTTGCAGGATGTCGATAGCTTCTCCGCGCAACAAGACAGTCAACGCCGTAGCCTTCTCCTCGGACGTCCAATTATTTGCTTTTGCGGCCGCTTCAAATTGTTTTAAATAATTCGGCCAGGAAGACTTCCCATCAAATTCCGGTGTTTTTATGTGCATTTTTGAAGTAGTATCAGGTTTTACTACCTTTCCTCCTTCTATTATACTTGGCTAAGCAACTTTGAAATTCGACATTGACGACGATGTCATTTTAGTGAACGTTTGTTGTATTTCTTCAATCTTCTTGTCATACTCATCTTTTAAATTCTTCAGGTCTTCCTCGTTTTTCTACAATTCTCCTCTAATTTTTCTTCTAGACTTCTAGAATTTTCTTCTGCTTTTCTAGAACTCTCCTCCAATTTTTGTTCTAATGTTCTAGAATGTTCCATTAATTCATCTTTTAGGGTTCTGGAATTTTCCTCTGCTTTTCTAGAACTTTCTATTAATTTTTGTTCTAGAGTTTCGGTCAATTCTTCTTTTAGCGTTCTAGAATTTTCTTCTGCCTTTCTAGAATTTTCTGCCATTTCCAGTTTTAATTCTTCTTTTAATTTACCAGAAGTTTGTTCTATCTGTTTACTATTATCGGAAACGTCACCCGGAATTTCGAATAGGTAATCTTCGGGATTTTCACCAGCATCGGTTAATGCTTCCCGCAGACGAGATTGTAGAACGCTTTTCAGTCCTGTCGTATCTAATTCTCGTTCTTCCAGTTCTCTCTTGAGATCACTTACTTTTAATTCACTTAATTTTATTTTTTTTTCGTCATTTTAATTATTTTTGTTTACACTTCACAGTTATTAACAACCCCACACCTGACACCAATTGTAACGTTTTTATTTATATCAGACTTCTTTACTCGTCACTTCTATAATACAGAATGCCTTCGCTGGCTTTGGCGGTGGGTTATATACCTGGCGGATTATATCCAGAACCTACTCGGGCCTAGTAGAACCTTCGCGAGGCGACAGTGACCTGTATACAAAGGAACTAGGTCACGGCGCAGTTACTCTCAAGGCGGCGCGTCGCAGGGATTGCGTCATCTGGGTCATCGCTCTGGTACATTCTTTCAGCGGCGGGGCACGTGTACTATTCTCACAGGGGCGCACGTCACAATACAGTATATTTGGTTTATTTATTCCAAGGTATGATAAATGTATTTCACACAAATATATTCATAAAATTAAAAAAAATATTATACTATCTCTGCAAATATACTATATTTCCTTTTATTATTTAATATGTTTAATTGAAATATACATATTTTACAGAGAACTTGTATTAGATTCTGTTTGAATTTATTATATTTGGCTAATATATTCCAATTAATTATAGATATATTTCAAAAAAATATACTCATAAGATTAAAGAAAATATAATATTATCTCGGCAAATATAATATATTTCCTTATATTATGCCATATATTATAAAAGGTATGTATATTAATAAACAGAACTCAGATACATGTTTAGTTTTCATTTTATTAACATTACAATATTTACCGTACTTACCATTGTCTAAAACCTAATGCAAAACACATTAGAGATGTAAAGGGAAATAATAATAATAATAATAATAATAATAATAATAATAGATTATAAATATTTTAGATCCATCCTAAATGTATTATTTTTAAATCGTAGAAATAGGCTATTCGGATCGAGGAGAATTTAAATACGAAGAAAGATATTGTGAAAAATTCATGGACCCCGCTGGGATTTTGAATACGAAGAAAGAAATTGTCAAAAATTCATGGATCCCAGCGGGGTCCATGAATCCGGTTATTAATAACAAGTAACTTAACATTTTCTTATTGGAAGTTCAATACTTTGCGTACGATTCTTGTAGTTCCTAAAATTGCTGTTTTTTGGAGCTCTTTATATACGTTATAATCTATTTTTATTAGTTGTAGGGAGTGCTGGAGTGTTTTTGGTATTTCACCGGTTGCTCCTATTATGACAGGTACAGTATAAACTTTATTTTATTTCCACATGATTTTAATTTCCTCTGCTAGATGAACGTATTTATTTATTTTTTCTTTATGTTTTTTTCCAGGTTGGCAGCTGCAGGTAAGGAGATGTCTATAAGGTAAGTTTCTTTTTTTGTTTTATCCTCCCAAACTATGTACGGTCTATTGTTTCTTATTTCTTTGTCTGTTATGATTGCTCTATTCCAGTATAGTTTGTGTTCTTCTGTGTCTATTACACTGGTTGGTTCGTAGTTGTAATATGGTGTGATATCTTGTGTGTTGATTCTATTTTTTATTAACTGGTGAACAATCTTTGTGGCATTATTGTGGCGTTCAACGTAGTCTGTCTCAGCTAATATTTTGCATCCGCTTGCTATGTGTTCCGGGTGTTCTTTACATATTCGACATTTATCTGTGGTTACGGTAGGGTCTTTTAGTATTAATTTTTTGTAGTTATATATAAAAGTTTTATTGTCAACAATATAATATACATATAATTTTACATTCTTACATTTTTGCATTTAATGTTTCGAGTTGATAACTCTTTACAATATAAGGATGTTTATTATTTATCTGAGCTTTTACCTTTATTACCTACGTTCTTATTATGAGAAAAAAAGACAAAAAAAAACTCACTAGCTTCAGTTTACATTAATATGCAACAAATCCCATTTAACAACATATTATTATAGCAGTAGATGTTTAGTCCTTTTGTGTCTATATTTTTTGTAATTCAACGTATTTATAGTATAGTTGCCTATTGCATTAATTAGTTCATTATCATGTATTTCGCACTTATTAAAAAATTTAACAGTGATTTTCTTAATATGTTCTTTTATAGTGGCAATATTTGCAATCCTATGTAGTTTACTAATTTTAGTCCATCGAGGGGAGTTAGTTATTATTCTGAGACGCTTATTTTGAATCACTTGTAGTTTATTGTAATTTGTTTCACTTGTATTACTCCACACGGGACACGCGTATGTTATAATTGGTCTTATGAGTAGTTTATAGATATGGGTTTTGATTGATGTAGTTATTTTCGAATTTCTATTTAAAAGTGGAAATAGGGAACACATTACTCCTGTTGCTTTTTGGCAGCTTTGATTTATGTGTTGTGTGTGTCTTAAACCTGGGTCTAGTTTCATTCCTAAATATTTAACAGAATGTGACCATTTTATGATATTGTTGCCTATTTTTATATTTTCAACGTTTTTAGGTCGACGTCTAGTACATAATAGGGCCTCAGTTTTATTTGCGTTTACTTTTATTTTCCACTTAGTAAAGTACTTATTAATTTTGGTAAATGCTTTCTCTAATTTATTTTTAATCGCACTAGGGCGATATTTGTAGTTAAGTGTGGCAATGACTTGATCTTGAATAGATATGTTTAAGCCTTCTGTTTCGGAAAATAAATTTCCTTGTGTGAGCCATGTGATGGATGCTTTGTAGTCTATTAGTAGTTATTATTATTATTATTATTATTATTATTATTATTATTATTATTATTATTATTATTATTATTATTATTATTATTATTATTATTATTATTATTATTATTATTATTATTATTATTATTATTATTATTATTATTATTATTATTATTATTATTATTATAATAATAATTATTATTATTATTATTATTTATTATTATTATTATTTATTATTATTACTATTATTATTTATTATTATTATTATAATGGCACAAAATTGACCCCTGTGGTGCACTCTCCACGCCAGCAATGAGTGCCCGTGAGGTGATGCCTGGTAAACGCCCGCACGGTACAAATATGTCATCTTCATTACCGAAATCTGTGTACAAAGCAGATTGGCACACTCAGCAATGGGTAATATGCCGTGATGATATATTTATATATTTATTTATATTTATTATTATTATTATTTTTAAGGGCGTGTGCAACTACTCTGGTTATTACGCCCGTGTTTTCGAGGAGTTTTCTTTTATTTTTAATTTGTTCTTTTTTATTTATTTATTATTTTTTATTTTTTTAAAATAAATATGTAGATTTCAAGAAACATTATATTATTTATAGATCCCCGCTGGGATCCATGAATTTTTCACAATTTCTTTCTTCGTATTTAAATTCTCCTCGATCCGAATAACCTATTTCTACGATTTAATAATAATAATAATAATAATAATAATAATAATAATAATAATAATAATAATAATAATAATAATAATAATAATAATAATAATAATAATAATAATAATAATAATAATAATAATAATAATAATAATAATAATAATAATAATAATAATAATAATAATAATAATAATAATAATAATAATAATAATAATAATAATAATAATAATAATAATAATCATAATAATAATAATAATAATAATAATAATAATAATAATCATAATAATAATAATAATAATAATAATAATAATAATAATAATAATAATAATAATAATAATAATAATAATTGTGTAATAATGGCACAGAAGTGTGCCGTGAAAAATAAGAGATGAAATGAAATGTCATGTAAAAATAAAGATATATTTTTGTGTTTAAATAAATTGTATATTTAATAAATAAATATATATAAAACCCCCCCATAATAATACATGGTGACAGCGGTAAAAGGCTAAAAGTGAATAAAGTGTATAAAAATGGTATGGTATTCCAGAACAAATAGTAGCTGACAATATGCCATTTAATTCTTACGAATGTAAACTATTTGCCAAAGCATGGAATTTTGAATTTGTTACGAGTTCCCCAAGATATCCCCAGTCCAATGGACAAGCAGAACGAGCAGTACAAATTGCTAAAAATATTCTTAGGAAATGTGATAGAGAAAATAAAGACATATATTATGCATTGTTAGAATATAGAAATACTCCAATAACTGGACTAAATGTATCTCCTTCTCAATTACTAATGTCACGTAGAGCCAAAACCAAAATGCCAATAACATTAAAATTATTAAAACCAGAAATTGTCACAAATGTCAAAGAACTAGTTGAACAATGTCAAAGTAGAAATAAGTTTTATTATGACTTACATGTTAAAGAAAGAGATATATTTAAACCGGGAGAAAATGTAGTTATACAAAAAAATAAAGTATGGGAACCTGCAAAAATTGTAAATCCGTATAATACACCAAGATCATATATAGTTCAAGACAATAAAGGAAATATATTGAGACGTAACACAATTCATTTAAGAAAATCAAAGAATGATTATGTTAAAGATTCCACATTTGAGCCACAAGATGAACAAATAAATAATTTTGTACAAGATAATTTAATAAACAATAATGCAGATTCTCAAACTTTGAACAGTAGTACCAGTAAAAATGATGTTCAAATTAATGATAAGTTTTACACTACACGTAGTGGTCGAATTGTTAAACCACCACAAAGATTAAATATTAGTTAAGGGTTAAGGTGTTCATTTGTATATTATAATTAAAAAAGGGAGATGTAACATATAGTGTCATCTATGTTTTATACTTGAAATTGTTTGGGTTTTTATAAAACATAGATGACAAGATTTAAATTGTACAGACAGTACATAGCGGTTAACACAGACAGAATATTGTAATGGAGATTTAAAAAAAACGTGTGTCAATAAACGATATTAAAAGTGATAGTGCCTTTTATTTCAAATATCAGTTTAATCATTATAAAAATATAAATAAGAAATACTACAGAAAGATCTTATATGAACGTGAAAAATATCGACAAGTTAAACAAAAATTAAATTACGATCAACATCATGGAACGAGAGACCTTGAAGAATTACAACCAGGCGATCGAGTATGGATCGTAGACTTACGTCGAACGGGAGAAATTCAAAGGAAAGACAAATCTCCACGATCATACATCATAAATACAAACAAGAAAACAGTGAGAAGAAATCGATTTCACTTGATTAAAATTCCCAAAGTAAGGGAACATGAAACAGAGGAAACAATATCCTATCCAGATGTATGGGAGGAGGAAACGAATAATCATTCACAGCAGCAGCATTTAAAACATCATCTAGAACCTCAAGTGAAACCTGCGAAAAATCAAGTTCAGAGAATACCACCGGAAGAAGTAGTGGTACGAACAAGAAGCGGACGCATCTCCAGACCTCCGGAAAGAATGGGCCTTATAACTTAAGGAGGGAGATGTGTAATAATGGCACAGAAGTGTGCCGTGAAAAATAAGGGATGAAATGTAATGTCATGTAAAAATAAAGATATATTTTTGTGTTTAAATAAATTGTATATTTAATAAATAAATATATATAAAACCCCCCCATAATAATACAATAATAATAATAATAATAATAATATAGAAAATAGAGTTAATACATTAAACTAATACATACTACACTGAAAAAACAATATACATAGTAGGTAGAATTAAATTTATATATTTTAGGTTGTAGTATTTAAGTGCGTGAACTTGGCAGCAACATATTTAAAAAAATAATACAAATGCACTTAATCGATTGTATTTCGTTTTTATTTCATTGTATTTTACTAATATTATTTGTATTGCGTAATTAATGTTAATAAATTACATTTTATTTTTATGATGCCAAGTTCACGCTAGCAGCAAAGTTTGCTTAATTTTTTTTTTTTAATTCTCAAATCGTTTGTATTTATTTTATATTCCATTGTATTTCTATTAAAAATTTTGAAAAAAAATTCTACGTGAAGTTATGAAAATATCATTTTTATGCTGCCAAGTTCACGCTAGCAGCAAAGTTTACGTATTTTTTATTTATTTCACATATCGTTTGTATTTCGTTTGCATTTGATTTTATTTCTAATAAAAAAATTTTAAAAAAATTCTACCGAAAGATATGGCAATTTCATTTTTATACTGTCAAGTTCACGCTAGCAGCAAAGTTTACGTAATTCCTTTTAAAAAATTCACAGATCGTTTGTATTTCTTTAGTATTCCATTGTATTTCTAGTAAAAAATTTGAAAAAAAAACTACGGGTAGTTATGACAATATCAATTTTATGCTGCCAAATTAGCGCTACCTACTTCACTTATTTTTTGTTAATTTCACAATTTCTTTTTTGTTTGTATTCGATTGAATTTCTAGTGAAATTTATGCAAAAAAATTTCAAAGACTCAGCAAACACATCCTGTATATGTGTACATATGTCCGGATTGCGAAGTCCACCATTGGGATCTCGGAAACTATAAGAGATACGACTTTGGTTAAATGGGACATGTGGTGCGTCTTTGAGAGGTCATCTCAGATGTGTTTTTGTTTTGCCAAAAATTCTCACGGGAGTGAAGTTAGCAACGCTTCGCTCAGCGACCCAGCAGTGTCTATTGCTCTGTAAAACCGTCCAGCAATATGAAAATACGTATAATCATCAATGTAAAAGATTATGTGCCCAAATTTGTGATGTATGGGGTCAAATTAGATAGTTGCTTACATATATTAGCTAATTATTTTAGTTGAATAATATCTCCCCCATATACTTATAAATATAATAGAGAAATACAACAACCCTACGGGCTGAACAGTGATTTTATTGTACTGGGATAGTTAACAGGACCCCTAGATTCCTTATTAAATATATTTTGAAGTGTTACAAATAAACAATTTTTAATAATAAATTATTTCATCTGCTAAGATTAGGTCTTTTTAATAGTAAGGATAACTGACAACACCCCTAGGAGAAATTTTATTTTGTTCTGATTGGTTAACAGGGCCCCTAGCTTTCATATTAAATATATTTTGAAGTGTTACAAATAAACAATTTTTAATAATAAATTATTTCATCTGCTAAGATTATACTTTTGACGATTAAGAGCGACTGACAATACCTCTAAGGATTACCCAGAAATTCTATTGTGCTGGGGAGGTTAACAGGACCCTAGCTTCCTTATTAAATATATTTTCAAAGGATACTAATAAACAATTTTTAATTATAAATTAATTCATCCGCGAAGAATAAAATTCTGAAGATTAAGGGTAATTAACAACACCCCTATGGGTTAGCCAGAAATTTTATTGTGTTGAGGTTGGTTAACAGGACCTCTATCTTTCTTATTAAATATATTTTGAAGTGTTACAAATAAACAATTTTTAATAATAAATTATTTCATCCGCGAAGAATAAAATTCTGACGATTAAGGGTAACTGACAACACCCTACGGATTAGGCAGTAATTTTATTGTGTTGAGGTGGTTAACAGGACCCATAGCTTTCTTATTAAATATATAAGTGTTACAAATAAATAATTTTTAATAATAAATTATTTCATCTGCCAAGATTAGGTCTTCTCACGATTAAGGATAACTAACAACACCCCTACGGGTTAGCCAGCAATTCTATTGTACTGGGCAGGTTAACAGGACCCCTAATTTTCTTATTAAATATATTTTGAAGTGTTACAATTAAACAATTTTTAATAATAAATTAATTCATCCGCGAAGAATATAATTCTGACGATTGAGGGTAACTGACAACACCCCTACGGGTTAGCCAGAAATTATATTTTGTTGGGATTGGTTAACAGGACCCCTAGCTTTCTTATTAAATATATTTTGAAGTGTTACAAATAAACAATTTTTAATAATAAATTATTTCATCTGCTAAGATTATACTTCTGACGATTAAGAGCGACTGACAACACCTCTACGGCTTATTCAGAAATTCTATTGTGCTGGGAAGGTTAACAGGACCCCTAACTTCCTTATTAAATATATTTTGAAGTGTTACAAATAAACAATTTTTAATAATAAATTAATTCATCCACGAAGAATATAATTCTGACGATTAAGGGTAACTGACAACATCCCTACGGGTTACCAGAAATTCTATTGTGTTGGGGTTGGTAAACAGGACCCCTATCTTGCTTATTAAATATATTTTAAAGTGTTACAAATAAACGGTTTTTATTAATAAATTATTTCATCCGTAAAAACTAATTTATTATTAACAATTGTTTATTTGTATCCCTTGACAATATATTTAATAAGGAATTTAGGGGTCCTGTTAACCTCCCCAGCACAATAGAATTTCTGGTTAACCCGTAGGGGTTTTTTCAGTTACCCTTAATTGTAAGAAGTATAATCTTTGCAGATGAAATAATTTATTATTATTACTTTTTTATTTGTAACAACTCAAAATATATTTAATAAGGAAGCTAGGGGTCTTGTTAACCTCCCCAGCACAATAAAATTGCTGGCTAACCCATAGGGGTGTTGTCAGTTATCCTTAATCGTAAGAAGACCTAATCTTAGCAGATGAAATAATTTATTATTAAAAATTGTTTATTTGTAACACTTCATTATATATTTAATAAGGAAGATAGGGCTCCTGTTAACCATTCGAGCACAATACTGGTTATCCCATAGGGGTATTGTCAGTTACCCTTAATCGGATGAAATAATTTATTATTAAAAATTATTTATTTGTAATACTTCAAAATATATTTAATTAGGAATGTAGGGGTCCTGTTAACTACCCCAGTACAATAAAATCACTGTCCAACCCGTAGGGTTGTTATATTTCTCTATTATATTTATAAGCATATGGAGGAGATATTATTCAACTTTTTATAGTTTATTAAAATAATATATGTATGCAGGTATCTAATTTGACCCCATACATCACAAATTTGGGCAGATAATCTTTTACATTTGAATGAGAATTTTTGGCAAAACAAAAGGAAATCTGAGATGACACCTCAAAGACGCGCCACATGTCCCATTTAACCAAAGTCGTATAGTTTCCGAGATCCCAATGGTGGCCTTCGAAATCCGGACATCCTGTATATGTATTTGCTGGGTCTGTGCATAAATTTCACTAGAAATTCAATCGAATACAAACAAAAAAGAAATTGTGAAATTAACAAAAAATATGTGAAGTAGGTAGCGTGAATTTGGCAGCATAAAACTGATATTGTCATAACTACCCGTAGTTTTTTTTTTTATTTTTTACTAGAAATACAATGGGATACAAATGATATACAAACGATCTGTGAAATTTTTAAAAGGAATTACGTAAACTTTGCTGTATCGTGAACTTGGCAGTATAAAAATAAAATTGCCATTCGATCAAATATTTTTCAATTTTTTTATTAGAAATACAATCAAATACAAACGAAGTACAAACTATCTGTGAAATTAAAAAAAAAATTACGTAAACTTTGCTGCTAGCGTGAACTTGGCAGCATAAAAATGATATTTTCATAACTTCCCGTAGAATTTTTTTTCAATTTTTTTAATAGAAATACAATGGAATACAAACGAAATACAAACGATTTGTGAATTTTTAAAAAAAATAAGCAAACTTTGCTGCTAGCGTGAACTTGGCAGCATAAAAATAAAATGCAATTTATTAAAATTAATAGCGCAATACAAATAATATTTAGTAAAATACAATGAAATACAATCGATCAAGTGCATTTGTATTAATTTTTTTAAATATGTTGCTGCCAAGTTCACGCACCTGTAGTATTTATATTTAATTTGCAATATTCATGTCCAATTTCTTCATGTTCTCAATTAATATTTCAATTGTTTTCTTTCAAAAATTTCGTATATTTACATATTACCAATTCTCCTGGATTTTATGTACATTTGATTTGTAAGGTAAAAATTTAAATTTATTAGTAATAGCATGTATACTTGCGAAAACTCGGCTACGCCGAGCTTCCCCTAGGGCTCCGCCGATAGTATTTTATGATGGTCTACATGTACATCCAATCCGTTTAGGCTTACTTTAAACTCAAAGTGCTAACGCGAACAAAAACAAAATCCAATCAACTTGTTAAAAATTTTCACACATGTACATGACAGTTCTTAACGAGATCTCTCATTTGATATCAAATATGACATATTTCTGACAACTTTTTCCAAAAGAAAAAAAAAACCGTTCAAGATGTCTAAATTTTTACAATTCTGCATGACAGCCCTTGAGAAAATAAGACTGAAGCTAGCAGCTGATTCGTTAAGTAAAATACTTTGTATAACCCTGGTGTCATAAATTCCTAACAAGTACAAAGCTGTATTTACTTATAAAATGTAAGACTAATATCAAAGGTAAGCAAATCGTATTCTGGATATATCCCTTAATATAGAACAATACTAAAACGTTCAAATTTCAGAGATGAGGGTAACTTATAATATCTTATAATATTTAATACATTCAGACAAGAGTAAAATTGACCAGATTAATTCCCCAGACGACACATTAGATACTTTGGTTGGCTCAAAGATTTTCTCCACTTTGGATCTAAAGAGTGGTTACTGGCAAGTGGATTTGGATCCAAAAGACAAGGAAAAGACAGCCTTCACCATTGGTACAGGACTCTGGCAATTCACCGTAATGCCGTTTGGGCTCTGCAATGCTCCCGCAACGTTTGAACGACTCATGGAAACAGTATTGGCTGGACTATCCTGGAAATCCTGTTTAGTGTACCTCCACGATATTATTGTGGTAGGTAAGACATTTGAGGACCACATGAAGAATTTGGAAGAGGTTTTCCAGAGATTGCGGAAGGCTAACCTGAAACTTAGCCCGAAGAAGTGTCACCTGTTTCAAAGAGAAGTTCATTACCTTGGACACGTTGTTTCTGGTAAGGGTATTGCAGTTGACCAGGAGAAGATAAATGCTGTGAGAGATTGGCCACGAACTTAGAAGTTTTCTTGGTTTGTGTACCTATTATCGACGATATGTACCTGAATTTGCCAACATAGCCAAGCCACTGACAAGGCTTACTGAAGAAGGAAGAAGATTTATCTGGGAAATGGACTGTAAAGCTGCATTTAAAGAACTAAAACATGCTTTGACAAGCGCACCCGTCTTGAGTTATCGTTTACCTGAAGGAGAATTCATACTAGACACAGATGCCAGCAACGTCGGAATTGGTGGCGTTCTTTCCCAGATACAAGACGGGCATGAGAAAGTTATTGCCTACTTTAGTAAGACCTTGTCAAAATCAGAAAGGAATTACTGCGTGACCAGAAAAGAACTCTTGGCAGTCGTGAAATCCGTGGAACATTTCTACAAATATTTGTACGGAAGACGATTTTTGATTAGGACTGACCATGCTGCATTAAAATGGCTGCTACAATTCAAGAATCCTGAAGATCAGGTGGCTAGATGGATTGAAAGACTACAGGAATACGATTTCAAAATCGATCATAGGGCGGGTACCAGCCATCGTAATGCCGACGCATTGTCCAGAAGGCCATGCCAAGATGAGTGCAAGCATTGTAGTCGACTGGAAGAGAAACATTTTACTGTCGCCAGGACAAAAGTAGTCGATGATAATTGGCAGCCCGATGGACTACGCGAAGACCAAGAAAATGACCCGAATTTGAAAATTATACTGGAATGGAAAACAAAAGAAAGAAAACCAAGATGCGAAGAAGTTGCACCACACTCACAGAGTGTAAAATCGTACTGGGCGCAATGGGACTCAATGATGATTGAAGATGGCCTGTTAAAGCGTTTGGTGGAAAATACCGATGGAACTAAGAAGAGAACTCAGTTGGTTATTCCTAAGAATAGAATTCCAGACGTGCTGAAAGAGATCCATGACGGATCTGGAGGTGGCCATTTTGGAGTCAACAAAACATTAGAAAGATTGCGCCAGCGATTTTACTGGGTTAACTGCAAGGAAGACGTTAAAGACTGGTGCAAGAAATGTGTGGTTTGCGCTGGAAGCAACGGTCCTCATAGACGACGAAAAGCTCCAATGCGTCAATACAACGTTGGCAGTCCATTTGAGCGCATTGCGATTGACGTGGCCGGACCATTTCCAGAAAGCGAAGACGGAAATAAATACATCGTGGTTGTCATGGATTACTTCACCAAATGGGTTGAAGCCTATCCATTATTCAACCAGGAAGCTACTACGGTCGCCGAAACCTTAGTCAAGGAGTGTATATGCCGATTCGGGGTTCCACGTGAATTTCACTATTTCCAAAATATCTGTAAGATACTAGGAATTAATAAAACGAGGACAACTGCATTACATCCGCAGTCCGATGGCATGGTTGAACGCATGAACAGAACGATCAACCGACATTTGTCGAAGGTAGTCTCCAACCACCAAAGAGACTGGGACCGACATCTTCATCTGTTCTTAATGGCTTATCGTTCATCCGTGCATGAAACCACAGGACAAAGTCCTGCAAACATCTTATTTGGGCATGAGCTGCGCCTGCCATGTGACTTGGTGTTCGGCAGTAAACCTGGGGACGATCTGGCCGGGGAAGATTACGTAACGGACTTACGGAGAAGAATGGACGACATTCATGAACAAGTCCGCATAAACACTCAAGCTGCCAGCGACCGAATGAAGGACCAGTATGACATCAAGGCAGAAAAAGGTGGATACCAACCAGGGGATTTAGTGTGGCTTTACAATCCTCAAAGGCGCCGAGGTTTATCACCAAAGCTATAAAGAAATTGGGGAGGTCCATATGAGGTCGTTAAGAGAATAAACGACGTGATATACAGGATTAGAAAAACACCAACAGGGAAGCCGAGAGTAGTACACTTCAATCGGCTAGCCCCATTCGCTGGTGACAACAATGAAGACCATCATGGAACAACGGTTCGTCGGATCATAGCTCAGGAACCAAATTTTGAAGACTTCATGGAACAGTATTCCTTTGGTCACAAGGCGCGGTATGGCGTGACGACAGAAGAATATAGAGATCTGTTCACCGTGTCCTCAGATTATTCCCTCGGCCACTGCGTATCGGAAGACGTAAAGATGTCACGCGGCATAGCGTCAGTCTTTAAGACAAAATTTGGACGACTACAAGAACTGGCCAACCAAGGTGCATCCGTCGGGAGACGCTACGACTGAGGGATAACAATACAGAACAGCAGCGGTATATCTACTACCGGGTCACAAAACCACGCTCGTACCAGAAGCCGTCATATTGCAGTCTGTGGAGCTCGCTGTGTGACTTGAAGGATCATCTGCTAGAGAATGACATTTTGAAGTTGGCAGTACCGAAGTTAGGCTGTGGACTAGATGGTTTGGATTGGAAGGTTGTTAAGAACATGTTAGAGATCCTCTTCCGCTATACCGGTATTGAAATTCTCGTCTGCAGCTTTAACCCTAACGAACAGAAAGAAGAACTCCAGCGGACCATCGACTGTCATTTCTTCAAGACTTCCAAGTGTACCAAGGGTAATACCTGTAGATTTCGTCATCAAGAACTGTTCCGGGATGAAACAGTCTTAAGGAGGGGGCAGTGTGACATGCGCCCCCTGGAGAAGAGTATACAACGCCGCCACTGACAGAACGTTCCAGAACAATGACGCAATCCCTGGCGCCGCAGCGGCTGGACTCTAATTGCGCCGTGACCTCGTTCCTTTGTATACCGGTCATTGTCGCTTCGAAAGCTTCTAGACTGTTATGCGCTGTATAAATATCGGCCGAGAGAAGGCGGAGGGGTCAGTCTCATATATACAAGCAACCAGAAATGAACTCAGTGATATAAATAAACAGTTTACAAGTTGTTAACATAAATAGTAAATGTAGTTATATAAATAAGTGTAGTGATATAAATGTTAGTTAGATAAATAATCGTAGTGTTTAAGCATTGAATAATATTCTTAGTGTTTATAATTATTTAATCATAGTGTTAGTTGTTTTTATTATCTTTTAATATTTAGTCTTAATTATTCATCGTTTAATAAACGTATTCTTTTAGTTAATAATATTTGTCTATGTTTTACACTTCACCCATATAAATAAAAACGTTACAATATATTCAATCAAGAGTAAAATTGACCAGATTTTAAACCCATTTAGAGCGGCTAATACTAACTGTAACAAAACCAAATTTTCAGGGTTTATTTAGCATACATCCCTTAATACTCGTATAGAGCAACAAAAGTTTCAAATATAATATTTGTTGTAAGGATGGTTAATCTTCTTAATTCTACTCTTGAAACTTTTGACGTTGCTCTATATTAAAGAATGTATGGTAGTTAAACCCTGAATATTTGGGTTTGTTACAGATAATATTTTAGGGGTTGTAAGGTTGGTTAACTATCTCAATTCTACTCTTGCATTTATTCAATATGTAATGTGTTTTAAATTACCCTCATCCCCTGAAATTAGAAAATGTTGATGTTGTTTTATATTAAGGTAAGTCTGGTGAATAAACCCAGTGAAAATGGTATTGCGATAGTTAATATTACCCACTCTACGGGTAATTAATTTGGTCAATTTTACTTTTGATTGAAAATATTAAATATCATGTGTTATAAGTTACACTCATCCCCTGAAATATGAATATTTTATGCTGTTTCATATTAAGGGATGTATGATGAATAAACCCTGTGAATATGGTTTTGTTGCAGTTAACATTACCAGCTCTAAGATTGTTTAATCTGGTCAATTTTACTCTTGAATGAATTTATTAAATATTATGTGTTATAATAAGTTACCCTCGTCTCCTGCTATTTGAAACTTTTGACGTTGCTCTATATTAAGGGATGCATACTAAATATACCCTACGAATTAGGTTTTGTTACACTTAATATTACCCGCTCTAAGGGCGATTAATCTGGTGAATGTTACTCTTCATTGAATATATTAAATGAAATTTGAAATTTTCGACGTTCTTTTAAATTAACGGATGTGTGATAACCAAATATAAATCAAATGCAGTAGGAGTGGATGAAATTTCAGTTAAAATGTTAATGATTGTATTACCAATAATTGCAGTTTATATTACGCATATTATAAATACGTGTATACTCAAAAGTGCTATGCCAGATATTTGGAAAACTGCAATTATAAAACCAATTACTAAACATAAAGAGTGTGCTACGTTCGATGATTTGAGACCGATCAGTATTTTACCAGTCATGTCCAAAGTATTGGAGAGAGTATGCTGCGACCAAATATTGACTTATATAAATGAAACTAACATTTTGCCCATTAATCAGTCTGGATTTAGAGCAGGATATAGTACCAATACATGTCTCCTAAACATTGTTGATACTTTATTAGATAATTTCGATAAATCGAAGGATTCCTTACTGATTCAGATTGATTTATCGAAGGCATTTGATATGGTGAATCACAGTATGTTGCTTGCTAAACTAAAATTTTACAATTTTTCCAACAATGCAATTCTGTGGTGTAAAAATTATTTAAATAACAGAAATTTTCAGGTGTGCATGTCACACAACTCCAATACATTTATTTCAAATTATTATTCTTTGCAAAATGGTGTACCGCAAGGTTCAATTTTAGGTCCATTGTTTTTTCTTATATATGTATCGGATATGCCATCAGTTCTAAATTACTCCACAGCACATTCATATGCAGACGATACAACAATTATTGCAACTATAGATCCGTCAGATATGAATGAACAAATAACAAACGTTAATTGTGATTTGCAGAAATTATCTCTATGGATAAAAGACAACGGCCTTAAAATTAATGTCTCTAAATCTTCATATCTTGCTGTTGGTAACTGCAACTCCATACCTGATATAAGTCTGGACGGTACCATTCTCGAACGTAGCTCTTCTGTCAACATTTTGGGACTTCTTGTTGATGAAAATCTCTCTTTCAGACAACATTTACATAAAAAAATTACTGCCTCGAGACTTCGCTTGCGACATCTATATCAGTTCAGACAAGATCTAAGTTCAACAGTAAAATTACGTCTAGTTAATACTCTAATTCTACCTTTATTCCATTATTGTGCTTGTACGTACATTCCAAATCTCACAGAAACAGATAAAAATAGAATTACACTTGTTGAAAATTCTTGTCTGCGATTTGTTTATGGTGTACGCAAGTTTGACCACATTTCCAAATATCGTAAACTGGCCGGTATGACATCTGTAAATAATCGCGTGAAAACTATGTATCTCTGTTTAATACATAAAATTCTGAAAACTGGTACACCTCACTATCTATTTGACAAATTTAAACAGAAACAATATAATTATACGCTCAGAATTAAAGATTTATATATAGTACCAGCTTATAGAAAATCTAAATTAAAAGGTTCCTTTTCTTATTTGGCACCGTCATTGTATAACAGCATACCATATAATTTAAAAAACTTATCCCTGAGTATGTTTAAGACCCGTATCAAAAATATGTTTGCGTAGGTAATATCTGTGTATTGTACAAATATTTATTCGTATTTGATTATTGGCATATTGTTTTGCATTTTCGCATATAAAGATTATTGGTTCATTTACTGCACCATTTATTTGTATTATTTTTTTTTTCCATTGTGTAAATTAATAATTAATTGGCATTATTTATTGTGTATAATTTGTGTGGTTAGGTGGTAGACCAGCCTATGGCTGAACCTCGCCATTGATATGTCTTATGTCTTATCAATAAAGATTATTATTATTATTATTATTATTATTATTATAAATCCTGTTTATTTGGTTTTGTTACAGTTAATATTGTAGGTGTTGTGGATGGTTAATCTTCTTAATTCTACTCTTGCATTTATTCAATAATATGTTTTGTAAATTACCCTCATCCCCTGAAATATAAAAATTTGATGCTGCTCTATATTAAAGGATGTATGCTAATTAAGCCCTGCGAATTTAGTTTTGTTCCAGTTAATATTACCCGCTTTGAGGCTAATTAATCTGGTCAATTTTATTTTTGAATGAATATAATAAATATTATAATGTGTTATACGTTACCCTCATTCCCTGAAATTTGAAACTTTTGACGTGTTCTATATTAAGGGATATATCCTAAATAAACCCTGAAAAAATGTTATTGTTACAGTTCATATTTTAGGGGTTGTAAGGATGGATGATCTTCTCAATTCTATTCTTGCATTTATTCAATGTTATAATGTGTTTTAAATTACCCTCCCCCCTGAAATTTAATTTTTGTGATGTTTTATATTAAGAGATGTGTGCTAAATTAACCCTGTGAATTTGGTTTTGTTACAGTTAACATAGTACGGGTTGTGGATGGTTAATCTTCTCAATTATATTCATGCATTTATTCGACATTATAATGTGATTTAAATTAACCTCATCCCCTGAAACTTGAAACTTTTGATGTTGCTATATTTATGGGATGTATGCTAAATAAACCCTGCGAATTTGGTTTTGTTCCAGTTAATAGTTTAGGGGTCGCAAGGATGGCTAATCTTCTCAATGCATCTATTCGGTTTATTCAATGTTATAATGTGTTATATGTTACCCTCATCCCCTGAAATTAGAAACTTTTGTCGTTGCTATATATTAAGGCATGTATGCTAAATAAATACTGTGAATTTGGTTTTTCTACAGGTTACAGTTAATATTTTAGGGGTTGTAAGGATGGTTATCTTCTCAATTCTACTCTTCAATATTATAATTTGTTTTAAATTAGACTCATCCCCTGGTATTTAAAAATTTTGATGTTGTTTTATATTAAGGGATGTATGATGAATAAATCCTGTAAATATGGATTTGTTACAGTTAATATTCCCCGCTCCAAGGTTGATTATTCTGGTCAATTTTACACTTGATTGAATATATTAAATAATATAATGTGTTATAAGTTACCCTGGTCCCTTGAAATTTGAAACTTTTGACATTACTCTATATTAAGGAATGTATGTTAAATAAACCCTGCGAATTTGGTTTTGTTACAGTTAATGTTACCCGCTCTAAGGGGGATTAATCTGGTCTATTTTACTCTTGATTGAATATATTAAATATTATAATGTTTTATAAGTTACCCTTATCCCCTGAAATTTGAATGTTTTACTATTGTACTATATTAAGTGATATATCCAGAACACCCCATGTGAATATGACTTTCTTACATTTGATATTAGGTATACAGTCTTATGTTTTATAAGTAAATACAGATTTGTACTTGTTAGGAATTTGTGACACCAGGGTTTTCCAAAGTATTTCACTTAACGAATCGGCTGATAGCCTCAGCCTCATCTTCAGAAAACATTTCATTTGATACCAAACACAATATATTTCTAAAAACTTTATGCAAAAAACAAAAGCTGATCGACCTTTCAAAGTTTTGACACTGGTGACTGATAGACCTTAACAAAACCTCTCATCTGATACCAAACACGACATATTTCTAACATTTCTATACAAAAAACAAAAGCCGATTGAGCTGTAAAAAATTTGACACTTCTGCATAGCAGCCCTTTGGAAAACATTTCATTTAATACCAAGCATCACATATATCTAACAACTTTATCCAAAAAACAAAAGCCGATCGAGCTGTCAAAATTTTGACACTCGTCTGCATGGCAGTCCTTCAGAAAACATTTCATTTGAGACCAAACACGACATATTTCTAACAACTTTATGCAAAAAATAAAAACCAATGGAGCTGACCAAATTTTAACAATTCTGCATGGTAGCCTTTGAGAAAAAAATTTTTTTTGATACCAAAGATGACATATTTCTGACAACTTTTTCAGAAAAACACATGTCTAAATTATGACAATTCTGTCCGTCAGCCTTTCAGAAACCATTTCATTTGATACCAAACACGACATATTTAAATAGCTTTATGCAAAAAACAAAACCCGATTGACCTGTCAAAGTTTTGACACTGGTGACTGACAGCCCTTAACAGGGCTTCTCATTTGTTACCAACGTATTTCTGACAATTTTATGCAAAAAACAAAAGCTGATCGAGTTATAAAATTTATAACTTTTTGAGGTTGCCAACATGTCTTCTTTTCATCTAGCTTTATTTAAATTTTACTGTATTTGTATTGGCAGTATGGAAATTAATCCAGTTAGGAATATTTATCTTTTATTTAGTTACTTATGGCATGTTTGACAATATTTGTGTACGGACTTCACATTGGTGTAGTTAGGAATATTAGTTTTTTACGTAGTTACTTAATTATGACATAGTTGGCAATTCTTTCCAAGTGCATATGAACCTTTAAAAAATTCTTAGATTTTCGTCTTAAAAAAATTCACGCCTGCTCAACTAAAAAAAAAACCCTAATATTCACTGATTTTGTGCACTTAAAATGAATATAGTCAACTTCGATTCATTGTTTCAATGTACCAATTTTACACATTTAATATTTTTTTACGCAAAAATTATGCATCCTACAGAAATTTGGCATAGGACAATGGCGCTGAAGACAATAATTTCCTACAATCTGGTGCAAATTTCATTAAAATCGGTCGCACCGTTTGGGCTCTAGCCGTGTCTGAATTTTATGCGATGCTCATGGTGAAAATATATACAGGCTGGTGACCGCGACCCCGGAACATAGGATTTTAACATTGAAATCAGATTTTCGTAATTTCCTGCTTCCCTAATTATTTTAGGTAACAAAGTATCAAATAAAAGTTGTAGGGGATAAAATTATTCATCTGAATCATTAAGCAAAATTAATTTTGTATGACTTGTAACGTAAAAATTAGGTATGAAAATGTCGAAAATCATCACAAAAATAGCTATTTCCATGAATTGAAACAAAAAATTAATAAATGTTAGCGATTTATCTGTCATGCTAGGTTAATTTATTTTTATTATTATTTGTAATTTCTGTTCAAGTGAACAAATATCAATTTAAATTAACAGATAATTGTTAATTGAAACAGAAATTCGAAATAATATCTAATAAAAATAAATTACCCTAACGTGACAGATAAACCGTTAGACATTTGTTATTTATTTTGTCTCAACTCCATGGCTATTGCTATTTTTGAGGTGATTTGCGACATTTGTATACCTAATTTCTGCTTTACAAGGCATACAAAATTAATGTTGCTTATTGACGTAGAATTTTATTTGAAATATTTTAACCTAAAATAATTAGAGAAGCAGGAAATTAAGAAAGTATGATTTTATATGTTAAAGTTCTATGTTCCGTGGTCGGGGTCACCACCCTGTATATATATATATATATATATATATATATATATATATATATATATATATATATATATATATATATATATACGCCAGCTATGAGTGCCCGTGAGGTGACGCCTGGTAAGCGCCCACACGGTACAAATATTTCATCATTACCGATATCTGTGTACAATGCAGATTGGCACACCCAGCAATGGGTAATATGCCGTGATGATATATTTATTTATTTATTTTTATTTTATATATGCAGGCTGTTATATTTTAATGGACCTAGCAAATATCTCGCTTATTTATTAAGTTAGTAATTTCTTTCATATAACATGATTTATACAACAACATGTAAGCTAGTTGATGATGGATGTATATTCATGATACCACTTCCGGTTTATTAGTAATTAATATCAACTTTAAAATTTCAAATGGAACATACTATATTTTTTTACAAATTTGCAAAGTAAATCAATTTTTCTTTACAATCGTGTAAAATAATCCATGTGTTACATCATTAAAAAGTAAAATAGCGGGCACTTTTTTATACACCTAGTCGAAAAGAGAATAGTGATCCATGACTATGGCTTGAAATAAAACAATTACCTAAAACAATTGTAGCACGGTAAACGTCAACGTGTAAGTAATAATAATAGTTACAATTGTTTTAGTTCATTCTTTTATTTCAAGCCACAGTCATGGCTCACTATTCTCTTTTCGACTAGGTGTATAAAAAAGTGCCCGCCATTTTACTTTTTAATAATGTAACATATGGATTATTTTACATGATTGTAAAGCAAATTTGATTTATTTTGCAAATTTGTAAAAAATATAGTATTTCCCATTTAAAATTTCGAAGTTGATATTAATTACTAATAAACCGGAAGTGGTATCATGAATGTACATCCGTCATCAAGTAGCTTACATATTGCTATATAAATCATGTTACGTGAAAGAAATTACTAACTTAATAAATAAGCGAAATATTTGCTGGGTCCACTAAAATATAACACCCTGTACATATACAGGTTCTTAATTAAAAACCTGGCCATAGGCGTTTAACTTGGGAAATCAGTTTTTCCTTGCGCAAAAATTCCCAAATTATTTTAAACAAAAATAAATTTGTAGAGAATTAAATTCTGCATCTAAATTATTAATAAGATTTTATTTTCAACATTTCATAACCGAGAAAATCAATTTTAAAGTATTTTAAAGATTACTTATAAATGGTATGTTAATAAGCCCGAGATATTAAAGGATCGCTGTTGCACCCATTTTTAGAAATGTTAAAGTTATAGATACATTTCATTCAATTTGAACGAAATTCATTTAGAGGGGAAACTTTTTACTTGATATTGGTTCATTTTATATTTACAATTCCTTGCGTTGCCCGGGGGTATATAAGATATAATTATTACTTTGTAAAGCCTTTTTATATACAAATAGCTATCTTACGGTCTTTGTGTGTCCCGACAGTGTTGTCAATTTCATCACCATTTTTCTGCACCTGCATGTGTTGAACGCATAGAACACTACGAATGATTTGCGGGATTCTTAACGTCTAGTTTCTACGTACCACCCGAGGTATCACCGGTCATAGTCATACGTATCTGAATTTGTCTGAGTACATATTATGCCCTAGACAACCAAGTTTCATCGAATTTTTAAATAGAAATATGTAGTATTAATTGATTTTATGGAGATGATCCGTAGAGGTCGCTTTTGTTTTTTCTACGAGATATTAATAATTTAATAAAGTAATAGTAGGAACACATAATATATTACCAATAATAATAATAATATTAATAATAATAACAATAATAATTAATAATAATAATAATTAATAATAATAATAATTAATAATAATAATAATAATAATAATTAATAATAATAATAATAATAATTAATAATAATAATAATTAATAGTAATAATAATTAATTATAATAATAATTAATAATAATAATAATTAATTATAATAATAATTAATAATAATAATAACAATAATAATTAATAATAATAATAATCATTAAAAATAATAATAATTAATAATAATAATATTATTATTAGCTTATGGCATTACATACACAATAAATATTATAATAAAATTAATAAAAATTTGAAATAAATATTTATTATGGGTCCAAGTCAAGGTTGTTTAACCATACGATAGCTTCTGGAGTAATAATAATAATAATAATAATAATAATTAACAATAATAATAATAAATAACACATATAATAAGGAAAACAATCACTTAACACCCTTACCTGAGCTGCTTGGTAAGCAGCTGGAAGGAGTGTAAATCCCGGAACAGGAAGTGGGCATACTACTCAGATTACACCCGAAAAATAAAATGTTTGTGTATATATTGTACCTATAACCTGTATCTGTGAAATAAAGGATAATAATAATAATAATAATAATAATAATAATAATAATAATAATAATAATAATAATAATAATAATAATAATAATAATAATAATAATAATAATAATAATAATAATAATAATAATAATAATAATAATAATTAATAATAATAATAATTAATAATAATAATAATAATAATTAATAATAATAATAACCCGCAGGGGTAGACTGGCCTACAGCAGTCTATTCAGGCTTAGTGAACCAGCGTACCCGAACTAAAAAGGTGGCTGAACCAAGCACTAGACACCTCCCATATGGATGCGCAGTGTCTGCGAAGTGTTGCCTCCCGTTGTGTGGAGGCCCACCCGCAGTTTGTAAGTCTCATTTTGGCAGAGACCTGATATTTAGGGGTTACAGCATGGCTTCGCCGCACCCATCAGGCTCTCTGTCTTTTCTACCTGGTTCTAGAGGCCCGCTCCAGAATGACCACGGAAAACTGGTATCAGTGTTGTGTTGCCATTGTGCTCACCCACTGCCCAGCTCCTTGGCTGCGACAGAAGCGCGACTATGAGGGGTGCAACCTGGCTTCGCCGAACCCTCTGGTCCCTCTGTTCTCACCTCTCGCCATCCTCCACCTGGTTACTTAGTGAAAACCCGTACCAGTTGTGTACACCGTTACCTCACCCTGAGTACTCGTCTGTAGGCGTACTACACAAAGTCACCCTTACCATCTTGGCATATCGTCCGCGCCTAGCCTCTCCAGCAATTGTTGAGAGGCAGGTCAATGGTACCCAGGATTCCTGAGGTAGTGAGAAACAAAAGAGCGGATAATAATAATAATAATAATAATAATAATAATAATAATAATAATAATAATAATAATAATAATAATAATAATAATAATAATAATAATAATAATAATAATAATAATAATAATAATAATAATAATAATAATAATAACAATAACAATAATAATAATAATAATAATAATAATAATAATAATAACAATAATAAATAATAATAATAATAATAATAATAAATAATAATAATAGAAATTTTAAAAATGTGGCAAGCAATTGTTGAGAGGCAGGTCAATGGTACCCAGGATTCCTGAGGTAGTGAGAAACAAAAGAGCGGATAATAATAATAATAATAGTAATAATAATAATAATAATAATAATAGTAATAACAATAATAATAATAATAAATAATAATAATATAAATTAAAAGAATGTGGCAAACAAAAACTATTGTCTTGCCCATAATAATGAGTTTCAAAAGAACATTGAAAAATTGTCTGGTAAACATGACCTACCGAAATCCAGAAAACGGCAATAATTGGAACAGCACATATCATAAGAAAGGTGCTAACATATAGACTACGTTTATCTCGCACTAGTTTATCCACTTAAATGTTAACACGCTTGAGTTAAGCGGGTTAAACAATTTATTATTATAAGGCTTTAAGATTATTTCATTTTCTACAGGTTTGCATTAATACTTTTTCTATATATTTTATGGATAAATTTATAAAATAATATAAAAATTATATCTCGGAGCTTATGCACACAACTCCATGGTTACACAATTCAGCTCAAATGTATGTAACTGACAGATAAATGTCGTCAAAAAAATAATCATTTCAAATTAATACCAGTAACGGTTTCAAAAGAAAATTGTAAATAGAACAATAGTTACATGGAAAGGAGTTTAATATAGAGAATTTCAAATTAATAATAATGTTTTAAAACGAAAATTGTAAATAAAACAATAGTTATATGGAAAGGAACTTAAGATACATAATTTCTAGTATTAGTAAATGTGCAGATATGTATTTAACTAAGACAATAAATAAATATATTATCACGGCATATTACCCATTGCTGGGTGTGCTAATCTGCTTTGTAAATATCATTACCGATGATGATGACATATTTGTATCGTGCAAGCGTTTACCATGCGTTACCTCACGGGCAGAGCTGGGACCAGTACTCAAAAAAAGTATTTAAGTACTAAATACTAAATACTCACAAGAAAAGTATTTAAATACTAAGTAAAGTAATACTTTAAGTACATTTTTTTACCTACTTACAGTACCAGTACTAAGTATTTTTTAATGAAATCAGTTAAAATAATATGACGAAAAATTATTGAGTTTAGGTATATTTTGTATATCACTCTCATCCAATAAGGTAGTTAATATATATATATAGCTATTTAAAAAAAGCATAAAAAATGTTTTAAAATAAACTCCATAAGAAATACATTGTATTTTACGCATCTCTATTAATAGTCACACTTCACATACTGTGATTAATGTCTGTAGCTACTACTTCAAGCCTTGGACTAGAAAAATTGTTTACTTATTTAGTTCTATAATATTGATGAGCACGTAAATAAGTTGTTCAAAATTACTTCTTGGTTTATCTTTATTTGAGCCTTTAATTATTCGATTAAAACTGTAGATAGCGAAAACTTTAATAATAACTACCAATACTTGCTCAAACTTGTGTTGACAGTAGTGCACAAAACACACCGCAATCTGTTCTTGCGCATGCGTGAAGTATTTAGTATTTAAAGTACTTAAGTTACTTTAAATACTTTTTGATACTTTAAGTACCAAAAAGTATTTGAAGTACTTTTTATGAAAAAAAAGTATTTTAAGTACAGTACTAAGTACTAATTTTCAAAAGTATTTTAAGTAAAGTACTGTAAATACTGGATGTATTTACAGTAATACTTCCAGTACTTTTACTTTAAGTAGTTCCCAGCTCTGCTCACGGGTAGGTACTCATTTTTAGCGTGGAGAGTGCATCACAGGGGTCAGTTTTGTGCCATTTAAAATTCGAAATATTTGATAGTAGAAATTGAAACCGGTTCCCCAGATTCGCGACCAGACACTCAGGCACACGGCCATGAGACCCCATAGTTATATGTATTTAAATTAATAAAAATTAAATGGCGGGAAGTTTTTTGTTGGTCACATCAGATTTTTTGTTTAAGAGATTTATTAATTACTGTGAAGTTCGAAATTTGTATTTTTTTAAACTACAGCACTTGTGATGGACGGCGAGGCGAGAGTACTATCGCATTTCGTCTCGTCTTGTTGCTTTTTACGAGACGAGATCGAGAGCGAGATTGCGGTTTAAAATTCGAGGTGTGGTTGATATAACAATTGCGAGAAGCGAGAAATCTCGCTAGATTCTCGCGAGTGTCGCCCAGTAAAAACGGTGATAACAGTTAAAGCTTTGATTCGCAAATTTAGTGAAAAATGGACCGGAGAACGATTTATTAGGGGTGGAGTCAACGCTAATTCGTGTCGATTGGTATCGGTTCAGAATGAAGAAATTCAAAATAAAAAAAATGCCTCCAATAGAACTAGTTTTACTCCAACATTTCATCCCAGTTCTTTTGTCCCTGAAAAGTTAGGGATGTTAGCCGAAATGAGTACACTAAGTTCAATAATTGGAAAAACACTAATAGATAGAATGAGAATCCAAGAAGTAATGAGACAGTGTAATATCACAGATATAGTAAATAACTACGTCGACAGAGCTGGAAAAGAAACGTTAATTAAAATAAGCAGAGACGGTAAGCCGACAAACAGACGCCAATAGCACGCCCACCGAAAAAATGGAAAGAAAGCTGGGCCACATCAATAGAGGACACATCATAAAAATTGCGAAAATAAACAGGCAAAATGCCTAATAGAAGAAGAAGAAGAAGAAGAAGAAGAAGAAGAAGAAAAAGAATAAAAGAAAAATAATATATTAATCGTCTATGAAATTTCAATGGAGCGAAGTGGAATGATTCACGTTCAGTACGTCACAGCGCTGGCAGCGCAAAGTATCGAAGTTTGCCGAATACAGTTGCTGGACCAATCGCATTCGTCCATTCATTGTGTTTGGCAAACTTCGGCACTCAGCGCTGGCAGCGCTGTGAAGTGCTGAACGCGGCCCATAAGATATAAAATAGTAAGATAGTTTAAATCGTTGTTTCTCTTTATCACAAAATCCAAAAAGCTTAATACATTAATTTTAAGTATGCATACATTACAGTTATTTACCGCAACAAGTATGTAAAGTAGTACTTTTTTGATCGAGTGCGATGTTTTGCGCATGAGGTGCAGCCGAATGCGGAAATTAAAGCAGGAGATAAAAACTACTTTACACACGTGTTGCATACAACATTTTTCTCACAACCGAAATATTAAAAAAATAATTTAAAAAAATTCATTGATGACTGCCGTAAATTGTGGGTAGGATACTGTTACGATAGCAACGGTTGACAATACAAACATTGAAAAATTTAAATTGAAAGAAGTAAATATTGATAAATTCTGGTATATTTTCGTACCATTTTGTAATTTTTACTGTACTCGTAGCACACCTATCTACTTTTCACGCACTAGTGCTTGAAAAGTATTTTTCACGCACTAGTGCTTGAAAATTGACTCTTTACATACTGTAAAGAGTGCGTAAAGTATGTACTTTACTCAGGGTTGTAGGAAATATTTATTTCAATATTAGAAATCCTTAAATACTAAAAATGCTTTATCTATACAATTAAATACTCCTAGGTTTTTTGACTGGCTGAAACGGTTACTTCTGAAGATGTGTAACACGTTTAGATTTTTCATCTTTAATCTTTTATTCCTGAATTATCAGGATCAAGAGTATGACAGAGTATGTGAGAAGTAGGAAGAGATGAGTAAAAAAATAGGCGCGCGTGTGTACACATCCTCTTGTCTGTGTGGGCGTACGTGCGCATATGTGTTGGTGCGTGTGCGTGTGTGTAAGACAAAGAGAGAGAAATAAAAACAGAAAAAAAGGAAAAAGAGAGAAAGTGAGAGAGCACACGTATGAAAAGTATGAAAAGATGGAGAATTATAAAGAAAAAGAGTGCTATATGTCAGTGGCGTAGCGAGCATAAATGGCGCCTGGGGTACGATACCTTTTGGGCGCCCCTTTCCCGTAAGAAATTTTTTCATGAAATAATCTTTAAATGTCATTTTAGGGTATTTTACTATATATATTTGACAAAAAAAAACAGGTATATAAATACAAGTATATTTCATAGATATTTTAAAGAAATTTTAATTTCTTACTCCAAAATTTTGTTTTTAGTTTTATTCATTTTATTTCGATAACAGAGTACAGTACCTACCTAAAATACTGTATAATACATTATGAATAGTCACTACCTAAGTGTACTTCTACAATACACTATAGGTACTATTTTTCGGGACAAATAGGGACACAAGTTCAAGCTAGGCTTTAAATTTGAGAAAAAAATCGAGTTAAAAAATGAAGAAGAGGATTGGAATCGGAACTGTATCTATGACTGTGTTAGAGAAAATATCAGACATACAGTCTAGTAGAATCATTAAAAAAATGTTGATATTAAATATTTATTTACTTTAGATATTTATATACTTAAATGTTTTAAAATACATACAATGAAAAAAGTACAGGATGTATCACGGAAAGTGAAACATAGGCGTCTAACATGGGAAATCAGTTTTTCCGTGCGCATTGCTCCCCTAATTATTTTAGACAAAAAGTTTCTAATGGATGTTGTTGATTTCTACATCCAAATCAATAAAAAAAACATTTTGGCTACTTCATAACTGCAAAAATAAAATTTGAAAATTCACGGAATTACAATTTAATAGTATTAGCCATGGAATTAGTAACGAGAGACGAACAAAAGCATAACGTTTTATACGTCAAATTATTAGTATTTATTTTGACAATCATTATTCTGACGTCTCGACTTTCTGCCAGTTCAGTCGCTAACGATTCAAGATCGTGGAACGCTTCTCTAAAATTTATTTTAGGATCTCGTAATCTAAAGTGCAAAACATCAATTGTCCTCAAGATTTCATGCCAGGAATGAACTAAAGTTATGAAATTAAAATTCATTATATTTTGTAATAAAATAGTAGCTTCACTTCTGATGTCACTTGTGGTAGTACTGTTCCCTGCTATTTTTTTTTACTAGTTCTACTAATTCTTCCAATCCATCGACAACAACGCTAACCTCTTGTGCTCTGGCGCTCCATCGAGTTTCAGATTCACCTTTAACAGTTTTCTTTAAAGCATTTTTTAATAATTCCCATCGGAATTTTGAACATGACAAAAAGAGATAGGTATATGTTTTCAATTGTTCCAAAACATGTTACAACGATTGGATCTTGTTTAACGCAGTAACTCCTACTAAATTTAATAAGTGGTTCTCGCAATTTACAAAAAATGCTTTATTTTTTTCTATAATTCTTTGTTGAATGCCAGATACGTGTCCTGAAATCACGACAGTATTACCATAAGATTGTGATCTACAGTTTGTTACTAAAATTTAATCCGAATTTAATTTTTCTAAAATTAAATTTTCAATTGAGGCTGTATCTTTAGCATGTATTTCAATAAATCCCAAAAAAGATTCTTTGGTAGAAAGTTTTCTGTTGATAAAATCGATATCTACATACCTAAAGACTTGCGACATTTTTTCTCGATGAGAGATATCAGCAGTCGAATCAAATAAAACTCCATAATATTTATTTCCTACAACCGTGCGTAAAGTACATACTTTACGCACTCTTTATATTGTGTAAAGAGTCACTTTTCAAGGACTAGTGTGTGAAAAGTAAATAGGTGTGCTACGAGTACAGTAATAATTACAAAATGATATGTAAAATATACCTGAATTTAACAATAATTATTTCTTTCAATTTAAATATTTGAATGTTTGTATTGTCATACGTTGCTATCGTAACAGTATCCTACCCACAATTCACGGCAGTTATCAATGCATTTTTTAAATTAATTTTTAATATATCGGTTGTATGCAACACTTGTGTAAAATAGATTTTTATCTCGTGCTTTAATTAAAATAAAACATCGCGCTCGATCAAAAAAGTACTACTTTATACACTTGTTGCATAAATAACTATTTCTTTTGATGTTATTTATTAGTTGATTTCGAACTGTGGACGTCAGAAGATGAATAAATTCATTTTGAATTTGTGGTGATAGGTATGAGACAATTTTTGTTGTTTCCAGGGCATTTTTAAGATGATTTGCCAGTAGTGGATCAAATTGAGCTACAAGTTTAATTAAAGATAGTAGGTTTCCGACACTTGTACGATCTTCAATCGCTAGATTTTCAAGATGACCACGTAGAGGAAGATTTAGTATAATGAGATACTTCAAACAAGCTAATATTTGTCGCAATATATTTCGCCAACGTTCTAATATAATAAAAAGCTACTGTTTGTTATCGGTTTAAAATAACAAGCGTTAGCTGTGAGTGCTTTATAAAAAATTATCGCTATATTAGACAAATAAGTGTTCAGGAAAAAAAACGTTGTATATACCGAGATATTTGATTTATTTACTGCAAACACTGTTTATAAGATATTTTATCAGACAAATCAATAAAAGAAGTAATAATTATTAATGTAAAATATTTTTAAACAAACAAAATTCCCGAAACTCATATTATTTCCCCAAAACTGATCAAAATAAAAACTGAAATATTCCAGAAAATCTTGTTTGTCTTGAGGACAGTTTGGCGCCACTCGCAGAGGGGGGGGGCATAATATCTCCCTTTGCTCCCCCTTCACTACGCCACTGCTATATATATAAATTCTTAATTTCCAGTGTAAGGTGCAAACGAAACTGTTGGATCCCTTAGAAACCACTATCTATGCACTAACTACTGATAGGGTACCCACATATCAATTAAATCTTAAAAATTAATTTGAAGTTAGTCCACCTAAAGTTTTTTCTTAATATCGAGTGTATGGTAATGGCACGAACAAAACTGTTGACTTCATTAGAAAGCACTAACGATGCACTAACTAATGATAAGGTATATATTAATTAAATCTAAATTTAATTTGAAGTTGGCCTACCCAGAGTTTTTTTCTTAAATTCTAGTGTATGGTAATAGAACGAACGAAACTGTTGGGTTCATTAGATAGAACTAATGATCCACTAACTAGTGATAGGGTACATATTAATTAAATCTCAATATTTAATTTGAAGTTGGCCCACCCAGAATTTTTATTAATTTCTAGTGTATGGTATAGCGCGAAAGACACTGATGGGTTCATTAGAAAGACCAACGATTCACTAACTAGTGATAGGGTACATGTTAAGTAAATATTAATTTTTAATTTGAAGTTAGCCCACCCCTAATTTTTATAATTCACTCAATAATGCGATGTGCACTAGCGTTCGTTTATAGTGCACTAATATTCATTTATAGTGCACTAAAAATCACTAACGATGCATTAACAAATAAGATAAAAAAGAGCGTTGGTGCTAAATTGGGCGGAGCTAACTTCAGGTCGATCAAATTAATTGGGTTACCATTGGGATCTCTGAAACTATATGAGCTACGAGCTCGATTAAATGGGCAATATTGTGCAGTTTTGAATGCTCATTCAGATTCCGTTGAAAAAATTACGAACAGTTTAAAAGTTATTTTAAAAAAACTGAAAATCCTGATTTTGAAAGTCAAATAACTCCGTAATTATGAAATATATAAGAAAATGTTTCTTACAAAAGTTACAGGATTTGATAAAGCAAATGTAAAAGTGATTTCAGAATAAAATTGAAAATAGCGGTTTTAAATATATTAGTAGCAAGTTTTTAATTTAAATCGGCGCCATATTGGAATTTTACATTATTAAATACAACTATTTTTTCTCTTTTCAACGGTGTGTAACAAAGTGTGTTTAAAATAAAATTTAATAAAAGAAATAATTATTTCAATTTTAAATCAAATCAAATAGTCTTAAAAACATATTTAGGTGAATTTAACCTTGAAAACAAATAAATCAAAGCAAAACAACTAAATACTAATATAACAATAAATTATAACAAATGCTCAAAATGCTGACCATTATAACTAAATATAATTGACAACATTTTGCAACACTTCCAGTTACACTCCGCAATGTATTTCGATTAATACTGTTTAAAGTATTCATCACTGCTTCACGTAATTCCTCTAAATTATTTTAAATCATATACTTTATCTTTTAGAGCTCCCCATAATTAAAAATCAAGAGGAGTTAAATCTGATGATCTGATTGGCCATGAAATGGGTGTGTTAGTTGCTATTATTCTGTTATTAAAACGATAGTTTAAATAATCAACAACATTTCTAGCATTGTGTGCAGGAGCGCCATCTTGTTGATACCATATTCGAACATTTTGCGCCAAAGGTGAATCATCTAGTAAATCTTCCTGGGATGTTTGAAGAATTTCCAAACACCGTTGCGCAGTTAAGTTTCCATCAAATAAGTAGTGAGTAATACCCGAAGTCCCGCAGCGGAATGCAGCCTAATTAAGATCTAATTAATATAATTATAATTAGGAAATTAAACAAATGACTTGACCTTGCATAATTACTGGTGAAATTTTTATCTGACGTCATGATACGAAAATTGATTGTTGATGGTATTTTGAGATTGGAGATATATTTCACATTATTTTGTAATTGGTAATATTTGAGATTTCAGATATTTATGAATATGTATATACTTGTAATTACTTTGTAATTTTAAAACTACACATGAATATCTTTAAGTGATCTGTAATGAGTTACAAATACTTTTTAATATACAGTGAATATTTTGAGTAACGATAATGACATGACGTTTGAAAAATTTGAGTAAAATGAAATATTATTATACTAATGTCTAACAATCATTTCGAATGGGGTTTAAAAATCCATTATCTAGTGAAAAGGTGTATTGAATTGATATGACAAAAGTACTGATAATTTGTGATATTAACGGAGTATTTGGGAACAATGGTCTGGATCTAGACGGATAACCAAGAAAATAATGACAAGAAAGAGAATTTGGTGTATGAGTTGATGATTGTTTCTTAATATTTGTAATTTCAAACAATGAGTTACAAATACTTCCTAATATACGGATTATTTAGTAATAAACCACGCAAGAAGATATCGGACTTGGAAAAAGAAAAATTGTATAAACTAGTTGACATAAAGGCTGTAAATACACAGTTTGGACGTAAGATTATTGCAGAGTGTGAAGAATCCATGCTATATCTCCCAGCGCGTTTTGATGATTTATCCGATGAAGAATTATCTCAGTTGAAAAACTCCGTTACCACATGGAGTTTAAAATAAACAGGTGTAAAACAATATGGACCTGGCAAAACAAGCAACATTATAAGAATTTGTAGAAATATAATTATTACGAGTATATGTATATATATTATGTTTAATGTATAAATAATAAATTTTGCTTATATGTGTATTTTGAGTGTAATAAATATATTCTCGGGGTGTCAGGTACTTTTCAACCCAAGGAGTTATATTCATACATAAGCGTTGGTGCATTTTTTTCAATAGCAATAGAAATTTTATTTTCTTAATTTAATTAATTTAAAAAATAATTAATTATAATTTGATTTATATATTAAATAATTTATTCCAATATTTGTAATATGTTTTCTTATATAAATAAATATTTTTTTTTTTTGTAATATTCGTAATTTTATTGAACTTCATTCTTCTTCGGTACGCCTATGGATTTTATAACTTCCCCATTACCGCAGTGATAATGAAAATTGCCCCAACTTGCCAAGTTACATCGTACGGACAGTAGGTATATTTGGATATTACTTTCTCTAGTCATAATGTCATTGTTTGAAATTTTTTGAAAGTACCTACATTTATTTTTAGAATCATGGCCATCAAAATTTTTACAAAATGTACTTTGTATTATTTTTTGGAAATATGTAACTTTCTACTTATAATAAATAAATTTTTGTTTTAAGATCAATTGTGAAATGCGTGTTTTGGTAATGAACTTTGGAATGTTAGTAAAATGGATATTCTCGTTAATGACATTTAGGTATTATGACGTAATATTTACCTGTAAGAAATATTTTGAGACTTGTAAATACTTTCTATATAATAAATTCAAATTCCCCTAATACACCAAATGTAACCGAATGGAAGATCATTTCTGAACAAGCCCACTTGTTGGAAATTTAGTTTCTATTATTTTTCGGAAATATAATTGACCATACTTTTGTGTAATAAAATAAAAAAATTATACAAATTATATCAAGGATGAAAATTAGAATACAGCGTTATGCGTGTACGTATAAATTCAAATTTTAAATAAATATATCATCACGACATATTGCCCATTGCGGAGTGTGTCAATTTGATTTGAACATAGATGTCGGTAATTATGAAATATTTGTACTGTATAGGGCGATATCCCGGCGTTACCTCACGGGTACTCATTGCTGACATGGAGAGTACACCACAGGGTCAAGTTTGTGCCATTAATAATATTTTATATATTCAATTACATGTAGAACCAATTCTGTTGAAGACATAACTAACAAGCTAGGGAATATTATATTTAAATAACTTAATTCTTTATTTATTTTGTTTATTAATAAAGTTTGAATCATTATGTATATAATGAAGTACAGATTGTAACTTCAATTAACTAGAAGATTTTTCTACTTTTACAGTGTCCAATCTACGCCCCACTTAGAAATAATTACATAAAAAATATCAAAAACTTGTCAGATTTAAAAGAATTTCTTAGTATTACTAGCACTGAAAAAGCCAATAATATATTTTGCTACACCGTGGGTGCTATGAAACTACGCAGCTTTTGTTTAAGTATATAGCTAGAACTCCCTATTAAGATGATTATCAGTTATGTAGACTAAATAATTTACAATTTTATTATAAACAATTACACTATTAAACGCATTATTGTACTCAGATGTGTATGTTATTATTCATCTCAACTGATCCAATTATTGTACAAAAAATATAATTTTTTATATTTATATTATTCATAAAATTTCAGATATTTATGGCTGTCAAAGTAAAATGAAATAACTATAAATATTTGCCCTGTGTCACAGCGTTAACTTAAAACATTCATATAACTGGAACTATCTTTTACCTCATTAGTACCTAAAGAATCATTGTTAAGAATTATTATTCACTTTTACTAAGTTAATACAGAATCAAAACATGGTGTATTTATTTCATGTCATACATCCATAATTTCGAAACATGATATAGTGTAACGTTTTATTTATATGGGTGAAGTGTAAAACATAAGAGAGATATTATTAGTTAAAATAATACGTTTATTAAACGATAAATAATTAGATTAAATATTAACAAGAAGTAACTAACACTGTGATTAAATAATTATAACCACTAAGAATATTATCTGGGGACCCGGGTTCGATCCCGACTGACGCCAAAAATTACATCGAATTTTAATGGCACAAAATTGACCCCTGTGGTGCACTCTCCACGCCAGCTATGAGTGCCCGTGAGGTGACGCCTGGTAAGCGCCCGCACGGTACAAATATTCCATCATTACCGATATCTGTATACAAAACAGATTGGCACACCCAGCTATGGGTAATATGCCGTGATGTAATATTAATTATTTTTTTTAGAATATTATTAAATGTTTAAATACTAATATTATTTATTTAACCAATATTTATATCACTACATTTATTTATATAACTACATTTATTTATGTTAACAACCTCGTAGACTACTTATTTATATCACCGACTTCATTACTCGTTGTTTCTATAACACAGACTATATCCCTCCGCTGTCATTCCGACGGTATTTATACAGCTCATATCCTTCTAGAAACATTCGGCGCCACAGCGATACCGAGTACAAAAGAATTACGTCACGGCGCAATTAGACGTCTAGCCGGGGATTGCATCATCGCTCTGGTACATTCTTTCAGTGGCGGCGCCCGTATACTCTTGTCTCAGGGGCGCACGTCACACTGCCCCTCCTTAAGACTGTTTCGTCCCGGAACAGTTCTTGATGACGAAATCTACATGTATTACCCTTGGTACATTTGGAAGTCTTAAAGAAGTGACAGTCGATGGTCCGCTGAAGTTCTTCTTTCTGTCCATTAGGGTTAAAGCTGCAGACGAGTATTTCAATACCGGTATTGCGGAAGAGGATCTCTAACATGTTCCTAATAATCCTCCAATCCAAACCATCTAATCCACAGCCTAACTTCGGTACTGCTAGCTTCAAAATGTTATTCTCTAGCAGATGATCCTTCCAGTCACACAGCGAGCTCCATAGATTGCGATACGACGGCTTCTGGTACGAGCGTGGTTTTGTGACCAGATAGTAGATATACCGCTAATGTTCTGTATTATTATCCCTCAGTCGTAGCGTCTTCCCGACGGATGGAACTTGGTTGGCCAGTTCTCGTAGTCGTCCAAATTTTGTCTTAAAGACTAACGCTATGCCGCGTGACATCAGTGGCCGAGGGAATAATCTGAAGACACGGTGAACAGGTCTCGATGTTCTTCTGTCGTCACGCCATACCGCACCTTGAGACCAGAGGAATATTGTTCCATGAAGTCTTCAAAAGTCGGTTCCTGGGCTATGATCCGAAGAACCATTGCTCCATGATGGTGTTCATTGTTGTTACCGGCGAACGGGGCTAGCCGATTAAAGTGTACTACTCTCGGTTTCCCGGTAGGTGCTTTCCTAATTCTGTATATCACGTCGTTTATCCTTTTGATGACATAAGGACCTTCCTAATTTCTTTGCAGCTTTGGTGATAAACCTCGACGCCTTTATGAATTGTAAAGCCACACTAAATCCCCTGATTGGTATCCACCTTTTTCTACCTTCATGTCATACTGGTCCTTCATCCGGTCGCTGGCAGTTCGAATGTTTGCGCGGACTTGTTCATGAATGTCGTCCATTCTTCTCCGTAAGTCCGTTACGTAATCTTCCCCGGCCAGATCGTCCCCAGGTTTACTGCCGAACACCAAGTCACATGGCAGGCGCAACTCACGCCCGAATAAGATGTTCGCAGGACTTTACCCTGTGGTTTCATGCACGGATGAACGATAAGCCATCAGGAACAGATGAAGATGTCGGTCCCAGTCTCTTTGGTGGTTGGAGAATACCTTCGACAAATATCGGTTGATTGTTCTGTTCATTCGTTCAACCATTCAATCGGACTGCGGATGTAATGCAGTTGTCCTCGTTTTATTAATCCCTAATATCTTGCAGATATTTTGGAAAACGGCAGACGCAAAATTTCTTTCTTGGTCGGAGTGAAGTTCACGTGGAACCTCGAATCGGCATATACATTCTTTAACTAAGGTTTCGGCGACCGTGGTGGCTTTCTGGTTGGGTAATGGATAGGCTTCAACCCTTTTAGTGAAGTAATCCATCACAACCACGATATATTTATTTCCGTCGGGGAATGGTCCGGCCACATCAATCGCAATGCGCTCAAATGGACTGCCAACGTTGTATTGACGCATTGGAGCTTTTCGTCGTCTATGAGGGCCGTTGCTTCCAGCGTAAACCACACATATCTTGCACCAGTCTTTAACGTCTTCCTTGCAGTTAACCCAGTAAAATCGCTGGCGCAATCTTTCTAATGTCTTGTTGACTCCCAAATGGGCCACCTCCATATCCGTCATGGATCTCTTTCAACACGTCTGGTAACCCCCCCCCCCCCCCCCCCCCGCCGCTGGTTGAAGTAGTGAAACTTGTTTAAAGAATTCAATGCCAAAATGGTTGAAACTGATGCTATAAACATTATTGGATAAATATAATAATTCACAAACTCAAGTATACACCCAAAATTACTTGGCTGTAATTGCAGAAAAATTCTTGCTGTAAGTAGAATAATTGTAAATTTGTGATTAAAATTAATATTATAAATTGTATATCTTAGATGGCATTATTCCGAAAGCGAAGTCCTTCGACTACTTTGACTCCCACTGTATTCTACAGTGACTTTGCTGAAGTAGTCAAAAACGATGAAATCTTCAAGAATTTATACAAAGATGATCGTCTTTTACTGTCTTCAAATTATTCACTTAATAATTTAAATTACAAAATGGTTGGCAATAGGATTAAGTGTTACAAGGAACTACATACTTGTTATTAAAATCAGCACAAGCAAACCTGGTTTTCCTGGCATTCAATTTACTCAAGCGGAGTGGACTGAATTATTTAATTACAGAAGTATAATTCTTAATTATCTTGTAAATGGAATAGATATGTCATATCAAAATATAGGTAGGGATCATGAATTTGTACTAAATAATGTTAAAGGTAAAAGAATTTTGTATAGTAATGAGTTCACTCTTGTTTTGGACACGCAGTCAGTTAAAACTCTTTTTGATTTGAATAATATAATATTACATAATTTTGAATTACTACAAACACTAAGGTTCAATGAATTTTACAAAAAAGTTTTGCTTCGTATAAAAACTTACTGTAAAATTAATAAATGTGAATGTACAGAAAAATGTATAGAAATTATTTTAGATGAGGATATTAATCTAAATGTATTAGCTTTTAAGGAGTTATATTTTTGTGTAAAGGGAAAAAGTCTTTATAATCAATTAGGCAATAAGAACTGAAATATACTAGTATTTTAAAGAGGAAATAATCTGTATACAGGAATAAATAAATACTTATTTAAACTTAAAAACATTTATTTATAAAATTACAAAAAACATTTCGGTGTGAGTAAATCTAACCATTTTTTTATTATAAACACATTTCGTAAAGAACAAATAAATGGTGGAGAATGTGAAAAACATGAGAAATTTAAATTGGGTTACGCCATTAAGTCAATTATATCAGCAGACAAGTTTCATTTCTTTTGTAAATATTTCTTCTTTCTCGCACCTTTAACGTAGATTTTCGAAGAGCTTGATAATTCTTCTTGTGTGTTTTCAAGTGTTTTCGAATAGGCACTAGATCCAGAAACTCAATACAATCCGTAATAATTATACAGTAACCACTGCGGTTCTTTCCGACGTTCTTTAACTGACTTCTATCATAAGGTGGTTCGAGAAGGAAATGTTGTAATTCTTTGTATACCTGTACAAACTGACTATTACATAAAAAATATTTAATATTTATATAATCAAAAGGTGCAATATTTTTGTGCTTATGAGTAATATCACACTAATTACTATCGTACATAGGTATGGAAATCTTCGATAACTCGTCATTAGTTTACTGTGACTCAAAAATAGTTTATACTTTTAAAAAGGTTTAATTTATTCCGGGAATAGAAACAATGACTAGGATGCCTTAATTTGAAATTGAATTTTGCAAAAGTTTGCCTAGTGGATATTTGTATAAATGTTGCAACCAACGTGCACTCTGTAGAGTAAAGCAATCGTACCGGTTTCTTCTAAATGCCTTATAATTGACTAATTATTTAAATATATATTTATATATTTTCATTATTATTAAACTATACATGACTTAGTAGTTCTGTTATAGAAATTGAACATTTTATTAATAAACTGATGGTATAAACATTATTTAAAAATATTTAATTATCTTTTGGCATATTCCATATTTCAAGTAAGCATGAAAGAGAAGCTACGCCAATTTCTTCTATCAATTCTGGCATAATGTAACTAATTATGATATTATGGGCATATTTCCCGATCTGTTTTTAAAACAAATATTTATTTATCTCAAGTAGAAAGTAACATATTTCCGAAAAATAATACAAAGTACATTTTGTAGAAATTTTGGTGGCCATGATTCTAAAAATAAATGTATGTACTTTCAAAAAATTTCAAACAATGACATTATGACTAGAGAAAGTAATATCCAAATATAATCGTATTTCTGAAAAATAATCCTACGTAAATTTCCAAGAATCAAAAATGCTGTTCTTCCCAAATAAATTTAAGTACCTTGTCATCAGGTAACAGAAATTTTAAAATCCCTATTAAACTAACATATCAACGTGACTTGCCAACTATCAATTAGCTAAACATATTTCCATACTTTTGAGTAATTACATGAAAATGATGAATTTGTAAGGTACATGTTTTATTATTATTTCAATAAAAGTCAGTAATTGTTAATAAATATTTTATTTTGTAAATATAACAATGAATAAATATATTTTGTACAATATACATAATTAATTTTATTTACATTTTTCCGCCTTTTTGTCGCTTTGTGGGTTTGTCACGGTGTTTAAATTCTGCCATCTTCTTCTTTCCTACATACGGAAAGTTATTTTTGCAGTTTTCGACAGGCGGTAGCCACTTGGATGTAAAATAATTTTCTTGTTTCCTGTATTCTCTAGCGGTTTATAAGTGGAAGAATCTTCATCATCCCAACACTCAGATGATTGTACGATGTAATTTTTGGAAACTTCTACCAACGGCATGCTTGTAAATATTGCTGGATTATGTGAATAGCATAAACTTATTGTACAGTGACAGACAAACACTCCAGAACTGTTTATATACATACAAGTTAAATAATTAAAAATCAATTATTATTAGTCAAATTTATTTATACATATATTTGGAATGTATTTGAATAATTGTATTTACGAGTTCATATTCACAAAATTACTGAAATTTTAAATTACCTTCTTTTCTATAAATTGTTAGTATGGAGTAAGGAATAATACTATAATATCATATACTTCATATTTCTTAATATTGTCATATTTACGAGTATTTTTATTTTGTCTGGGGAAAATTAATTTTAATAAAATGTTACTAACACTGTGACACATCGAATAAATACAAGTTTTTAATTCAGGGACACAGTAAACTTCATCAAAAAGTATTTCAGAAATTAAAATTTAATATTCATGTATAAATATAAATTTCTAAACGACTGTCAAGTATTTCAGAAAAATTATGACAACGTAATAAACTTCTAAAAATATATTTTCGAAATACTGAAGTTTTTTTTTTGAAATTAGTTTAATATTTCGATCATATTAGAAATTATAAGAATAGAATAAGTAAATTGAATTGAAATTATGGGCTATGATATATAATAACTATATCATGTTTCGAAATTATGGATCTGTGACATGAAATAAATACACCATGTTTTGATTCTATATTAACTTAGTAAAAGTGAATAATAATTCTTAACAATGATTCTTTAGGTACTAATGAGGTAAAATATAGTTCCAGTTATATGTATGTTTTAAGTTAACGCTGTGACACAGGGCAAATATTTATAGTTATTTCGTTTTACTTTGACAGCTATAAATATTTAAAATTTTATGAATAATATAAATATAAAAATTTATTTTATTTGTACAATAACTGGATCAGTTGAGATTAATAATAACATACACATCTGAGTACAATAATGCATTTAATAATGTAGGTGTTTATAATAAAATTATTTAGTCTACATAACTGATAATCATCTTAATAGGGAGTTCTAGCTATATACTTAAACAAAAGCTGCGTAGTTTCATAGCACCCACGGTGTAGTAAAATATATTATTGACTTTTTCAGTGCTAGTAATAGAGATTCTTTTAAATCTGACAAGTTTTTGATATTTTTTATGTATTTATTTCTAAGTGGGGCGTAGATTGGACATTGTAAAAGTGGAAAAATCTTCTAGTTTATTGAAGTTACAATCTGTACTTCATTATATACATAATGATTCAAACTTTATTAATAAACAAAATAAATAAAGAATTAAGTTGTTTTAATATAATATTCCCTAGCTTGTTAGTTAAGTCTTGAACAGAGTTGGTTCTACTTGTAATTGAATATATAATATAATATTAATGGCACAAAATTGACCCTGTGGTGTACTCTCCATGTCAGCAATGAGTACCCGTGAGGTAACGCCGGGATATCGCCCTGTACAGTACAAATATTTCATAATTACCGACATCTATGTTCAAATCAAATTGACACACTCCGCAATGGGTAATATGTCGTGATGATATATTTATTTAAAATTTGAATTTATACGTACACGCATAACGCTGTATTCTAATTTTCATCCTTGATATAATTTTTATAATTTTTACTTCCTTGTACGTAAGTAAAGTATTGTAATCGCAAAAAATTTCGGTTTTCAGATTTCAGCGGAAATATCCATTTTGATCATCCCTGAATCCATTTTGACTAATTTCGTCGTGACGTCTGTACGTACGTATCTCGCATAACTCAAAAACGGTAAGCCGTAGAAAGTTGAAATTTTGTATTTAGGACTGCTATAACATCTAGTTGTGCACCTCCCTTTCTGGTTATTACACAATTTCCAGAAGTGGCACTTTACATGAAGCCTGTAATAGATTTTAATGAAAAACTGTTTTAAAATATAATCCAAAACTTTTCAAATTTGGTATGCAAGACTTTTATACCAATCGAAATAACATAATAGATTTTGGTTAAAATAGGCTAACCGGAAGTGGTACATTACTTGAAGTTGTTAACAGTTTTTCTTGAATAAAATGATTTTATTTTGATTTTAGAAATAAATGCTTCAAATAAAAGTTTTAGAGAATTAATTTCTGCGTCTAACACATCAAGTATTATTAAATTAGCTCTATGTATAAGCGAGATATGTAAATTTAAAAATTATGAACTTTTTTGTTTTTGTAATAAAGCCATGCTATGGATTAGGACAAAAAAATGTCCATGTCAAATTACGTTAAATACGTGCAATTTTATGATTCATACAATAACAAATATTATAATTTTAATTGTGAAATTAGTCATATTCATTGTTGTAATCAAATATTTCTTTGTTGTAATCAAAACTCTCTTTAAAAAGAACCGGGTTAGATTAATGTTAATTTAAGAATGATAGTAGTAAATGAATTATTTTTTGTTCTACATCAAAATATTTCTCGGGCTTGGATTAAGCCTGTCAATATTTTGTAATTTAATTATTAAAAAAATATGTATAGTTTTATAATCGTACAAGGAAGTCGTGTGGTGTCCACATCAGATTTTTTTATTTTATTACACAAAAGTATGGTCAATTATATTTCCGAAAAATAATAGAAACTAAATTTCCAACAAGTGGGCTTGTTCAGAAATGATCTTCCATTCGGTTACATTTGGTGTATTAGGGGAATTTGAATTTATTATATAGAAAGTATTCACAAGTCTCAAAATATTTCTTACAGGTAAATATTACGTCATAATACCTAATTGTCATTAACGAGATGTCCATTTTACTAACATTCCAAAGTTCATTACCAAAATACGCATTTCACAATTGATTTTAAAACAAATATTTATTTATCATAAGTAGAAAGTTACATATTTCATTGTGAGCTATCGTTCGCGCCAAAAAGTGTTCAGTGCAAAGAAGAATTTGAAAAATTCCGGCATCACCATCCGAGAAGACCTCACAACAGCAAGACTGACTCTCCTTCAGGCAGCGATTGATAAATTTTCTTATAAAAATGTGTGGACTTTTGATAGACGAGTCATTGTTAATCCAAATGAAGGAGGTAAGGGAGGATTTAAAAATATTTATATCAATAGTTTCAAAGATTTAGAAGTCTAATAACTTAATCCTATATACAAATCTCTGATTTACGAATATTACAAAAAAAAAATATTTATTTATATAAGAAAACATATTACAAATATTGGAATAAATTATTTAATATATAAATCAAATTATAATTAATTATTTTTTAAATTAATTAAATTAAGAAAATAAAATTTCTATTGCTATTGAAAAAAATGCACCAACGCTTATGTATGAATATAACTTCTTGGGTTGAAAAGTACCTGACACCCCGAGAATATATTTATTACTCTCAAAATACACATATAAGGAAAATTTATTATTTATACATTAAACATAATATATATACATATACTCGTAATAATTATATTTCTACAAATTCTTATAATGTTGCTTGTTTTGCCAGGTCCATATTGTTTTACACCTGTTTATTTTAAACTCCATGTGGTAACGGATTTTTTCAACTGAGATAATTCTTCATCGGATAAATCATCAAAACGCGCCGGGAGATATAGCATGGATTCTTCACAATCTGCAATAAACTTACGTCCAAACTGTGTATTTACAGCCTTTATGTCAACTAGTTTATATAATTTTTCTTTTTCCAAGTCCGATATCTTCTTGCGTGGTTTATTACTAAATAATCCGTATATTAGGAAGTATTTGTAACTCATTGTTTGAAATTACAAATATTAAGAAACAATCATCAACTCATACACCAAATTCTCTTTCTTGTCATTATTTATTTATCCGTCTAGATCCAGACCATTGTTCCCAAATACTCCGTTAATATCACAAACTATCAGTACTTTTGTCATATCAATTCAATACACCTTTTCACTAGATAATGGATTTTTAAACCCCATTCGAAATAATTGTTAGTCATTAGTTTAATGATATTTCATTTTACTCAAATTTTTCAAACGTCATCTCATTATCGTTACTCAAAATATTCACTGTATATTAAAAAGTATTTGTAACTCATTACAGATCACTTAAAGATATTCAGTGTAATTTTAAAATTACAAAGTAATTACAAATATATACATATTCATAAATATCTAAAATCTCAAATATTACAAATTACAAAATAATGTGAAATATATCTCCAATCTCAAAATACAATCAAAAATCAATTTTCGTATCATGACATCAGATCAAAATTTCACCAATTATGCAAGGTCATGTCATTTGTTTAATTAACTAATTATCATTATCTTAATTAGATTCTAATTATTCTGCATTCCGCTGCGGGACTTCGGGTATTACTCACTACTCAAATATTATAGGACCAACTAAACGATTTCCCAACATGCCACAAAAAACACTAAACCCAAACCTAACTTGATTTCGCCATGTAATCACTATGCATGGATTTTCCTGTGCCCAATAATGCTCGTTATGACGATTAAATAAGCCACAGTTTGAAAAGTGTGATTCGTCAGTCCATACAATTTTGTCTTATTTGGTTTGTGAACCATCTGAAAAATATTGATCTACGGATATGATCATTTGGTCGTAAATTCTGGGCAATATGTAATTTGTAGGGGTTAAACTTGTGTTTTTTAAGAATTTTTGATATTTTGACGTAGGCACATTTACCTGGGCTTCTATTTCCCTAGTTTAAATGTTCGGATTAGCCGCCACACATGTCAGTGCTAATTGTTTATCCTCAGTTTCGTCTTCAACTTCAATATTTGCGTTACGATTGGGTTTTCTTAAACATCCATGTTGCTACATACTTCTATCCAATCTTCTAAATACTTTATCATTGGGTTGCCTTCTTTCAGAAAATTTATCGAAATAAATTTCTGCTGCAAGACGGGCGTTTTTGTAACATTTGATGTATGTACAAAACATATATTGTTCTAATGTTGAAAACGTCGTTATTTTAAATTTTAAATATGTAATCGTAATAAATAAATTCACCAATTATTAAATTCAATAAATAAATACCAACAAATTTAATTATGACCGTTCGTCGTCATAATCAATTTTGTTTTATTGTTTGTTATTCACCTACATTTGTTTTTATGCCTATTTGATTTGATTTAAAATTGAAGTAATTATTTTTTTTATTAAATTTTAATAATGTAAAAATCCAATAAAGCGCCCATTTAAAATAAGAAAGTTGCTATTAATATCTTGGAAACTGCCATCTTGAATTTTATTCTGACATCACTTTTAAGTTTACCTTTAAAATCCTGTAACTTTTATAAGAAACATTTTCTTATATCTTTTATAATTACGGAGTAATTTGATTTACTTAAAAATCGCGATTTTCAGTTTTTTTTTTAATAACTTTTAAACTGTTCGGAATTTTTTTTTTTTCAACGGAATCTGAATGAGCATTCAAAACTGGACAACATGGCCCATTTAATCGACCTCGTAGCTCTTATAGTTTCCGAGATCCCAATGATAACCCAATTAATCTGGGACATCTGTATAGTAGTAGGTACTTTGCAGAGCACTATATTATTTCGTAGTTAGTTGATATTCAAAATGTTTGCTTTCATAAATTTGATGATAAAGTAGAAAATTATAATTTTTTATTAATTACATTTAAAATGGATTAATCTTTCTAATCGTAGAAGAAAAAATGATATGTATGTATATCTATGGTTGGAAGTATCTTTCATTGCAAACTTCAATTATTTGCCACCCTTGCTACGCTCGGGTGACAATTTTTAGCGTCGATCTGCAAATGGCTACTTTGAAACCTTGGAAGACAAAAAAATGTATAAGAAGGATCTATCATTTATTAAAAAATAAAAAAGCAAAAATATATATAAAAATGAAGAAGAAAATGATGTTTTAAAAATTTATGTTAGGTAAAGTTAGCGCTTCTTTTAATTTTTGCCAGATAAAGAAAATGTTTGTTTCGTTCTAGCTCAAAAAGAGAATGGACACCTTTATAATTTCGTACACTTTTGATTTTTGCTGAAACCTTGTTGCTCACAGTAAAATGGGACCGGAATCAAATAATATGGTCCTATAATCCAGAAACTTTAATAAATAGACTTGTTCAATTCTCGTAGAAAACCATAAAACAAATCCTTATTTTTCTATTCGAATAGTTTAAATATTCCAAATAAACATCAACTTACTTGGAGGAATACACGGTTCAGTGAATATTCAGATGCTATTTTATTGAAAATTGATTTCCGTAATTAGTGTCATCGAAAAAAGAAGAATATAGTTTTAATTTAAATTATTCTCTGAGAAGAAATTACATTACATGAATTTGTGATTAAATTTGTAAAATGAATGTGTACGTATCAGTCTGTGATCAAAAACCGTGCGAAATGAAATGAATTTCTCGTGATTTTAATCAAATAACCTTGATTTCGCCGATGTTTTAAATTGAAATGAAAGATTTCGCGATGTTGAAATTGATCGGAAAGACACATCGTAACAAATCAGCCAGAAACTAAAATTCAAATTTATTGCTAGTCGTAATGCACAAATTCAAAACAAGGTCGTAAAATCGTGACATCCGCCAACAATGAATTTTTCATTACACCGGACGTATTCATCCCCTAGCAGCAAATGTCATCAGACTTACTCCGCTCTTGTTAACGAGATCGTTAATCTATCTCTTAACATGTTAATTATATTGGAACACAGAGTTTGAAAGCTGTACATAGTAAGAGATTAATCAGTTTTTAATGTAAAATTTTATGGTTCGGAGGGTTTCGACAAATCTCGTAATAACGAAATTTAGATTAAATGCCAATGTAATTATTATTCCTTTTGCAATATTGTTGGATAATTGCCAAATTAAAATTTTTCGTCCCTATCAAAGTTTCAACTCATTTTCGGCCTTTTCATTTTTTTCTTTTTTTAATTAAAACTTTACCTTTAATTGACATACGAGGATGGGTCATTTTTTATAATCTACCATAAACCTCGCTTAATTATACTAGTGGAATAAACACATGCATAGGAAGAAACATGTATGGTAAAAAACTTTGTCATCATTACTAAAATTAATCAATTATTGTCAAAAAAATTGCTGCTGTACTGAATGTTAGTAATCACAACAAAGTTTTTTTTTACCCCGTACAAAGTTAACTGGGTGATATAATTATGTGTGTGGTTCAATACAAAAACAACAAATTCCAGCATTTAGTAATTTTGGGAATGAATGATTTAAAATGAACCAAAAACTTTCATTAATGATAATATCGAGAGTATTTTTCGAATTAAAAGTTTTTTGAGTTTTTTTATGTTATCCATTATTAAAAATATTTAAATCGTATTGTAATTTTCCCAATAAATATTTCTGTTATATTTTTTTCTTATTTTCAACTTATTGTATATAAATTTTATTATTATCTATTATAATTAATGGTCATAGATTACGCGCCTATCACTGAAGAAGACAGAACTGTGGCCGAACTAAAATTTAAAAGTTAACGAAGTTTGGGTAAATTAGCGAATAAATAATCTAATTGAAATTTTTCGGAAGTATTATTTTAATTATAAAGTTCAAATTTGCCGAATGCAATAATGAAAAGGGTTGATGGAAACTCCCCTGTGAATTTTATATTAGAGAGTAATTAATTCACGTAGATTATTCGATGCAGTCAACTAGAATGAATGCTAATTCTCATCTCTTTGTGCGAAGAATTTACAAAATACTCACTGTCAATCAGAGCCACTAGATGGCAGTACGTATGAACATTCATTTTCATATCTCCCACAGCATTTCTGCATATTATGCAAATGGATTTTATCGCAGTTTATTTTTACCCCGTATTTTTATGAAATATCTATCCGCTTGATAACTCTCATTAGCTTTTCATTGAAAATGCGAAATTATCAAAAATTAAAACATTTCAAACTCATACCCACACATAAAAATAATATATGTATGAGTTTCGTTTTAACAGTTTTCAAAATTCCCAAAAGGTGCATTCCAGATTTTATATATCCGTGGAGAGGTACAGCAGAAACTGTTTTCAAAATTAAATATAGCTGCTATATTCTTAATAGTTCTCATATCATGCATAATAAATAAAGTGTGTTTCACGATTTCGGGTACAAACTATAAGGGTATATGGTACTGACCAAAATGTGTAAAAAAGCTTAATTCGTTGATTTAGCCATGTTTTACAAAATGGCTAGACGTTTTATAAAAATGGACGACGGGTTAGAACAGTGGTGTTAGCCTCTGGGGACAGAGGTCGCGGTTTCGTCAATGTCGGGAATTTTTCTCCCGGTACTTTTCCAAGTTGGGATAGAATTAAATTCACAACCCGTAGCTTGTGTATATATCTCTAAATATAACAACAATAACCTAACCTAGCATACAAAATTTACCCCGAGTTTTCTAATTGTGATTTTTATGCGTTAGGTTAGATTATATTGAAGTGTATTTAGAGAAATTACAAGCGAAAATGTCCCATAACTTATATTACAATCTAGCCGTAAGCTGTTTGTCTGGTTAGATTGTAAAACATCGCTAAGTAAACGAAGGTTTAACAAAATGGATGCGTTTTATAAAACGCCTATATAGATGTTTTATAAAAGATGAATGTTCTACTATGGTTACGACATATGTATATAATAAAAACAATGTTATGGGGTCCCATGGATGTGTGTATGTTACTAAATTATTGTTTAATTATACAATATTTATAAATAAATTATTAATTTAAAAATTTATGAATGGCACTGTGACGTTAATTTTTTGTTCTTCTCGTATATTATTATTTTACTTGAAAAATACAAAAATAGGAGTTTGTATCAAAATAAATAATAAAAAAATGGTATCACTCTTCTGTCACTATCACTTATATACCAGGTCATTTATTTTCCATAAATTGAAATAGATATAATGTTCATACTTGCTTGTTTTTGTCGATCAAATCTGTTTGAATTTGGTCTATGACAGAGTTCATATTTCCCCCTCAAATGAACAAATCAGACATACCGATGATTTGTGTATATATACCCCTGCTTTTTACACATGATGTGAAAAGGAACTCTAATTGAGCTAGGTTATATAAAAATAAAATGCTTTTTGTAGTAATCAAAAATTGTCAGCAAGCATCTGTGCATCGTTTTACCTCAATGTAAAAACGCAAGCGTATGCACATGCACGCATGATTTTAGTTTTTCGCAAAACAAAAATGTTTCAAATTTCAAACCTTTTATTTCACTGACGTACCGACCAGAATTTAAAACTTTACTCTACATTTAAACAACTTAATATTTTAAAATGAAGTATATACATCTTTTTTTAATATACGGGGTGTTTCAAGAAAAGTGATCAGCTGGATTATTTTCTTTATTATACGGAATAGCAGAAAATCATTCAAATAAAACTTATAGTAAATCGAGGGGGACATTCATTTATTAAAGATTTTTTTAACCAATGGTTCTCAAACTATAACATAAAGTTATATTTTCTAAAATGGGGTGGTATATATTTTTCAGGCTCATTCGAGACAGTATTTTTTCTGAATTCAACCATGTAATCATTTTATATCCTCACGTAACAAAGATATTGAGAAAATTTAATAGAAATTTAAATAAATTAGATTTTTATAGTTATTTTTCCGGAGGCTATGTATGAAAAACAGTTGGACTTAACTTAAAAAGAAACGTAAACATTTTTTAATTCCTGGTATTACTAATAAAACCAATGTAACCCAACATTAAATGGCGGAATACTTGAAAAACATATTCAGTTTTTGTAAGTTTAAAATCTGTTTTAAACTAGTCGAAAGAAATTTGCAGTAATTTAAATAGGTTTTATAAATTGTTTGTTGAAAATATAAACCAGTCGAACTATTATGACTTTGGGCTCGTATATATGCTTAGTTTTTACTCTCGCCCGATATCATGGGAGAAGGGGATATATCCCCCATAACCGCCCCCCCCCCCGCCCTGTAAATACACCATTGGTTTAAACGACTATCGTTAGTGTTTGATGCACACAATATTTGGAGAATTACTTTTAAACTTAAAAACGCCACGTAAATCTCTTTAAAATTAAACTAATGTATTCTCTCTAACAGCTTTAATTTTCCAAAAGATAACGTAAAATGTTCATATTGAAAAATATTGCCTTATTTGTATTCTGGGTCTGGGTCCTCGTAGGTTAAAATGATTATCTCTGTTTCGTTTCAGAGCAATTTGAAATTAAAATAAAGCAAGATGAAATCAAGCGAAAAATGATTTATTAATTAATTTAAGCATTAAATGCTACACCTTTGACGCTTTTAATATAAATGCAAATATATTCAAATGTTTCTCATAAAACTAGAATACCGAGCAGCTAGAAAACTAAATGAAAGCCCATTAGTCAGGCAAAATTCGTCGGGCGACAAGTTTTAAATCATCTACTATTTGTCCCATTTCGTTACGATTTGCAAATAATTCGTGTTGAGCGAAAATCAGCCCTATCACCTTAACTTTAAGGATGCAAAACACTGGGGCTCTGTACAGATTTAGGACGATTATCGATCGTACATTAATTCTTTGCCAGTGTGGAATGTCAAAACTTTGAACTTTCGGTGTTCGAGTTTGTTCGTTTCCGTTTGTTTCTTTTGTCATTGAATGAAATTATTACCTATTCGCTATTGGCAACTAAATTTAACTGAACACTACTAGGTATCTTGTTTTCAACTCCGATAATAAGCAACGAGTTATATCGTAAAATTCCATACTGAATTTCAAACAAGATTGCAAAACCAAATGCATACCAATCTTGATTTTTTATTTTGATACTGAGATTGGTTTCAACATTGATATATTTTTAAATATTACTAACTTACGATATCATTTTGTTACTGTCGTTTTGAATGTTGTCGAACCGTTTTTATGGTTTATTTTTAAGTAATAGTTTTTACCTTCACTTGCAAAATAACTAAAAAATGCTTAGTTGAATAGAAATCAAATGACTCTGCTAGTTCAAAAGATTAACTACGTATTTATAACTTTATTAATGACAAAAATAGTCAAATGGTATATTATTGAAAGTTAGATTCGTCATTCTCTTATAATGTTTTTTGATACAATAAGGTATTTCACATATAAATCAAATGTTACAATTTTGGTTATATCAACTGAAACTTAGACGCATTAGTAACGAAATTTTTTATCCTGTAATGATAATTATGTGTTTGATAAATTTTACATTACATTTAAAGTTTATGTCATTTTGAAACGGGCTGTCTATTAGCGTCGCAAAATGACGTCATATTTCACATTACTACGATGAAACACCGCTAGGTGATTTGGTATGAAACAATATTTTGTATGAGTAGTAAGTACTCATTTTAAAACTTTGTAATTACAGTTATATTCTTGTATAACCTCCAGTAATAAAAATATTATTACCAAATGTTTTGCTAGTATTCTGGTACAGCTGATTAACGTCCGTAGATCTGGTTTGAAGATCGGCCTCTTCATTTAATGCCACAGAAGTTCGACAGGACAAAAATTAGATAAAATGTTTAGTTTTCTTCTTTTCTTGTATTTTGTAACTATCATTAGGAATAGGGTCATTTTATAAATTTTAATATCTTTTAAAAACTATATAAAATTATTATTTAAACATAAACTATATGATCTCAATAAATATAAACATTAAATTCTGTGTATTTTTTTTAAAACTGAGTAAATAAAATCACCTTAAGTATTTACATATAAGAACGCGCTGTGATTGGTGTGACGTCATAACCAGGATATCAGATTTCTTCCCGTTTAATTTACGCTGACTTATAAGATTGGATATTTTTGTTTTTAAACTATTAAAATTGAAATAATTGGACTAAAAATGAAAAGTAATTATTGCACTATTATAATATGGACAAATACAAGCAAGAACAGCTCAAATTTAATATTTTCGATTTATGACATAACAAGATAGGTTAACCAACTTTGAATGTGGAAATTTGCCGAAGAAAACATGAAATATCTGATAAAACTTTTTTAAATGTATGTTAGTTACATTTTTATTAAGATTAAGACACGTTTAAGGTGTATTTACTTAAAATTATTTGTTATTTAGTCAGTAGCAAAGTAACAGAGAAATAAACTCACCGTCATATCAAAATCACTACTGTAGAATACAGAGTAGATGCATAAAAGAGTAAAAAAATATATTACAATTTACAATAATGTTTGGCATTTACCTTCTACGCTAAATGCAAGTATTGAAATTATTGGATTTTGGATTCATTGTTGTACTCAATGTTCTTGGACTGTAAATATACTTTATTGTAATCAATATAAGAATATTACAAGTATTATTTGCAATACACAAGCTAGACACACTATGTAATAAATATTTGTACTTTCCATTGTATATAATTTTTGAATAAAAACTTTACTTACATTTTTAAAGGCTATTTTCATAAAATGCTAATGAATAAAAATTAGACATCACTGGTTAGCTTGAAATACTACCTATATTAGTTACAAAACTAAGAATACTGATTTTAATAAAAAATAGTTGCTAATTTTTCATTATTCAATAAAAATTCTATATTCATGAGCTTGTCAGTTGGTCGATAGGTTAGTTTTTGGGCTGAAAATAATATATATATATATATATATATATATATATATATATATATATATATATATATATATATATATATATATATATATATGTATATAGTGTGTCCCAAACAAACCTTGACATAGGCGTTTAACATGGGATAACAGTTTTTTGTAAATAAAAAGTGTCCGGCAGAAAATTAAGCCATGCAATTGATATGATAATAGTACATTACCTCCTGTACGTTGTTTAATACTAATTACTGCATTATCAGGGCATAAATTAAAGAAAATTATACATAACTGTTTATAAATATTTGCTTCAATATTTTACTATGTAATAAAAAATATTTGCAATTGTCATTGTGGCTGAATGGTTAACGTGTCTGCCTGTGGAATGAAAGAATTTTTGCAGGTTGGGGTTCAAGTCTCCATCAAGCTAAACTTTTCATTATTTATTTTTTGTTTATGAATTAATTACGAATTGAAATACATTTTTATAATATTCACTTGATCGTTAGCGTTTAAGAAATTCATTTTTATAAGCATATTTGATATAAACAAAACAAAAAACCAAACAATGAACACATTGTGACCCGAAAAGAAAAATACTTTAAATATTTTTTTATAGAAAAAGCTTATTTCTAAATTATTGTAATTGGAAATAGAAAATAGATATTGAAATGGATAACAATATTTTATAAATAAAAATAATTGGATTAACAATGACAAAAATTGATTACAACAATCAAAATATGGATTTAATAAAAATGCATAATTCATTTTTTGATCTTATTAATACATGATAATAGCACAATGAATATGTGTATATTTTGTATTTTTACCGTATTTATAAAGGAAAAGTATGTGGTATAGTTTAAAATCTTGCTTTTGACGGTTACTACTTCCATTGAAATTACTATTATATCGTGATAGAAACTTATTTGTAATTATTTAACTAACTAATTCATCCATATTATCTCATAATATCTTTAATATAATTTGTAATTAATACATAAATAAAAAAAATAATGAAAAGTTTAGCTTGATGGAGATTTGAACCTCAACTTACAAAAATTCTTTCATTCTACAGGCAGATATGCTAACCATTCAGCTACAATGACATTTAAAAATATTATTATATTACATAATAAAATATTGGGCTAAATTCTAGAATAACGAGAATCACAAATTTTGCTTTGATGGTTATATATAGTTGCAAAACCGTTATAAACACTAAATTCCACAAAAATTAGGGCACGGAAAGCTATCCGTATAATAACAGGCATAATATTTATAGTATTTATGGTGATTTTGGCATTTTTTCTGAAAAAAGTAAGGTTACATGAAGCACATATTTCTATATTTAATTAGTTACTTACACTTAAATACGAATAATACTGTTTCATATAATGTATATTTGCAAAAATATGTTTAATATCCTTTCTTCTTCTTGTTTTTATTACATTTTTAATTTATAATTTTACGTTCATGTGTCAAAATATTGTCAATAAACATGAATATAGTGGATATTAAAGTTACAAACAGTGGTACGAAAACTGTTATTTTTTTCGATTCAAAACCCTGTATTACCGACATTGTTACTTTTGCCGCACTCGGCTTTTGCCAAATTGAGTTCTTTGCGTTAGGTATCGTTATTGTCTATATTTTTTTATAAAATCATATAAAAATGAATAACGCAACCACTCGACTTTTGCCAAATTGAGTTCTTTGCGTTAGGTATCGTTATTGTCTATATTTTTTGATAAAATCACATAAAAGTGAATAACACAACCACTCGGCTTTTGCCAAATTGAGTTCTTTGCGTTAGGTATCGTTATTGTCTATATTTTTTTATAAAATCACATAAAAGTGAATAACGCAACCACTCGGCTTTTGCCAAATTGAGTTCTTTGCGTTAGGTATCGTTATTGTCTATATTTTTTTTATAAAATCACATAAAAGTGAATTGCGCAACGACTCGGCTTTTGCCAAATTGAGTTCTTTGCGTTAGGTATCGTTATTGTCTATATTTTTTTATAAAATCACATAAAAGTGAATAACGCAACCACTCGGCTTTTGCCAAATGGCGTTCTTTGCGTTAGGTATCGTTATTGTCTTTATTTTTTTTATAAAATCACATAAAAGTGAATTGCGCAACCACTCGGCTTTTGCCAAATTGAGTTCTTTGCGTCAGGTATCGTTATTGTCCATATTTTTTTTATAAAATCACATAAAAGTGAATAACGCTACCACTCGGCTTTTGCCAAATTGAGTTCTTTGCGTTAGGTATCGTTATTGTCCATATTTTTTTATAAAATCACATATAAGTGCATAACGCAACCACTCGGCTTTTGCCAAATTGAGTTCTTTGCGTTAGGTATCGTTATTGTCTATATTTTTTTATAAAATCAAATAAAAGTGCATAACGCAACCACTCGGCTTTTTCCAAATTGAGTTCTGTGCGTTAGGTTACAGTGACATTAAAGTATTTTTTTAAATTTACAAGCGATAGTTTTTTTCAAATAGTTTTCACAAAAACATACAATTTTACAAATAAAGCCACTGTTTTAGTAACACTGGTTTACCCTATATTACCGACTTTCAATTTGAACTATGTTCGTGTTATTTGGTTTGGTAATAATTTTTGATTAAGTTTTATTTTAGCTAAAATATATATAAATAACAACTGTTGTACCCCATATTTATGTTTTAATATGATATTTTATCGAAACGTATACTGTGTCTTAAAAACAAGCATTTCTAGTGTTCATTCAGTGAAAAAAACACAACTCTACAATAGGTAAAATCTGACTTTCTTTTTAGAAAAAAGTATATAAATACCTCCTTCCGTCCACTCATTTTGTGCTTCCGTCCACTAATTTTGTGTTTCCTTGTTATCTTTTAGCTAAAACAACACATTGCTAAACAAAAATTGCAATTTTAAGATTCTCGTCTTTCTAGAATCCAGCCAAATATTGAAACAAATATTTATTCACATTTATTTATAATTTTATTTAATTTATGCAATGATAATAAAGTAATTAGTATTAAATAACGTACAGGAGGTAATATACTATTATCATATTAAATAGCATGTTAAACGCCTATGTCAAGGTTTGCTTGGGACACACGGTATATATATATATATATATATATATATATATATATATATATATATATATATATATATATTACTTACATTTTTTATATTTACGTATGTTGCAGATTGGCACACCCAGCAATGGGTGATATGCCGTGATCAAAATATTTTATTTATTTATTTACGTATGTTCTTTTATATACGATTTATATATAAATGCACAAATGTTTTACAAAGTGTCCAAAACTACAAGAAAATTAAATTATAATCCTGTATAAATCTAATGGACGATTGAATACAAACCATACTCTGACGTCACGAAGTGGTGGGGGATATTTTCAACGGAGGAAAATTTCTATTGCTTATAACTAGAGGTCTAGTGTAAAAAAATTTAAAAAATTGTGGGAATTTTTTTACATTTTCTTCCAGTCAAAATTTGTGAAATGACCCTATTATTTGAAGGTAACAATTTGAGAACATTGATTTTTGCAAATCGGCAAATGCACCCAGCTTTTTGGATGATATTGTGTATAAAATATACTAAATTATATCTCACGTACACACTTTTAATAATTAACGACTAGGTATAAGCAGGGCCGGATTGGGAAGACTCAGCGGCCCGGGAAAATTCTAACTCATCTCCACTCCACTTTTTTTTAAAAAAAATAGTTATTGCTACAAAGTAATAAATTAGTTTTACAGTTAGATAATACGAATTTATTTACATGCATAGAAATTTAGCAGTTATGAAAGATGTCGAAATATAAAAAAAAGCTCCTAAAATAATATTAAAAATATAAAGCATTCTGTAGTTTTGAAAATAACATTTAGTTTATACTAATCAATAACTATTTTTAAAATGTATACAAATTATGTACTGTTGTATTCCTATTCTACAATAATTATTACATGTCAGCACCTTTTGCAGTACTTTTCCATTATGACATGTTTGTAATAAAAACCCCTGGAACTAAGATAAGTTGTTCATTCTTTTCTGTATTTTCTTATCTCAACACATGTAATCTTGTTGGTAATAAAATTAATTTTTTTAAAATAATTTAAACGGAATTATTTAATTGGCGCAGTCGGTAGGATCAGAGAAACACAAAAAGTAATTGTGTGGTGAATTTTAATTCTTTACTCTGATAAACCAATAAATAAATCGCAAACCAAGAAAAAATATATTTCAACAAAACCGTCTTCAACGACCTGTGGAAACAATACAAAACGCAGATCTCACGGAGAAATCAACTTTCCTTGGCAACCCAACAACAACCCAACAACAAAGAAATCGAGAGGAAGGAAGACTTACTGTTCGACAACACTTCGATCACGTCTTCAGACCAAGGAAGAATCAGCAACCCGGTGATGTCCGTAAAGCATCAAACAATATTTGTACTATTTACAATAACGTTGTAAGTTAATATTTGTAATATTATATTTATTTTTGTGTTACACAAAGGGATACCTCTAACGAACAGTTAGTAATAAAGGTATCGAGGGACCGGCACAGTCCCAAACACACAAAAACACGCAAGAAACTAATGTTCGATAGTAATACTAGTACAGAATCAGAAAGTTCTGGCACATATTTCAAACATGGCTGTAACCACACTTTCAGAATTAAAAAACCTGTCCGAAATTATTCCTCCATATAATGGAGATATCAAATTATTAAATAATTTTATCAGTACCGTAGACGACGTAGAGTCTACACTAGAAACCGTGGTATTAAGTCCCATTCAAAAAACATATCTTTTTGGACTTATAAAAACTAAACTAACACACAGAGCTGCCGAATTACTTTCCGAGAACAAATTCGAAGATTGGAAAGATTTAAAACTTTATCTTACAACAAATTTCTGTGATAAAAGCACAGCCGAAACAATTTTACTGGAAATTTTGCAAATGAAAAATAAAACCAGCACAGACAAAACTCTAGAAATCATTTCTCAAAAATTTTCACAGTATAAATCAAAAATATTATTAAAAGGATACAACCAATTGCAGAAGGATGCAATAATAAAAGAAAATAAAAAATTAGTAGTTTCACATTTTATAACCCTCCTACCCTTATCAGTCAGAGGATCATTTATTGTTAAACAACCTAGTATAGTAGAAGAGTGTGAATGTTTATTGAGAAATGAATTTAATTATTCACATCAAAATCCACACCAATCACCAATGTTAAAAGATAAGCAAAATTTTAGTTTCAATATACCACCAAAAAAATTTCCAGGCCAACAATTCCCAACCAAACCAATTCAATTTAATAATAATAATAATAATAATAATAATAATAATAATAATAATAATAATAATAATAATAATAATAATAATAATAATAATAATAATAATAATAATAATAATAATAATAATAATAATAATAATAATAATAATAATAATAATAATAATAATAATAATAATAATAATAATAATAATAATAATAATAATAATAATAATAATAATAATAATAATAATAATAATAATAATAATAATAATAATAATAATAATAATAATAATAATAATAATAATAATAATAATAATAATAATAATAATAATAATAATAATAATAATAATAATAATAATAATAATAATAATAATAATAATAATAATAATAATAATAATAATAATAATAATAATAATAATAATAATAATAATAATAATAATAATAATAATAATAATTCTTTATTGTATTTAAAGTATTTTAACTTATTACAATTGATATATATGGGAGTGAGTCAATTTTTACTACAATTTTGTTTCATTATCTCTGTATACATTGTATTGATGAGGATGAGATGATGAAAGGGACTTACACAACAACCATGCCTTATCCGGGAATCGAACCCAGGACCCTCGGAGCGTGAAGCGATAGCGCTACCGCTACTCCACCTAGGTCGGCAATTCAATTCAATAACAATCAAACGCAACCAAAACCCTTTGCCCCTCGTCAAAACCTAAAAAAAATAATTACGAAACAAAACGATCATTCCAGCCCAAACCAATGACACAGCAAACAAGACTTACTACGCCGATGTCTACTCAAACAATTAAGCAAAATTATAATCTCAACGAAAGCTCAGTTGACCAATGTGAACAACCTGCTGACGAATACGAATACGTAGAACAAGACGATGACACTGAAAACGATTCTGTTTTAGAATTAGAGAGAGAAATACTCGAACAAAACAAATAATGTCTACCTTAACATACAATTTACCGTCGTTACAAATACAAGACTATATCATTTTATTAGACACGGGTTCAAGTATAAATTTAATACATCCAGATTTAGTGAAATTCAAAAAAATTAAAACCTATGAGGAAAAATGTACGTTCACAACTGTAAATGGAAAATCTACTATTTCACATTTCGTAATACTGAAAATTAATAAAATCCCACTAAAATGTTACGTATACAAATTCCATAAAGAATATAATTTATTATTAGGAATTGAAGCATTTAAAAAATTAAATATCCAAATTGATTTCATAAAAAATTCTGCTAACATACAAGGAAAGGAAAAGAAATTTCAAAACGACTTCAAAACTAGTAAACAAAATAATAATATTCAAATTCGATCAGAACATTTAAATCAAATTGAAAAATCGAAATTAAAAATACTCATAAATAATTTTGAAGATCTTTTTCCAAAACTAAACGAACCTTTGTCTTGTACAAATTTGTGCGAACATAAAATAATTGTTAATGACGACACCACCATCTACACGAAAAATTACAAACTCCCACAAATATACGAAAACGACATTGAAGAACATATTGAAAAAATGTTAAGAGAAAAAATTATACAGCTTTCTCATTCTCCATGGAATTCTCCCATTTGGATAGTTCCAAAAAAGTTAGACGCTTCTGGCAAACGAAAAACGAGATTAGTAATCGATTTCAGGAAAGTAAATACTCAAACAAAAGACGACAAATTCCCAATCCCCAATATTGACACCTTATTGGATCATATTGGCCATTCAAAATATTTCACGACCTTAGACTTACATTCAGGCTTTCATCAAATTCCCATGGACAAAAACGATATCGAAAAGACCGCATTCTCTACTCCATCCGGTCACTATGAATTTTTACGCATGCTTTTCGGTTTAAAAAATGCCCCCGCAACGTTCCAAAGGATGATGAACATCGCACTAGGAGAATTGGTAAACAAAATTTGTCTAGTCTATTTAGATGACGTAATTATTTTTGGCAAAACTCTTGAAGAACATCTAAACAATATCAAATTAGTTTTCGAAAAATTAAGAAAAGCAAACTTGAAAATCCAAATTGACAAATCAGAATTTTTGCAATCACAAACAAAATATTTAGGATATATTATTACTCAAGACGGAATTAAAACAGACCCTTCCAAAACAGAAAAAATTAAAAGCCTGAACATCCCCAAACAAAAAAAGAAATTAAGCAATTTCTCGGTACAATAGGTTGGTACCGCAAATTTATTCCAAATTTCGCTAAACTCACTAAACCTCTTACCTTATCCCTAAAAAATGGTCGAAATATAGACATTTATAACGAATCTTATAGAAAATGTTTTAACGAATGCAAAGAAATTCTTACTTCATCTCCCATATTACAATTTCCAAATTTTCAAAAAGATTTTATACTAACCACGGATGCCTCTGATTACGCCATAGTATCAGTTTTACTTCAAAAAGATGAACACGGTAAAGAAATGCCAATAACTTATTTTTCAAAAACATTAGGTAATGCCGAACAAAATTTTAGCACCATCGAAAAGGAACTACTAGCAATAAAAAAATCAGTAAAAATATTCAGACACTATCTATTTGGTAGAAAATTTCTTATAAAAACAGATCATAGACCTTTATGTTGGCTATTCAATATGAAAAACCCTAACCAGAAACTCATGCGTTGGAAAATAGAACTAAATGAGTACAATTTCGACATAGAATATTTACAAGACAAAATGAATGTAATAGCACACAATCTTTCTCGTCAACGTGACAAAACACAAATTCATAATAAAATCGGTGACGTAACAGAAACAAAAACATTCGCTCATTGTATTTGTGAAGATTTTGAAATGAGTCAAGGATTAGCAGATCAAGTCAATAGAAAATTTGATAGTAAGAATTTTTGTAAAAATACAAACGTAATAAATAAACATATTATTATTCAAAATTGTAATAATCAAAGAATTATCCATTTACTATTTTATGAGAAACCATCAATTAAAGACCTAGATAAACCATTAAAGGAACTCCGAGATTATCTCATTCTTAATGAAATTTTTGAAATCAATATACCCTTATTAGGTTGTGGCAGAGATAAATTAGAATGGAACCAAGTGTCGGCAAAAATATTAAAATTATTTGAAGATACAAATATACAAATTAACGTTTATTCCTTACCTACAATAAATTTGCATAATAATGATAACGAATCAATTTCGTCAAATCAAAATACAGTCCATTCAGATCCAGAAAATTTAGTAAACGGAATTAAATACATAGAAGACAGAATAAACATAGCCGATAATCAACTAATATTCGAAAGTCATAATTTTGAAACTGAAATAGAAATAACAAAATTATTCGGGAACAAAAAACAACGTATTCATTGTAAATTTAAGAAACAAAATCTCGAAGATGAAATATTAAACTTTGTCAAACAATATATAATTCCACAAATAAAATACCTAGCTATGTTTAATGAAAAAGACCTAGACCTAAAATTTTCAAAAATAATAAAAGAAAACTTTGAATTCAATACCATTAATATAATTGCTTGTAATAAAATAGTGGAAGACGTAGAAAACGAAGAGGAGCAAATAGAAATAATTCGTGACTTCCATACAGGCCTGAATAACCATAGAGGAATAATCGCAACTCTCAATGCATTAAAAGAAAAATAGTTTTGGCCCAAAATGGTTAGTAATATCACTGAATATATAAATAGATGTGAACTTTGCAAATTAAACAAATATAATAGAAAACCAATTCCGGCAATAGATAATCTAACACCAACACCTCTAAAACCATTTGACATAATAAATATCGATGTACTTTGTTTAAATAAAAATAATTTTTTAACAATTTTTGATCAATTCTCCAAACATGGTCAAGTTTGTCCGATAGAAAACAAAACTTCAAATAATATATTACAGAAATTAATTCAATATTTCCAAATTTATACTATATCAAATAAAATAATTATGGACGCAGGACCCGAATTCAAAAGTAACGTTTTACAAGATTTATTCAAATTTCGGAATATAGAGAGTCATATATTTGCGTAAACAACCCTAAAAGCAATGCTGTTGAAAGATTCCATTCAACACTTATAGAACACCTTAGACTCCTCGAAAATAATAATCACTTCAGAAACAAAACATTTTTAGAAAAACTTGACTTAGCAATCTTAGCTTATAACAATACTAAACATACCGTAACAAAATGAACTCCAAACGAAATACTATTTGGCAAAAATAATCAAATTCCGCTCAAAACAGTTCCACTCATTAATGCAGAAATAATACAAAAATACCAGATTTACGTAAAAGAAAATCCTAGACTAATCAAAAAATTCAAAACACCCTTATTCAGAAAATATAGAGTTCAACACTATAACCCAATACTTGGGAAAGTAAAAATTAAAGACCAGGTAGCCGAAAAACATGTCAGGATTAATAGAATTAAACAATAAACTGTTGTTTCAGATGTACGGCTCAACTTACGGACATCTCAAATGATAATGGATTTCATTTAGCTAAATTAGAGAAAACACAGATAAAAACTTCAGAACAAATAATTTACTTTAATTATAATATTACCCCGATTCACGATAAATTTATTAAAATAAAAACACTGAAAGAAATCCTCCTCTTCCAAATTAAAGACTCAAAAGAAATATTTCAAGACTATATTAATATTTTAATATACAATCTTAATGACTTAGAAAATCAAATTAATAAAATATTTCATAGAATTTAAAACGCGGTTTAATTAACGGAATAGGAAGTTTCATCAAATCAATTTCAGGCAATTTAGACGCTTCCGATGGAGAACGCTATAACAAAATTCTTGAACAAATAAAAAATAACGAAAAATTATTACAGGATCAAACCAATCAAAATTTAAAAATTAGTAGGGAAATGATTGATAAATTTAATAATCAAATCGAAAATATCAAAAGCAATGAAAATAGGCTGACAACGGAAATGGAACAAATTCAAGAGATTTTAAAGAAAAACTTTAATTGGCAGGGAAAAATCGACGTTGAAAATAAATTTCAAAAACTAATATTTATAATCCAGAATTTAAATGACCTGACTAAACAAATTGAAATCAGTATAACTTTTTGTAACTTGAGGAAATTGCACACAAGTATTATCGACCCAAATAATATTAGAAAAATCACACAAAACAGAGACATCTGGCAACTAAACGAAATTATAGAAACCTACTGTCAACACAACGAACAGATACACTTGCTTATTAATATCCCAATTTTTTTCATCCCAAACTTATGATTTATACCAATTTACACCCCTACCTTTTATTAAACATAACACAATTTTACAAATGAACGAAAAACAAACTATGTATTTTATAAATAATAACAATAAGTTTAAGATAAATAATTGCATTTTAGTTAATAAGATATATTTTTGTAAAACTGAGTATATTATTGTCTTAAATAAATATATAGTCAATATTCTAAAGGCCCAAACGAATGATGATTTTAAATATCATACTCTGGAACTAGAAAATACTTGGGAGAAAATTCAAAACACAAACGAATTAATCATAATAAGCCCCAAGGAACAACAAATTCAAATTAATTGTGAAAGTAATACACTTAACAAAAAAATCAAAGGTATATTTAAATTAAAACTCGTTAACAAATGTGTAGTAAATAATTTTAAGTTCAATATAATTCAAGAAACCTATAAAGAAATAATATTTGAAAGCCTAAATTTTAATAATACGTTTCAACACCTAAATTCAATAAATTTAGATAAAATAAGTAAAGTAAATATAACAATTAAAGAGTTACCACAACTAAAAGAGTTAAATTTACCAAATCATAACAATCCTCAGTTCTACATTATTTATACTATGTTATTTTTAATAATTTGTATTGTCTTATTATATAAGTTTAGAAGTAAGTGTTTAATAATTTGTAAAATAAATAAAAAATCCAAGGATAATAAAGAACCAATTGTAGAATTAAGTTCCATTGCATAATAACATTATAATAATTATCGTAAAATCTCAGAAGGGAGGAATTATGTACTGTTGTATTCCTATTCTACAATAATTATTACATATGAGCACTTTTTGCAGTACTTTTCCATTATGACATGCTTTGTAATAAAAACCCCTGTAACTAAGATAAGTTGTTCATTCTTTTCTGTATTCTCTTATCTCAACACATGTAATCTTGTTGGTAACAAAATTATTATTTTTTAAATAATTTAAACAAAATTATTTAATTTACATATGCATATGTTATACAGGGTGTTACAGAAATAAGTACATTAAATTTAACCAGTGATAACTCGTCGAGTGCAACAATATTTCTCAATAACTTTTTCTTGTAAACCTTCTAGATATTTAGTTAAAATTATTTAAAGTTTTGTTACATTATTTCATTACCCGCCTATGGTTGAATTCAAAATGGACACATGCGTAGAATACTGCGCATGCGTCAACAAGCAATTATTGCCGTTGTAACTGCAACAGAATACAATGAAAGGTTGAATGAATTTGTCAACACAAAAGAAAGGTTAAAAACTGGTGAATAGATTGACCGATACACCAGATGGTGAAAACATACATAAATCGGGAAAGATAAGAGATAGAAGAGAATAACTCGACTAAGATAATAAAAAAAATCATACATCAAATTTTTATGTTACAACATGTTCGACAATCCAAAAATTGTAGGACATTTATAGGATGCAGTCGACCAAGAACAACTCTACAATTGATGGAACAAGAAAACGCATAAATATGATTAAAAGTGATGCAGGCCTAAATGAAATCACAATAAATGTTCAAAATGGCCACCGTTATTGTTAATACGACATTTTATGTTGTAGTGCTATTCTTCTGAGATTTAACACTTATTTTATTTACATACAGGTGCGAACGTTTGGAAGATGACGATTCGGAAAACGGTTGAAATATAAATTTTCTGAGCTTTGGCAGCGTTTCTCTGAGCTTTACCATAAACCAGCACAATGTCTGCATACTCACTATCCGTAAAGGCAAGCATATTTACTGATTATAACTTTTATAATAATTATTAATCGATCTATTTATCAAAATTTATTTGAAAATGTTGACAACTCATATTTATCAAAAACAATTGTTACATTGTTATTGCCACTGGATCAAATTATTATGAAAATACCTAAACGACTCGTTAATTTATGGGGGAGGGGTAACAATGCTAAAAAGAAATATTGTTGCTCGGCGAGTTCTATCACTGGTTAAATTTAATGTACTTATTTCTGTTACAGCTGTATAGACTCTACATATGTATATTATACAATATTAGATTATAAGTGTAATATTTTTTTCATGCTTGAACTTTTGTTGGCAATTAATTTTAATATTTTTTAATAATCTTTTTCTGCAGACATTAATAAAAAGCTTCTTCATGCAATTTCTTAGTCTGTTTTCTTCCATTTTTGCAAATAGATTTAAATACACAAACAATAACTGTCAAATACGAAGAAACCACGCAAACATGAGTAAATAAAATAATCATTCATTTCGAGTTCAACTCTACGCAGTGGTGGTACGCATGACAATATGGCAGGCTCAAGCTACGGCTGCGCTAGCAGGCAACAGGCAAGTCGTCCAGAAATACATAGGGCGTGAGTAATGTGGGTTTCTTGCCTTGCTCCGAAGCGTGTTCGCTTATCTTATTTTTGTTGTTACGGGAAATAGGTGTCGTAGGAAATAGATGACGCTACGTTACGTACTCAAATTTTATTTCGTGGCCACCGAGCGGCAGCCTCAAATAGCCGCGCGGCCTCTCGGGAAATTCCCGATTATCCCGACTGGCCAATCCGACCCTGGGTATATGTACTGAAGTTCTACCTGAAACTTTGGTAAATGAAAATCTATGATAATGTTCAAGATATGGATAAATAAAAATAGTATAAAGTTAAAGAGCACTGCAGTTCATGTTAATATGCATAAATTACAAAGAACTCTTTTGTTTAGTACATAAAGTTGCAGAGGCATGAAAAGACAGACGACTGAAGAAGTCTTCAGCTTCAAGTCTAAGACAAACAGGTCTTAGATACATAAGTTTTATGAGCTATTAAAACTTAGCAATGTGTCTGTGAATGTGCAATGGAGCCACCAGAGGCGCGCAAGTTATTTTCTCCGGAGGGAGTAAGTCACTCTTATCCTGAAAAATTTATTGCGCGCCAACGCAAACAAGACGACTGTAAATTTTCCGAGCTTGCAAATCTTACCAAATTGAAAATTACGGATTTTGTGGTACACTAACTCTGGTGTAAACTTACAAATAGCGGAATTTCCACAATTTTACTACTAATTAAAGCTGCCTCAACACACTGCAGAGTATATTGCAAAATAAAATAAAAAGGAAGAAAATGATTATATAAACATGCAATAAGTTCCATATTATGTAAATATCAGAAACTACAAGTTCTCCAAATTCACCCCCACCTGGTCAGGGAAAAAGGAAGCCGGTAATTCCTGTTTCCTGTTATGAAACTTGACCTCGTGGTGAACACAAAACTAGTAAAGTAATAGTGATAAAGAAAACAATGAAAAAATGCTTTAAAAGACATAATATACGAAGTATACGGGTGTTTCCCTTAAATAACCATCCAATGGTTTTTTTTGGGAGAACTAATGACTTAACAATAACAAATCGAAAATTCAATGTTATTCTCAAACGGTTCAACACAAAATTAAATTTTTTTAAGTGATAACCTATATAATTTTTTAGTCCACTAGATAGAGGGTGAATATGATAATAATACCGAAAAAGTTTGTATGGCATATTAGAATCCTGAAAATTATTTCATATTTATTTAGGCATTTTGTATTAACAAGACAGGTTTTATTTTCTTATTTTTGAGTATAAGTCGACGAACGATGATTAAAAGCAAAGCATGTAATATATAACAACAAATACAAAAAGATGTCTGTGATTAAAAAAAATAAGCAGAAAGTTGACAGAACTGTTTCAACCAACATATAAATTAAGATCTCCACATTTCCAAAACTGCTGTGTTCAAATTAAAACGAAAATATATGTATTTACATACTTGACTATCCAAAGTTCAAAAACTTTTGATAAATCTGAGAAAACTCTTAACCATGAAATAATTAAAAAACCAAATGTCATTTTACGTTGCGTAATAGTAAGAATTTATTATTCTTACAAAATAGAAGAAAATTAATTTAAAATTAACACCTCGGAAACAAAAGAATCAAGGTTTCAATTTAATATACTTTATTTTTTCACTTTACTTATATCCATATTTAATAGTGGTAAGTAATGAAATTTTTTTTATGTAAAAAACTAGGTTTATTTGCTATTAGTACGTTATAAATACTTTTGTTATCTACAGAAAAGTTGTACTAAAATGTTATGTTGTAGTACGGAAATTAAAATCTTTGTTTACTCGCTTAGTTATTACATAATACATGTAATTAGTGACTTTTTATGTACTAATTTCGAAAAGTTATATTTATTTATAAAATATAATATAAAATAAAAATTACATATTTTTTTTATATTTATCATTTTACATAACAATTGCATGGAGTACGCATTAATATATAAGCGGCCCGGACCATCTTCACTATCTCTCTCTGCCAGACGATTTAGTGCTGCGCGCTGGAACCTTGTCCGATTACCTCACAATATCATACAGTGATACAGTGCTACTAAGTTACATATTTTGCTGTAATTATAAATGTAATTTTAAACAAAGTTTTTAAAAATGCTTTAAATAATTAAAAATAATAATTTTTCAAAAAACTGAATATTCATACAGTTCAAATAATGATATTAGTTTTACAGAATTATGTGTAAAGGCACAATTCATTTTTATTTGATAAACATACATATACATATACCCACATCTAAAAATGTACTCTTCAACTACAGAACCTACCATTAAGTTTGTGAATATTAAAAAAATGTTTCGTGATCACTACGCTGAGTACTATGTTATTGCAATATATACTTAAAATGGAGAATCACTTTGTATATCCGTATCCATTGAGTAATTATTGTTTGTGACTTGCATCGCATTTTTTGATTTACTTTATGTATATTACGTTCCGATGATGCAGGTTTTCTTTTTAAGTGTTTTCTTGTACTATACATCAACACAACTTATAAAAACACTATCCTGCAATTTTCTATGAAATTTTTTTTCTCTCTCACCTTTAAGGCATATTTTGTTGCGTCTGAAATTAAGCCACGTTTCATTTTGCATCCTACTGTGTGCGCTGACGTTGAGCTGAATCTGCACCTGGATTTCGGCGCTTTTCAGCCCTGTGCATGGCAACTTCACCCTGCAACATTAAAACAAGTGTGGCAAAATGAAATTTTCATTATTTTTTCGCAACGTATCAAAGTTTTCTAATTACATCTGCAGCCAGAAACATATGGTGATAATGAAATAAATGATAGAGATACGCGTATGTATAATCAATGTAATTTATACAATATGTTGAACCGAAATTGCAAAGGAATTTCACATAATTTATTTCACAAAATCGTTAACTAAGTTAAGGGGTAATTTAAGGTTTTCACATTTATAGTATACTTTGTTTTATATATTTTATAATGTAAATAAAATATACAATATTTTTTAATTGAATTATAATTGATATTCTTAATAACCTTCATGTTATATATAGAGTTTCACGGCTTGACTTGAAATCAAGCCAAGCTCAAGTCAAGTAATAGTAGCCGAAAGTCAAGTCAAGTCAAGTCAAGTCAAGTAGTTACAATTTCAAGTACTTACTTGAAAAATCAAGTATTTATTTTTCAATTACTTGAAAAAATCAAGTAGTTATTTTTTTAATTTCATATAGTTTCTTATGTTTTATAACAATATCAATATACCTTGAAATATGACTTTTATTCATGAAAATAATTCACACATTCAAATTTAAAAATTAAAAAAAACAGATTTGAAAGTATAATATATGAATTAACAAGCTATTTATAATATATGTATTATGGTGGATATTAAAAGGGGGCAAGTCGAATTTTAACTAGGAGGCTCCCTAAAGTGGTTCCAAATAAATAAATAAAAATATACTGGCAATGATTCCGCTTAATTTTAATATTTGACCGTGCCTAAATGCACTTGGTTTTTCCCCTTTTAAATAACATTCGGTTTTGGCACATTTTGGAACTTTATTTTTCTCCGAGATGTTAAGAGGTTAAAAAATCCATTCATTATTAGAAAATATATAAGAATGACCCGACAATAGGTGGACAAAATCTGAAATCCCAATTATTATTCTTAATGCGAATGGAGTATAGCTTTTTAAGTTTTTGAGCGATAATTTAACCATCTACAGTTATCTTAATAATAATGATAAAGACTTCAAATTTTGTCGACATATTCTCGGGTCATTCTAGTATACAGGCTGATCACGCGAGAATGAACCAGCATTTATCTCCGTTATTAAACGAGATACCGATTATCTTCAAATAAACAAATTTACTACAGCCAATATGGACAATAAGATGTCATATCAAGAAACGTTCTGTTACTTCTGGTTCCGGAGTATGTAATACAAACTTTGAAATTTCAAATGGAACATACTATATTTTTCTATATTTTTGAAAAGTACATAAAATTTTCTTTACAATGGTAGTAAATTAGTAGTACGTTATATTATTAAAAAATAAAATGGCGGACGTTTGAAAGATGAATATATTGAATGAAAAAAAATCAAGTGTGTGAGATTTATTGTTTTTTGTTATTAGATGATGATATTTTTTGAGATAAATTCATTTATATGACGTAACCTAGGCAACAAATCCAATAAAAGAAAATTCCACACTTCCTTGTCTTATTTTATAAGATATTTCAAACGTCCGCCATTTTACTTTTTAATAATACAATGTCCTACTTGTTTACTATCATTGTAAAGAAAATTTTGTGTACTTTTCAAAAATATAGTATGTTCTATTTGAAATTTCAAAGTTGGTATCACATACTCCGGAACCGGAAGTAACAGAATGCTTCTTGATACGACATCTTATTTCCCATATTATCTATAGTAAATTTTCTTATTTGAAAATAATCGCTATCTTACTTAATAAGGGAGATAATTGCCGGTTCATTCTCGCTTGATCATCCTGTATATTCCAATATTGAGTGAATTTTTTAAACTTCTGCACAGGTTTGAACTTGTGGTAGTGTAATAGCATATGGCCCCTCCACCCCGTACCACACACAGCTGGGTTACCATTCTATAGATTCGCGCGTTTTCGTACATAATCGGTTCGTTATCAAGTAGCTTGAATTTGCTTGATATTGCTTGATCAAGTCAAGTAGTAACGATAGAAAATCAAGTCAAGTCAAGTAATGAATTTTTGAAAAACTTGATTTCCATGTCAAGTCAAGTAATTTACAAAAACATCAAGCTACTTGACTTGATGAAACCCTTGTTATATAGGTACATGTATCAATTATTGACCCAGCGAAAAAAAATTAATCTCAAGGGAACCGAGGGATATAATTCGCAAGGACAATAATACTTTTCATAACCGTAGTGTATATGTAACAGTAAAAGTATATAGTGGGATGATGTGCACACTGCCCAGTAAATGTAGTTTCGCTTATAATTGTTTTTGCTTGAAATTCAACTGTAAGTATAACCACAATAACCTTATCTTATTGTTGTCGTGTTTTGTTGAATTGTAAAAGAAAGTAGTTTTGGACAAGTCTCTACATTTACCGACAATGTGCACATCATCCCTCTATGTACTTTTACTGCAATATATTACTGTTTTCATTACTGGTATATAATTATAATGATTATTTATGTATTGTATCTCAGTATAATGTAAATTTTGTTTTACGGGGACGCCACAGTTGACCTAATAAAATAACTTTTACAGTACAACAATATAAAAAGTCAAAATTATATTTGAATATGTGTCTGACCACCGTTAAATATGCAATTAAAATTTTATACTTTGATGATTAAAACGATTTTAATGTTAAAAGTATTATGAATTTTAATTTTTCAGCTAATATATATATATATATATATATATATATATATATATATGCTTTAATATTAACCTTCGTTTTACTCCAACATTTTGCTTAAATAATACAAAATAAAGCAAAACTAGCTTAATAATATACTGATATATATATATATATATATATATATATATATATATATATATATATATATATATATATATATAGGGTGTTTCCTTTAAAACCAGGAAAAAGGGCTTAATTTATGAGGAATAATAAATAAAAAATTCAACCAGTGGTTCTCAAACGGTAGAATAAAATTATATTTTTTTTAAATGGCAACCATTAGATAGAGAGTTTTTTTCTGATATCAACGATATAAATATGATATGGGGTTGTATAACAATTATTTCGAGAAAAATGATATTAAAAATCAGAAATAATTCTACAATATTGAAGTAGGCTATGCAATAAACAAATGCAAACAAATGATACAGGTGACAGATAGTTTTGTTACTTACGTTATTGTGTTTGTTTTCGTAATTGTTTAATTACTTATTAATAAAAAATGGCTTTGCAGTTGCAAGAATTAACAAATTTAGACTATTTTAATCTTACTGTTATGTATGGAGAGTGTGAAAGAAATTTAAATTCTACGATACGAAGATTTTCACGGCTTTATGTAGTTCATTTGTTATTATGAATTTCTTAGTAAAACAAGTTATTTTAGATATAAGAAAATAATATACTATCGTAACCTAGGCAATAGTCGTATTAATAGTTGTTTATTGCATAGCTTACTTCAATATTGTAAAATTATTTCTGATTTTTAATATCATTTTTCTCGAAATAATTGTTATACAACCCCATATTATATGTATATCGTTGAAATCAGAAAAAAAATCTCTATCTAATGGACAAAAAATTTATATAGGTTGCCATTTAAAAAAATATAATTTTATTCTACCGTTTGAGAACCACTAGCTGAATTTTTTATTCATTATTCCTCATAAATTAAGCCCTTTTTCCTGGTAATTTTTTGTATATAACATTTTTCTCTAAAGTCATTAGTTCGCCAAAAAAGCGCTGGTTGTTTTAAAGGAAACACCCTGTATATGTATGTATATATATATATATATATATATATATATATATATATATATATATATATATATATATATATATATATATCAGTATATTATTAAGCTAGTTTTGCTTTATTTTGTATTATTTAAGCAAAATGTAAAACGAAGGTTAATATTAAAGCAGATATATTACTTTCAAATATTTCAATAGGTCAATTTTAAAGTTGGTTGATCTATAAAAAAGTTTTGACAATTAGCAAAACCAAAAATTGAAATATTATTAGTAATTATAATTTAAATTACATGTGTTATAATAGTGTAAATTTTACTATTATTTTCATGTCCCTCGTTAAATTACGAGTAGTATTATATAAAAATGTAAAGCGCAGTCTACACAGGGTATTTGATTCTCTAATCATCCAAATTTTTCTTGTTAATACATCATGTTAAGTCATTTCGCATTCGTTTTGAATCATAAACCAATAGCACAAAACAAACAACAGCAAAACATTTTATTGCGAAAAACAAAATTGTAATATTCATTTCAACGATGTTCCATTAAATCTAATTAAAATATCTGATTTACAACATTCATTTGAAAGCAATAAATAAAATAATGAATGACACTAAAACAAGAACGCTCATATGTGTTTTAATTATTACCGACTCCTGATGAATAGTTCAATAAATGGAAAAAATACTACTCCACCAGCGGGCTAATATGAGCTTTATTTAAAGTTTCATTAGGGGTTGCTTCACTGAGTATTTACACAACCGCGGTTGAATATTACTGTTATCACGTTTGTAATTTGCAATATCAAATCAAATTACAATTTTAATTTAATTTTTATGCTCCGTGTTCGTAATAGGGTTAGCTCATAATTGATTTATTAACGAACAATTAAATAATGTTTTGGTTCAATTACTCCAAATCAAATGCGATATATGATTTGCTGAAATTACTAATTGTTAAAATAGAAAGACATTGTTGAAATTTGCAACTGATCCCTATTAAAGCTATGGAACTTGAGACGATGATTTAATAAATGATCATTTCATCAATGTTCATTTCTCATTATCAGGATACTGGAACCAGATATGAAACGAAATGAACTGCCGTCCGTACTAGACGTGTGTCAGTGTTCTGGCGATAGCTACTCAATTTTTTAAATATTTTCTTAAATCGCAGTTGTATCTCAAAATGTTAACTCGCGTCGATAGAGAAGCAATTACAGCAATGATTGTTGAATCTCTATCCAAATCGGGTGAGAATAAAGACTTTGTTGAACTAATTGTGACCACGTGACCAGTGCCGTGCAACGTGTTTATGAAGAAAAGTTAAAAGTTCTTCAAAAGGAAATTGCCTCACTAAAACAAGACAACAAAGACTTCATTGAATACTGAGCCAACAATGATAAGAAAATAGACGATTTGGAACAATACACCCGTAGAAATAATATAAGAATATTCGGTTTGCCCGAATCGAAAAACGATAAAACTGAAGAGAGTGTTGTGAAATTGTTCTGCGATAAATTAAATATTGTGGTTTCATCCAGTGAAATAGATCGCTGTCATAGACTTGGAAAGATAAAAGCTAACAAAAATCGTCCCGTCATTGTCAAAATTGTGAGCTATCGTTCGCGCCAAAAAGTGTTCAGTGCAAAGAAGAATTTGAAAAATTCCGGCATCACCATCCGAGAAGACCTCACAACAGCAAGACTGACTCTCCTTCAGGCAGCGATTGATAAATTTTCTTATAAAAATGTGTGGACTTTTGATGGACGAGTCATTGTTAATGCAAATGAAGGAGGTAAGGGAGGATTTAAAAATATTTATATCAATAGTTTCAAAGATTTAGAAGTCTAATAACTTAATCCTATATACAAATCTCTGATTTTGAACTAACAATGACTTTGTTCAATAATCGAAATTAAACATTTTGTGAACCACTGTGGTTTTTTGTAGTTTAATTACTCAAGCCAGAACATGCCTCAAGTCAATGAACTCTGTTTATTTGTCCTTGACTTACTGGCATACTCTTGCGATTAATTTATTTCCTCTTTATGTTTAATTCTGTCGATTGCAACCAGCAAATCATTGATGTATATGATAAGTTTTTTACAATTTGTCAGATAAATATTAGATCTATTAATTCCTGTTTTGTAAAATTTTCTGAATTTGTCAAAAGTTACAACTTTGATATTGTTGCCGTTACCGAAACTTGGATTGGCACAAACTCTCCAAGTTATTTATTTAATATTTCTAACTACAATTTATTAAGTTTTGATAGAACCCATACAGTTGGTGGAGGTGTCGCATTCTACGTTCGTAATGGTATTAATTTTAAAGTTTTAGATACAACATTTATTCCAGGAAATAATATTGAACATGCTTGGATATTATGCACAATACAGAATGTAAAAGTATGTTTAGGTGTCGTATATAATCCTCATTCTCGATATTACCGTGAACTAGCAATTCTAGAGACTGTATTCACTGAGCTTATTTTACAATGTGATTACCTAATTTGCACAGGTGATATTAATATTAATTTATTAGCTGATGACTATAAAACACAATATTTTTCTGATCTTTTATCTGCTTACAATATGAATCAAATAATTACTAAATACACAAGACCTGCTTCAAAATCACTGCTAGATGTTATGATTCTGTCTGATAAAAGTATCTGTGTCAGTTCAGGTAATATTGTTTGTCAAGAATTGAGTGATCACGATTGTGTTTATTTTGTACTTAATTTTTCAAAAACCTCATTGCCTGGGAAAAAAATTACGTACAGAGATTTCAAATATTTTGACTTAGAATACTCTCTATCCGATTGTGACTTAGTGAACTGGGATCACATTATTTACTTAAATGATGTTAATGATAAGGTACAATTTCTTAACGAAAATATTTTAAATTTATTTAATCATCATGTACCTTTAAAAGAAATCGTCACCAAAAAACAATTTACCCCGTGGATTACCCCTGTTATTAGAATCATGCAGCGAAAACGTAATAATGCTCTTGCAAAATATAAGAAATATGGAACTGAAGCGAAATTGCAATATTATAAAGAATTACGAAATCTAACTACAGCTGCGATTAGGCGAGAAAAACAAGCCTAATTAAACCATAATATTAATAATAACACTAAAAATCCCAGTAAACTATGGACCAATCTAAGACAGATAGGTGTTAATAATATTTCACAAAGTCATATGGATGAAAAAATATTTAAACCCCATGATTACGGACTTTATCTTCTAAATCAGACTGGCTCAACAAATATAAACCCTGATACTAAAAACATCTATGATACTAACAAGTTTTCTAACACACATACTGATTTCTTCAACTTTATTTGTGTGGATAATGAAAAAATTAAATCCATTTTGAAAAACTTGAAGTCCAATGCAATCGGGATTGATGAAATATCTAGGAAAATGATTCATTTAATTCTTCCTGTAATAATCAATTATATTACGCACATTATTAATTCATATATTCTTCCACCGAAGCAATCTGGTTTTAGAAGCGGATATAGCACCAATACATGCTTATTTAATATTCTTGATACATTAATCAAAAACTATGATGAATCTAAAATCTCTATTCTTATTCAAATAGACTTCTCTAAAGCTTTTGGTATGGTTAACCATTCATTACTTTTAGCTAAACTAGAATACTATAAATTTTCAGTCAATGCGTTAAAGTGGTGTGAGAATTATTTTAGTAATAGAGAATTTCGAGTTTGTATGACGCACAATCCTCAAACCTTAAATTCACCCGCATTCCCTTTAGCCCGGGGAGTACCTCAAGGATCCATCCTGGGACCATTGTTTTTTTTAATCTATGTGGCTGACTTACCTGCTGAATTAAATCACTGTGATATACACTCAAACGCTAATGCCACACAAATATTAGCCTCAGGTTATCCTTCAGACATGTTGGATCTACGAAATAAAATTAATTCAGATTTGAATAATTTAGTTCAATGGGTGAAGGATAATGGTCTCAGTATTAATCCAGATAAATCAACTATGTTATTGATTGGAAATTGTGAGGCTCCAGACTTGGTACTAGATGGGATAAAATTACAGCTGGAAATAGTTTTCAAAAGTTTAGGTATGTTCTTTGATAAAGATCTTAATTTTCATTTTCACTTACAGTCTAAACCGAAGGCAGCATTCATTAAATTAAAACATTTATATCAGTTTCGTGATATTTTATCTTCAGATATAAAACTACGTCTAATAAATTCTCTAGTACTACCACTATTTGATTATTGTGCGTGTGTGTATATATATAATTTATCGCAAGCCGATAAACACAGAATACAAATTTTTCAAAATTCTTGCTTACGATATGTATATAATGTGCGTAAATTTGATCATATTTCAAATTACAGAGACATCGCAAAATTGGAAGATATAGAATCTCGTACTAGAAAAATGTATGTCTCTTTAGTTCATAAAACTTTAATTACTCGCACACCTTCATATTTGTATGACAAACTTATTCTAAAATTCTATAACTACAGTTTACGTATTAAGGATTTATATATTGTGCCAACTTTTAAAAAATATAAATTAAAGCGATCATTTTCTTATTTAACACCTACTTTATACAACTCTATACCATCCGACATGAAATCTCTGTCCATAAAATCCTTTAAATTTTATTTGAAAAATTATAATTTTAATAATGATGTATTATTTTAGTATCTAGTGATTTTAGCTGTAAACATGTGGTTCAATGATTGCTGGTTTATAATACTTATTCATCTAGTTTTTTTTCTTTTTTTCATGTTGTTTAATTCAATTAATTTTTTATATGTATATGTGTGTATTATCTGTTGTAAGAATATCGGCGTTCATAATGGTTATTTTGTATATACACATATATGTAATGGTTGGGTTGAAAAGCAGCCTTCGGCTGAACCCCGCCTTTGACTGATGATGTCAATAAAGTTTTATTATTATTATTATTATTATTATTATTATTATTATTATTATTATTATTATTATTATTATTATTATTATTATTATTATTATTATTATTATTATTATTATTATTATTATTATTATTATTATTATTATTATTATTATTATTATTATTATTATTATTATTATTATTATTATTATTATTATTATTATTATTATTATTATTATTATTATTATTATTATTATTATTATTATTATTATTATTATTATTATTATTATTATTATTATTATTATTATTATTATTATTATTATTATTATTATTATTATTATTATTATTATTATTATTATTATTATTATTATTATTATTATTATTATTATTATTATTATTATGTTAAATGTCAAACAGCTTTATTCTAATGTCAGTAATAACCTCTATAATTAAATTGGGTAATTGTTTACTTTATGGGATGTGAAAATAATATGAATCCAATATATTTTTAGATTCTACTCGTCGAGATCGGTACCAATTTTAAGGTGCGGAGACGAAAAATAAAAAATGTCTAAAATTGAATATTTCAAGGCTTCGGAGTATGAATTATAAATACCAACACGAGAAAAAATCCCAATAAACATTGGTGCTATAACGCTTCCTAACAGAGATACCGAGGATTGGTCGAAACGGATTTGTAGTTTGGTCGCCACGGTCTCCGGTATCCATTAAATTTCTACTTTTGAGGCCACTTGAAAAGTGAGTTTTACAGTAAAGAAATTTTGATACCAGAGAGAAATTGTGGGAACAAATAATACAACACTAGAATAATATTAGTGCTAATGAAAATCTCAATGTACTAATACAAGTGTGGCTTGCTCATTGCGCAGCGATATGTATTGAATGCAATGGCTTTTATTTGAATATTTGCTCTAAGATTATTTTTATAATGAAATATTTTTCATGACCTAATAAAAAATAAATAAAACTAACCTACTATTTCCTGTTCTTTTTTAATGAAATCTTCGGTATCTCTGTTACGAAGCATTGTGGCACCAATGTATGCCATTTACATAGCCATTTTAAGTACTTTTTTGTTTTGAATATTAGTTTTCTTTTCAGGTTTATTATTTAATTGTAATTTATTATTTAGGCTTACATAAATTTCTTATTAAATTTTAAAGATCATTGACCAATTTAAACTATTATTTGTATATTTATATTATTAAATTTAATTAATCCAACAGTATGAACATTCTCATCTTCGCATAAATTTCCAAATTCAATTAATATTTTTTTTTAAAGAAAATTAAATATCAGTTAAATCGAGCATTTCAGTGCACATTAATATTATGGTGTAACATACTTGAACAATATTTTTTTTTATATAATTTGTAAGTGACCGAACGAGATTTAGCGGGAATTTGAAACAATTTTAGAATATAAAATAAATTCACAAAGTAATTCTTCTCAGTTTAATGTTTACAATAATGTTCTATTTTGTTGAAATAAATATTTATATCAAATTTTTATAAATTTTAATACTTTTTTTACTACTTTTCCTGTTTTATTAGTTGCACCCATATACAGACTGAGTCTAGGAAGACGCCCCCCCCCTTTAATTTTTTTATTATAAGTAATAGAAAAAAATTACTCATATACAAGTTTTATTTCTTTAAATATACTATTTGATGGCAGATATAGATATTTTTTTATAATTACAAGGTATAACTATCAATTTTATTTTTTAAATAGCATAACCTATAATTATTTTACTAAAATATAAACCGCAATTTTTCTGTCTCTTCAACGATGTATTAATTTTTATTAATGCATTTGAAAAATTTCGGTAAAATAAGATAATTGAAATATATGAGAAATCATTTTTATTCAAATATTCTAGGTGCCTTTGTGAAAATAAATAATAAATAAATGGATAAATAAGTAAGTAATAATAAATAATTAACAAACACATTTTGTTGATATTAATATTATTACATTTTATTTATTTTCACATAGCCACCTATAATATTTAATAAAAATTATTTCCCATATTTCTCAATTATCTTATTTTTCTCAATTTTTTTCCAATATATTGATAAAAACTAATATATCGTTGAAAAGAGAAAGAAATTGTAGTTTATAATTGAGTAAAATAATTATAGGTTGCTATTTAAAAAAATAAAATTCATAGTCGTATCTTGTAAATCTAACTTTATAGAAAATACCTACAAGTGCTTATAAAATAGTGTATTTAAAATAATAAAACTTTTATGTGAGCCATTTTTTTCTATTATAATAAAAAAGTTAAAGGGGAGGGGGCGTCTTCCCAGACTCATCCTACATATTTAAATCTGAAATAATAAATGAGTACCAAATATAATAATTTATTTTTTTATAATTTGTATTTAGTGCTCAAATATTGGATCTTAAACAATATTTTTAATTGCGTAATTAAGTATTTGGTACTGAAATTGATAAAGTTTACTAAATATAAATAAATAAATATATCATCACGGCATATTACTCATTGCTGGGTGTGCCAATCTGCTTTGTACACAGATATCGGTAATGATGAAATATTTATACCGTGCGGGCGCTTACCAGACGTCACGTCACAGGCACTCAATACTGACGTGAAGAGTGCATCACAGGGTCAATTTAGATTACTAGATTCTAGCCTTTTTAAGTACGACTTTTGAATAATTTAAGGCTAAAATTTGATGCCTCATTATTATTTTGGGTGGCGTTTAACAAATATTTGAAGATCAAATCAATATAATTTTATTGAAACTGTAATTATCTTTGAATGGGTAAGAAAACTTATGACGTCCTTATTTATTAATATCTCTTCCCCAACGTTCAAAATGAATGAACTATATATTTTATTACCAAATAAAGTTTTCGTTCTTTTTGAAAGTAAAGTATGCCGTAAACTTGAACTCTAGCTAAAACTAATTCTTCCTAAAATCAATTTTATATACCTGAAGCTTTGAACGACCGTGGGGATGGTTCCTCTAGATGAAATATTAACTTGCGGGGGTAGCAAGGCCTCTTGACTGTCGTAGTCAATCGTCATCACGTACGGAAGCTGAAAAATTCATACATAGCATGAGACATAAATTCAGTTAATACGTGAGCATGTTTCATTGAAGAAGATTTAAACATGATCTACATTTACATACTGGGTTAGGCAGGATCGGGTTTATATACAGTATCATCCAAAACTATGGGTAGGATAATAATTAATGTTCTCAAACTGTTTCCAATCATATAATTCTTAATAAATGTTACAAAACAATATTATTTTTGCCACTTTTAGGTACCTAGTTAGGTACCTTTGCTTATTCCTTTTAACCCTGTTGAACATCTAAGGAATGAAATTAAGAGATAAGTTATCAAAACAAAATCAACCAATGTTAATCAGATATGGAAGAATTTGCAAAACATTTGGTAATCAGTTTCTATACATTTTCAGTAATATTAATTTTGGATAGAGTAAGATCATTTTCAAAGAAACGAGGATAAATTTTAGTAAAAGTAAATTCAGTTTCAACTTTACCCAATTCAAAACCAAAGGAACTTTTATCGAAGAACCGAAAATTTAAATTAAGTACATTTTTTTGTTAAATGTTAATAAAAATGTTCTAGTTTGTTAAAATTTATATATTCATTTCGAATTTATATATATATATATATATATATATATATATATATATATATATATATATATATATATATTTAGTTGTTTGGTTTTTCCGTAATAATTATAATATGTACCCATTATTTTGAACGGTACTGTACAGTTTTCTAATTTTTGATGTTTTTTTTTTATTTCTGGTAATTAATGATAGAAAAAAATAGTTTTCTCATTTTCGATATTCACTATAAGAATTTCCGATCTTTTATTTCTGAGCTTCAGAGAAAAGCTCGTTTTTCGCTCATTTCGGAAATAAGTCGTATATTGTTTATTGTGCAGAGAAAATTATTTAGACAAATTTTGTACCGTTTTTCAGGTAGAATAAAATGGCATAATTACATTTTTTGACAACTTAATAATTATCGAGATATAACAGAAACTTATAATTTTTTATATGGGAACCTATGTTGAAAATATTTTCATCTTTTTGCTTAATAAGCTTTTCAATAATATGTAACAAGACAACATTATTTTGTTTTAAACATGAATTATTAAGTTATTGGGGCGAAAAAATTGAAAATGATTAAGAAACAAATAAAAAATAAATTTATATCTATTAATTATATTCTCAAAATTATTCTTAAACAATTATTTTCGGGTTAGATAAATTATTATTTATCTATGTTATAGTTTGCTTTGACACAATTCGAAAAACCATAGGTGTAATATGCTTTCTAAAGTAAATAAATTGAAAAAAAATTAATAACTCTGAAACAAATAATATTAGAAATAAACGAATGATGATCTGTATTTAATATTTTCATTCGTTACTTAATAATTTTAAATTTTGTCACCCCGAGAAATTAATAATTCATGTTTAAAACAAAGAAATCTAGACTTGTTATATATCAATGAAAAGCTTATAAAATAAGCAAAAGGATGAGACTATTTCCAAATTAGGATGCAATTTAAAAAAAACATAAGTTTTCATTTTATTCTACCTAAAAAACGGTAGAAAATTTGTCGGAATAATTTTCTCTGTCATAATAGGTAAGATAAGAGATATTTCCGAAATGAACGAAAATCGAGTTTTTGCCTGTAGCTCAGAAACATAAGAATATCGAAAATTCCTTTGGTAACTACTAAACTTTTCTCGAAAAGTTGACCCAGTAATGTGCAAGCGTGCGCTATCGTTAATAGTACTCGACATACTTAAAAAAAAAAACATCAAAAATGGGACACCTGTATATCGCTGTCTACTTAAAATATATTATATGTGTAGGAAATACAGTGTTAATTTTTTTATTTCACTGTATTTACTTATCTATTAATTTAGAGGAAAGTTGTAAATATGTATAAAACGTTCAGAATTCAAAACTATACAATACGGGACTAAAATAAATAACAAGAACGCAAAATACAATTCGCAATTTACAGCAGTATGTCATGCAACTATAGTTTACTGTCTGCTAGGGGGACTTAGCAGCTCAGTTTGGGAAGCATCCTGCTAGACATAGAGCGGTTCTGGATTCAAGTTCCCAGTAAAGCTAATGAAATTTTATAAAAATATTTTTTCAGTACTTGAATTGTTCACGGTTCTGATTGTTATGAAAATTATAAACAAATTTATAATATTATAGTGTATTGTGTAATTTTTATTTCTGAACAAGGTTTCATTTACAACAACATTCCTGTAAAATTAGTAAGATTCAGTTTTCAAGTAGACACCTTTCCGGTATACATTATACGTATGTACACTGATAGATACTCATAATACGGCAAATTGCAGGGGCGGCGAGTACGTGGCAGCATTGGTTCAGGTGCACCGACGGACAAAAAAATTGGGTGCACGCACCCACGATAAAATAATTTTCTTTTGTTTGATTTATTCTATTAATATATATGCCAGTCTTTATGTTTTATATTCCTGTAATTTTTGGAGTAAAACTATGAGAATAAAAAGTTTAAAATTAAATTTTACATCTGCAGCATGAGGTGTCACATATAAAATTTCACAATTTCGTCAAGAATCAAACGGCCATGGATATTAAACACAATATCAATGTGACATTTTAAGTACTATTTACTCTATGATAAAATTTTACAAACTAATTTTTACTCTTGTACCACACGTCCATTTTTTTAACATCTAAACTAGATTACGAACTATAGCTGTATGAAAATTATGACTGCAGCAACTAAGTATAAGTAGTATCGATACTTTATTAAACTGTCATATTGATATTCTATTATATTTCCATCGCCGTATGATTCTTGGTTTTGACGAAATTGTATCAGTATTTCTGAAATATATTCAGATGCAGATATGCTTTTACACCGAATTTGTACTTCTTAAATCTAAAATTTAATTCAAAATAGCTTCTTTTTGCTCGAAAAGTTACAGGAGAGTCAATTTCTGCGTATTTAAAATCCGATATTAAACTCGCATATGCCAGTTTTCGGTGCACACCCCGTATATATTTTTTTCGAGATCGTCCAGAGAATGAGCTATTTCTGCTGATCACTTTATAAATCGGAGCTATCTCGGAAAATTGTCTATAAGGGATCAGAAAGTAACATTTCGATCCCTACATGAATGTTTCCATGGCGATAAGTTGTTTATTTATTTCATATATACTCGCAATAATAAATAAAATAATGCTAAGCTATAGATTTTTATTTATTCTTTTTTTAAGACTGCGATAAAAAAATTGTACCCAACATGGCCTGAATATCCTTTGCTCATCCAGTAAAATATCATTTTCAGGTTTTGTAAATTACTATTTTTGCAACCGTCCAAAAAAATGAGCTGTTTCTGATTACTTTTTAGACCGGAAAATCCTTCTTTATTTAGCTATTTCGGAAAATTGCCTCCACGAATGTTTCCATGGCGATCAGTTATTTATTTATTTATTTCTTATTTGTTCCTTTTTTTAGGACCGCGAAAAAAATTCTTCCCAAAATGACCCGAAAGTGTCTTTACTGGGCTCACAAGGTTCTAAAGCTTGCCTACGGCTCGCTCTGGAATATGCTTGCTATCCCAATAAAGTATCATTTTCATATCTTGTTGCGTAAATTACTATAGGCCGCGAACGACCTTGACGTACTTAAAATCAGTTGATTTGTGTGCGCGTGTCACTGCGACAAGAACAGTGTTACTTTGACAAGACCAATGTTTCGACTGATTTTAATTTTGAAATGGTAAGATGTTATTATTTTTAATTTCATGTATTTATTGCCTAAAAATTGTAAAATAATCATATTTTAGCAGTTTAAAATCAAAATAAGTCGAAACATTGTTTTTGTCAAAGTGACATTGTTCTTGTCAAAGTGACACACGCATACAAACAGATGATTTATACTTTAATGTCGCTCAAGCCACGTGTCTGCTTGCGGCCAATTATTGTGCACCCACGGGAAAAATCATAACTCGCCACCCCTGGTAAATCGGAATGTTGTATGCGAGAAATGTGTCGCGTAAACGTGGTTGATCTGCAAGTAGCGATTTACTTGGCAAGTTGACACTTTAATTAAAGATCAAGTAGGCGTCCTTTCACCTCCCGCTAATTCACAATCATCTGTTTAATGAATCCTTTATTCGGGATTATATTCAACAGAAGGCCAGTGACGGATGTCTTCAGTTATTTTTTCCTTCTCACTTTACATACTGTTTTTCTCCTTCCCCCACCACTTTTCGATTTTCCGTGCGGAGTTTTTGCAATTTTGTCCCGGTATTGTAGTAATAATCGTTTGCGAGAAACAATTTCCTGGTAATTGTAACGGAAATGAAATGAAAAGTAACTATTATTGTATTGTTTTGTTATTATAAACAGAAACACAAAAATTAATTTGTTAAATAAATGAATAAATTTCAGTTAAATTCAACCTACGTTACCAATATAACAAAATATAAAAACAAATAAGAAGCAAATAAGTATTTTATTAAAATCTCTGGGATATAGAAAATATATATGCAAACATGTAACGTTTATAATTCTACAAGAACCAAATTAGTTCTATAAATACTAAATAAGTTTAGATGTTTTTTTTTTATTATTTTTTAATAAACGATGGAACCACAAAATACATGTTTGGTTTCTGTGAAAAACCCCTGAATTCGGGTTTAATATGGAATATAAATTAATTATAGTTATTATAGTATAGTAACAAGAACAAGTGTGTAAAGTTACAGTTTTTTAGTCGAGTGCGTTGTTTTACGAATGAGGCGCAACCGAATGTGGAAATTATAACATGAGACAGAAAACACTATCTTGCACACTTGTTGCGTACAATATTTTTCCTACAACCCATATATTTATAAAAATTAATTTAAAAATAAATTAATAAATAATTAAATAATAATCTTCAAATATTGTTAGTGCTGTTTCTCATAATATTAACTCTACAAAATGTAATTGAAACATTCTAAAGAATCTAAGAGACAGGTGGATTAGTTTTCCGGAATTGTACAAATTGTACATTTAATAATGATATTACAAATTAGCTTAGGTTTGAACTCATTATGTTAAAAAAAATGTTAATGTTCTTAAAAATTAGGTTAACACTCAATCTGGTAATATAAATTATGACATTTGTTTCATTTATAATGTATATTAATATTCTTAATCACTTTTATTACTATCAACAGTATTTACCTAATATCTATGTGACAAATTTATTAAACGAATAATTCAGTTCGAATGTGTATGTTGCCTGGGAACGCTTATTTACTTTTCTCGCATTAGTGTTAGAAAATTGACTATTCACAAACTCTAAAGATAGCGTAAAATATGTTTTTTATGCACGGTTGTAGGTTGTAGGAAAAATACTTCATATTTTAAGCATTTATTTTTCCTGAACGATTTTATTAACTGGTTTATTTAACCGATTAATGTAACTGTTTGAAAACCGTTTAAGTAAAGAGTAATCGGGTTTTGAACATGAAACGTTCTTGATTTCGGTTAACCATTAACCTTTTTTATTATTAACTCTGAATAAGCCAGCTTTACATGGAAACAATATGTGATACGTGCTTATCTGTTACAATCGAATATTGATTTTTTTTAAACAATAAGTAGTTTAAGCTTTGTAAGAAACTGTGTCATATTTTAAGTGTTTCAAGTAGAGCAGGTATTTGAAAAACTCCTTAGATCAGGCTGAAAAATAAAGCGAACTAAAAATAATTAATAGATTATGATGGATATAAATCCATGAAAATAAACGTGTATTTGAAAACATGATTAAATATTATTTTACTTTTATTTCATTTAAAAATATCAAAAACCATATAAACTACATTTTAATTTGCATGAAAATAATGGATGAGTAAAACCAAACTAAAAGCATTTTATAATTTAAATTAAAAAATATTTTATTTTTCATTTTCATTCTACGAACAATATATACTAAATACTTCGTTAAATGAGAGAATGTACCTGTTTCGCGCAGGCAACTACAAAATTTTGCCGCAGAAAGTGATACCACAGTTATATTGTTACTATTTTCAGATTTATATAATTAAAATCCAGTGAATAAAATAGAAATAAACCAAATACAATACATAAAGACTTCAATATGAACGCAAAATTTAAAAAGATCAGTTTTAACACACCCACAATTATGTAGTTCTCTTCTACAGTTTGTAAGAAACAAAATACATTAAAATGTAAGTGCAATAGTGTGAATAAAGGAGTTGCGGAATTAGAATCTAATAACGATGTCTAACAATGGGTGTACCCTGTATAGTTTCTGTTACTAATTTTAATCTCCATAACCAATGCTAAAAATATGTTAACAATCTATCTTGTGTATCTGTCGTTGTTCGTAAGTTTATAATATTCTGATAGGAAACAAATCAAGTCAGTGTTTGTATTGTGTGATCGCTTGAGCGCCCAGAGAACTTGGATGTCTTGTTGATTGGCGAAGGTATGGTGAGAACTTTGTGCTTTCGCTCAGACCCGAATAATTCAATTAGCTCGACGCCGTATTGTTCTAGATAACGGTGGACAGATTTTATGTTGCAAAATTAGGTAAATATACGAGATAACGACAAATTGCACCCTAAGATAAGACAAGGTCTCAATGGAGAATACATTTTAAATCAGATCTACAGTGGAGTCAGTAATTGACAGTTAGATTTATAAGTCATAGTGATATTATTGTTGTTAAAAGTATAATTACACAATCTTGTGCAGGAAAATAGGTACAAGAGATTCTCAGTCTATATATAATAGTAACCGACACAACCGAACGTAGGACGTTAAAATGTAAAATAATACTTTTCTAATTTCCTGCTTCCTTAATTATTTTATGTAAAAAAGCTTCAAATAAAAGTTCTACAACTTAAATAAATAAGCGAAATTAATTTTGTATTCACTGTAACGACCGAAATAGTATACGAAAATGTTAAAAATTGCCCTAAAGATGGCAACAACCATGGAATTTAACAAAAAAAATTAACACATGTATAACGGTTTATGTCAAATAAGATTAATTTATTTTCATTTTGATTTGTAATTTATTATCAAGTGAAGTTTAAATAAATAGTGTCACGCCAGCAGATAATTGACAAAGTAATTAACTCAAATTCTTGAGTATATGGTGTAAGAGAATATAGCAAAGTCACACGAAGAAATAAATCAATATTAGCTGGATTTCGTTTAGTAACTCATACTAAACACCCACATAAAAGTACGCCTACAACTCATGTTCACCTAATACCAAAAACCATAGAAACCATAAATAATCAAAATTTATCAAGTATTGCGGTTGATTAAAAGACCTGTGGTTTTACTCCCATAACGGCCGTCAGCCGCACATTCAAAGACCGCATATTTATATTTATGTTTTTAGTTAAATCTCTAAAATTATTATCATTATCTCTAAATTATTACTACAATCACCTTACAAATTATTATTATTATACTCTGCTAACGTGACACAACCCTTAATTCACGAGAAGTACATCACCGTCATTAGCGTCCACCTTATCAGTGGAAACCACAAATATCCAAAGTCCAAAGACTAGAATGTTTGTTACATCATTATCGGGAAGCCACACGAACCATCATCCTTTCAGGCATGAGCAGGTAGGATGCAGCTTCCGATGGTCGCACGTGGTGTCCAAATACGGTGATAACCACGAAATGCAGTTTCATCCTGTTTGCGTCTAAGAAATTCCCAGAACATTGGAAATGTGTGGGCTAACAGATGATAAGAGATAGTATAAAAGATACATCCGAAAACCCTAAAACAACATTCAACCGTCAAGAGTCAACATTGAACATTCAAGTCCGAACAATTCAAGTTTAAACATTGAAGATTCAACATCGAACGGTCAGAACGATCAGTCTTAGTAACGAGTGTCCAGTGGTAGTGTCATCTGTCCTCCTGTGCTCACGTGTTGTACCGAGACCCACGACGATCATGGCTCCATCCGCATTGTAAGTCTATCTTATTGTATAACCATTTATAATGTATATGTAACCATTGTCTTATGTATGTTTTGAATGGCATGTAAATTGCCCCGAATAGTAGTTATGAATAAATACCAGCCTTAAGCTAAACAGTGCATTGCTTTTATTTCGAATATGCCTCTATCAAGTCCTATTCGCAGCCTTAGGTCACGTGCGAGTTGCTCTATATAACAGTAAGTATGAAATACATTTATTTCATGGAAGTACAAGCGAGTTTAAATGATCAAATCAAAAACTAAACGTGACAATAGATAATTATTTGCTTGAACAGATATTATAAATAATATCTAATAAATATAAACTAACCGAATAACATGACAGATAAAATGTTATAAACATTTTTTAATTTTTTTTTGTTAAATTCCATGGCTGTCGTTATTTTTAAGGTGATTTTCAACATTTTCATAGCCGTTACAGAACATGCAAAATTAATTATTAATTTAATGTTCAACAACTTTTATTTGAAGCTTTTTTACCTAAAATAATTAAGGAAGCTGAAAAGTACGAAAGTATTATTTTACATGTGAAAGTCCTATGTTCGGCCATGCCGGTCACCAGCCTGTATAATATCTTCAAAGCTATAATGCATAAGAAGTATTATTCTTATTTTTATTTGCTTATTGCCGAGATAATTAACTAAAATAGCAAGAACATAATTTACTTTTAAAGAAAGACAAAATAATAATTAACGATAACAAATAATTACGCTATGCAAAATAATAGGTGTAATAAATATAGATCTTTTATTAAGATATGATGATAAATAAGATATATAAAATAATAAAAATGACTCATTTAAGATATATTTACTAGCTAATAACAATTTAATACAAGGGTTAGATTTATAGAGTATAAGATATATTGTTCATATTTTTTACAATTTTATTTTAAATATGTTCAAAGTAGTTCCCTTCAACAATAATGCACGTTACCATTTTTTTCTTCTACTTTTTAAAAACTCCCAACCAATCTTCTTTTGGAATGTTTTGAAACTAATTTCTAGGAAACTTAAAACTGTCAACGCTGTAAACTGAAAACTGTCAAATTAATTTTAGGTTGATTTAAAAACTGTTAAATTAATGTCGCGATACTTAGAATTGATTTAATAAGTTCTAACTTAATTTTTGTAAAATAGTTTTAACGTGACCGTTGGACAAGAAGAACAACGAGATGCCAAATTAATAAAACGTAGCCTATACGTAGGATTATTTTTTTTGCTATATCGATGACTGAAAAGTTGGTATGGCCAGTTTTGTTAGTTATTATGTAACTTAGTACTACGTATTTTAATTCTGTCTGCCCTTTTTTAATTTACACCTAAATAATTTAACATATGTTTTCATAATTTGAAAATATAGCAATATTTTGAACATGGTAGACATATAATAAAATTAGTTTCTATTTTTCTGGCTTTATTTCTCAGCGACCCGCAGCTGAAAAAGCTGGTTAGAAATGATTTAACGTGGCTGTATATTAATTTTTACAAAAATGGACATGCAACGTCACAAAGTTTTGTTGTAGTCTGCAGTGTGCGTATTCTATATCAATATTACTACTAATAATATCTTGGAATCTGGCGTTATTAAATAAGTGTTGAGGACAAATCCTTAAAGCTCCTTTGTAGCCTGTATCAATCTAGCTGGACTGATAGCGGAGATTAGAAGATTAGTGACGGGCGACGCACAATCTCGAGACAGCAGATCGATTTCACTTGATCGGAAAACCATTTTGTTTACGTGCCTCTCAATGACTAGGGTTGTCGCTTGCTAGTTCCCGATTGTCGGTTGCTGGTTGCTGCTTTCCGATGCAATCCTTGTCGAGCTTTCTACTGTTACGGGGTTGACGACAAACCGACGCAAATTGTAATCAACGAAAGGGTAGGAAGAACGGGCGACAATGGGATGGAGTTAATGGCATTTTCGATTCGTCCTAGCAATTTTATTTCAACTTTACTATTGCGAAAAATTCGACGAGCAAAACAATCAAAACTTCAATTTAACACTAACTTATTGTGAGCTACATTTGAGTCAGTGTAATTATCAGTCATGCACCAAACCCTAGAAACCTATCAAAGAAATGACACTATAGATATTAAATTTTAGTGTTGAAATGGCCTGCTCAATTTTCTGGCATTCACACCATAGAAAATCTGTTGACGGGTGTACAAAAATCTAAAATAATATTTAGACTACAAACAAGACATTTACAGGTAACAATAAAGCGGAAAAAATCTACAATAGTAAAATTCCAGAAGTAAAAAAACTTAGTGTAAAAAATAAAGCTGTAATATATACTTTGTCATTCATAGTTCTGCATGACAGTGGTCAAGTAATATATCTCTCTATAGTAGTATTATGTCACAAAAGTTTTTCAAAAACGTTATATACGTTTAATACTTTACGTCCGATGTCGTGGTTCTTGTTTTTCATATCTCCTAACAATCCTTAACTAAGATTGGATACAGCCCGATTTTTTAAAAAGGAAATCAGCGATATTCTGTTTCGTAAATTAGAAGTCAACGACAATCTAGTTTTCTGCAAATAAGCTCTATTTCTAAATTGTACTAAAAATATTTCTGTTAATAATTAATTATTTAGTCACCTGTGACATGTTTCCCTGATATAGTGGTAACTCAAGATAAATTTGAAAAATCAACTGGCCTGGCCGGGACTCGAACCCGGGACATCAGTTAATTTTTCCGTGAAAGGAAAAGTGGGAGGTCCCGGGTTCGAGTCCCAGCGAGACCAGTTGATTTTTCAAATTTATCTTGAAGTTACTTACTTCGCAGACATTAGACTTTACCTTTCGGTACGAATATATATATATATATATATATATATATATATATATATATATATATATATATATATATATATATGCTAAAAGTAAAATTGATATATGTATTGTAATGTCCTGAATATCTCAATTGTATTTTGAATGATTTATTGTTTTGCATTCATATCGTAAATAACTTAATATTGTATTACAAAAAGTATATAGCTTTGAATTATTCTTGGGTCACAGCCTTATTTTTCAAAAACATGCTACGTATAAGGCATCACAGCATATGTACAATTTTTTTCTCTTTTCGTTAATTTTTTTATGTTTTTTGTTGTATCATCTTATTTTTTCTCTGTAACTGATATTCATTTATTTATTTATTTATTTTTTATTTATTGAAATCAATCCTACAGGATAAAAATCCCAGTTACAGGACGATTATAATAACAAAATATAATATAATGCATTGGCATAGATAGAAATACATATGAGAATATAAAACAAAAATACGATAATGAACATAGCAAACAGTATACTATAAAACCATTAAATTAAATATGGAAAAATTGCAGAAGTGATATTTTAAATTTACGTAATGAATCGGCACAAATATCGGACTGAAGGTCGACACTATTAAACAGATTGCAAATCTGTCGAATAGGACACCTCAATTCATAATTTGCCCACACTGTTCGTAAATTGAAAGTCAACTTAGTTCGTGAATTTACTCTAGGTACGTTGAAAGAAATACGAGCTAAAATAGCACTATCGTTAACTTGACCATTTAACAATTTATATAAAAATGTAATGGAATGTATTTTCCTCCTTATCGATAAAGATTTCATATCATAATAATGAAGTAACATATTATAATTGCAATCGAAACTAGGATACTGGCCGGTAACTTTATGATGACAAAATTTTAGAAACTTTTTGTTCAATGACTCAATAGCATTAGAATATTTGTCATAGGTAGGGTTCCGTTCCAAACAGGGGAACAATATTGTAGTTTGGATCTAACGAACGCAAAATACAACATTTTTAACGACAATACATTTCTCAAAGATTGAGCATTTCTAATGATAAAACCAAGATTTCTGTATGACGCTTTGATAATAGTTTCAATGTGAGTGTTAAATGTGAATTTTTCATCAAATAATACTCCAAGATCCTTATATAAGTTGATTCTGTGGAGAGTAGTATTACCCATAATGTAGTTATGAAAGTAAACGTTTTTTATACAAAATAGCTCATAATTTTACATTTGCTAAAATTAAAGAATAAATTGGAGGAATGAGACCAAGCTAGAATACGGTTAACATCAGATTGAAAATCTATAGCGTCCTGAGTAGTATTGATTGTTTTAAATAACTTGACATCATCGGCGTACAATAATACTTCACAGAACTTAATTGAATCGATAATGTCATTTATAAACAGGATGAACAGTAATGGACCAAGATTAGATCCTTGAGGAATACCCGAAGAAGCAAAGTAGGGGTTTGAGAAATAATTATTCAGGGTCACAGTCAATTTACGATTATTAACATAGGAACCAAGAAAAGTAATGAGACAGGGAGAAAAATTGAAGTTATGGTCAAGTTTCTGGAGGAGAATACTGTGATCTACTTTGTCAAATGCCTTGGAGAAGTCAGTATAAAGTACATCTACTTGTTTATTGTCATGTAAGGAGTTAATTGTATACTCACAAAAAATTATCAGATTTGTAGTTATGGATCTACCCTTAACAAAACCGTGTTGTTTATCTGTTATTTTATTTTTTAATGCATTGTAAATGTTATTATAGATTATTGACTCAATTTTTTTAGAAATATTAGAAAGTATAGCAATAGGTCTATAGTTGGGTATTAGTGATTTGTCTCCAGATTTGAAAATAGGACAGATATGAGACATTTTTAAAGAAGAAGGAAAAGTACTTTTACTAAGAGAAAGATTGAAAAAGATATGTAAGGGCTTGAGAAATATGGTACTACAACCCTTTATAATATATGCTGGTAAATTATCTGGACCTGGATTTCTTGAAGGTTTAAGATTATTAATGGCTACTAAAATTTCATCTTCAGAAATATATGAAATATTTACAATATCACTCACTTTATTGGTATTGGAATCGAGATGTGAGGATATTGAAATAGAGTTCTGAGAGTAGACACTGGAAAAATAGTTAGCAAATCCTTGCACTATACTCTCAGTAGTAGTGAGCTCTTCATCACCTAACTTCATTGTACCAGGGATTCTTGATGTACGCTTTTTGTTGTTGACGAAGGATCAGAACTTGGAAGGATCAGTACAAATTAAATTCTCAACGTTGCGAACATATTTAGCATATTCAACGTTAATTTCACGTTTTATTAATTGCCGTAAACGCTTGAATTCTACGTTATAACAATCAAGTTTATGAACTCGATATAAATTCCTATATTTTTCTTTTAACTTAATATTATCAATTATAATTTTATTGAACCATGGCGGAAATTTTGAAAATTTCTTTTTAGTGTGTGGAACACATTGATCTATGATGGTGGATAATATTTCATAAAATTTGTTAAATGCATCATCAACATTATCATCGTATTGAAGTAAACAATCCCAATTTACATTTGACAATAGATTATAAAGTTGATCAAAATTAGCAGAACGAAAATTATAAAATGTCGAGTTGCTATAGGAAGAATTAGAGATTTTATTGTACGTACAGAGAGGCATGTTTATGTTTAGTGCAGGATGATGATCATTTTCATCAACAACAAAATCAAAACTGCGTGTGACATTGCATGAGGTATTGCTTACAACAATATCTAGCAATTTGCCAGATGTATTGCATATATTGTTATATTGAGTGGCGAGAAAATAGTTAAGAAAATTTTCAAATCTGGAAATGATACTATTTTTGTACCCACATGTAAAGAAGTCAATAAGTTGAGATATATTAAAGTCACCGATTATAACAAAATTATTTTGCAAAAGAGGAAGAAAAGACTCAAGGCATTCAAAAACGTAGATCATCTGTTGGAGAAAAATTGGTGGGGGGATATAAAGTACTATTATGTATAAAGGAGGGTGAGAGGGGAACAAAAGTTTAACACAGATTATATCAGACGTTGAATTCGGATCAAGTTGAATTTCAACTGCGGAAGACTTAAATGTAGATTTCACAGCACAAAGAACCCCACCACCTTGCTTATTACCACTCCTGTCTTCCCTGAATACATTATAGTTATCAGTAAATAATTCATAGTTATAAACATTATCTTTCAACCACGATTCCGATAAAGCTATTATGTCGAAAGTATTAGTTAAAATATTATTATAAAATTCATCTATCTTGGTATTCAATCCTCTAACATTCTGATAGTAAATGTGGAGCATTGAAAGTAAAATTGACCATGTACAATGAAGAGTTCAACTTATATATACAAACAATAAAATACAGACCTTGAAGTAAGACCTTGTGAATATGTCTATTCAGGTAAAAGAGCAACGAACTAAAGTAAATAATATATGAAAAAATATTTGTTGAAACAAGCCGATATAAAGACAGAGCTGTATCAAAGAAATCACAATGCAAACGTTCCAAAAAATAAATTTTGCTTAGATAAATATATATATGAATGTATTTAATATAAATGTATTATTGTATAAAATAATATACAAGAACCAAGAATAATACTTTGTTGCATGTGCACATGCAGTAAAATAAAATAACCTATTTAGAAACATCAGAAAGAGTAACTTTCTTAATTTTATCATCTATTTTGGCAAAAATATTTCCATCGTGGGACCACACATTCCTAAATCCAAACTGAGTGGCCGCAGGGTTTAAAAGATTCATTCTATTGTGCGTGAGATCTTCCTTAATTGAGACTTTTGAACCTTTGAGTAGTTTACGATTCTTTAACACTGCTGCACGGGTTTTGTACGACACAAATTTTACGATGATGGAACGTGGTTTAGAAGTAATAGATTTTTTACCTGTTCTGTGACAGCGTTCATTTGAAAAATCTTTTGCATTGTTCGTGAGAACCTGTTATTGTTCAACTGACTGTTGGTTCTCTTTGTATAGAAAATAAAATAAATAAATAAAATACACAATTTCATGAAAATATAACATAAATACCAAACTCATATTATTTAATAAACATTATCCAAGTAAAGACAAATATTTTTTTTTGTGATGATAATTTAAATACAAGAAGGCAAAATAAATCCACAAATCATAATAATACGGATACTAAAATTTTTAGGACCTTATAAAAAAAAGAAATAAGGGCACATCATGTTTTGATAATTTTTTAATAACTAATGAACACTTGAGGTTTTTGTTTAGGTTTTTCTTAAACTAAATTTTATTGTGCATAAAATATGTAATAATATTATAATAATATTTGTTTTCTTATGTTATACGTATGTTACGAATTTCAAGCACCACCGAGTATAACATTGATATTTTATAGTAAATTACATGTACTTATAATATATTTTTTATATTCCCAGTTTTTACATCATGTTAAAAGCAACATTTTCATTTAAATCACTCCCGTAGTAAAGGCAACTGTAATGTGTAATAATTCATAAGATCATATTCTAATAATCTAACTGTAGTACGGATGATTTAGTACTCGAAAAAACTATTCCGAATGGCAATTTCGGGCAAAAAACCAAATCTTCCATTCTATGTCTGCAATAAATCAATGAGAAACGTGCAACTAAAGTTGTTTTTCATTTTAATAGGCTAATAACTGATATATCCCTACGCATGCATCAGATTAAGCGGCTTCAACATGGATTAGGCATAACAAATCGTCCGCGTTCTGTCCAGCAACAAAAGAACACCAATTTATGACGAACCGACGTCAAATTCAAAAGTTTCAACATTTTCATTCGGCATTTTCCATATTTTTGATTGGTTAAACATGGAACTAATGTGTATGGGTGCATTAATTTCATTTGATTTATCTATTGAACGAATATATGATCACAAAAACAATGCTAGAAATGTGTAATGTTAAATATTCTATTCAAATTCAAACTCCGGCAATTTAAGTTTCAATGTTATACTGCTGCAATATTTTATGTAGGTTGATTTCTTTATTTTTCCAATATAAGACGTGCTGAGGAATATATAGCTTAACTCTTACATGTCAATGATCGATATTGTCTTCCTTATATTCTTTAAAACTAGTTCAGTTTGAACATATTTCAATATCCCGTTATTAAAAAATTGCTAAAATTTATATTATGCAATATTGGTATTGAATACTTAGTGCGTTTGCATACTAAGCAAGAGGCTACGAATTCGATTCTTGAAGTCGGAAAATATATTATGTTTTCGTGTTCACATTGTATGTTATACAGGGTGATTACGAGAATCTGTATCATAAGCGTTTAGAGTTTCACGGACTTGAAAACTTAGCTTGGTTTGAAAAAGCTAGAAAAAAATCAGTCGAGTATGACGTTTAAAAAAAATTGAAATTTCAATTCAAGTAAACTTAACATTTTGAAATGCTTGAAATTTGAAGCTAGGCAAGGTTAACACGTTGAGCCCCACGTGCCCACCGGTGGGCATTTCTAGTTTTGTCACTGGGACCGCGTGTCCACCGGTGGGCACAATGCAATATGTATTTTCAGACCGTGTGCTCACCCGTGGACACGCATTATATTGGATCTGCCTATGCCAAACGATTATCCGGGCCCAGGATGAGCCAAAAATCGTGTTGGATCGGGCAGTTTAAGTAGGATAGGTATTTTTTTTTATAGTAATAAAATTAAAAGTTATCTAATGGTAACGACAAAAATTTAACAAAAATAGTAAGAAAATTATACTACACAGCACACCAAACAATAAAAATCATAAATAAATAACTAATAACAAACAATTACCAAAACAAAAATTTGGTCCCAGGGTGTGAAATGCAAATGCCCACCAGTGGGCACGTGGGGCTCAACGTGTTAAATTTGAAAAGCTTGAAACTTCAAACCAAGCGAAGTCTAAATGCTTTAAATTTCAAGTCAAACAAAGCCTAACACTTCAAGCCAAATTTTGAGTATCAAGGAGGTTGATACATACTGTTAACAAAACCATAATTTTATTAAGAATTTTTTCATTGCTTCAGCTTTTTTGTGGAAACTAATTGAGGATCAGGAAAATATTGAGGTTTCAAACCTGCCAAGCGTTACAGGCTTATTCTGTAAAAATGTCGTTATTTTGTAAACATCATATTCACTAAGTAATGTCGTTATAAATGCCATCACATCGTTTATTATAACATCAGCCAAATTTTATTTAGGAAAGATAGTAACTATTACTGAAAATTAAATTGTCATTGTCCTGTCTATTTGCAAAAAAATGTTGACATTGTTTTTTTCAATTATTAATTCTCTATCGAGTAAAAAATATTTTGTTAACCCTGCCATTTTTTAACTTTTGAAACTAGTGGAATGAATAACAAGTGAATTCTTTTCTTTCATGAACTACTTAAAATTACGACAATGTTATTTCAATATAACAATATTGGTATTACAGAATACGGTTTTTGAAAATCATCATTATTTAATAAGCCTGTTAGTTTTCATTAGTGCCAAATTTTTAAATTGAACCCTTTGGTAACCCAGTAAAATTAATTTAAATATAGATCTAGTGTGTGTTATTTTAAAAATGTGCGTCGGTTTAACTTGCAAATATAACTTTTTATTTTGTTCCTTGGTTTGACAATTAATACTTCATTTTTTGGAATACTAGCATACTAGATCTAAGGTTGTGTATTATGAAAAGTATATATGTAAGTACTAAAATATTTTGACTCATACGTTCGGTGTCTTTAGCATGTATCAACAAATTAGTTGGAGGAAGAATTATTTGGAACTGACTTATGCAGGGTTTAAAATCTTTTATGGACGGTTGGGTTTGTTTGCGGTCAGGACTCATAAATTATTCGAATTTGAAGTCATCAATTTTAGGGTAAGAAATGGGCCGTATTAAAAAAAATCATACTCAATGTTTGTATAAATTTTATAAATTGAAACTATATAATAAATAAAAAAGACAATAAAACTAAATTTTAGTTTATTAACTGGGAAGAAATATTTACAAATAAAAAAACAACACATAGTAAAATAGAGATTTAGTACAGAGTGCATAGCACACTGCAGTCAGATAAAGAAAACAAAATACATTATAACAAAAAACAACATATTACAATAAAATAAAGATTTAGTACAAAGTACATGTACAACAGTGCAGTTAGATATAGAAAAAAATATTTACATATACGGAAAAACAACATATTACACTAAAATAGAAATGTAGTACAGAGTACATGTACACTACAGTGCAGTCAGGTGTCGAAAAAAATATGTACATATAACGAAAAAACAAGACATTGTAATAAATATAGAGTAAATAGTACAGTGCAGTCAGATTTAGAAAAAAATATTTACATATACCTAAGAAAAGAACAACTCAGTTTTCTTATTCACTGTCGCTATCACTATCATTGCCACCCACTTCAATTATAAGTTTGTTTACGTGATTCGCCCTATACCCATTTTCAATATCCACTACATGCCTCACTGAATTCTTCCAACTTTCTGTACTGGTCATATCAGCTATGTATATATATATATATATATATATATATATATATATATATATATATATATATATATATATATATATATATATAGTACGAAATTCAGCAATGAAATGCTGGAAAAAATTAGATACATAGCTGATATGACCAGTACAGAAAGTTGGAAGGCATGTAGTGGATATTGAAAATGGGTATAGAGCGAATCACGTAAACAAACTTATAATTGAAGTGGGTGGCAATGATAGTGATAGCGACAGTGAATAAGAAAACTGAGTTGTTCTTTTCTTAGGTATATGTAAATATTTTTTTCTAAATCTGACTGCACTGTACTATTTACTCTGTATTTATTACAATGTCTTGTTTTTTTGTTATATGTACATATTTTTTTCGACACCTGACTGCACTGTAGTGTACATGTACTCTGTACTACATTTCTATTTTAGTGTAATATGTTGTTTTTCCGTATATGTAAATATTTTTTTCTATATCTAACTGCACTGTTGTACATGTACTTTGTACTAAATCTTTATTTTATTGTAATATGTTGTTTTTTGTTATAATGTATTTTGTTTTTTTTATCTGACTGCAGTGTGCTATGCACTCTGTACTAAATCTCTATTTTACTATGTGTTGTTTTTTTATTTGTAAATATTTCTTCCCAGTTAATAAACTAAAATTTAGTTTTATTGTCTTTTTTATTTATTATATAGTTTCAATTTATAAAATTTATACAAACATTGAGTATGATTTTTTTTAATACGGCCCACTTCTTACCCTAAAATTGATGACTTCAAATTCGAATAATTTATGAGTCCTGACCGCAAACAAACCCAACCGTCCATAAAAGATTTTAAACCCTGCATAAGTCAGTTCCAAATAATTCTTCCTCCAACTAATTTGTTGATACATGCTAAAGACACCGAACGTATGAGTCAAAATATTTTAGTACTTACATATATACTTTTCATAATACACAACCTTAGATCTAGTATGCTAGTATTCCAAAAAATGAAGTATTAATTGTCAAACCAAGGAACAAAATAAAAAGTTATATTTGCAAGTTAAACCGACGCACATTTTTAAAATAACACACACTAGATCTATATTTAAATTAATTTTACTGGGTTACCAAAGGGTTCAATTTAAAAATTTGGCACTAATGAAAACTAACAGGCTTATTAAATAATGATGATTTTCAAAAACCGTATTCTGTAATACCAATATTGTTATATTGAAATAACATTGTCGTAATTTTAAGTAGTTCATGAAAGAAAAGAATTCACTTGTTATTCATTCCACTAGTTTCAAAAGTTAAAAAATGGCAGGGTTAACAAAATATTTTTTACTCGATAGAGAATTAATAATTGAAAAAAACAATGTCAACATTTTTTTGCAAATAGACAGGACAATGACAATTTAATTTTCAGTAATAGTTACTATCTTTCCTAAATAAAATTTGGCTGATGTTATAATAAACGATGTGATGGCATTTATAACGACATTACTTAGTGAATATGATGTTTACAAAATAACGACATTTTTACAGAATAAGCCTGTAACGCTTGGCAGGTTTGAAACCTCAATATTTTCCTGATCCTCAATTTCTAAGAAGTTTCCACAAAAAAGCTGAAGCAATGAAAAAATTCTTAATAAAATTATGGTTTTGTTAACAGTATGTATCAACCTCCTTGATACTCAAAATTTGGCTTGAAGTGTTAGGCTTTGTTTGACTTGAAATTTAAAGCATTTAGACTTCGCTTGGTTTGAAGTTTCAAGCTTTTCAAATTTAACACGTTGAGCCCCACGTGCCCACTGGTGGGCATTTGCATTTCACACCCTGGGACCAAATTTTTGTTTTGGTAATTGTTTGTTATTAGTTATTTATTTATGATTTTTATTGTTTGGTGTGCTGTGTAGTATAATTTTCTTACTATTTTTGTTAAATTTTTGTCGTTACCATTAGATAACTTTTAATTTTATTACTATAAAAAAAAATACCTATCCTACTTAAACTGCCCGATCCAACACGATTTTTGGCTCATCCTGGGCCCGGATAATCGTTTGGCATAGGCAGATCCAATATAATGCGTGTCCACGGGTGAGCACACGGTCTGAAAATACATATTGCATTGTGCCCACCGGTGGACACGCGGTCCCAGTGACAAAACTAGAAATGCCCACCGGTGGGCACGTACATATATATATATATATATATATATATATATATATATATATATATATATATATATATATATATATATAGTATTCTCTCGCCGAATTCTTTCTTTCATGTGGCCCCATATCATTTCAATCGGATTGAATATACAATGGTACGGAGGCAACCGCAAAACCGTATGTCCACATTCCGAAGCAAGAGTGTCAATTTTATGTATTTTGGGAAACACTTTTGTACTCAGTACCTCCAACAATTGTTTTTTCGTGTAATTTTCCTCGAAATACAAGTCTTTCTTCCTTAAAAACTCTCGTATTGCTTCCAGTATTTGGAATTTTATTCAGTTGTTCAGAATGGTAACTTGCATTGTCCATCACTATGACTCTGTTTGGTGGCAATTTCAGTAATAGAATGTCTTTAAACCATTTTTCAAATACTTCTGCGTTCATATCGGAATGGTAATCAGCACTTGCGTCCTTTAAGCTTTTGCATCCAAGATACAAAGCTCCTGGAAGAAATCCATTCTCGTTTCCTGCGTGTAAAATCATAATGCGTTTCCCTTTTGAGCTGGGAATATTAACGCAACATTTGTTCGAATCATCAACCCATCCTTTTTTATGGTGTCGTGGGTATCAAACCATGTTTCATCCACAAAAAATATTGTACGATTTTCCAATCTGTACTTTTCTATATTTTTTAAATAATCGTATCTCCATTTTCTTATCACTTTACTTTCTATTAAACATTGTTTCTTTTCCACTTTTTTAAAAGAAAAGCCGATGGATTTAACAAAACGTTTTAAAGTACGTTCTGAACAGTTTATTGTACCGTCACTCTTTAATTTGTTATATATTAACGCCATAGTTGGTATAACATTATTATTGTAACACTTGTAAATTTTTCTTCTTATTAAGTCTTCATGAGTAATAGTAAATTTTCTAAATGAACCCTTGTCGCGCCTTATTTTCCTTTTTGTTGCTCCACATTTTACCACTCTCCACACTGTAAGTAGTCTTCGGTATTCCAGTCATTTCAGCGGTTTTTTCCACAGGTCGCTTTTCACCTTCACTTTTTATTCGGTGAAAAATATTTACAATAAATTCTTTCTCATCGTAGGAAAGAAATTTACGTTTCAGTATTTTTGACGTCGATGGCTGATTTGATACATCTTCTGCCGGCTGTTGAACTATTTCTTCACCATCACTCTCGTCCACAAAATTATATTCCCAGGGTCTCCACATATTCACAATTTTATTCAAACACTAGAAACAAGCAAATAAACGACGTTTCGTTTTGATGATTCTTTCAACACTGAAAAATCGCCGCGAGCAACCGGCGAAGTAAACAAACATGTCCCAACCAGTATAATTACTTACGGTCACCGGATCCATTGTATTCGATGTTATTATCATATAGAATAGTGGAGAATATTCTAGAAATACGATGCCAAACTATATAAAGTCCGTCAGGGAAGACATCCGGGCATTCTGATATACACAGGCATCGTGAAATGAATAGTTGGTGATATAAATAAATTGTCTACGAGGGATGAACATAAATAAATATAGTAATATAAATAAATAGTGAAAGAAATATTGTTTAAATAAATAATCTTAGTTTTTAAATATTTAATCTTAATCTTAAATTAGCATTTATATTTATTTAATCGTAGTATTAGTTATTTTTATTATTTTTATCTTAATTATTTATCGTTTAATAAACATTTAATTCAATTATTAATAACTCTTTGATTTTTATACTTGACCCAAATAAATAAACGTTATAATACCTATAGATATTTTTTTCCCAGTACCGCTAAAAAATATTGTACCCAACATGACTTGAAAGCACGGGCATATTTAGAGACGGGTTTTCGCGGTCAGAATTCCCCTAAAATTTGGTAAAAGAAACTCATATATTATTAATAATAAAAAGAAAAAAATAGTTATTACACTAACTTTAATAGGATATTAAAATATAAGTTACATAAGGCTACCTATTCAAGCACGAGTTTAAATTTTGAACACGAGCGCAGCAGCGAGTGTGCGAACGAACGAGTTTTGACAGAATAGTAGGTTGGTAACAGTAATTTGTTTTATACTATAGTGCAGTCAAACTAATCCCAAATATAATGTTACCAAAAATCGTTAGAGATAGAAGCTTCTTCTAGCATCAATAAACGTGCTAGAATAAGTCATTTTAATTCCGAAACAGAAAAAATACGTTTTCGGAACAAACAATTACTAATGGAAGAGAAACTATCACGCGTTGAAAACATAACAAATATGAAATAAATATTTATCCCAACCCCAACCTATTCATATTTCTTATTATTTTGGCAACATTACCCGTAACATCTTGCAGATGTGAACATTCATTTTCGACTTGCGAAATTTAAATGTCTGGAATGGATTAAGTAGCTTTCAGGTCTTGTTACGTAAATTACTATTTCCGCTTGGAGCACACTTATTATAGTCACATTTAAATAAAAATTAATATAAAATTTATATGCATTTTACTCAAAAAAAATGTTACATGAGGGTGTAAAAATATATATCATTATATTCAGAATTAAATGAAATTAGAATTTTTGAACAATATATATTCCTACATATTTAAAATAGAAAATCTATTATGGCCATCACAATACCTCTCGCCCTTTCTATTGTGGTATATATAAGTATTATATTTAACATTTATTGTACACACAAAAAATTCTAATTACACCTAATCTTTATATTTACATATTTTCTATGATTTTAAATTCATTCTATGAGCAAGTTTCTCCATTTCTTCTAAATGTTCGAGGTTTTTACAATTCATTAACGGGATTCGCGGTATTTCTGAAGGGTTCATGTAATATATTTATAATTTTAAATGTATAATTAATAATACAATAAGAAATATTAAATATCGTTGCCATAAAAAACCTTCAGTACTATCTCTGAATTTTTGACACTGACATTAGTGACATTTATCTGTCATTTACAGACATTTTAATTCCTCAAGTAGTTATACCATGGAGATGTTTGGGCTGTGAGCAGGCTGTGAGAGTTACTGCAACAGATTATTTTATAGATTATATATCCATATCTTTAAATCTATAGAAGGTATAATAAAAAAATTAAATGTGTCGAATAGAGAATTTTGTATTTTAATATTTGTAATAACATTTATTTTCAAGAAATAATATTTAGAAGATTTTTGTTAAAATACTACTACTTCCGGTTGTCCATTTGTTACAAGAATCTATTCAACTCTTCGTACCTCCAACAACCTCACACTCACCCACACACACACACACACACACACACACACACACACACACACACACACACACACACACACATCCACACACACACACACATCCACACACACACATCCACACACACACAGACATCATCATAAAACGTGCTTATTCACTAAAATCTGGATATGCGATTTTTAGCATAATTCCAATACCTCTCTTAGCGAAAGGTAAAAAGTTAGGTCTTGCATTTTGAGAACCACAGATTAAAAAAATGTTTTTTTCTGTTCATTACATTAGTCTTGTAAAATATATAGCTCTTATAGTTCTTGAGGTAGCAATGGTGGCTCATTTAAAATGAACAGTTTGTATATCATATTCTACATAAAATTTATTTAATTATACTTTTACTCCTAGATACACTTTATTTATATCACCAACTATTCATTTCACGATGCCTGTGTATATCAGAATGCCCGGATGTCTTCCCTGACGGACTTTATATAGTCTGGCGTCGTATTTCTAGAATGTTCTCCACTATCCTATATGATAATAACATCGAATACAAAGGACCCGGTGACCGTAAGTAATTATACTGGTTGAGAACTGTTCGTTTACTCCGCCGGTTGCTCGCGGCGATTACGGCATCGACATGCTTAGACGCTCGCTCAGCGCGGCGGCTATTTACGTTAAACCAGCGGCGTCTGTCGCGTACTCACTAGTCGGGTGCACGCACGCTACAATATGTATTATTTTATTTATTATTAAACAAGGAATAAATAAATAAATAAACAACTGATCGGCATGGAAACATTTATGTAGGGATCGGAAAGTAGCTTTCCGAACTCTTATTAGACAATTTTCCGAGCCAACTCAATGAAGAAGGATTTTCCGGTCTAAAAAGTGATGAGAAACAGCCCATTTTCTGAGCGATCGCGAAAAGAAATCATTACTTACATGTTATTTGTACATAGAATTAGAATGCCATGAATAAATGAATATTTTGTGAGTTAATATTTTATAAAAATAAGTATGACAAATTATCGAGTGCGGGTAAATATTAATTATTTTATAAATTTATCCGTAAAACTTAGAAAAAGTATTAGTGTTTACCTATAGAAAATGTAACAATCTTTAGTTTATATATAAAAATAGTTATTTACGTATTAAGGGCATAATTAAAAGATTGTGGCGCGAGTGGTATAATTTTGATCATTGAATTTTGTGAATTTAAAAAAAAAAAATTATTTCTTTGTTAGTACAGCATGTTATATATAAATATATATATATATATATATATATATATATATATATATATATATATATATATATTAGGGTGGACCTTAAAAGGGGTGAAGTCGAATTTTAACCGGGCCGCCCCTCAAAATGGTCCCAAATTGGAAAAAAAAATTCTAGTAAAATTTTTTCCGCGTAATATTAAGGTTTAAGGGTGCCGAAATGCACTTTTCTACTTTTTATTTAAATAAATTCGGATTTTTACACATTTTGGGACTTTATTTCTTTTCGAGGCAATAGGAGGTTTCAAAAATCCACTCAGCGGTGGAATACAGTCTATAATTACCCGATAATGTGCGGTAATGATTCTGATATTATTCTGATGAGATTTAAAGATGATCAAACTATTGCTCAAAAGACTTGAAAAGCTGTTTTGGCTTAGATGTTGTGATAAAAAGAGATAAAACAATTATATACTTTCTACAATACAAAAGTTGAATATTAAATGAAAAAGAATTTCAGTCTGACCTCATTTTCACGCACCCTGCAGAATTTAATGATTCTACAGGGTGCGTGCAGAATCATTGCATCTGCAGAATGAATAAAATAATTTTATTGAAAAATATATTTTTTTTATTACTACACAAATAGCGTTTGAGTAATGCTTGTTTTTGAATAACTATTTTTCAGGTTATATTTAACATCAACACAAAAACATGATAGAAGGCACTGTATGTCGCCGACAAATGTGGCATCAAATCACTCACATTTTTGAAATTGGTGAAAATCCTTAAATAATAACACTTTTAAAATTAATTCATTCATTAACAATTGATTTAGTAATTTTATTGTAGATTTGAAATTATATAATTGTTTTGTATTTTTTTAATCATCTAAGCCAAAACGGCTTTTCAATTCTTTTGAGCGATGGTTTGATCATCTTTAAATCTTTTCAGAATAATATCAGAATCATTACCACACATTATCGGGTAATTATAGACTGTATTCCACCGCTGAGTGGATTTTTGAAACCTCCTATTGCCTCGAAAAGAAATAAAGTCCCAAAATGTGTAAAAATCCGAATTTATTTAAATAAAAAGTAGAAAAGTGCATTTCGGCACCCTTAAACCTTAATATTACACGGAAAAAAATTTACTACAATTTTTTTTTTCCAATTTGAGACCATTTTGAGGGGCGGCCCGGTTAAAATTCAACTTCACCCCATTTAAGGTCCACCCTAATGTATATATATATATATATATATATATATATATATATATATATATACAGGATGTCTCTATAATATTGCTCACTTTTTATTTGAAATGATATCATATGCAAAACATAAAAGACAGCCATCGTAAGGCACATAAAAATTATTTTTTTATTGATTCAGATGCAAAATTTTATTCCCTACAACTTTTATTTGAAACATTTTTGCCTACAATAATTAGGGAAGCAGTTTTTGAAATTGTACTTTCAACACAAACACATACACACACATGCACACAAACATACACACAGAGATTGTAAAAATGTTAAAAGCGGATTGTATGGACTTTAAAACGTGCTTATTCATTAAAATCTGGATTTGCGATTTTTAGCATGAATCCGATACCTCCTTAGCGATAGGTAAAAATGCAAAAAAGAAGATGTAATGATAAATTTGAATGTTTCTTAATTCTCCATTGTCAATGTGCGAACCGAACACTGAGGTGAGCGTCAAAAATAACGTGCGGTCATTGGGTCATTGAGAGTCGCTGCGAAGTTAGACGAAAAGCCTTTGCACACGTTGGTGTAAATTCGGCGATGGCTTCCATACGCCTAACCTCGGCCAACGTGTATATGAGGCTTTATAAATTTGTCCCTGTGTAACTCTGTACCATGATATTGTTACGCATCAAGGAATTCGAACTTGCCGCGTTCACTGCATCTTAAACTGTACTCCGAAAACAAAAGATATTTTGTTTATTACATATATAATTTCTGCAAATGTTTTAGATTAGGTTACGTTTGTATGTTTATTATTAAAAGGAATAATATACATTTTGTTTTCGGAATATACTTCTAGATGCTGCAAACGCGCCAAGTTTGAATTATTTTATGCGCAGCAACTTCATTGCATAGATCTGTACGGAGAGTGACAAATGTATATATATATATATATATATATATATATATATATATATATATATATATATATATATATATATATATATATACATAAGGTGAAATAATATGTACAGGGCAAAACGAGTATAAGTTCAATCAGATTTATACGTTAGGGAAATATCTATGAATAGTGGTATATGTGCATTTACGAATTTGTATGCATTTACTTTTAAATTACAATGGGGTATTCACTATTTTTAAATTATTTTTATGAATCCATCTAAACTGAAAACGATTTGTAGTTTTAATAATGTTATTCGTTAGCCATAATTTTTCTTTCAATATTCTGTGACGTATGTAGATATAGAAATGATTTTGTTTTCAAACAATGGACTGCGCTATTAATTGGAGTCACATAAATTGATTTTTTTCTGCATTTATAAAAATATATAAATATGTTAAAGTAACTATTGTGGTTAATAATTGGAAATATACGAGGATAATAAGTTAATAAATAAAAAAAAATACGTATATTGCCAATTTCATCATTGTTAACTTAAAATAGCAACAAACCGATAATGTAATCTTAACAACAATAAAATGCGGACCAAAGCAGCTAATGGGTTTTAATAACTAATGAAAGCTTAGGGTTGCTCACTTTATTTATGTATATCCTTGAAGCACTTACGAAGCACAAACGTGTGACACCAATTTGGTCGTTTGTGCTTCAAAGGTGGTTGCTGAGCGTGAAGTTGCCATCCATTTTTAAATTGTTAATAACTAATGAACGCTTGGGGTTGTTGACTTTATTTATGCATATCCTTGAAGCACTAACGAAGCACAAACGTTTGACGCCATTTTGATCGTTTGTGCTTCTAAGGTGGTTGCTGAGCCTGAATTTGGCAACCACTTTTAAATTGTTAATAATTAATGAACGCTTGGGTTTTCTGACTTTATTTATGCATATCCTTGAAGCACTAACGAAGCACAAACGTTTGACACTAATTTTGTCGTTTGTGCTTCTAAGGTAGTTGCTGAGTGTGAAGTTGTCAACCTCTTTTAAATTGTTAATAATTAATGAACACTTGATGTTGCTGACTTTATTTATGCATATCCTTGAAGCACTAATGATGCACAAACGTTTGACAACAATTTCGTCGTTTGTGCTTCTAAAGTGGTTGCTGACCGTGAAGTTGGCAACCACTTTTAATTTGTTAATAACTAATGAACACTAGGGGTTGCTGTATATTTTGTAAGGGCACAATTAAGCACTAACGATGCACAAACGTTTGAAACCAATTTGGTCGTTTGTGCTTTATGGTGGTGGCTAACTTCACGGACCTCTATATTTCTGTACAGTCTTTAAATAACTTTTAAGCACAAAATTGACACTTACCTTTCTTAATTTAAATCCTGTAGTTGTACTTTAGAATATTAAAAATATGTGTTACAGTTAAAGTATCAACTTAGTCAGTGCATACACTGTCTAGTTGATGTATGCTTCCACTAGCTGTTTTAGTGAAAGTATAAATTATTTTATATAGTGCATACTTTATCTAGTTAATGTATTCATTGACTAGTTAGTGTATACATCTTCTTTTGTCACTGTCTACCTAAATCCGAGTTCTGTGCGTTAGGTATTGTTTCTTTTTGTTTTTTTTTTATAAAATTTATACGTCTAGATTGTTGGGTGGGCAGTTTGGGTGGGCATGTTGCGTGGGCAACGCAATAATTTATACTTTCACTAAAACAGCTAGTGGAAGCATAGACAGTTGCACTGATTGAATATATATATATATATATATATATATATATATATATATATATATATATATATATATATATATATATATATATATATATATATATATATATATCAAAATTGAGCTTTTCCTTCAAATTAAAATTATACATCTGTTTCTGTTAAAATGAAAAATACGAATGGCTTATTGTTTTTAAAATATTCTATCTAGAAACTCAAGTATCCCTTACATTATGTTCACGTTCCTGCACCAAATTATAACCTCTCGAAAATAAAATAAGAATCTGCACCTTTCTTGTAAGGGCTACGGAAACGGGAAAATGGTGTAGCACTGCGTAGGTAATTTATTAACTGGGTTGATTAGAGCGGTTGAGGTGAATGTCGCGCTCCACGCGGTTAAATTGTAACTCTCGTCGTCGTCTGTAATGAACCCGGTAAATCTCCGTTTGCAAGACGCACGACATCCTGGGTTTACTACCGCCAGTTTAAAACATGAAGAAGAATTGAATGCGACAACCCACCACGCACTGCGGGACAAAAAAATGTTTTGAGGACTTTGACATATCAAATAATAGATATATGATTATCACGGGAGAATTATTGAGAATAACACACATTGTTCGTATATTTTTTAAATTATATTGAATAGTTTCCTTCAACAATAATTCATAATTCACCAATCTTTCCTTCGACCTCTTAAAAGCTCCCAAACTATTCTGTTTCGGAATGCTTCCAAACTATTTTCTGGGCGACTTAGAAACTGTCAACGGTGTCAAATTAATTCTGGAGACATAAAAATCGGACGATGGACTACTAAGAGATGGTCAACTGGGCGATAGCTAAGTAGGCACCGGACAACTGAGCGACAAAATAATAGATGTGTAGAATTACAAAATTATAGGTTAAGCTACGTTATGTTATGGTATATTTAGAAAAATCGGAACGCCATTCTTAACTATTTTCCTTGTTGTAAAAGAAAACCGCCAAATTTTATGTCTGCCAAGCTCGCAATTTTTTTAAGTTTCTGGCACCCAAATAACTATCGCCTAGTTGACAATTGTACGGTGTGACTAGTTTAAAAACTGTTAAATTAGACTGACTTAAAAATTGTTAAAGCTGTCAAATTATAGATAATAATTCAAAAACGTTCTCTGTTTAATTCCATATTTTTATTTACAACAATACTTTAAAAATTGATTAATTATAAGTTCTAACTTAACTTTCACTACTTAATTTCGAATTACATAAAAATAACTGTTTAAACAGTATAAATTTTGTTTTCTACGGCCTAACTGATTTTCTTATTCTCAATAATTCTAGCGTTTACGAATTATCGCTGCGTCAATCTTTAGTGTTAGTTTAATGTATCAATTACTGAAAAGTCATTCATTATATATGTGTTCGTTTTGTTTAAACGGCGTTAACAATAAAAAAATCCGAATATTATTATCGTAGATAGGTTTGGTGAAAAAGAAGAACTCTGAAGATTTATAAAATTTATATTTTATATTATAAAACGGTTGCTTTGCGGCTATCGATTTCGTCGAATAGACATCTTCAGGCCTACAGCTGAAATGACATATATATATATATATATATATATATATATATATATATATATATATATATATATATATATATACACGGTGTTCATTTTTAAGTGGCTACCATTGCGATCTCGAAAACTAGAAGAGATACGAAGTTGGTTAAATTAGCGGTTCTCAAAATATGGATACAAACTTTTTTATTTTAAATAGAAACATATATTTTTTATTTGTGCATTCGATAGAGCTCTTTATTTTGAATCCAACGATATAAAATTTTCATAACCTTACATTACAAAATTAAAAAAAAAAATTAACAAAGTTTTGAATTACTTCCCCTTAAATATGATATTAATTAGAGTGCCATGAATGAAAAAAGTAAATATTTTGTTTATTGCTACTTCTGTCAAATGAGAAATTGTTCTTCATATCATTTTTAATACCTAAAAATGGATCAATTCACACATGACGAAAAGGTAGATATGTTTGAAATTTACATTTTGTGTCATAAGAATTCTCGTGCTGCAGTTAAAATTTAAAATGGAGAATTCAGTTATGTATTAATAAAAATGGAGATAATTTTGAGCAGTTTTTATAAACACTAAATCATTTAATTGGAAATAAAGTTCTTTTTTAAATATGTTCTCTTTTTTCATTCATGGCATAGAGTGCCATTAATATCATATTTAGGAAAAATTAATTCAAAACTTTATTAATTGTTTTTTCGAAAATTTTGTTATGTAAGGGTATGAAAATTTTATATCGTTGGATTCAGAATAAAGAGTTTTATTGAATGAGCAAATAAAAAATATGTTTCTATTTAAAATAAAATAGTTGGTATCCATATTTTGAGAACCACTGGCTGAATTTCTTTTTTCAGTTTATCATTGAAATACCTATGTGAAATAGAGATTCTTTGCTAATTTAACCAACTTCGTATCTCTTCTAGTTCTCGAGATCGCAATGGTAGCCACTTAAAAATGAACATCTTGTATATATATATATATATATATATATATATATATATATATATATATATATTATATATATATATATATATATATATATATATATATATATATATATATATATGTGTATATATAGGTGTTTGGCGTAAGTCCGGCACCACGAATATTTCGTTTATTTTGAGAGATATAAAAAAATGTTAATAAGCAAAGTTAAACTAGATAAAAGAACTCATAAGATGATCATAGCAGAAATTTTGTATCACTTCCGGTTTTAGCGGAAATGGGTACAACTGTAAATATAGAATAGGGAATTGCTATTTTTATATTTTTTTTCAGAATATACATAAAATTAGCTTCACAATGATATTAAATTATCATAGTTTTACTTTAACCATTTCAAAATGGCGACCATTTATTCTTAAAATATGTATTAATAAAATTCCATACAAAATAAAACATAGCAAGCTATGAAAACAATTTTATTATCTTATAACAAAAGAAAGAATTTACCTACATTTGTGATAGTGACAATTTCTTGTAATAATTAAATAATTATGGCTGAAGTGAATTACACAAATGAAGAAATGGTTGATATGATTTTAATATTCGGATAATGTCAAAGAAATTCTGTTAGAGCACTTCATCTTTATGGAGAGAGGTATCCTCACCAACGACAACCGAGAAGACAATATTTTAATGAAGTTTTTAATAAATTGAAAACACATGGATCATTTAAACTGAAAAATCGACGTGCAAGAAGAGGAAATGAAGTAGATAATCATCGAGATGAAGAAGAAGAAAGAATATTAGCTTACATTAATTACAATCCTGAAGTGTCGGTGAGGGAATTAAGTAGAGAATGCGCGGTATCATGTTGGAGAGAATTCAAAATTTAAAAAAACATAGTTTTAATTCTTATAAGATGCACATTAGTCAATCTCTTAGGGAATATGACTAAGATCGTAGAATAAATTTTTGCAATTGGTTTTTACAAATGTGGCAGAATGATAACAGATTTCATCATAAAATTTTATTTTCTGATGAATCGTATTTATCGAACAATGGGCTTTTTAACAGAAATAATGTATGACGTTGGGCAACCGAAAATCTCAGAATACTGAGAACATCCAGGCATCAAGAAAGATTTGGTTTTAATGTTTAGCTGGGAATAATTGGGACCAGAATTGTTGGCCCTAATATATTTCAAGGTACTCTGACAGCAGAAAGGTATTTACTATTTTTACAAAATGAAGTGGAGGATCTGCTGGACGACTTACCTATTGTCAATGGTCGCATTCATAAGACGTAACAGTTGTGGAACAGTTACCGATATATCTTACAAATTCAACGCTACTTTTATGCTACCGTCAGAACGGTCGGCCATGTTTTGTAGCGCTTTTAAAATACGCTACTTTTTGGGAGCGTATGCTACTTGGCTACTAAGGCGGGATATGTGTGTTTTGACATGTGACAAGTATCCATATTTATTATCTAAATACTAATTTCCAATTATCCTAACTAATAAAAATATAAAACATACAATAATTGTAATCTAACCTCACTTTTTTGAACTAAGTTGGACTGAATGTAACTATGAATGTAGCATGTACATTTATAAGTTCCCAACAGTTGACGAAGTAGCGTAGCGGTAACTGTGTGATCTTATGAATGCGACCAATACCATTGGCATGTGGTTCCAACAAGATGGAGCGCCAGCTCATAATGCAAGAAATGTAGTGGCCTATTTAAATGAGAAATGTGAAGATAATTGGATTGTAAAAAATTCTCCAAATCCTTGGCCGGCACGATCTACTGACCTTACGCCACTGGACTACTTTCTTTGGGGTTATTTGAAAGATAAAGTATACCGAACACCTCCAACTACTTTGGAAAATTTAGATATAAAAGTTAGAGCGACTGTTAGAGAAATTAATGAGAATATCCTAGAAAATGTAATGAAAGAGTTTTTATTACGTATAAGAGAATGTATAGAAAATAACGGCGGCCATATTGAGCATTTGTAGTTTTTCACATTTACTGTTCTGTTTTGGTATCGTTGTGAACATGCTAAAAAATAAAAAAATAATACCTCACGCCTAATTTTTTTTTAATTTCTTCTTTTCTTTTGTTATAAGATAATAAAATTGTTTTCATAGTTTGCTATGTATTATTTTGTATGGAATATTATTAATACATATTTTGAGAATAGATGGTTGTCATTTTGAAATGGTGAAAGTAAAACTATGATAATTTAATAATATTGTGAAGCAAATTTTATGTACATTCTGAAAAAAATATAAAACACCGATTCCCTATGCTAGTTTTAAAGTTGTACCCATTTCCGCTAAAACCGGAAGTGATACAAAATTTTTGCTATGAACATATTATGAGCCCCTCTGTCTAGTTTAACTTTGCTTATTAACATTTTTTTGTATCTCTCAAAATAAACGAAATATTCGTGGTGCCGGACTTATGCTAAACATCCTGTATATATATATATATATATATATATATATATATATATATATATATATATATATATATATATATATATATATATATATATATATATATATATATATATATAATGTAACATGTGTAAAGAAATTTAATATGAAACATGTATAAATTGTACTTGAATTTTTAAGAAATTTAATAACAGTGAAAATTAAATAATGAATATAGAACTAGAACATAACATTAAAAAAAATTATATTCTAGGATTGTAAAGATTTTTAAAGATTTTTGAGACGATCGATTTTTAGGTTAAGTGAACCTGACAATCATAAATTGTAATTAGTTTAAATCGTCAAATATTGTTAAACTTTGTGAAATTTAAAATAAAAAGTTTAATAAAATTTGATACGTGTTCATTGAGCCAGAGAGATGTGACACATGATGATTTTGTGGGTTGCCGGAAGTATGGTTAGAAATTTAGGAAATTGTTATATTTGTTTAGTTATAAAGTTTCAAATGGCGGTAAATTTTTGAAAATATGTTGTTCTGGGAAATGTACATCTTCGTTGAGTAGATTGTGATTATTTTTCAAATGTTTTAATATTTCGTATTTTTCTAATAGAATAAGATTTTGTATTTTAGTTTCTGTATGCAGGAGATTAATGTTTTCTACTGTGATTTTATGGTTTGTATTTAATAAGTGCGTACCCATTGCAGTAGGGGGGTTGTTTTTGAGATACTTATTGAATCTAGTTTTAATATTTCTTCTGGTAAGGCCGATGTATGAGTTATTACAGTTGTTGCAATCTATTTTGTATATACCATTTTTTTCCAGATTATTTATTTTGGGTATATTGTTTTTTAAAATTTTATATAAGTTTGGTTGTGACTTGGATGTTAAAATTGTGTTGTTTTTCTGTTATTTCTGCAATGTGATTGTGAAGGATTTTATAGTATGGAATTGAGATATAATTTCTCTTTTGTTTTATGTGTTTGTATATTTTGTTATTTAATAATTTATTGTATTTTAATTTGTTGAAAACATTGAGAATTACAGGTAGCGGGTACTTATTGTTTAAACCGATTGTACAGATGATATTGAATTCTGTTTGGAAATCGTTATTACTTAAAGTAATTAAAAGTCTATTGAAAAGGAAATAAAAAGCTGTTAGGTTTATTTGTGGATTATGATATGAGTTGTATGGAATTATTATATCAGTTGAGGTGGGTTTTCTATAGATGTTGTAAGAGATTGTGTTTTCCTTTTTAATTAATGTTAAGTCTAAGAAATTTATTTTATTTTGTTCTTCTATTTCTATGGTGAATGTAATATTTGATAAATTGTTTATGGTATTATGAAAAGAATGTAAATCTGTTGAGGAACCAGTCCATAAAATGATTATATCATCTACAAACCTTTTTCAGAACAATATATTTTCGCTGAGTAGTGCCTGCATTATTTTTGTTTCTAAATTATCTATGAAAATGTTAGCTAATAAGCCGCTGATAGGGCTACCCATGGGGAGGCCGTCTTCCAATTTGTAGGTTTTATTATCAAAATTAAAGAAATTTTGTTTTGTTACTATTGTAAATAGTTCTATTCGACGAAATCGATAGCCGCAAAGCAACCATTTTATAAAATAAAATATAAATTTTATAAATCTTCAGAGTTCTTCTTTTTCACCAAACCTATCTACGATATTAATATTAATTCTGACCTGGAGTCTTTCATCAACAAAACCGAATATTATTGTTTATATATTAAATTAATGAAACATTGTAAACGTATATACATATAATATATCGACTTATTGTTTATTTTGTATGATGCTTTTGCCCCCTGTGTCCTGATTCTTGTTCCGACACTGGCTGAGTGCAACACGAAATGGAGTTTTTTTACATCTCTTGAGACCGTGAAATTAAAATAAGAAAAAGAAGAGCAGCAGCAAGGTATGGGAAATAGCTCGGATGTTGTTACTTTCTCGGTATTCTCCAGGCGGAAAACTGTTATAGTACTTCATAGTTCACATTAGCAACATTCACCTTATTACCATATTACCAGTAGGGATTTTATAAAATAACAACCTTTACAATAGATAGACATGCATTGCGTTTTGTATTCTGTTTCATTTTTAGCAAAACAAAACTTTAGGAAATACAGCGTTTCCGAAAAAGGTTGCTTGGGTTTTAATAAAGAATATTTCAATTATTACGCAGCTTCAATCTCTTTCGTATAACATCGTGCATGTGCAGTTGATTTTGAGTGCCCTACTCGTAGGCTTCGAAATGATACCTTCTGAATTGTAATTTTTAAAAGAATAAACGACAAAGTACGAATTAATTACACGGAGTTCAAATAAAAAATTAATAAAAAATAGTAATAATATATTATTTATTTTATTTCTATTGTTAGTCAAACAGTTTATTTGACTATCAACATGACAAATATTCTATATTTATTGAAATAGAAATTGCGTAGTAGAAAAATTAAATTTGAAATAAAAGAATTAGGGAGTGCAATAAGATTTTTTTTTATTCTACAGAACATTTTAATATTATATACGAGTTTGCTTAACATTTCTGTGAAGCGTCAATAGAATAATTCAATCAGTCTGCATGATACATTTTTAATTAAGATCCCATTTCTTTTGTTCGTAGGTCTTTTCATATATTTTCTAATTGTCATGTTCCTTTGCTCATTAATTTAAAGCTCATTCATAGGTTATAATTTTACATATGAATGTTTTAGAGAAGGACAATGAAAATCTAATAATACATTTCATGATTGTGAAATGAATAGAGTTTCCTCACGATTTTTTTAATTTTACAAAATATAATAGTATAAGATTATAATGGTTTTAAAAAATCATAAACCTGTAAACGAAGATGGCTAGTTTTTGTGTGAAGTAGAAATAATAGACCAGGAATGACGGGTATGGCCAACTGGGAAAAGGCGACTGGCTGATAGTTTACTGGGCTCTCCGCAACTGGGTGATGGTCAACATTTAATAAATTTCAGTTAATTTTCTTATTTATTTATGGATACGCAATATATAACTTTTATTTTAACACTTATAGCTAAAATTCATATGCGATGTACCTTTTTAGCCCCGGGGAACCCGATTCGAAGTGATAGAATATTTTTTATCTGTTTTTAGAGTAGGCGGATATTTATTCCAAGTTAATTACTTTTACTTTTTGTGGCATTTAAGAAAATAAACTTAAGTGATTATCCCGGAGTAATCGCGAGTGTAAAAACAAATGATTGTTGAGGACAGCTTTTCTATATCGATTGACGTCAGGTGCATTTATTTTTAAGTGCGTAGGGAAACGGTTGCAATCGAAGACGACAAATCGTTAATAAATTATACATTTGTATTCGTTTCCTGGTGTTCGTGGCTATATACCGACTGTACGTTATACAGGACAGGGAAAGGATCTAATTTCATTTTCTTTAATTTTGTGAGTGTAACTAGTAAGTGTGAACATAAGAAAAATTCTATCTGAAATTTCTTAAAACAGTTTGTCAGGAATGTAATATAAATATAAATAAATATTTCATCACGGCATATTACCCATTGCTGGGTGTGCCAATCTGCTTTGTATACATATATCGGTAATGATGGAATATTTGTACCGTGCGGGCGCTTACCAGGCGTCACCTAAAAAATATATACTTATATATACTTTTTGAAATATCAATAGGTACATCAAACAACACAAAATGAAAGAAACATACACAAATTTCATAAATTAGTACTTGAATATACTATGTGGGTAAATTGCACTTGACACATATCTGTCAGTTAATAATATTTGAACATATTAATAGTTTCCATGGTGTAGAAATAGACTACTAGGGTTATGATAATTTCTTTATATTTTTATTCCTAAATCTATTAAATATGAAAATAATTTTCAATATTGTACAAGAACCAAATTAATTCTCCTCTGTATTTCAAAATTGTAAAGGGTATTAGATTTCTTTTAACAAAATATTATTAAGTTGAAAAGTATTTTTTAAACATCATTATCTTCTTCGTTTTCATCATTTTCATCGGATAAATTCAAAATTCTTCAAAAAATCAAACAAGTCCAGACTTTATTTTTTAATAAATGGTGGTGAAAAATATCAATGAAGTTTATTTTTAATTAAAATTTATATAAATCGGCAGTACAGGTTTTTCTACAGCGTGTTGCATTTTTACGCAATGTTATGTAACTTTATATTTTCAAATAGAACAGCCTATATATTCATGCAATTTGAAAAATACATGAAATTGATACTCAAAAGAATAGAAACAATTATGTTATTAAAAAAAATGCAATGAAGAATGATTTAAACATTAAATTTTTATCAAATAAAGACGGAGGCATTACATTATTTTAACATTACATTCAAACAAAATTAATTAAGTATATATTTCATCTATTTCAATCCGATATTTCATTATTATACCTATTATTTAATATTATATTCAAAAAATAGTATTGGAAAGACTTCATTATTCAATAAAAATGTAATAATTTAATTATGTCATTGTATTTTTTTAATAATATACCATATAATTGTTTTTACACTAATGGATAGCAAATTTACTTGTATGTACATTTCAAATATATAAGGTGTTCCATTTGAAAATATAAAGTCACATACCATTGCGTAAAAATGGAACAGCCTGTAGAAAAACCTATACTGCCGATTTACAGACATTTTAATTTAAAATAAAATTCGTTTGAAATTTTATCCATAATATTTAAAATAAAGATATTAAAAAATATAACAGACTGCTGTATCAGCCTATATATACCTACTGAGAAAAATGTCAGTCATACCTACAATGAACGGTTTTGAAATAAGAAGTTTATTTTGTTGCCTGAAATTTGGAATTTTTGAACATGTACGGTTTAGTAAATAAAAACTCTAATTATTCCCTAGAAAATACTTAAGTATTAAATTATATTAGAAATCCATTAAACAATGCAATTCTTAGTGTTTTTCATTCAATGAACGGATTGGAAATGGGAAGCTTATTTAGTTCCTTGAAAATTTGAAGTATTGAACATGTTCGGGTTTGGTAAAAATCCTTCAATTATTAATTAGTATGTACTTATATATTCAAATAAATCAGAACTCATTAAAAACTGCTATGTTTTTCCTGTACATGGAAATTATTTTTCATCGACGTAATTTGAAATGTAGAATATAAAATGAAGGCTATATATCACCCGTTAATACTTTCAGATGTTCGTACTGTGAAATGTTTTCATAAATTCAAATCATTCAAATAAGTCAAAATTTATTTTTCATGCTTTGTAAAGAAAAGTTAGTGAACCAATCATCAATCTGATTTCCCCCTATTCGTTTATAATTTTGTAATCCAGTGAAACACATTGCACGGAAATATTTCTCCGTTTTTGTGAATTTTGTCGAATGATTTGATATTTTGGGTGTCACTGCTTTAGATGTACGTTCCGTGCGAAAAATCACGCATTGCTTCGCTTCGTTGTGCACGTTTGCTACAAGTGGCTGAGTATAAACACTGCTGTATGATTTTATTAGTTTTGTTATTATTGATTTATTACAATTGTATTGGCTTTGTGTGACGGCGAAATGTCCTCGATGCGGACAGCAAAACAAAAAAATAAAAACTTTATGCATTTGGATATATTTATAATGCCCATTTAAAAGATTTTAATTACTAGGATGGAATTTATTTTCTTCATGAACATACTTTATAATCGGATTTGGGTACTTCGATTCGAATCTATTGGCTGAGTAATTGCGCCAAACTATCGAAATAACCTCGAAAATAACTGACATTTCATCATATTGGTTATTGTGAAAACAACTCTTCTGCTATTTTAGTGACAATGCAAGAAGAACCGATTTCAACATTTTGTAATTTTGGGAATGAGTTAATTAAAATCAACAAACGTGCACTCTCCACGCCAGCAATAAGTGCTCGTGAGGTGACACTTGGTAAACGCCAGGACGATACAAATATGTCATCATCGTTACCGAAATCTGTGTACAAATCAGATTGGTACACCCCACAATGGGTATATGTCTATGTTCGGCTGTGCCGGTTATCCTGTATACCTACCGAAAATAAACACTACAATTTAAATGAACAAGCAGTAAACAAGAATTTTTGTGCAGTTATAAAATTATTTTCTCCAGAATTAAAAATTATTTTCAAAGTATTTCCACAACAAAATATTCCCATCCAAATATTTCTACTTAAAAGCGTTGTTAGGTTAAAATAGGTTGGGTAAGTATTTTTTCTTTAACAGCTTTAATGCTCATTTTCAAATTTTATACAGCATAAAATTAACTTTATACTGCACAAAATGAATTTTATATTGCGCAAATATCTATATAAATACTGCACAAAAATTCGTTTTTTACTACACATTTTTTTTTACTGCTCAGTCGTATTTAGTACAGAGCTATTAAATTCTACCCGAAAATAAATATATTATGGCCATTTTACTTGAAAACGAGTACAGAAATAACTAGTGCTCGGTATACCGGTGGAACCAAAAGACCACCCGTTTACCCGTATTTCAGCGAACACGGTCCGGAGTCGATTCTTCACCCATAAGACCCATAAGACTCGTAAGACCCGTTAGACCCATACGAAGCGAAAGACCCATAAGAACTTTATGGCCGTAAGATGTATTTGACCGCTTCCAACTTCACCATCCGTAAGTATTATCTAGTTTGGCAGTTTATGGAACAGCAATAAACATCAACTATGGAATATTGTATTAAAATAAAACACACAACGTCAAGTCTTATGGGTCTAATGGTTGAAAAATTGACTCCGACCCGTATTCCAGTTGGTCCGTGTGGGTAGGCTTTCCCATAGGTGATTTTTCATGTAAAAATATTTGATTATAAATAATCATAAATAACAAGACAAATTTTACATTTAAATAGGGAATAGAAAAATACTTCTATATTATCTCAAAAGATATACAGGCACAGCTAAATCGAACACTTCGATTTTTTTCTATATTATGAACGATAAAAAAACTCTAGAACAAAGGAGACATCTGTCTATGTACAATTTTTTTACAATTAGTTCTCAAGTTATCGTATAAAGTTCTATTTTTCATAACGTATCAGTTTTATAAATTCATAAGACAAAGTGTTTGAGAAAAATGCGATTAACTATTTTTAAAAAATATTTAAAAACCCAATGACTATGAATATTCTGATACTGGGGCCCAGGATTCCGACTTTTTACCTCTCACTACCCTCGGTAAGGAAGGTATAGGGATCGTACTAAAAATCGCATATCGAGATTCTGGTAAATGATCACGTTTTAAGGTCCCTAGAATCCAATTTTAACAATGAGATCTGTCTGTATGTGTGGGTGTGTGTCTCAAACTTAAATACTATTGTTCAGAAAATTTTGAAACCTTGAATTTCTACCTTACACTTATATGGAAAGATTCCATTAAATTTCGGAGTAAATCAGATAACCGGAAATGGCACTTTACTGGAAGCTCAAAATAGTTTTTCTTCGAAAAATAACTAAATGTTATTGTTTCGAGATTTGTTATTATAAAAATTAAATTTTTTTAAATTTTCTCCCGGTTTACGTTAATACTTTTTGTATATATTTTATAGTTAAATTTCTAAAATTATCTGTAATTTGAATCCCGGAGCCTACGCTTTAAACACAACTCCATGGTTACACAGTTCAGATCTCAAATGTATGTGACTGACAAATATATGTCACTGTCATCAAACTAATCATTTCAAATAATAATAGTAACGTTTTAAAAAGAAAATAGTAAATGGAACAATAATTATATGAAAATGAACTTAATACAGTTTCCAGCATAAGTAAATATGTAGGGATATAGGTAAGATAATAAAAATATATAATATATCATTACGGCATATTACCCATTGCTGGGTGAGCCAATCTGCTTTGTACACATATGTGGGTAATAATGATGACATATTTGTACCGTGCGGACGTTAAGCAGGCGTCAATTCACGTGAATCTGGGAAACCGGGTTCGATTCCGACCGACGCCAAATATTTTAGAATTTTAATGGCACAAAATTGAACCCTGTGGTGCACTCCCACGCCAGCAATGAATATAGGTAAGTATATAAATAAATAAAATAAATATATCATCACTTCATATACCCATTATTGGGTGTACCAAACTGATTTCTACACAGATTTCGGTAACGATGATGACATATTTGTATCGTGCTGGCGTTTACCAAGTGTCACCTCACGAGCACTTATTGCTGGCGTGGAGATTGCACGATAGGGGTCATTTTTGTGCCATTTAAAATTCGAAATATTTGGCGTCGGTCAGGATCTAACCCGGTTTTTAAATTTCATTTTATTTTAAGTATTTTCATGAATGAAAATTAAATTAAACGGGAGGTATTGTGTTGGCCACATCAGATTTTTTGTATATTTCATTACAAGAGGATAAGCGAGACAAGGAGTATGGCAATAAGAAATATTGCATAAAACGACCCAAAAGATCGCAGTACGTTATTTTGGGAGGTGGAATTCAAATATACCAAAAATATATATATATATATATATATATATATATATATATATATATATATATATATATATATATATATATATATATAGGATACATAGATTATACTAAATAAACAGTTTTAGATTCTAAGTAGGAGAACAGGTACTTTTGTAAAAATTTATAAATAAATATGTTTCATCCTGTACCTCACTTCTCTACCCTTTTATGTACACAATTTTCTTAAAAACGATTGAAATAATTGTCATGATATCTTGGGATCTTAAGAACTAAGAGACACGTTTCATTTAAATAGTGAGAAAAAATAGTAACTATTACTTACTCGAGATCTTGGTCCATTAATTTTATTAAAACTTTACTTAACTATTCTAGACAACATTCAAATAATCAATAACATTGTTTCAACATAAGTAAACTAATACTCTAAAACAGATTATAAAAGTTAAACAAACTGTGGGCAAATCGAGTGCGAAAGATGAGAACTTACCGGCACCCACATGTATTTTTTAAAATAGTTAATTAAAACACGCAAACAATTGATGAAAAGGTTTCAACAATACTAAACTAATACATCAAAACATATTTTTACAGTTAAACAAACGGTGGGTCAATTGGGTGCGGAAAATGAGAATTTAGCCGCACCATAATTTAAAGATAAAAAAGGAAGTAGAAAGTTTAAACAAATAAAATTATTTTAAAACATTAACAAACAAACGAGAATGAATACGTTAACGTATTTAAACAAACATTATTATTGAAGTGGTGGGTTAATGTGAAGATAGCCCCACCCACATTTTTTTTTAATAAAGGAGAAGAAAGGCGAACAAAAAATTAAATATAGCAAACATTTGAAAACGCATCCAAATAAACTAATTTATGTATAAAATAGTGTTTGTTCGCTTTTGGGTTGGGTCAAGTTCACTGACGTGAATATTCTTTAATATTGTAATAACATAAAAGGTAAAAAACGATATTTAACAGTGTTTTTTCAAGAAAAACTGTTAAAATCTTCAAATCAGGGTAAGTCTGGTTAAACAATCGTAACCAAAATCTAATCAACTCTTCATATTGACGTACGAAAGACGAATATGAAAGAATTATTATTTTTGGGATTGTAGTATTGGAGTAATCGAAGGAGAAATTTTCGTCACAAACACACACACACACACAAACTGACACACACACACACACATACACACAAACTGACACACACACACACACACACACACACACACAAATACACACATACACACACTCACACACACACACACACATACGGACATCATCATAAAAAGTGCTTGTTCATTAAAAATTCACCATAGAATTTTTTGACCAAAGATAATACCTTACTTACCAATAAGTGACGGAAGGTAAAAATATAATTTTGTGTCATATCTCTAATAATTACTGATAGAAAAATTAATATCGGACGCTACTGGATAGACAATAAATATGTCTAACTTTTTGATATGAAACATTCTTTTTCGATTATTAATAGTCTAAAAGTAAATTGAAAATGAAAAAATCGACCAAATTCAGTTTTCCGCCATTATTTAATAACCTATGAATTTTTTTGGCAAAACAAAAGCACATCTGAGATCACCCCCCCCCCCCCCCCCCCCCAAAAACAAATCACATGTCCCAACAAATTGTGAAATAAAAAAAGTACGTAAGCTAGCTAGCGTAAATTTGGCAGCATAAAACTGATACTGTCATAACTACCCGTAGAATTTTTTTTCAAAATTTTTACTTGAAATACAATCAAATACAAACGAAATATAAACGATCTGTGAATTTTTATAAAAAAATTACGTAAACTTTGTTGCTAGCATAAAACTGATGTTATAACTAACTGTAGAATTTTTTTTTCAAAATTTTACTAGAAATACAATCAAATACAAACGAAATACAAACGATTTGTGAAATTTTAAAAAAATACGCAATCTGTGCTGTAATACAAATAATATTTAGTAAAATACAATGAAATACAAACGAAATACAATCGAATATGTGTACTTGTATTAATTTTTTTAAATATGTTGCTGCCAGTTTCACGCACCTACACAAGATTATTCTATTTGGTCGTGAATTTGGGGAAATGGGTTTGATCTCGACCGACGCCAAAAGAAATATTACAAATTTTAAATGGCACAAAAGTAACACATGTGGCGCACTCTCCACGCCAGCACTGAGTGCCCGTGAGGTAACGCCTGGTAAACGCCCGCATGGTACAAAATATGTTATCGTTATTACCGAAATCTGTATACAAAGCAAATTGGTACACCCAGGAATGGATAAAATTTCGTGATGATATATTTATTTATTTTATTAATTTTAGACTTATAGTTTAAATTACACTCAATAAAAAGTAAAATTAAATTAATTTTAAACACAATATTTTTTTAAATTATTTGATAGTGTAAAATAATAGCTAATAAAAAATATATGTAAACTTTAAAATATTTCCTCAAACAAACAATGTACAAATATAATGGCAAGTTGATAATGCATTAAAGTTTTATAATTTTGAAAAATTAATAACTAGGTTAGTTTTTGATGAAAATGCAATTATTTGGTATCACCGTAAATATATTATTCCATTTAAAAGACCAACGATGATATCGCTTCCAGCAAAACCGGAAGTAGAATTCAGGACCTTTTATATCACAAAGTGACATTTAAGTTTACTCCCAATTTTGTAATTTTATTACACATAAGTCTAAAATTAATAATACAGATAATAGCTACATGCTCCAATTTTTTTAATCATCTTTATAGAAATATAGCGGTTTTTTACAGACTACACAGTCTTTTGTGGACAAAATTGGTTGCTCTAGTATTGAGCCCCAGATGTCAGTATATATAAGAACTTTTAAAAGTAATGTGATCTTTTGCAGCTAAACCCTCGAAAGCTTTCTGAAAGCTTTGGCAATTAAATGTAAAATCTGGGCTAATTACTCTATATTACTACGCTCGTCAATTCGCATGTGATCTGTAGCACAGACAGAGCTGGGCAAATTACTTTCAAAAAGTAATTGAGTACAATTACAATTACTTTCACCAAAATATACTCAAATTACTTTTAAAAATAATTACTTCTAGAGAAATGTAATTAAATTACCAATAACTTTTGCATTGTAATTGTCATTTTAATTACTTTCTCAATTACTTTACTAAAAACAAATCAATCCCCTTACATTCACAAAAAAAACAAAACAAAAAAATATTACTACACTGTTCAATATGAAATACAACAAAAAATAAAACAATAAGGGTAATAAAACAAATTTATAAAGAAGTGTCGATATAGGTAGCGAACGTGTATACCTCAAAATTTTGACGTAGTTGCAGCTAACTTTATATATATATATATATATATATATATATATATATATATATATATATATATATATAGGCTGAGTTTGTGAAGTTGCCCCCCCCCCATTTAACTTCTTTAGTATTAGAAAAAAATACTCATATAAAAGTTTTATTATTTATTCAAAAATACTATTTCATGGCAAATGTAGATATTTTTTATAAAGTCAGGTTTACAATAGCAACCTATAATTATTTTACTAAAATATAAACCGCCATTTTTTCACTTTTCAACGAGGTAAAAGTTGTATATCAAAAATATGAAAAAAATCGAGAAAAATAAGAATTGAAAAATAACAAATTATTTTCACTCAAATATTCTGGGTGGCTATGTCAAAATAAACAAAATATAACAATGGGAAACAACAAAATAAAATATACATTTAATTGTAACTTGTTGAACGAGTTTTTTAAATTAATAAATTAACTTTTAAATTAAATGTTCACATAGCTAACTAGAATATTTGAATAAAGATTGATACCCGAATTTCGCAAACCTGATTTTATAAAAAATATCTACATCTGCCATCAAATAGTATATTTAAGTAAAAATAAAATTTTGTCTTTTTTTCTATTACTTATAATAAATATGTTGAAAATGTGGGCCTCTTCCCAGATTCACCCTGTATATATGTCTATACGGTTATTAGAAATACTTTATAGTGATTTATATAAAATCCTATATCAAGACATTGCAAATTCATTGAAAAGTATATTATTAGTATTAGGATTCAGAAAAAATAATAAATTATAACTTAAGTAAAAGTCCAAAGTACGTCGTACGATCCAACGCGCATGACAAGTTGCACTTGTAACCTGTCGTTACACCCAAAACGCAGATAAACTACGCTACGCCCGTATACCGGGGATTCTCTCACTTCTTGGTTCATAATTGTAATTAATTTTTCAAATTTTCAAAAGTAATTGACTACAATTTTTTTTTACAATGTAATTAATTACAAATTACAATTTTGGAAAAAGTAATTTAATTAGTAATTAATTACCCATAGTAATTAATTACTGCCCAGCTCTGAGCACAGAAAATATAGACATTGGGTGTTATTAAATTAAGCCACCGATTTTTTTTTTTATTATTTCTATTTACATAATACAACGGATTTCAAGTCTGGACTTTGAAGAAGATTACCTATATACCGAGGCTACAGCTGATCGTCGGCGCCAAGAATATTTCGTTTGTTTTGAGAGATAAAAAAGTGTTAATACGCAACGTTAAACTACATAAAGGAGCTCATAGAATGATCGTAGTAAAAATTATATACTACTTCCGGTTTAAGAAGAAATGGGTACAACTTTAAATCTAGCATAGGAACTCGATACTTTTATATTATATATTTCAGAATGTATATAAAATTAGCTTTATAACGATACCAAAATTTCATAAATTTCCTTAAACCATAATAAAATTTCATACAAAATAAAACAGCAGATTATGAAAATAATAGTATTACTATATTATATTGTAACGTTTTTATTTATATGGGTGAAGTGTAAAACACAGACAAATATTATTAACTAAAAGAATATGTTTATTTGACGATAAATAATTAAGGATTAAATATTAAAAGATAATAAAAACAACTAACACTATGATTAAATAATTATAAATACTAGGAATATTATTAAATGCTTAAACACTACGATTATTTATCTATACAATATTTATATCACTAACTTATTTATATAACTACATTTATTTATGTTAACAACTGGTAAACTGTTTATTTATATCACTGAGTTCATTTTTGGTTGCTTGTATATATTAGACTATCTCTCCGCTTTCTTTCGGCCGGTATTTATACAGCTTATCTACTTCTAGAACCCTTTGAAGCGACAATGACCTGTATACAAAAGAATGAGGTCACTACGTAATTAACCTCTAGCCGGCGCGTCTCGTGGATTTCAACATCTGGGAAATTCCGGGATTACGTCATCGCTCTGGTACATTCTTTCAGTGGCGGGGCTCCTGTACTATTCACACAGGGGCGCACGTCACAATATTAAAATGTTTTTATGCAGTTATTATTCTGACATTCAGAACCGCGAACGGTTCAATTAATTTAATACGAAGTAATATTTTGTGAAAAATGATTACGTTAAAACCTCTCTCCATAAAGATGAAGTGCTCTAATAAAAGTTCTTTGACAATCTCCGAATATTAAAATCATTTCAACAATTTCTTCATTTGTGTAATGCACTTCAGCTATAGTTTATTAAACAAATATTTATTGTCGCACATGAAATAACAAAATTATTGTAGGTAAGTACTTTTGTTTTGTTTTAAGGTAATAATGAAATATTATTGGTACCTGTCTTTTGTTAAAAAAAATAATAGTATTAGTGGCTTAGCGCGACGTAATATAAAACTAATTTGGCTTGGTTTTGTAGAGGAAGCCAGGGTTAATTCACTGGGACTATTTAAGTGCAGCTTGTTTGAAACTTGAGTAATCTTATCGAAAAATGATGGCCTTGTGCCGAATTAGATCCCGCAGACTTAATCTAGGAAGCCGTGGCGAAGGCACCGTGGGCTCTAACCGTTTTATGAGAGCCATTTTCCTGTCCTTACCTTACCTAACCAAACCTGGGTGTCGCAGCGAATTTATTGGTTAATAAATGCTTTTTTCTCCTTTACCGGTGCCTTACTCTATACCAGATTACTTCCTTACATAGACTAGAAAATTTAATGTGATGCCCACAGGACCGTAACGAACAAAAATGTATTTGTAATTCCACTAATTCATTACGAATTTATTATGGACATGATTTTAAATTTTGTATTGACATTTAAGGATTTAGTTTCATCAATAATTCTTATAAGCATATGCGTAACACACTGTGTGCTCTATGTATTATGCTGCTGTATTTAATTATGTTAATATTTAACCATATATATTAAGATTAATATTAAATTGTTTCTTGCGTAATTGATGAATTTGTATCAGAAATATGAAACAACTTATGAAATATTCTATGGCTCTATCATGCAAATATGATACGTATGTATTATAAGTAATTGACAGTTTTTTGTTTTACAAAAACCGAACATGTCCAAAAATTAAAATTTTCAGAAAAAACTTCTCATTCCATATAATAAGCACAAGAACAGTGTTCATTTTGAAATTTTATTTTTCTAATCTCGTTAATTAACTACTTGTATTGTAGCTTTGATCGTACTGGACACGACGCGAAGCTAGGTTTCTTAAACAAATGATTTAACAAGCACAGAGCGAAGGCAGCTGCTGGAGCTGACAACTGTCATTCAGTAAAAATAACCTAACAAATGTATTTTTTTATTTCTGTTATCTTAATTTGCAATCGTAAAAAGTACTATATAACAATATACTATAATAAATTGGTTTACGATTATAATTGGACATATCTGTAGATAAAGGCAAATTGGTAGACCCAGAAATAGGTAATAAATGATGATGATATGCTATTTTGTTTTATTTTTATTGTATTTTTTTTATAAAATACCCAAATTCGAAAAATATTTTGAAAACATTTTAATTTTACTTTTGATAATTTAACCCTCCATTACACGCACCAACTGGAGTTTAAACGTTAAACGCATGCAGGGGATTCCCTCACCTGTCTTTGTCGATGTGATAAACGCATTATTTATTCTAAAATGAATTTGTTTCGTAAATATTTTTATTAATTAAATCTTGGTATATAATAACAGCATCAAAATATTTTTTTAAAAAAAACTTTATTACATTGAATACATGTAAAATAAAAAAATCAAATTCTATTATAAGAAATATATGTATAATAGTAATTTACATTGATAATTTTTCTAAACAGTCATCGCAATTTACTATAGAATGTTCTCTGCAAAGAAATTTTTTACAATCATGACATTTAGTTTTTGATTTTCTATTTTTTCGCGGAGGGAAATAAGCGCATAAATTTTCTAACCTGCCGGAACATTCCCCGGCTAATGTACTAATTTCGAAAATTTCTTTGAGTCTGTTTTTTGTTGTATTGGGAATATGTTCTTCAACTTTTCTCTTGACAAAATCAGTTAAATTTTCATTGCAAGTCGTCGTAAATATTCCCGCCGAGTAATTTCATTTCTAGTGTTAGCTTTGTATATTATGAAACTGTTTATGGCACCTACAAGTTATACATAAATTAGTACCAGTAAAAGATTTATTCTAAAAATTTACCTATATCCATTAATGTGTAAAATATCGTTAAAGGCCAACGGTTCGATACCCGGGACACTGTGTAACTCTTCCGCAGTTTATGGCTTACATCTACCCCTCCTTTAGTTTTATTATATAACGTGATTATATCTGGTTTGTATTCTTCACTAGTGTTTTCGTCTATACTATCATCAAAGTGCATTGTTGATAACAACGTGACGTACTTATTGCGTTTTGCTTTGTACGACATAATTGTACATTCTTTGGTAAATCCAAATATTGAGCTCTTAACTGGCCTGGCTTTTATATGGGTTGTAAAAATGGAAGGTAGCTCTTTTTTATTCCGTAATAGCAGTAAACCTACCAAATACAAGCCGAAGGTTCCCCATTTTAAGAAGCAAAATTCTTATCGCAATACACGCAGACCCGGAATTCCCCGCATTTTCAGCACTATCTAATAAACACTATTACACGCGCTGCGGGGATTTGCCGCATTTTGCAATAAAAATAAATAAAAAACATCCCCTTATTTAACAACAAATTTTAGGAAGGTAATGAAACCCTCATGAAATTAGAATATATTATGAGTGTTTTATTCAAGTTTTCGTGGTATCCGCGGGAAAAAGCCGCCGATGCGTGTAATGGAGGGTTAATTATTTTTAATCAATTTGATGCGGCCTTTAATACTGTAGAAATTTTATTTTTAAAACATCGTTCCTTTTATTTCGGTCGACATGATTCTTTGATTTTATAGGTATCACGAATATAACACATTTACAATATATTTTTTAAATTTGCATAATAAAAGTTGACACTCCTGGCTAAGGTGTGGTATAAATTCATTTCATTATTTTCTAGTCATTTAATTAAATATGTATATTAGGACAACTATACTCAAAATAGAGCTCCTCACAATCACATATTCCGGATATGAATTGTTTTTCTTTGTGTTGCGCAATAAAATTATACGACAAAACGCATCGTAAGATAATGAACTGCACTGCATTCTTTTAGTTTAAAAAGAAATAAAAACAGAGCGTTTAAAGTTAAAAAAAGTCCAATATTTACATCTTGGAGACCATGAAAGACGTCTTGAGTTTTGTCATTTGCTGTTAAATGAAGGAAGAGAGTTAGCAAATATGCTAGATGATGTACCATTAAATGTTGTAAGAGATTTACATTATCAACAAGACGATGCACCTTCCCACAATGCGCAAAAGTAACGCAATCTTTAAATGAAATGTTACCGAATGAGTGAATTGGTACTAACGGCCCTATTGCTTGGACCGCCAGGTCGCCGGATTTAATTCCATTAGATTTTTTTTTGATGGGGCTACTTAAAGGATACTGTTTATAATAATGTATATCCAGATTTACAGCATCTAAAAAACAGCATTGAAAATGTTTTAAATAATATTGATGGCCAGACGTTGAGATCAGTAAGAAGTAATTTGTTTCGAAGAATACAATTATGTATTAACGTAAATGGACGACAATTTGAGCAGTATTTGTAAATTTATTTATTTCTTGTGTTTTATTTGAAAGTAATTGTTTTTCACATTCATTTGTATCGTCCATGACACACTTATTTTATCCATTTTAAAGTAAAACTGATATAAATCTAAAAATGCATTTTTCTTATAATTTTTTTTATCTAAGGGTATACAAACATTATATGACTGTATTCAAAATAAAATTCTCTATTGAATAAGCAAATAAAAAAATATAGTCTCATTTAAAAAAACAAAGTTGGTACCCACAGTTTGTGAACCACTGGTTGAAAAAAAAACTTTTTATGCTCATTAAAATAGTCTTGTAGTATAGAAATTATTTGCTAATTTAACAGACCTCATAGCTTTTATAGTTCGCGAGATAGCAACAGTGGACAAAATAAAATGAACACTATATATACATGTATAAAATTAACAAAAATTATAACTACAACAATAAATATATAAATTATTCATTTTAATAATTACTTTAAGAATATTTCTTGTTATAAGTTCGTTACAAATATGTTGCTAATACTCATAAAATAAGAATTTTAACGTCATATATTGGTAAAATTACATTAAATATTAAGTAGAAATTAAACGTGCTTTTGTATTACTTACTAGTGGCATAATAAAAAATACAAGGTAAAAAGCAGAATATACAAAAAATGCATTATATAAATTATAATTATATTTTATTAAAAATTGTAACAATTACGGCTAGTTTATAAATATAACAAAAAAATAATATTTTTCTTTTACAACGAAGATATATATATATATATATATATATATATATATATATATATATATATATATATATATATATAAGAATGATAAACTTTACAAATACGAGTATCACTGTTAATTTGATAATTTTGTCATCTAAATAAAAAGAAAATAGACGTCACTTTATTACACATAAAAAAAAAACGAAAAAGAATTCTAAATTATAGATTTACGCAACTAATCTCAATATTTATTGGAATATCCAACAAAGTTAACATCAATATCTTTGCCAAACGGGAAAAAAAGTTAAATCATTATCATCGTGTTATTTATTTCACAATAATTATTTACCAGTTCATAACCCAGTGGTTGTTTGAGACAAGTGTTCTAAAATAATCGAATATACGAGTAGTGCGGGATTTATAATTTAGTCGCAGTTTTGATGTAGTTTGCCAATATTCAACAACTGTGGTCCAAAGCTGAATATTATTATTTAGCTATTGTAAATTATCTTTTATTAGTTCATCATTTTCGTCCGAAACTAAAACACTAACTAAAACACTTGCCATATCTTGATAAAACTGGATTTCGATGAATTAAATATTGAGCCTTAATTTTCACTCTTGACGTTTCATTACGGGAGTCATCTATACGGCTATATGCAAAACTAAAATGACAACCCTTGTACCTGTATTATGACTGAGATTTTATCGCCAAATAAACCAATTTTTCTGTTAAGCCTTCTTTTATTGCAATATGTACTAATCCATATTGTAAACATTAACATGGTCAAACATACAATAGTTAATAAACTCGTAAAATAATAGATCTATCTTTAAAAGTTTGGATTATTGGATGAGATTGATTATATTCCATTCTTTTAATATTTTAACTACAAAGTCGTCTGCCATATTATGAACAATAATACACAAAACCAAGTACACACAATATTCATAACTTTAAATGTTAAAATAATTGATTCTAAAACACTGTAGCTTGTACGAGTACATACATCTTACAAATGTTTCTCTTTTACTATCAAGTTACATCTTATCTAGAACGTCGTAGTATGCTTTACATAATTATATGCTGTTTAGAGTAACCAAAATATAAATACTGTGTAGTACCCATTTACAGACAACAAAAAATTAAGTATTTTTTACAAGAAATTTTTGTTCACAAATAAATTGTTACTTTTATCACAATAATTGTGGTATATTTCACACATCAAGCATGTAAATTGTAATAATATATTGTATTTTTTGCTATTATAAGATTATGAGTGAACTATAAAGTTTTAGTAATAAATTCAACACGAGGAGGAGAGTTTATCAGCTATTGTGATATTTTATAAAAATAATTTTCATTAAAATTATTATAATGGAGATACAATAAATTTGTAGTTAATTGTATGTATCGATGGTTTAAAGCACATTTGTTGTATGTCCAGTTTTCTATATTTTGAATAAATTGCAATTTAAAATTTACTTAAGAATGAATATTCACCAATGAAAGATAATAATTTATTCACAACAATGTCCGGATATACAATATCTGTATACTACATAATACGAAACCTTTAAATGCACATATAATTTAAGTGACATGCTACATATGTCAAGTAAAAATAAATAACTAAGTGACATGCAATAATTGGAAATTATAATAAATTTCGTTTTGTGGACATATAAGGATATACTATGTTTGTGCGGAACAAAGATATAGTTATATACAAAAATTATATAGTAAAAACTGGAAATAGGAAAAAAGTGGACATACAATAATTGTACTTTAAACCATCGGTATGATTTTTTTCCGTGTATATTTTAAATAAAATATATTACGAATTTTTTTGAAAATATGACAAATATTATTCAAATTAATGTTTTATTTGTTTACAATACACCCTTCAGTAACGCACCGGCTCTGGTGTGGGTTATGGGTTTGTTTTATGAAGGATCGGTGACCACAAGATTAGAAGGGTCTTCGTTAGAATATTTGTGCAATTTCTAAATCTCTTTACTACAAGTTCGCGTTTAAAAATAAAATATAGTATAAATTGTATGCACTATAACTCATATAAAATCTAAACTTCAGTTGTTTTATTCGTTTCATGTGTGAATCTTTATAGAGCAATTTATAAATAAACGAAATTCGTTTGATTTTGGGCAAGTACAGTCCTGCAAAAATAAGAGTGAAGATAATAAATGAAAGGAACAACACGTAATATGGCCTGATCTCATTTTGTTCCTGTGACAGGGTATCGTTTGTCTTCACATTCGGTGCTCGAAGCTCGACCCGACTGTTCGATGTTGCTTCCTCGGTGTTAGGTTCCTCCATTCTGATTTGATGTAAGGTGTAAGTTTCAATGACGATGTATCACACAGCAGCATACTGTTACCAATTACGGACACAGATTGTGAACAGAAACAAAATAAATAAATACATCAAATCGTGGAGAACATCATATTTTAATATAATTTTTTTAAATTATTATCTCTAATAACAAATTAAATTACATTTACAAACAATGATTATGTTTAGGTTTTTACTTTACTTTAAGTTTAATAATTGTGTTCAGAAAATGTGAATTTAATTTATCTTAAGTCAAATATTTTCTACTTTGACACCGTTGTATTTCGATTTTTACACGATCTTTAAAGAGCATTATTGTAACAAACTAGGTTTGTTTTAAGAAAAATATTTGCAATTTATGTCAATTTAAGTTATTAACCTTTTTGGCCATGCGCAAGGGTATTGCACTTGAGTAATTGTCATTCAGCAAAATTATTGCAATCTTGCATTTTATTTATATAAATAGAATTAAGTTATTATTATGAGGGTCAGTCATATAGATTCCGATTATAATACAATTCGATTCGATTCAACCCAGCTGAAGATGAGACAGATCTTCAGGGGTAGTCTACCCCTAGGTATGTGAAATACATTGGTAAATATCGTTCGTTTATTATATAATATCAAATAAATACGAGTATACAGTACAAACGCTTTAATCAGAAATACTAAATGTATTCGGAGTAACAATTTCTTCGGATTAATGAATTTGTATGAATAAATGTAAATAACGTAATTAGAAAGTTTTTAAATATTTATTACAGTACTTCAGAAAACAAAAAACGCTGAAATTAAGAAATAGAAACAAAAAACATGATTATTATCTTATATTTTAAGTATTTTTTTTCTTGTATATTATAATTACATTCTCTCTTCATATTGCTATGTAATATTGATCTAAGCGTCGTGTTGAATTAAAAGTAATAAACAAACATTAAATCTGAAAAAGAAACAAATTTTTGTTCGTTTCCGAGCGTTCATTCCGGTTTTTGATATATTTTTCCAAGAATCACACATCTTAGTTGCTGCGTTCGGAGAAATTTTATCCCACATTTGGGATTAAAGGGTCCTTGTTCGCATTACCTTACTTCGACGCGATATTCGTGTTACTGGATGTTCGAATTAACGTGGATACGGATTAAAGGGTCTCTACTGTATTTATATATATTTCTGTTTTTATTTGACTTGTTTCTGTTAATAAATATGATATTTATGTTTGTTCACTTTGTGTTTAACTTATTTAATAGTCTATGCCGGAAATCGACTCCACCATGGAGCAATTTTTTACATTATACTTAACATCTTTTTACTCAATTCCACACATTTTTACCTCCCGCTAAGAGAGGTATTGGATTCATGCTAAAAGTCGCATATACAGATTTTAATGAATAAGCACGTTTTAAGGTCCCTACAATACGATTTTAACATTTGTACGATGATGTCTGTGTGTGTGTGTGTGTGTGTGTGTGTATGTGTGTATGTGTGTATGTGTGTGGAACGTTGGAAGGCCGATTACTCAAAAACTATAAGACTTTATATTTGTTTAACTACGTATTTCCCAATCGGACATTCATGGGAAGCGCTGAAAAGGTTTTGTTAACAACTGGACAACCGGAAGTAGCAGATTTTTGAAAAAAAAATCTTCTAAATATTATTTTTTGAAAAATTTTCTTGGTAATATTAAAGAGAATTGAATTCTGACACATTTTTTTTCTCGTATAGGTTTGGAGATATAGTATATAATAATATAGAATAATCTGTTGTAATAAATCTCGTTGTTATATTACATATATCCTTAAGAAATACGGCTAATACCGTCAATTAAATTAAAGAATTTTGAACAAGAGTATGAATTACTCATAGAACGAAAGAAGATATACAATTTCTATTATTTGTGTCTACAAGAAATGTTAAATTCGTTATTTATAGGGCACGAGCAGATATGTGACTTTGTTGGCCTTGGCAAGCAGATTTGTGAGTCCGTGTCAGAATGACAGCTAGTAGTTATTTACATAGATGTCGCAAATGTCATAATTTTTTATTAAAATTTTCAAAATATTCTGATATGTTGTTTATATGTCATCAATAGTATGGAATATACTTGTCGAGGAAAATAACCCACATGGATTTGGAAAATCATAATGTTTTGAATGAAAACTTATGATACTTGACACCTATGTACATTATTACTAGCTGTTATTATGACACGGGCTCCCATATCTGCTTGCCAAGGTCAACAAAGTCACATAACTGCTCGCGCCCTATGCAACATAAAATGAAAATGGCAAGAGGTATTGTGCGGGCCACAACAGATTTTTTCTCTCGTTGGCAGTTTATTTCTAATTCTTGTATGACTATGCAAAATATAGATACTTCATTTTAAGAAATTTTCAATTGGTTGTGTTTATGACGTTAACCTAAATCTTGAACTAAAGTTTGGAGTTTGCAAGATTTAGCTTTTTGTTTTGTCAATAAATTCTAAATCTGGAAATGTGAATTGTTATATTTGATTACGTTAGTCCAATCCCATGGGAACTAAAACATAAAGTAAATCCGTAATTCTAATTTTTATTTGTGAATGCAACTTCAGGTACTAAATTTCAAGAAGTTACAGTTTTATAAATAAAATTTAATTCTAAATATTGTTAATCTAGATACTTATTATAAACAAAACATGTATACCTTAAATTAGCCCTGTTGCACCTTAATTATATCCTTATATCACAGAATAGTTTTACGTGCTGTTGAATTACGCAGATATAGTTTTATTTATGAAGTACAAGCACTTTAATCTGGAGACTATGGTCCTAGTTTAGAATTTTGTTGTTGGTCACATAATAATAATAACCTTTATTTCAACCCTAAGTATACAAATACAATATGTAAAATAACTTATAATAATAATTAATTAATATAATAAAGAAAAAATTTCATGTACAAAATTAATTAATTACAATAATAGGAGGAGTCTAAGGTTAAAAATATATATAAAACTAAAACAATTACCCCTTAACCTTAAATAATAATATAAGCTAAAAGCTAAATACGTATTTCGAGAACTAAGTTCTCATCATCAGTAGATCAGTACTTAAGGTTAAGGGGTAATTGTTTTAGTTTTATATATATTTTTAACCTTAGACTCCTCCTATTATTGTAATTAATATGACTTCCCGGTCAACGGAGTTAAATAACTACTCTAAACTTAAAACTAAGATTAAATTAATCAGCGCTGACATTCTGTTTCTTAAAAATTGTAAATTAAATTCAGTTTATCCAAAATTTATGAAAATTACTACATCTAAAAATTGCAAAAATTCTGAAAATATAATAAGATTCGCTAAAGATAAGTGGTTAGTTTCAGAAATTAATAATCATTACGCTAAACGAAGCAAACTTGAAATTAAAGCCTATAACTTACATCTTAAATTAACTAAAAATTTATGTAATTTAGAATATTATGAATGGTCGGTCTTCGAGAATAGAATATATGAAGTAATTAACCATAAATTTGTTAATAAAATTAAAAGACAGAATAATAAATTAAAACGTTTAATACCGAATAACCCGAAACAACAAACTTGTATAAAAGAAAACATCGTTGTAAATCAATCGTCGGACAATTTTTCTAAAGAAGAACTCAATTTGTTAAACAAAGGTTTAAAATTTTCACCTAATAATATTGACTCACCGTTAGATGATTTAGTAGCTTGCATTGAAACCAGTATTAAATATTTAAACAATGACACTAAAGATTACATCAGGAACGCTTGTAAAATTCAAATAAATAATAATTTAAATCGTTTTAAAAACAAACCTAATAATAGTGATATTAAACTTATAAATAATCTTAAAAAACGCGACGTATTTTATTTAAAAGCCGATAAAGGTAACAAAATTGTCATTTTAGATAAATCAGAATATTTTAATAGAGTAAATAACCAATTAACTAATGGACCTTACACGCAAATTAATAAAAATCCTATACCTAAAATGGTTAGAGAATATAAAAACACCATTAAAAATTGTCCAAATTTAATTACGAAAAATATAAATTTTAAACTTAACGTTTCAAACCCAGTAGTTCCAAAAATGTACTGTCTTCCAAAAATTCATAAACCGGGTAATTCAGTAAGACCTATAGTTTCTGGCATAAATTCACCAACTTATTTGCTTTCAAAATGGTTAGTCAACGAATTTACTAATTTTCAAAATCAACCACAAACTTTTTCCGTACAAAATTCGTTACAATTCATCGAAAAAGTCAAAGATATTACTTTAGATAAAAATGAAATATTGGTTTCTTTTGACGTTAGTTCTTTATTTCCAAGTGTACCGATCCCGAAAACTTTAGAATATTTAAAAACTTTTTTAGAAAATAACAACTTGGATGTGACACAAATTAATGAATATTTACGACTCACTGAACTTTGTATGAATCAAAATTATTTTCAAGTAAATAATAAATCTTATCACCAAAATGAAGGTACAGTTATGGGAAATAGTTTATCACCATTTTTGGCTAATTTATTCATGAGTAATTTCGAAATTGAATTTAAGAAAAACAACAAATATTTTCCTAGAGTTTGGATTAGATATGTAGATGATATTTTTGCCATAGTTAATATCAAAAATTGCGATTTGAAAACTTTTCTAGACAATTTAAATTCAGTTTTCCCATCAATTAAATTTACTATTGAACAAGAAACTAATAAACAACTACCATTTCTGGACGTACTGGTTATTCGAAATAAAAATAAACTAGAGTTCGATATTCACAGAAAATCCACTAATACTAACAGATTTATAACTGCTGACTCCAATCATTTCTGGCAACATAAATTAGCATCATTCAATTTTTTAATAAACAGATTAACAAAATTTCCTTTAAACAAAAAAAGATTTAATATTGAACTAAACTATATTAAAGAAATAGCTAAATATAACGGTTTCCCGGTTAAAACTATAGATAAATTAGTTCATAAATTTAAACATCGCCAATCCGTTTCTAATTTTACAACATTAACACCATTTAATAATAAAAATAATAATAAATACATAACACTACCGTACGATCACGCTTCTAAAAATTTAAATAAAATTTTTCAAAATCAAAATTTAACCGTGACTTACAAATCAAGTAATACTATTAAATCTCTATTAGGTAATCCTAAAGATAAAATTGACACTAACAAAAAATCCGGTATATATAAAATTAGCTGTAATGATTGTAATAAAGTTTACATCGGGCAAACTAAAAGGCAAATTGACACTCGGTTTAAAGAACATTTTTATCATCTAAAAAGCGGTAATCCCGAAAAATCTAGCGTGGCTCAACATATGTTCATTAATAATCACAAAATTAACAATTCTAACATTAAACTTTTAAAGAATATTAATAATGATAGATATTTAGATGCATACGAGAGCTTAATAATAAATAAATTTAAAAATAACTTGATGAACGCAGATTTCGGTCCCATACCAAATTCTAAATTATTCGATTTAATAGAAACTTAAATTTAATAGGACATTTTAAATCTTAAATTTCATTGGACGTTAAATCTTAGTTTTAATTGGTATTCATTCACCTGTGACTCCTATCACTATATAATCCCAGTTCTCTTCCTTGTTTGCTCAGAGTTGTTAGACCTCTGACATGGTTTACATGTTGAGTAATCTTAACTTCTCTGCTTAAACTTTTGTTTTGTTCTACTGATGATGAGAACTTAGTTCTCGAAATACGTATTTAGCTTTTAGCTTATATTATTATTTAAGGTTAAGGGGTAATTGTTTTAGTTTTATATATAAAAATTAATTAAGTTGAATATCCTTTCGGACAAAGGTCTCCCCCAATTTCTTCCATTCGTCTCTATTCCTTGCTGTTCGTGGCCATGTTGGACCTGCTATTGCTTTATCTCGTCCTTCCATCTTCTCCTTGGTTTTCCTATTGGTCTTACAACTTTGTCTTTCCAGGTGATATTTAACATACTACGTTCCATTTTGTTTTGACATATTCTAATTCTCTTAGTTAATGTGTCTGTTAATGCCCATGTTTGACAGCCGTAAGTTATGGTTGGACTAACGCACATGTCATATATTTTGCTTTTAATAGACTGGTCAATATTACCTTTAAATATGTTTTTGAGCGACCAATACTTTCTCCAAGCTAGGTTAATTCTTCTATTTATTTCTTTCTCCATCCCTTTCTCGAAGCTAATTATTTGACCTAGATATGTATAATCTGTTACATATTCGAGTTCCTCCGTATTAAATTTTATTGATTTGGTTTTGTCCGAGTTCGTTATTACTTTTGTTTTCGATGTGTTAATTATCAACCCGACTTCTCTACTCCGTTTATCTAGTTCGTTTATTAGTTGTTGTAATTCCTCTGCAGAATTTGTTATCAGAGCAATATCATCAGCAAAGCGTAAATTGTATAATTTTCTGCCATTTATATTTATCCCATAATTTTCTGATATGTTGTGCATAACGTATTGCAAAACCGCGTTAAAAAGGTCTGGAGATAATGGGTCGCCTTGTCTGACTCCTTTGTTTATTTTAAATGTTCTTCCCAATTTTTCTGTTTTAATATTTGCTCTATTATCTGTGTAAATTTGTTGCGTAATTCTAATTAGTTTATTTGCTACATTCGCCTGGTCTAAAGCTTTCCATATGTTATCATGTTCTACAGAGTCGAAAGCTTTCTTGTAATCGACGCAACAAATGTAAATTACATAATTATACTCTTTATTTTTTTCTATTAATTGATTTATAGCATGTAGATGGTGTATTGTTGATTTATTTTTTCTGAATCCTGCTTGTTCTGGGGTTTGATATTGTTCAAGGTAATTTTTCATTCTTCTTTGTATACATTTCGTAAAGATTTTGCTTAGTGATGCGATAAGACTAATTGGTCTATAATTGTTGATATTAAATCTATCGCCTTTTTTATGTAGGAGTATTATTTGTGAATGTTTCCATTGTGCCGGTATTTCTTCTGTTTCTAATATTTTGTTGAATAGCAGCTGCAGAATATGTAGTATTTCAAATTTTCCTATTTTAATTAATTCGTTTGTTAAGCCATCTTGTACTGGGCATTTGTCGAATTTGATTTCGTCTATAGTTTTTTTGATTTCTTCTAGTGTAAAGTATTTAGTTTCTGAGTTATTGCGAAATTCGTGTAGAAGATTATGCTTTTCCTTCTCGCTGTAGTAAAGTTCATCAAAAAACTGTGTCGCTATTTCTAATATTTCTTTCCTTCCGTGTTCTTTATTCTCATTTTTCTTCATACTGTAAATCTATTGTTTATCAGTGTTTAGTGCTTTATTTAGTTCTTTTGTAGACCTACTTTTCTGCATTATCTCTGCAATTTATTTTTCTTTATATGTCTTTAGGTCATTTTGTATAGCTTTTTTGACAAGCTTTCTAGTTTCTGCTAATTGTATTTTCTGTGTTGGGGTTTTATTCTTTATTGGTTCTAGTTTCGGTCTTTGGGATATAAGACGTTTTGTTTCTTGGGTAATTTTATTATTACATTTCTCATTTTTATCTGAGATTTGTTTTGCTGTATTCGTAATTGCCATTTCTAATAAATTGTATAATTCTTGTACTTCGATGTTTACATCTATTTTGTGTAGTACCTCTAAGCTTTTTCGAAGTTCTTGTTGGTAAGCTAAGTCTTGGGTTCTTATTGTACTTCCTCTGGGTATTTTGTTAAATATTTCTTTTCTTGTTTGTTTTTTGTTTATTCTTAGTGTAGCTCTATTCTGTGATCAGAGATAAAATGGAGATTGCTTAAAATTTCGATATTTGTGACAGTCTTTATATTATTTATCAAAATAAAATCTATTTCGTTTTTGTGACCTGATGGCGATTGCCATGTCCATTTTCTATTTTCAGGTTTTTTAAAGTATGAATTAACAATTTTTAATTGGTTATTTGCATTATCGATTATGCGATTATCGACTTTGTTGGTCACATACCAGGGTGAATCAACTAGCGTGCGTAGTACTTTCGATTGAAATCGTTCTAGGATTTCAATGTTGGAGTTTGATGCTGAGCCCCATACTTGAACCCCGTATGTCCATACTGGTTTTAGTACACATTTATATACCAATAGTTTATTTTTTATTGTTAATTTAGATTTTCGACCAATTATCCAGTAGATTTTGGAAAGAATATCACAGAATAGTTTTAAGTGCTGTTGAATTACGCAGTAGTTTTATTTATGAAGTACAGGCACTATAATCTGGAGACTATGGTCCTAGTTTAGAATTTTACTGGTCAATTAATCAAATTTGTTAGCTGTATGTTTTATTGAGATATTTTGTTTTGTTCCCATATTGTGTTTTGTTCAATTGTAAGTTGATATTCATTTTAAAAATAACTATTATTTATAAAATATTGACATATTCTATTTTGGTATCTAAAAGCAATAGGATCTATGTTTATATCACATTTTTAAATCGAAATGACCGCTTCAACAAACTTTTTGCTACACTCATTAAAATAAAAACTTTGTTATGATTACTAAAATTAATCAAATATTGACAAAAAAAAAAAATAGCTGACAATAAATTTTAGCTTTTTTTTCCTATGTGTAAGTAATAATTTACGTCTGCAAAACTTTGTACAAATTGGTGAGTCCAAGAGCGCGACTTCTTGTTAGATGCTTTATTCATAAAAAAATGAGTCTTATTCTAATTTGCGTTTTTAACAATATATAATGTATTTCCAATAAAATTTTAATAATACTTCTCCTAAATATCTGTTGAAATTTAAGAGAAGACGGAAAGGTATGAAATGCAATACACAAAACAATTAATGACAGTAGCGGCTAGTGGCCGCCACCCGATGTAAAATAAACGCTTGGAAAAATTAAATTGTAAAAATATAAAATATTTTTATTTAACAAATTTTACAACTTGACAAATAGATTCAAAGTCAAAAAATATAATAAATGTAGTTGTTAGCAGCTGTTACGAGGCAACCTCGTAACAACTGCTCAACAATGGCTGGAAGTAACGTGGCGGTAACTTGATATTAACATACCAAAACATAACTGGCTTGATCCGCCACATTACCCCCCACCTATAAAAATGATAACGATAAACAAACACAGAGAGGGATATTAAACAAATACATAAAGGAACGGCTAGATGCCGGGATATAGTAGTAAGTGAATGTTTTCAAAACTCATTGTGGAAGGATGTAAGTCGGTTTTAAACGATCAATGGAAATTGTTTCTAAATTGTTGTTTATGATAAGTTTTAAAAAAATATTGTTGCGTTTCATAACTTTATATGGGCCGTCGTAAGGTTGTTGCAAGGGAGGACCTATAGCATCGTGTTTTACAAAAACATGAGAGGTTTGAAATAGATCTGAGTCAATGTAAGATTTTTGTGGATTAATTTTTGGGAAGGTGAATGAAAATTTGTTCATAGAATTTCAATTTGTTGTAAATAAAATGTTATTTCCGAATCTTGTAATATTTTTGATTGTTTCGAAAATTCCCCTGGAACCCGTAGGGAAGTTCCATGAATAAGTTCAGCAGCACTACATTTAATAGGTTCTTTGTATACTGTACGTAAGCCCAGTAAAACTAGAGGTAGGTAAGTAAACCATTCTGAAGGATTTTTGTAAGTTTTGAGAGAAGTTTTGAGTTGTCTATGGAATCTTTCAATCATTCCGTTTGATTGCGGGTGATAAGCCGTTGTTTTGATATGGCGCGTACCTAATAATAATAATAAATTCTTAAATAGAGCGGATTCAAATTGTTTTCCTCTATCTGTTTTAATGACAGACGGACATCCGAATCTCGAAATCCAGTTAGTAACAAAAGCTTTAGATATTGTTTCTGCAGTACACTCTTTGACAGGTATGACTTCTGGCCAACGTGTGAAATGATCTATACAAGTTAATACGTTAGAATATCCGTTTGAAAGAGGAAGATGAACTAGATCAATGTGAATCTTTTCAAAACGAGAATTAGGTTTAGCACAAGGGATAATACAAGTTTTGGTATGTTTAGATATTTTAGATGATTGACAGGTTAAGCAATTTTTTGTCCAATTTTGAATATCTTTGTTCATGTTAATCCAAACAAATTTACAAGTAATTAATTTAATAGATGCTTTAATTCCAGGGTGAGACAGAGAATGTAGTTGATTAAATATGTGTTGACGAAATTGTTGTGGAATATATGGTCTGTAAGTTCCGGTTAAAACGTCACATGTCAAGGTGAGGTTAGAATTTGGAAGTTTGATGTCTTGAAAATGTAATTTAGTTTCTTTTGATTTTTGTAATAATTTTAGTTGATTATCGTTTTGTTGGGCAGAAGCAATGTCAGAATAATTAATTTCATTGTTTAAATGTAAAGCATGAATTTGCGTCAGCAACCGGATTGTCTTTGCCTGATACGTGTTTGATGTCATTTGTGAATTGCAGTATAAAATCTAAATGTCTGATTTCCCGTGGTGAATATGTGTCTGATATTTTTTTTGAAATAAAAGTTAAGGGTTTGTGATTTGTGTAAATTGTGAAAATTCTACCTTCAATGAAATAACGAAATTTTTTGACAGCTGAGTATATTGCTAATAATTCTCGTCCGAAGGTGCTGTATTTCTTTTCAGTTGAAGATAAAGTCAAAAAATATAATAAATGTTGTTGTTAGCAGCTGTTACGAGGTAACCTCGTAACAACTGCTCTACAATGGCTGGAAGTAACGTGGCGGTAACTTGATATTAACATACCAAAACATAACTGGTTTGATCCGCCACATATCTATTGATCTATTGCGTATATAAAATTAAAATACTGTCATTTGTCATTAGGTGAATATTATATCTCCCGAACAAATTGCCTACGTTCATGGCCTCTCGCTTTATGTCAGCTAAAATCAATAAGAATAATCGTTCAATACATACGGGTTGAATTAATTCCCATCGAGTGCGCTTAAGGCCTGCGGCGTTTTTAAAACAAGACGTTTACCTAGTCACACGATATGTCGTGCAGGATTTACTTAACTAATAACATTACTATGGGCTCCGAAGATCTAATTCTCTTCCAAATATACTTGGACAAAGTTAATGTAGGTATATGAAAAACTAAACAAACTTTTGGAAAGATTTGAATAAACGAAATTCACCTATTGACTAAGAACTATACAAATTGTTTAGGCTAAATGCAAAATGACTAATTAATTGCTGCTTAACTGATTTCAATAAAAATGTTTTAGTTTGGCCGAAGATTTTCAACTAAAACTAGAAGTTGTTCAGTAGGATAATCTAAAAATATGAAACATCCAATTGAAAATTTGTTGGAAATCGTTAACAAAACAATTACTTGAACTAATACGAGTATTAATAATTCCGAGAAATTATTTAAAAATATTCGATGACAACGAATTCAAGCTTTTATAAATAATAATAGGTAATTGGACTATATATGAATACAATTTACTATTTTTATTTCTTTTCGAAATATAGTATCTTAAATGTTTAATCTACAAAAACTTTTTCAACATTTATGCATAGATCTCCAGCTCCAGACATTTTATGGCTCATTTACCTACAGCGCGTGTTCCTTTCCCGAGTATATCTTGATGTTTCTTTATGCGAGCCGCAACAATGGAAATACATTGAATTTCTGAATCTTGATTGGTCACTTTTGTTTTCTGCACTTCACTTTTCAACCAGCCCCACAAACAAAAGTCTAATGGCCCGAGTAGATATGTTGCACTAAATAATCATTAATTAATGACAAGTTATTGTTTGAAAATTAAAATGAGCTAGCCTACTTCAATAAACTTAAACATTTAAGACACTGTACATCGAACACAAATAAAAATCAAATTATAACTTTTGGGTTCTTTAGTCATATATATGTAGTATACATTTCCTAACTTTGGCACTCAACCAATGTAGGATGTTTAACAATATATTTAAAATGTAAGGAAATATTTTTTATTGGTTCTTCCAGAGTCGATTTGTACTTTTGCATTTAACCCAGAATATATATTGTTTTGAACAGAATACGGAAAATTATATCTTTTAATCTACATTTTAAGAAACGATATATGATATTAATAAACTTTACTCAGTAATTTATATATATATATATATATATATATATATATATATATAATAGTTTATTTTTTATTGTTAATTTAGATTTTCGACCAATTATCCAGTAGATTTTGGAAAGAAGAAATCCTAGTTGTTTACGTTTTTCTTAATGTGTTCGTGCCAAGTTTGTCTCCTATCCAGGTGCATGCCTAAATATTTGACTGTTTGTTCTTACGGCAATTGATGATTGTTTAGTTGCACTGGGGGACAAGTCTCTTTTTTTGTGAATGTGATATGTACCAATTATGTTTCATTTGCTCGAATTCGCCATTTTTTCAACCGCTTTTGAATATCATGAAGGCTGTGTTGTAGTTCTTGAGATGCTGTGGTGGGATCTTCATGTGAAGCTAGTACTGCAGTGTCGTCTGCAAATGTGGCTGTCAACACGTCTTGCCTTGTTGGTAGATCTGCAGTGTATAGTGTGTACAGGAGTGGTCCTAGCACGCTGCCTTGGGGTAAACCAAATGTTATCGGGTACAATTTTGTGTGGGCGTCTTGGTATTTTACATATAATTTTTTATCTTTTAGGTACGACTTTAGAATGATATAATATTGAATAGGGATTGTTTTTCTTAGCTTGATTAGAAGTCCGGTGTGCCAAACTTTGTCAAAGGCTTGTGTTATATCAATAAATGCTACAGAACAATATCTTTTGTCTTCTAAATTTTGTTTAATGTTGTTTACTACTCTATGCACTTGTTCTATGGTGCTATGTTGTTGTCGAACCCAAACTGGTGGTCTGGGATCAGATTGTTATCTTCCAGAGTTGGCTTAAGTTTTTCGTATAATAACTTTTCAAATAATTTTGAAAGAATTGGTAGAAGGCTTTTTTGGGGTTTAGTTTATATTTGATGGCATGTTGGATGTCGAAAGTTTTAAAGTTATTCAAGGGCAGTTCTAGTTGGTACGGTGAGTGTAGGTACAGTTGGATATTCTCCTCTTCTTCAGGGTCGATCTCTGAAGGGTACGGTGTGAAAACTTCAGCGAGGTGTTCAGCGAAAGCATTTGCCTTCTCTTTGTTGCTTTTGACCCATTCTCCTAAATTTGTTCTGAGAGGCGGATTTGGATGAAGTGTTTGCTTGAATTTCCTCGTAGCCTTCCAGAGTGAATATTCTATGGCTTCCGTTGGCGTTAGTTGTTCTAGATAATCTTGCACTTTTTTATTTTTGTCTTCTCTAAGTATTTCCTTTAATTCTTTTGTAGCCCTATTTAGTCTTCTTTTATTTTCCGCTATTTTTTGCTTTATGAAAATAGGGCAGCTTTGTGCTATTTCTTTTTTAATTTGGATGGGTGTTGAGCTCCAGGCAGCTTGCTGTACAACAAGATTGAAATGTTCTACTGCCTCTTCAATATCTTTTTCTGTTTTTAGTGATATCTTTAATTCCAGGTTTTTATCTATGTATCTTTTGTAATCGTTCCAGTTTTTATTAGTTAATGTTGGTGGTAGAGTTTTCTTAAGTACTGAGGTGCTTAAAGTGATTAGAACGGTGGAGTGATCTGAGGAGAGGTCAAGGCAAGATTCAGCTTTGATGTTGTTATGAGGAATTCCTTTAGTTACACCGAAGTCGACTAGGTCTGGAATTTTATTTCTATCGGTTGGCCAGTACGTTGGTTGCCCTGAGGAGAGGTAATTTAAGTTTTTCTAATCCATTGCTTTTTTTAATTCTCTACCTTTTGTTGTTATTAATCTAGAGCCCCATAGTGTGTGTTTGGCGTTGTAATCGCCACCTGCAATGAATTGGTTACCTAGTGTTTGAAAGAATTGTACATATTGTTCTTTGTTTACGGCATGCTTAGGTGGGCTATAGATGGCTGAGATCTTTAAAGAGCCCTTCCAGTCGTCTACAACTATACTGGTGGCTTGTAGGAAGTCATTGTTGTAATTGCAAGCTTCATGATGTCTGATTTTGTTCTTTATAATTATCGCTGTACCACCGTGGGCATTGCCATCCGGGTGTTTGGTGTCATACACTACGTAGTTTGGAATTCTTAGGTGGCTGCGGCTAGTGAAATGGGATTCAGATATTAGCATGATGTCTATGTCGTGATGTATTAAAGATGCTTTCACCTCGTCAGCATGTTGTGTTAGGCCATTGGCATTCCATCATCATTCTCTGCATTACGCTCCTAGTCGAAGCTTAGCATCCTCCGCTATTCTCTTCCATTCCGGTCTGTTCTGCACGTCTCTCGTCCAATTTATCACACCTAGTTTCTTAATATCCTGTATTACTTGGTCTTCCCACCTGTTCCGTGGTCTACCCCTGCTTCTTGTTCCTCTAGGCTTACTTTGTAATAGTCTTCGCGGCATTCTATGCTCTTCCATTCTTTTGGTGTGTCCAAACCATTTTATTCTGTTGGCTTTTATTGTTGCAACTATATTAGGTCTATTGTATAGTTCGTATAACTCAAAGTTATATTTTATTCTCCAGCCGTCATTTTCTTCCGTTGGACCGTATATTTTCCTCAGTATTTTCCTTTCAAAGGTGTGGAGCAATCTTTCATCTACTTTGGTTATGGTCCATGTTTCACTTCCATATGTTGTCACTGGTTTAATTAATGTTTCGTAGATTTTTAGTTTCGTATTTTGTGACACTGCTTTCGATTTCATTAGTTTCATATTTGCATAGTAGCTCTTATTTGCCAGTAATATTCTTCTTCGTATTTCTTCTGACGTGTTGTTGTTCTTGTTTAATATCGAGCCTAGATAGACAAAGTTGTTTACTTGCTGGAATGTGTAGTTATCAATATCCAAGGCATTGTTTTCTGCCTGTTGTCTTTTCCCTGTTATTAGTATCTTACTTTTGTCTTCGTTTATTAGCAATCCGACATCTCTTGCTGTTTTTTCTAGGCTTCTAAACGTTTCTTCCAGTTCTTCTTTACTTCTTGTGATGATCACCACATCATCCGCAAATGCAAGTATTTGATGTGCATTTACGAATATATTACCATTTCTCGTTATTCTTGCTTCGTTTACTGTTTTTTCCAGTGTGAGATTGAATAACAGTGGTGCCAGAGCATCTCCTTGCCTAATACCATCTTTTGTTTCAAATATGTCTGACTTGTCTTGTCCTATTTTAACTTTGTTTAAGGTGATGTCTGCTGTTAGCTTCGTTAATCTTATGAGTTTTCCCGGTATTTTAAAATCTTCCATAGCTTCCCATAGTTTACTTCTTTTGATTGAGTCATACGCTTTCTTGAAATCGATAAACAGGAAGTATGTTGCTATGTTATGTTCCCAGTTCTTCTCCAGTATTTGTTTTATGGTGAATATGTGGTCTATCGTGCTTCTGTTGTTCCTGAAACCACATTGGTATTCACCTATAATGTCTTCAGCGTAGGGTTTTATTCTTTCGTGTATTATGGTTGCTAGTATTTTATATGCTGTACATAGTAGGCTGATGCCTCTATAGTTGTTGCAATCAAACATATGGCCCTTTTTAAATATGGGTACTATTATTCCTATGTTCCACTCTTGTGGGATCTTTTCTTCCTTCCATATGTTTCTTATTAGTTCATACATTTGTTTAGCTAGGTCTTCACCGCCTGCTTTGATTAGTTCAGCTGGTAGTTCATCCACTCCAGTTGCTTTATGCGATTTAAGTTTCTTGATTGCATTATTTACTTCTTCCTGTGTTGGTTCTTCTATGTTTGGTTCAGGATTGTTTCTATCATTTAACTGGTTTTCGTTCTCATTTAGCTCATTGTTGCTTAGTAGATCTTGAAAGTATTCGCTCCATCTTTCTAATGTTTTCTCTTTGTTGACTATTATCTTACCTTCTTTGTCTTCTATCAGTCTGTTACTTTGTTTTCTGTTGAAGTTGCTGCATTTGATTGATTGGTAGAATTTTCTCATGTTTCCTTTAGTTCCATGTTCTTCCATCTTGTTTATTTGCATGTTTATTTCTTCTCTTTTTTTCCTTCTTAGTATTTTATTGCACTTTGTTCTACTGTCCTTATACGCTTTCTCATTTGATCTTGTTTTTCGTTGTAGCATTCGTTTTCTGTTTTCATTCTTTCTCCGAATGGCTTCTCTGCATTCATCATCGAACCAGTTATTTGATCTTTTTCTTTCTTTTTCCTTCAGTATTCTTGTTGCAGAATCTTTAATTACTTGTTTAATGTTGCACCATTTGTTCTCCACACCATCTTGTTTGTCTGTTTCCTGGCTTGCTAGTCTTTGTGTGACTTCATTCTCAAATTGAGTTTTTATCTCCTCATTTGCAAGCTCGTCAAGGTTCCATTCGTGTTTTCTTTCCTTTTGTTCGCTAGTGTTATGTGCTTTAGATATTCTGAATTTGATTTTAACTCTCACTAGATAATGGTCGGAATCTATATTTGGTCCTCTGCAACTCCGTATATCTTCAATATTTGATCTATATCTTCTTTTTACCAAAACATGGTCGATTTGGTTAGTGGTGTTTCCATCGGGTGATACCCATGTACCCTTATGTATGTTCTTATGGGGGAATTGAGTGCTGGCTACTGACATATTCAGTGACGCTGCTAGCTCAATTGTTCTTAAGCCATTGTTGTTTGTTTGTTCATGTAGGCTATGTGGACCTATTGTTGGTATGTATATTGTTTCTTTTCCTATTTTGGCGTTTAGATTCCCCAATATTATTACCATGTCATGTTTGGGTAGCTTTGTCGCAATGTCAGTTAGCTTCTCATAGAATTCATCCTTAATACTATCATCGTTTTCCTCCGTTGGTCCGTGCACATTTATCAATGACATGTTATGGAATTTTCCCTTCAGTCTAATGGTGCTAATCCTTTCATTAATTGGTTCGAAATTGATTATATGTTCTCTTATTGATTTCTTTACCAGAAATGCAGTCCCTAGTTCATTCCTTTTATTTGAGGAACTATGGAATAATGTGAAGTCCTTTTGCTCGAAATATCCTGAGCTTGGCCAACTTGTTTCTTGTATTGCCAATATATCTATTCCGCTCTTTATGACTTCTTCTTTGAGCTCTGAGTAGGTTCCTGGTTTGTATAGACTCCTCACATTCCAGGTTCCTATGGTATATCTCATTGGCCGTTTCCCATGCTTTCTTTCGTTACCGTTTGTCCGTCCTTTCCGAGGCATAGCTTGCGGTTTCGTAACTTAGTGGTTTAACGTGAATGGGTTGTTGGCCCATTGCACAACCCCCAACTTGGAGGGCCAGGTAATTTGTTTTGGGTTGTCTTCCTTAGCCTTTGGAGATCCAACTCCTCCCTGCAAGGCAGCAGTGCTAATTTTGGTCCGCCCCGAGTATTTTATTTCCTCGGTATCCATCATATCTGATGGACGTTCCCCTATCCGCCACCTGGGGAGGCGCCCGATGGGGGATTAGCAACCCCACACGGGATTGGCATTCCATAGTGCGAGTTTAATGTGTGTGGCCATCAGTTCTTTTTATGAAGCAGGGCCGTTAGAAGATTTAACATTGTTCCCATTTGTTCCATGAGGCCTTTCATCATTATTTTTATTTCTTTCATGTCGTTAATCTGTTGGCTTGGGTTTGGATTCTGCGTTTGTTCTTGATTATTAGCGTACTCTGCTCGCGGAATGTTATTATTAGCAATTTGGGTGTATGATGTTCCAGGTTGAACGTACTGATACGTTTATGTATTTATTTCTATATTTCGATTTTGTTCAAGCACTTTTTGTCTTAGTGGTGGATGTTTGCTTCTTTGGATGTCCTTATATACTGTGCATCTTTGTAGTTGACAGGATGATTGCCTCCACATAGAACGCACTTTACATCATCTGCGCGCTCTTTCCTTTGGCATTTCGAAGTTTCATGATATCCGGGACATTTGACGCATCTTGGGGTCATACGGCAAAAGTTTTTTGTATGACCATATCGCTGGCATCGAGTACACTCTGTGGTATTTCTCTTCTTTGTATTGGTGGTTCAAATTGTATTTGGTGATATTCTTAATGTTCTACCTTGTATATCTCCTTGTTATTAGGTGCAGGTTTTAATTCTACATAAAACATGTTTAGTGGTACTTTTGTTTTATACTGCTTTATGTTCCATACGTTGATTACGTCGTGCCCCAATTTTTGTATTTCTGATTTGATGTCTTCCGTTTTGACAGAGTAGTGCATGTTTTTCAGAACAACTTTAAAAATTCTCTCTTGTCTTGGTTTATATGTGTAGAATTCTGTATTCTTTTGTTCTAATGCTTTTGTTGCTATGAAATATGCTTCTGGGTGTTTAGGTTGAATCCTTACAGTGTTATTTTCTTAGGTTTTGACTATATATTGATCTTTTGGTAATGTTTGCAGTAGGTTTGTTAATGGGGATATGTTACCTACTCCAGCAACATATATTGTTGGTGGTTTGGGAGTTTTTATTAAATTTGGCAGGTTGTTACTAGTGCTGTGAGGATCCGACAAAACTTGGATCCGATAACCCGGATTTCAAAATATCCGGATCCTCGGATATCCGACGTTTGGATATTGAAGCGGATATCCGAAAATTTAATTCGAATTTGGATCCGGATCCTAATTCGGATTCGGATCCTGATTTAGATCCGGATCCTGATATGGATCCGGATCCTGATTTGGAACCGGATCCTGATTTGGATCCGATTCTTCATTTTGAATGTGAAGTCTAACATCTGGAATTGTGTTCAAATTCAAACAGTTAAAGTGGGCCTGTTTATCTTTACAGCGGTCTGTAAACACCAGTACACAAACAGTAATACATTTTATAATACCCCTCTAAAATAACCAGGTAGTATGTGCAAATGTAAAGAAAAAATAAATTTGAGAAACAATAGCCATAGGTTCGTTGCAGGTAGCGAAATACCTACCGTGCACGTGTTTCACATAAAAAGGGTTGTTTTTGTTACTTATAGTTCTGTGGAATCGAAGAAGTTCCTTCTTAGCGGATGCTAAAAGTTGTCCAACAGAAATTTATATCTGCCAACTATTAATTAACTACATCAAACAAAAATGTATTGTGGACTATCATCAGATTTATTTGGTTTTGGTTTTGATGAGACCCGATGCTAATATTGAAATGTAAGGTTCAATACTGAGAATATTCCAATCCGAGTGCCGATCCGGATACTGGAATTCCATATCATACTCATATTCGAATATAAGATCCGATACTCAAATCCGTTTCCAAGATTCGATATTCGGATCCGGATTCAAGATCCGTTACTCAGATTTGGATCCAAACTCCAATACTCAGATTCGGATCAAAATCCGATACTGAGATCCGGATCCAAAATCCGATACTCAGATCCGGATCCAAAATCCCATACTCAGATCCGGATCCAAAATCCGATACTCAGATCCGGATCCAAAATCCGATACTGAGATTTGGATCCGAGATCCGGATAGTTCTATATATCCGGATAATTTTGGATCCGAAACCGAAACTATCCGGATCCGGATCCCACCACTAGTTGTTACCTTCTGGATCCATCCCTTCATCGGGAAGAGGCGAAAAACGATTTTCTGTTGATGTGGCTGTTTCGTTTAACCAGTAGTCTTTATCCATTTGTCTTACTCTTCTTAATACTATGGGGCTAGATCTTCCTCTCTTTCTTTGGTTTTCTACTATTTGCCATTCTCCCGGTGAAGGGTGTTGGGATTGATATTGAGAATTTTGTTGAGATTGTAGCTGCATTTCTTGTGAGAATAAATGATGCTCTAGTTGTGTACAACTTGTAGGTTGATGATAATACAACATTCGTTGGTCGCGGAACTTGTATTATAGGGGGTGGCAGAGCACCGGTTGCCCGGTCTCCCCCCAACATAGTAATATTTTAACAGTGGTTATATGTTGTGTTGTAGCTATTAGTTATTAATTAATTAATATTAATTTGATAGGATTACTATTATATAATTTGATAAAATTATTATTATTATACACTGGCTCGAGCAGTAGCTAGCACGTCCGTTCACTACGAGAGTGTGGGACAGACTCAAATTAGTAATAAGATTTTATTTTTGACATTTCATAACCGAGAAAATCAATTTTCATATTTTTTTTGAGATAGTTGATTTATAGCGGTAGCCATGGAACTAAAACAAAATTACAAACAATTGTATGCCATCTTAACTGTCAAAAATGTTTATGGTTTGTGATTTTCGTTCAATAACATATTTCTTTGAAAGTATATAACAGTTTTCTCATGAAGAAAAGCTTCAGATTGTAAAATGGTGTTATTCTGGACAAATTTTGTTTGAGTTGCATGGCTATGGCTATAAATCAATGTTCAATAAAAAAAAAAAATCTCGGTTGTGAAATGTGAAAAATCTTGTAACTAATTCGGATGCAGAATTTAATTCTCTACAACATTTATTGAAAGTATTTTTATCTACAATAATTTGGGAACTTTTGCGCAAGGAAAAACTGATTTTCCATGTTATACGCCTATGGCCAGGTTTTTAATGAACATACTGTATATATATATATATATATATATATATATATATATATATATATATATATATATATATATCATATAAAATAAACAATATGTTAACATAAAAAGGAAACATTATAAATGACAAACTTTTGCATATCAGTTAATAAGAAAAAATATAGTAATATTAATTACGTTTAAGCAAAATTTTATTATTCAAGGTCCAATACCAAAAGTTTATCATTTATAAAGACTAATAATACATTCAAGAAGTATTACTTTCCTATGGAACACTTTCAAGGGCAGTAGTAATCATCCGAACGTCTCGTTCGATGGTTTTATAGCCTAATTTTCAAAGTAGAAACAAATAAGCAATTCCTTCATTCTAATATAAGTATTATTTGTGTTACAGATTGTTGGTCCACGGTTCTAATAGCGTTTTCCTTTTATATATTTAGTTTTGCACTTAGTGTAGCTAATGACATTATGCCCGGTACTAGTTCTTGTTACAACACATGTGCAGTGCATTTTAAATTAAACATGTTACAAAAATTCAGTGCAAGTTGTTTGCTGTCGCTGTCAAATAGATCATATGTGTGGAGTGATTGGCTAGCTACTAAAGGTAGGTGTCGATTACGTCACAATGTGTTATGCAAGTACACCGCCAACGCTTAACTTTTGAGTCGCAAAAGAAGCATTAATTCGCTTATGTTGCACGGCGTAATATTCTCGGGCAAAAACGCCTGTTACCATAAATGAATTTGTTGCTGTAGGTTTACACTAAATATTCTCATTCGTATTGAGCACACATTTTGGATCATATAGGGGGTTTACCGAAATCCCTGTCCGGAATCAACGCAAAATACTTGACCGATACTTATCCGTAAAAGATAATAACATTTATATTTAGGTGAAGATATTGATCGTTGATTTATTACATTACGTAAACGTATACTATATTATATAATTAAACGTAGAAGTAGAGTAAAAAATATACGTTTATTTTATGTTGAATTTACTATTAAAAAGGTTGTAAATAATAACGTTTGTATTTAGTTGAAGACAACATATAATTCAACGTAAAGGTTTTACATTATATAAACGTATACTATATTATAGAATCAAACGTAGAAATATAGTAAAAACATACGTTTATTTTATGATGAATTTAATATTAAAAAGGTAGTAAATAATAACGTTTGTATTTAGTTGAAGACAACATATAATACAACGTAGAGGTTTTACATTATATAAACGTATACTATGTTATAGATTCAAACGTAGTAGTATAGTGAAAAACATACGTTTATTTTACGTTGAATTTAATATTAAAAAGGTGGTAAATAATAACGTTTGTATTTAGTTGAGGAAAGCATATAATTGAACGTTGAGGTTTTACATTATATAAACGTATACCATATAGTCAAATGTAGAAGTCAAGTAAAAGATATACGTTTATTAAACATTTTTTTCTTCGTTACTTTTTACGTTAGAAAGTAAAGTTGAAAACATGTTGAAACATACATAATAAAAACGTTAAAAATTTGGTTACAAATAACGTAGAAACCTGGAGCATTTTTGCGTAGATAAATCGTATATTTATGTCTAGTATTTTACGTTCGGTTATGAAAAATTTTCAACGTTATTCTAACGTACGAATGTTTATTGGGAGGGGTTACGTAGCAATGTACAAGAGACAGGCTGTGAAGACTTAATTTTTTTACATCCGTTTTACAGATACTTTTTACAATTCAAAATATATGAATTTAACAGACTGTACTGGTCAGAACTGACGATCGTGGTAACTGAAAGAAAGTGCTTACTCAATAAGGTTCAGTTCAATCGAAAAGTATAAATGAAAGGCACTTATTTAAGAGTTTATTATTTTATTAAATTTTGCTCACTATCTTATTTGGTTTTGTTTAGTATTTTATGTTCAATATAAATAATAATTGTTCAGTAAGAAAAAAAAATTCAGTATTTTTTCATATTTGTTCAGTAAAAAACATTTTTTTCTTCAGTATTTTTTCATATTTGTTCAGTAAAATATATTTTTTGTTCAGTATTTTTTCATATTCATATTTACTGAACATTCAATATTTATATTGAACAAATATTATTTAACTGAATATATACTGAACAAGGTATTATTTTACCGATCATTTGTTATTAATACTGAACATTTATGAAAAGTACGGAGCATAAAATACTGTTCATTTAAGTAAAATATAAATAAAATAAGTACATCATCACGGCGTATTACCTACTGCCTGGTATGCCAATCTGCTTTGTACACAGATATCGGTAATGATAAAATATTTGTAGAACAAATAAATTATTGCCTAAAGGAAACACGTAAAACACAGCTAGTGCGCACTTATTATATAAATGGAAAACAAATTATGCACTCAGTACAAAAACGTTCGCACTAAATATATAAATGGAAAACACTGTAACAAAAATAGTGGTAAGTATTCTGATTTAAATTAAAGTGCATAGTGTAAATAATAAAAATAATAACGATATATTATTGATTCAACTGAGAATTATCCAAATAAATATTTATTATCTTGTATATTTCTTAAATATTTCTCAAAGATGAAAAAAAAATATTAATATTCACTTGAATGTCTTTCCAGTAAATTTAACAAAAATAACAATAAAGTATTCATAACAATATCGTCTCGTTTTATTTCGAGGCATAAGATTTCACAGTTGACAGAATATTCGAAAGATAAACAGAGCAAAACCTTGACTTGGCAGCAATGTCACGGCATTTGGCAACGGAGGGAGATAATTTTTGCAAAGTGGATTCAACGCCATCTGTAGCTACCCTTGTGGACTACCCTAGGTTTGGGGTACATCACTGTTAAGGGTTGAACAGCCAAAACATATGACGCCTTGTTGAATATTTCGTAGAGATAGAGAATTCAAAAACAAGAATATTTTGAAGTAGAGCTGCACTTTAGGAAATTATAGCGGTGTAAAACCAATTTGGCAAGGGTGAAATATATTATTGAACACACACCGGCAAAATTAGGGGAACAACAAAAAAGCAATATATTTAAAAAAAATTGAACCCACTGTCTTTCATACATGCGTTGGTAATTCTACATCTACAACAAATAACAAATGAAGATATAACACTTAAATATAGCCACCTACTAAAGATTATCATTTATCGAGGTGTTAAATATTGCTCGGTCTTTTATTAAATATGAGTGTTTAATTCGTGTTCACTAGATCAAGGTTCAACAATCACTTCTGCTTTTGTTCTGGTCGATCTGTAAAGTCAAACCTTATGGAATACACAGACTTCATTCTTCAGTCAATGGATGATAAATCACAGGTAGATGCAGTGTACATTGACTTTAGTAAGGCATTTGATCAGATTAGTCATGTTATTCCGATTTCTTAATTAGAGATGTACGGTGTACACATTCAGTTACCACAGTGGTGCAAATCATACCTCACTGATAGACAACAATGTGTAACTTTTAATGGATACACCTCGCAGTACTTTCCTGTAACTTCTGGTGTACCACACGGGATCACATCTAGGGCCTCCCCTTTTCCTAATCTTTATTAATGATATTAAGAATTGTTTTACCAACTCTAAGTTTATTATGTATGCTGATGACCTGAAGGTATACAATACTGTCAAAACTGCATCCGACTTTTCTGCCATTCAGAAAGATCTTGACAAACTAAGCTCACCTCAAAAGGAATGATTTAACGTTAAATATGATAAATGCTCATTACTTTCTCACGTAACAGAAGCGTTTTTACGTTCAATTATTTCATTGACGGTAACAACATTAGTCGTGTCTCTCATTTTAAAGATCTTGGTGTCATCTTAGATAGTAAGCTATTGTTTGACTTACATGTTGATTATATTGTTAAAAAAGCTTATAAAATGCTCGGCTTTATTTCTAGAATTGGTGCGAGTTTCTGTAATTATTACACTTTAATATTTCTTTATTACTCTCTTGTTCGATTTCAATTAGAATTCTCTGCTGTTTGTTGGTCACCGCACTATTATGTATATATAAATAGAATCGAGAGTGCCCAAAGAAAATTTATTTCTATTTTGAATTTTAGATACTCACGTAATTCGATTCTGTTAATCTAGTTACAAAAAAGAGGAATACTGTTGGATCTATTTTTTTATTTAAATTATTAAATAATTATATTGACAGTCCTGTTCTTTTAAATAAATTTTCTCTGCGGACTTCCCGTTATTCTACTCGATCTTCTGATTTATTCTTTGTTAAACATTGTAGAACAAACTCTGCCATGAATTCACCGCTTGTTAGATTAGTACATGCTTACAATAATTTAACTTCTGTACCTAATATTCCGGATTTATTTTGTTGTAGTTTACGTACTTTCAAATTATTTGTTAAATTCTATCTTCATCATCTCTATACTAATTAGTATTGATTTCCATTTATTTTTGTTTTCTTACCGATTTTGTACACCACTTTATTATGTAATTGTTTCTTAAATTGGTCTCGTCTTTGTTATATTCTGTAATGTTTAATTGTGTCATTGCTGCACTGTTATTAGGACTTGTCCTGTTGTGCAGCCCTTCTTTGTAAATAAATAAATAAATAAATAAATAAATAAATAAATAAATAAATAAATAAATAAATAAATAAATAAATAAATAAATAAATAAATAAATAAATAAATAAATAAATAAATAAATAAATAAATAAATAAATAAATAAATAAATAAATAAATAAATAAATAAATAAATAAATAAATAAATAAATAAATAAATAAATAAATAAATAAATAAATAAATAAATAAATAAATAAATAAATAAATAAATAAATAAATAAATAAATAAATAAATAAATAAATAAATAAATAAATAAATAAATAAATAAATAAATAAATAAATAAATAAATAAATAAATAAATAAATAAATAAATAAATAAATAAATAAATAAATAAATAAATAAATAAATAAATAAATAAATAAATAAATAAATAAATAAATAAATAAATAAATAAATAAATAAATAAATAAATAAATAAATAAATAAATAAATAAATAAATAAATAAATAAATAAATAAATAAATAAATAAATAAATAAATAAATAAATAAATAAATAAATAAATAAATAAATAAATAAATAAATAAATAAATAAATAAATAAATAAATAAATAAATAAATAAATAAATAAATAAATAAATAAATAAATAAATAAATAAATAAATAAATAAATAAATAAATAAATAAATAAATAAATAAATAAATAAATATACTGAAATATTATGACTTCAATTGTGTGGAGAACAATTTTCATAAAATCCAAAGCTGAATCTTTGTAAATATATAATTGGTTGACAATTTTCATTTTTGTTTTAAATATATTTTTCCGACAATTGATTCTGATAAAATTTTATATCGTGTTTGATTATTTGGATGTAAACATTTTTGAAGTAGAAAATATCAGCGATGCCAGTGAAATTTTTGTTTAATTCTTTGCAAACAATGCGAGTTGGCAACAAGTTTAATTTCAGCAATTATTATTGTTCTGTGTTCTATGTAGCATTGTTTATATCTCTTGCTTTTCGATTAAATAAATGAGCTTTGTCGACAGTCTAATTAAAAAATTTCTACGCATGTAGAAGCTCTTTTAGTTTGAATTTAAAGATTTTTTAACTACAATCACTGGCGAATTAATTCTGTCGTCGACTGTCATTAAAACAAAAACTTTTCCTTACAAAAAATGCAGTTAACAAAAAGTTTACCACAATCAAATAACTTCAGTTTAGATGTCGATGAAGTAATAATTGAAGTAATGTCGACGTTATAAAGTTCCAAGGGAAGTCAAATAGTTTGCTCGAAACTTCTTTGTTTGAATATTCCTTCAGTAAAATTCAAATATGCAGGTCACACTAGAATTATTGAGAATAAAACACATGGTTCATATTTTTTAGAATTTTATTTTAAATATGTTGAAAGTAGTTCTTCTCAACAATAATAATCTTTCATTTCTAAAAAACTCCCAAGCAATCTTCCTTTGGAATTCTTAATCATGAATGACACTATTAGAGCATCAATCTCTTCTTCAGACGAAAACCTTCTATCCCGTACTTTTTTAATTAGATGAGTATCTATAGCGAGTAATTTTATATATTTTTGCCAAATGATAATTCTATATTTTTTATCAAAATGATACTCTACTACTAAAATATTGAATAACTATGTTCTGGCTAACTTAACTTTTGCAATTGGGATATTTCATTAAGATTGCGAACCTAGTGACAAAATTTGCAACTAAAAACAAGGGAGCAATTTTATTTCATTCGCATGTTATTACATACGCGCGCAGTTTATATAGTGGAAAATAGATAATAGAATAATATTTACAATTATTTAAACTACTATTATCTAATAATGATAATAATCGTATATTTTGCTAAGAGAATAAGTATATACATCTCTGTACAAAAGTGGTTGGGAGCAATTTAGCATTTACATTCCATTGAATTAATTAATTTTATTTACATATTATATTATAAATTAAATTTCTGTGTAGTTGTAGATGTATATCTTGTCATTGGATAATTCGTCAAATAAGGTACTCATGCATGGTCTTGGGGTACTATGTTTTTCGATATATCTTCTTCTAAAAGGAGAAAATATTGGGCAGAGAAATAGGAAATGGTGGATATCATTTACATATGTCGCAGATTTCATCATTATTGAAGATATGGAGAGTTCCGTCTAGGAAGATATGTACATTTTTAGGGTTTGACATACGAAATTGGAAGGATAGTTTGAGGATTTTGAATGGTACATTAGAGGATAGATATTGGTTACAGCTGGATTTTATGATACGTTCTGTATCAGCATTATAAGTTATTTCATTATATGCATTCAGGATGTTGCTCATTTCTTGTTTTAAGATAATAGGACTTTGTTTTTCCCATATCCAATAGTGATTGGTTCTCGCAAGCATTAATTTTAGGTTTTTCACCCAGTTAGACTTAGTATTATCTGCTGTAGCTGTATGCAGATTTATCTCAATTTGTGTCAATTTATTGTAGCAGATTTTGACATAACGTGCGTGAGCCATTAAAAGGATTTTATACCACCAGAGTAACATTTTCTGTAGTACAAGGACCTCTAGATGAGGTTGTCCCGTCTCTCTCCTTATTAGATAATTTGGAGTGGTTTTCTTCCATGATAGTAAGGTCTTAAAATATTGTGTTTGTCCTTTTTCAATAGCATCTCGCTTAATAGGTCCCCAACTTTCTGCTCCATATAGGAGGGCAGGAATTAACAGCTTGTTGTACAATTTCATACTAGTTTTCCATGACTGAATTTTCCGGTTATCTTATTCGCTTTTATTAGATTTTCCCTTATATTGTCATTAAATGATCCAGATGCCTGCAATATTATTTCTAAGTATGTATATTTGTTAGTTGTTTCGAATTGCTTTCCTTGGCAATAATATGTATGTATATTGACCTAAAAAAGTAAGAGTACTACGCAATATATGTATATATATATATATATATATATATATATATATATATATATATATATATATATATATATATATATATACCGTGTGTCCCAAGCAATCCTTGACATAGGCATTTTACATGGGAAAACAGTTTTTTGTCAATAAAAAGTGTCCGGCAGAAAATTAAGCCATGTTATTTAATATGATAATAGTACATTACCTCCTGTACGTTATTTAATACTAATTACTATATTATCATTGCATAAATTAATGAAAATTATAAATAAATCTCAATACATATTTGTTTCAATATTTTATTATGTAATATCAAAATATTTTTAAATGTCATTGTAGCTGAATGGTTAGCATGTCTGCCTGTGGAATAAAACAATTTTTGTAGGTGAAGCTAAACTTTTCATTTTATTTTTTTATGTATTAATCACAAATTATATTAAAGATATTATGAGATAATATGGATGAATTAGTTAAATAATTACAAATAAGTTTCTATCACGATATAATAGTAATTTCAATGGAAGTAGTAACCGTAAAGCAAGATTTTAAACTATACCACATACTTTTTCTTTATAAATACAGTAAAAATACAAAACATACACATATTCATTGTGTTATTATCATGTATTATTAAGATCAAGAGAAAGAATTATGCATTTTTATTAAATCCATATTTTGATTGTTGTAATCAATTTTTGTCATTATTTTTATTCATAAAATATTGGTATCCATTTCAATATCTATTTTATATTTCCAATTACAATAATTTAGAAATAAGCTTATCTATAAAAAAATATTTAAAGTATTTTTCTTTTCGTGTCAACAATGTGTTCATTGTTTGGTTTTTTGTTTTGTTTATATCAAATATTCGTGTCAAAATGAATTTCTTAAACGCTAACGATCGAGTGAATATTATAAAAATGTATTACAATTCATAATTAATTCATAAATAAAAAATAAATAATGAAAATTTTAGCTTGATGGAGACTCGAACCCCAACCTGAAAAAAAATCTTTCATTCCACAGGCAGACACGCTAACCATTCAGCCACAATGACAATTGCAAATAGTTTTTATTACGTAATAAAATATTGAAACAAATATATATTGACAAATATTTATAATTTTCTTTAATTTATGCACTGATAATGCAGAGATTAGTATTAAATAACGTACATGAGGTAATGTACTATTATCGTGTTTAATTGCATGGCTTAATTTTCTGCCGGACACTTTTTGTTTGCAAAAAACTGTTTTCCCATGTAAAATGCCTATGTCAAGGTTTGTTTGGGACACACGGTATATATATATATATATATATATATATATATATATATATATATATATATATATATATATATATATATATATAACGACGCAAAGATGAAAATTAATATACAAAATGAACTATCCGAGCCCATAGAAGTTTCAAAAGGTGTACTGCAGGGCGAGTGTATAAGTCCTACACTCTTCGCTCTTTACATTTACGATTTAGAAAAGTTTATAAAACTAGAAATCTCGAAGACGTATAATGACTATTATCTAATATTTATTGTAAAACTGTCCCTAATAAAAAACAAAACTGTAAAAATAACCTAACAACTACTAACTAAAGTATCTAAAATGCAAAATAATAATTAATCTACCGCTACAATTTTAAAACAGGAAATTTACTCAACCTAAAATAATAATAAACACTGAGAGAAAAGTCAAAATACAAGAAGAATCAAAGAAAACCTACTGGCACCAATGATACGCATGTGGAAGTTAAACAAAAGTGCTCCCTTGTCGAAGGTTAGCGTTGGGATACAACGCCATCTCTACGTAGTGAAATATCCCAATATAATTCCAAATGCAAATGTTTTCCACTTGGTTTTCTTATTTTCAATAATTCTAGGATGACCCTCGTATGAAAAATTCTGACTCCTAATTTAAAAACTGAGTAAATGTAATTAAAATTATATGAAAAGAGTTAATAAATAAGTCAATCAAACCATTAATGAACTAATTGTAGGAGTAACATTCAGAATTTAAAAAAATCCCTTCGTATAGAAGAAAATTTAAAAAAACGAAAATTAATCGCTTAAAATCAAGTGAATGACGCGCTAATAAAATTTTAATTAACGTTTTAATAGAAGTGCAGATAATTTATCCAATTTTTAATGAAAATGGCAAACGAAGCAGCTAATTTGAACCGGGGCATAATAATAGTTCGATAATCCAGCGTTAGAGCTCGCCGGTTTCCCTTTGTGACAAGAAGAATTTTTGGTATTCAATTAAATTTCTCCTTCTGTCACTAGAGTGTCAAGATTTTTCTCTGCAGGCTTTTATTCTTCGTTGGAATGCGATTTGTCAATGTAACAGAATGTTGAGAGCATTTGCTCTGTCTGCAGCGACCAAAAATCGGATTTTTCTTTCTTACTAAATGCTTGGCGATGTTTCAAACACTTCAATAAGACTTTATTAAATATTACTTGCTACATTGAACTGGAATTTGATCAGGAATGATATATGTGTGCTAAGTTTAAATATATGTCAATGTTTTAGATCATTTAATTTGTTCACGAGATTGTTTTAAAATTATCTGTATAATAAAGGCTTACCGCAATACAGGCCGCTTAAAGGTACAATAAAATATGAACCCAGCATAATGTCATACTAGTTAAAAATTGTAAGCTTAGGAGAGGCATATTTTGAATTCCAAAAACTATCTTTTAATTAAATCTATAGTGGGATATTTAATTAAAATCACAAATACTTCTGATAACAATGTAATGAAAAAATTGTAGTGAAAATAATTTGAAAAATCTATAACCTAAGGTATCACAAACAATTTTTGCGATAACAAAAAGGCAATTTACTGGTCCCCTTCGAAACACGGTACATCTACGGCATCAATCGTTTAGCGTGACAATTATAATGCAACAAAACGTTACAGGAAATTAAAAGCCAGTCAGTTTTCAGAATAACAGATACAGCGACTCAATCAAGAGACCATAGCTATAAACATCATGTTGACGGGGTGGATTTCAATTTGCACCCTCCAATTTTAACCCAATGGGGGAAGATTTAAAAACCATCACAAATACGAGCGTAGATAATTCTTTATAGTCTCTAACACATTAGACGCTGAGTGATGTTGAAATAATTGATCATATTAAAGGTTTATTATTTGTTGTTATATTCCAGTAATGCTGACACTTGTTCAGAAACGTCATCCACGCCAGCCTCTCCATGTATCTAATAAATTTTGAGCTGGCACCATCCCCATTAAGATTAAAAGAAAAGAAAAAAAAATCAACCTAGCCCCATTATATTTTTCCATATTGTAAAACATACATTCAATATTTACTAAACCCGCACCAATATGCTCCATTAAAATATTTAAATAAAACATAATTCTTAACTATATATCAATATTTACATTCGGGGGGGGGGGGGGTCGTGTTCTAAGTCGATGTTAGCTAGCTTTGGATACTTTAGATCAAGCATCAGATAGCTCCATAGGTATCTGATCTAGCACCGTATGTTTATAACTACTCCAACGGCTTGACAATACTTGTTAACCCCCTTTACAAATGAATGAATTAGCTCCATCTGTTTATAAGTCGGTGTATTAATAATAGGTTGAAAAGCTACCTCCGGATACTTCAGACCTAGCAGCAGCTAGCTCCAGTGGTAACTGATCTAGCACCATCTTTTTATAATACGAGGTCTTAATAATTGTTACCCCCTTTTATAAATGGATTTTGATTGAAAAGCTAGCTCCAGATACTTCAGACCTAGAATCATCTACCTCCAGTGATAATTGATCTAGCGCCATCTGTTTATAACTCCGGCGCCTTTGTAATTGTTAGCCCTCATATACAAATGAATTTTATTTAAAAAGCTAGCACCGGATAATGCAGACCTAGCACCAGCAAGCTCCAGTGGTAACAGATCTAGCGCCATCGGTTGCATAATTCGAGGTCTTAATAATTGTTACCCCCATCTATAAATGAATTTTGTTTGAAAAGGTAGCACCGGATACTGCAGACCTGGCACCAGCTAGCTCCAGTGGTCACCAGTCTAGCGCCATAATTGTTACCGCATTAATAAATGAATTTTGTTTGATAAGCTAGTTCCTGATACTTCAGACCTTATACCAGCTAGCTCCAGTGGTAACTGGTCTAGTGCTATCTGTTTATAATTCGTCGTATTCATAATTTTTAGCCTCATCCATAAATAAATTTTGTTTGAAAAGCTAGCTCCGGATACTTCAGACCTGGCATCAGCTAGCTCCAGTGGCAACTGATCTAGCGCCATCTGTTTATAACTCCGACGCCATTATAATTGTTAGCCCTCCTATACAAATAAATTTTATTTCAAAATCTAGCCCCGGATATTCCAGGACCAACACCAGCTTACAAGAATCAAGGAATATCTTGAATCTTTTTACCTTACGCTAAGTGAGGTATTGGATTCATGCTAAAAATCGCATATCCAGATTTTAATGCTGTTTCAAGATCCCTACAATCCGATTTTAATATTTTTATGATGATGTCTCTGTCTCTCTCTCTCTTTTAACCTCTCGCTAAGTGAGGTATTGGATTCACATTTGATATTTTTATGATGATCTCTCTCTCTCTCTCTCTCTCTCTCTGTGTGTGTGTGTGTGTGTGTGTGTGTGTGTGTGTGTGTGTGTGTGTGTGTATGTGAGTATGTAGGGATGTTGGTAGGACGATTTCTCAAATAACTATAATACTTAATATCTGTTTAACTACGTATTTCTTAATCGAACATTACTAGGAAGAGCTGAAAAGGTTTTGGTAATGATTAGGCAACCGGAAGTAGCAGATTCTTAAAAAGATCTTCTAAATATTACTTTTTGAAAATTTTTGTTCTTGCTGGTATTAGAGAAGAGTAAATTCTCTATCAGATACATATAAATATTTTATTATATCTTTTATAGATTTAGAGATAAAGAAATATAAAGTATATAATAATCTGTTGTATTAAATCTCACAGCCCAAATAATGTCATGGAAACCAATTGAAAATTTAAAATGTTTGTAACTGACAGAAAAATGTCAGTGTCAGAAATCCGAAGGCATTACTGAAGACTTTTTCTGGGATATATTATTTCTTATTGTATTAATAGTTAAATATTTAATATTATACGTATATTACACATACCTTTCAGAAATACTGTTAATCCCGACAATGAATTGGAAACATCTCGTAAAATTAGAACAGTAGGACAAAATTTCTTCTTAGAGTGAATTTAAATTTAAAGAATCTAAATATGAAGAATCGATATAAGTAGAATATTTGGTGTAGAATGTAGGTATACAAGAAATGTTAAATACAATAGGGCGGGAGCAATCATGTGACTTTGTTGGCCTTGACGAGCAGATTTGGGGTCCGTGTCAGAATGATAGCTAATAATTGTGTACATAGATGTCAAATATCATATTTTTCATTCTAAATTTAGTGATTTTCCATATGTGCTTTATTTTCCTCGACAAGTAAATTCCACACACTCCTGGTGGCAAATTAACTACGTGAAATTAGAAAATCTTGAAATTTTTATGAAAAATTCTAACATTTGACATCTATGTACATAATTACTAATTGTCATTTTAAGACGGGCCCCCATATCTGATTGTCAAAGCCAGCAATGTCACATGATTGCTCGCGCCCTTTACTTATGTAACCAAAAACGGAGGTGGCGAGAGGTATTGTGCTGGCCACGACAGATTTTTGTGCTCAAGATAAGACAAGATCAAAACAAGAACGTAATATTGTTATTCAAGTCAATGCATGGGGTAGAAATACAATGTCATAATCATTTTTGGTTACATAAGTATAGGACTGAATGAGAAATATGATATTTGACATCTATGTACACAATTACTAGCTATCATTCTGACACGGACCCCAAATCAGCTCGTCAAGGCCAACAAAGTAACATGATTGCTCCCGCCCTATTGTATTTAACATTTCTTGTATACCTACATTCTACACCAAATATTCTACTTATATCTATTCTTCATATTTAGATTCTTTAAATTTAAATTCACTCTAAGAAGAAATTTTGTCCTACTGTTTTAATTTTTCGAGATGTTTCCAATTCATTGTCGGGATTAACAGTATTTCTGAAGGGTATGTGTAATATATCTATGTGAGATTTATTACAACAGATTATTATATACTTTATATTTCTTTATTTCTAAATCTATAAAAGATATGATAAAATATTTATATGTATCATATAGAGAATTTACTCTTGTCTAATACTAGCAAGAACAAAAATTTACAAAAAATAATATTTAGAAGATCTTTTTAAGAATCTGCTACTTCCGGTTGCCCAATTATTACTAAAACCATTTCAGCTCTTCCCAGTAATGTTCGATTGAAAATACGTAGTTAAACAGATATTAAGTATTATAGTTTTTGAGAAATCGTCCTTCCAACATCCTCACACACACACATACACACACAGAGAGAGAGAGAGAGAGAGAGAGAGAGAGAGACAGAGACAGAGACATCATCATAAAAATATTAAAATCGGATTGTATGGATCTTGAAACAATCTGGATATGCGATTTTTAGCATACCTCACTTAGCGTACGGTAAAAAGATTCAAGATATTCCTTGATTCTTGTAAGCTGGTGTTGGTTCTGGCATATCCGGGGCTAGATTTTCAAATAAAATTCATTTGTATAGGAGGGCTAATAATTATAATGGCGTCGGAGTTATAAACAGATTGCGCTAGATCAGTTGCCACTGGAGCTAGCTGATGCCAGGTCTGAACTATTCGGAGCTAGCTTTTCACACAAAATTCATTTATGGCTGAGACTAACAATTATTAATGCGTTGAATTATAAACAGATGTCGCTAGACCAGTTACCACTGGAGCTAGCTGGTATAAGGTCTGAAGTATCAGGAACTAGCTTATCAAACAAAATTCATTTATAGATGCGGCTAACAATTATGGCGTTAGACTGGTTACCACTGGAGCTAGCTGGTGCTAGGTTTGCAGTATCCGGTGCTAGCTTTTCAAACAAAATTTATTTATAGATGAGGCTAACAATTATTAAGACCTCGTACTATACAACAGATAGCGCTAGATCTATTACCACTGGAGCTAGCTGATGCTAGATCTGAAGTATCTGGAGCTAGCTTTTCAAACAAAATCCATTTATAGATGGGGCTAACAATTATTAAGACCTCGTATTATAAAACAAATGGTGCTAGATCAGCTACCACTGGAGCTAGTCGCTGCTACTTCATCCGGAGCTAATTTTCCAACCTATTATTATTACACCGAGTTATAAACAGATGGCGCTACTTCATTTATTTGTAAAGGGGGTTGACAAGTATTGTCAAGCCGTAGGAGTAGTTATAAACGGTGCTAGATCAGATACCGCTGGAGCTAGCTGATGATGGATCTAAAGTATCCGGAGCTAGCTTTCCAAATAAAATTTTTACCCTAGGGGGGCTTACATCGACTTAGACCACATCCCCCTCCCCCCCGCCGAATGTAAATAATGATATATAGTTAAGAATTAGGTTTTATTTAAATATTTCAATGGAATATATTGGTGCGGGTTTAGTAAATATTGAATGTATGTTTTACAATATGGAAAAATATAATGGGGCTAAGTTGATTTTTTTCTTTTCTTTTAATCTTATTGGAGATGGTGCCGCTCAAAATTTATTAAAGCTAGTTAGTGCTTAGTGCGTTACGTGTACCTGGAGCTTGTATTTCAAATAAAATATCTTACATGGAGAGGCTGCCGTGGATGTAGCTCCCCTCCCCCCCGAATATAAAATTCATTAAATCTTGTAAAAATATAGCGCTAATTATATAATTAATGGAGCTATGAAGAGTGAATAATAAATAATCGAGAGCTTGTTTTTTTACTACAATATTATCAACTTGAGGGGCCAAGTCGACGGACCTGATGTAATTTGGATTCACCACTTCGATCTCGAATAAAAACAAGTGGTTCTCTTTCACCTAAATTTTTTTTTACCTTCTGTTAGTAAAGTCAGAGCCACAATTTTTTGGAACGTACGATATGAATTGCATGAACATCCTGCTTATTTAATAGACCTGGCCCCTAGTGGACCAAATGCATCAAAGTTCAAGTGAACTGCGTAGAAAAATAAATATTTTTCCATATTTTGTTAATTTTCGAATTTTATATTAGTAATTCTAATTTGTTATAAATATACTTATAAATAAATAAATATATCATCATGGCATATTACCCATTGCTGGGTGTGCCAATCTGCTTTGTATACTCTCCACGCCAGCAATGAGTGCCCGTACGGTGACGCCTGGTATATGCCCGCACGGTACAAATATGTCATCATCAACTATACTTATTTCTATTTGAAATACATTGCACCCTAAAAATAGATTTAATAAAAAGTATATCTCATAGATTTAATTCGACATGATTGTGTGCAACCATTTGAGAAAGGCCCAAGTGAAAATTTGTTTTAAGAGGGTCCCTGGAAACAAAGCTGTAGCTGTAGGTACTTGCTTTTCGCTACGTACGGAAATTACATCGGCTTGAAGCCAGACGCTATCTGCCTGAGGCGTTAGGAATGGATGGCTTAGCAATATGCCTACTTGCTTTTACGACCTGGATAATCATTATTGCTAATGTGTTTCTTCGCTGCACAACTACCTAATAAAGGAAACGAATCATCGTTGAGGAATATTATTCTCTAATAAATGATTTGTTGTGCATACAAATTTTCATATAGTATTGTCGGGTGCTCTACTGTAATCGAAGGCAAACACGTATTAATATAATATACAGTACCGTCCAAATGTATGGGACGCCATTTGAGAAGAATTTATATTTAAAACCTATTATATTTTATTTATTTATTGATCCCTGTGGTGCAGTCTCTACGCCAACAATGAGTGTCTGTGAAGTGACTCCTGGTAATCGCCCACACAGTATGAATATGTCATCATTACTAACGTCTGTATACAAAACAGGTTGACGCATCCAGCAATGGGTAATATGTCGTGATGATATATTTACTTATATATTTTATTTCATAAATACATAGGTATTTATATACTCGTATCCTTTTTCTTTGAGTATATACAGATTCTTTTTTATCAGCGCCGCTACGGATATCTCGAAACTCGAAAATCTACAACTTTGGTGTTATTGGTTTAAAAAATGCCATATTAGAGGGCCATTTTAGTGATGCTTTTGTTTTTCCGGAAAAATGCAAATCTCACTAGAGTAGATAATGACAAAGAACTGATTTTAATTTTTTTTTCTTTTTCAAATAACTTCTAAATATCAGTCATTGAGATAAATATTTTAAATAAAATTGTTGCAGTGTTATAATGTAGTAGCTTAATATTTTGTCCCATAAATTAATTATTAAATTTATTCAATTTCTTATTAATATCTAAGCATCGATATCCATGGCATTTACACAAAAGACAAACAAATGTTTGTCATTCATTAGCTATGATTTTTTTGTTTTAATATCATTTTAATATTTTGTAACAGATTACAAATTGCTTGAAAAAAATAAATAAATTAGTAAAATATTAAATAATACCATTTTGCACAAGTTGATGGTTTTAACGAATTCATACAGGTAAAATGTCAACCATTTGTTCGGCTTTTTGTTCAAGTTCCATGACTATCGGCATTAATAAGAAATTGAATAAAGTTAATAATTAATTAATGGGACTAAAATATGAGATAATTTACATATACATATTTGGTGTCATTTCATGCTCAATTTTTTATCTTTCTATTGATACCACAGTCGTTGTTGTCAGATGAAACGGGGAGCAACCCGGTATATTTTTGATATGTATATTAGGTTATACTCCAAGACCGAAAACGCTCAGTAATATATATACATCACCACAATACATTATGGGTTAATGTAAAATGAGCAAAGATGAAAGCCACATAATATTGTGAGTTAAGTTAGTTTCTATTAACGTATATTTAGAAAACTCACAAATACATACTGATCAGGTCGTGAGTTTTGTGCGTTAGGTTAGGTTATGTTACAGTTTGTTTAAAATAATAAATAAATTTCGGTATTTGTAAATTTAGATAAAACCTCAGCGCGTTGTGGCTGTTTTTATTTTTCACTTACTAAGCGTTTTTGATCTTCAAACTTAACACATATATATATATATATATATATATATATATATATATATATATATATATATATATATATATATACAGTTATACAATAATAAAAAAAAATTAAAACAGTTACTATAAAAAACTACAATATTTTTTAAATATAGTATACAATTTTTTTAAATTATTGCGATAATTTATAGATAATAACCTTTTTCCATCTTATTAATTTTTTTTTTTTAATTCAGATAGTTTTTGAGTATATTTACTTTAAAAAATAAGTTATTTGCGTTGAAGAAATTTTGAGGACTTCTTTCTAGAAAAGTTCTTTTTCGTAAAATTAAAAGTGTAGTTAGTTGTTCTTCGAAACAAAATTAAATCTCGCGGGTGACCTGGCAATATCTGTCATGTTGAGCGAAGATATGTTACTAGATTTGAATATTTTGTCGCTATTTACATTGTAATTTGAAAGTTTCCTGTACTAGAAAAATCTCATATCCTCCATTTTTAACGAAAATGAGTTATTAGTAGATTTGAATTTAGCATAAACTATAATTTAAAAGTCTCTTCTAAAATTTTGATGAAATCACAGGACGTATTGCCAGGTCACCCGTGATATACAGAATGTTAAAAAAGGGTATTTTTTTAAGGGTATATTGTATTGACTAAAATGAGTACAAGAAGCTTAATCAACATAGTTCTGATCTTTAATTGTATCCGAGATATACGAAAAATCTAAGAAAAACTGATAATGATAGTGATCGAAGAAAATTTTGTCTATGTCAGTAAATAGACTATAAAAAAAACAATACAATTTAATATAAAACATATTTCTCAATTTCAATTAGTTACGAAGATATTTGAACATTAAATATTAGCCAAGGTCGCCACAACAATTCACTTTTTAAAAACAAAATCCATCTCAGATGGCCTCTGAAAGGTATACAAAAAGTTTCATTTAATCGAAGTCGTAACTATTATAGTTTTTGAGGTAGTAGAGGTAAACCCCGTAAAAAAGCATTTTTCACTGCCTTACATCTCGGTAAGCGTCGAAGATCTGACTTAGGTTAATTCAGCTTTTTGTACTCATTTTGGCCAGTACTATATGCCATTAAATTTTTTTTATCCTTTTTTAACAGCCTGTATATTATTATTTGGAGACTATTATAGTAGTATTTTCAAGTTTCGCTTAATATGCCCCCTTAAATTCTATCGAATGAAACAACAATTTAGTTATGTTTGAATTTTTAACATTTAATGATAATCATATTTCTCTAGAAATTATAGAAGAGCAATTAAGTAAATAAATTTACTTAAAAAACATCTCTAATTTCAAACTGAAATTAATAATATTGCAAATTTAAATTCTGTGTAGAGTACCAGGATCACTTAACGAAGGAAACTTTAATTTTGAAAAGTTTGCTTTACTTTCTATAAAAATTATAACTACGTTTGCAAAAGTTTTGCTTAGGTATGTAATTGAAGCAATTAAGCGAGGCGCTTAGCAAAAGAGAATGTAGAAAAGTAGCAAATTTACTAGTGCATATATTAAGAAGTTAACTACTTTAGTAATAGATTAAAAATATATTCGTTATTTTGTGATTCTATTTAATATACTTACTGGTTTACTTGCATTTAATGGTAACTTTTTCTGTGCAAGTTGACACTGAGGAGGGGTTATTGATATTGTGCAATTTAAAAAGTTCCGTGCTACGATTACTTTCCTCATTGGAGATTTTATTAGCACATGCTGAGTGCAAAATTTAAACTCTATGTCTTTTTGTTATCAATTGAATCGAGCTAGTGTAATTGGAATAAAGCGTGCCAATGTATTCATTTCCTATTTAAGAAATATATGTAAGCGATAAATACGGAACTTGTTGTTTTTATATGCGACTGCATTCGTGTAAAGAAATCTGACTTTTTTCTTGTTATTTCTATAAATATCAAAAGTTTCAGGAGTTGCTTATAAACTTAGTATTTTATTGTACCTGATAAATTTTAGCGTGCAAAAATATTTTTATGTAAATTTTATGGTTGCATTGTGTACTAATGAAGTCATTTATAATTTTAGATACTTTATCTAAGTTGGCCGAATAATACCATACATAGATAATAAAATGGCATTTATAGAGTTGCTACATTTATTCAAGTGCATTTTGATTTCGAGATAACTATGCAATTGTACAGATATCTAATGTATGACAATACAGAGCATGGGATATTTAGATTATTTACCCTTATATCAAATAAATGTATAGTCTATTTCAAAGGATCCCCATAAAACAAGAAAACACCTCTTAATTATATTTACAAAGAAATAATAATAATAATAATAATAATAATAATAATAATAATAATAATAATAATAATAATAATAATAATAATAATAATAATAATAATAATAATAATAATAATAATAATAATAATAATAATAATAATAATAATAATAATAATAATAATAATAATAATAATAATAATAATAATAATAATAATAATAATAATAATAATAATAATAATAATAATAATAATAATAATAATAATAATAATAATAATAATAATAATAATAATAATAATAATAATAATAATAACCCGAAGTTTAGGCCATCATTACGAGCAATCTTAGAGCCCTGAAAATGAAAAGTACAATTTTGCTAATGTATTGTATTTAATTATTTACCTTGTAGCTCTTAGATGTACTAGACTTAGGTGAATAAACTAAATAATAATAATAATAATAATAATAATAACAAATAGGGTGTTATTCTTCTAGGTAAACACACTTCCTAGTAGGTAATAATTAATATACATAAAATTATCCTGTCAATTATTATTATCAACATATTGATTTGGTTAGTGTACCTTCTACATTGTAAATCGGTGTCGGAAGTCAGCCAATCACTGGCATAGAAATAAGCCCTAGCTCGCGCAACGCTCCATTTGGAACAAGGCATATTAATGGATATAAAATGGCAATGAGTTTTATATTCTTTTGTATATTAAGAATGTTTTTTTTTGTGGACTAATTAATTTATTGCTTAGATTAATGTCCATGATTTTAAGTCTTGTGAGTAATCGTTTTAAAGTTGGAAGAAATACAGTGACACTGAGATTGAAAATATTTCAAGAAAGTAAGCCGGTGCTCCACTAAATAATGTTTGAGTTATTGCCGTACTTTCCGTATTAGAGATGTTATTATAATGTAAAACAAGAAGCAACTTTGCGCGCACCTGTGTCTCGAAGATATCTTTAACAATATTAGGGAATTATTACCCAAATTCAGCTGGACTGCTTTAACTTTCTTCAAATTTGATTATTTTTAAATCTCTGTCGTTTTTAAAAAAATTCAGGACGTGCACGCCATTTAAACGTCTGGGGGAGAATCAATGATTAACAAGCGATTACTCTCGCTTCAGAATTATGAACTAATTCTCATCCTAATAATTTCTTTGGAATATTTTACATTTTCCTACAGTATATATGGAATACTTCAAAAATAATAAATTTAACAAAGGAAGCATTTCAGACAAAGTTAATTTGAATTATGTACATTTTCTTTATTTAGAGAACTCTTATCTACAAAATTTGTAACCTCCAAGTTCATGTTCCAAAGAACGTATCAACTGTCATGCCATTTTAATTTTGTAAGCTGCGTGAACCGAATGCTTGCGCTCCCTCGTTTTAAAAAGTGATTTGTACTTTCACGTTATGAAGTTTGAAGTGACCATTACTTAAATGATCATAAGGTAAATGAGAACTAAATTTTCGTCGTACTCCCGGATATTAAAATTAATTATGTCAATAACCGGAAAAAAAAAATTGGGACCGAATAACCGGTTTGGTCTGTATAACATTGCCAGGAGCTGGGTAGAAAATCTGTAGGCGTACTTTATCCGAGCTACCCTGACCACCTGGGCACCTGCCGCGACCATTTTGACTTTCATCTGCCTCTAGCTTATCTCTAAGTTATGTACTTCGTTGAGGTCAGTCATTATCCTCATTCCTCTATTTCATTTCGGCATAGGCCATCAGCACTTCCGTTAGTCTGTATAACGATTATAGGCGGCAATGTTCGCCATATCACTTACAGTTGCTGACAAATTGTGCACGAAAAATCAACTGACATCGTCGGTGGCCCGTAGCTTAGTGGTAGAGTTCCCGCCCTGCAAGTGGGAGATCCCGGATTCGAGTCCAGGCTAGGCCAGTTGATTTTTCAAATTTATCTTTAAGTTATACATATACTTCGATAACGTCAGTCATTATACCATATATATATATATATATATATATATATATATATATATATATATATATATATATATATATATATATATATATATACAGGATGTTATATTTTAGTGGACCCAAATATCTCGCTTATTTATTAAGTTCGTAATTTCTTTCATATAACATGATTTATACAGCAACATGTAAGCTACTTGATGACGGATACCACTTCCGGTTTATTAGTAATTAATGTCAAATTTAAAATTTTAAATGTAACATACTATATTTTTTTCACAAATTTGAAAAGTACATCAAATTTTCTTTACAATCATGTAAAATAATCCATATGTCACATTATTAAAAAGTAAAAGAGAATAGTGAGCCATGACTATGCCTTGAAATAAAACAATTACCTAAAACAATTGTAACACGGTAAATGTCAACCTGTAAATAATAATAATAGTTACAATTGTTTTAGTTCATTGTTTTATTTCAAGCCACAGTCAGTAATAAATAAGCGAGATATTTGTACATGGCAGCTCACGGGTGGTTCCGGGCGGAAGCAGAGGTCGGGGTTCGAATATTAATATTGTGGGGGATGTAGCCCAACTAAGTAAAACTGACTCAGGCCACAAAATTATTATTTGGGGCGCCAACACATTGAAAAAGGGTAAACCCTTGAGAAGGTGTACTCAAGGAAGGAATACAAACAAATAAAAAGTAGAGTTTAATAATGATAAAAAATAGTTTAAATACAGTTAAAACAAAAAAAAAATATACCAAAAAAGGACGGCAGCACAGGGACGCCTCCTAGCTATGGTAGAGGGCACACTAAGGGGTGTGATCGAGCCCTTGGCCCGGACGCAGCTACTGGAGACGGGGATGGACCTCGGCCGGCAGGGTTCGAATAAAAGGTGGCCTGGTGGAGCTGAAGCAAACTTTGGGTGCTAACGCCCTTCGCTAGTTGCGACGGAAACTCCACTAATGTGGAGTGGAAGCTCTCTTGGCATAAGCGCCTGGCCTTGGACCGCTGGATAGGGTTTTGGCGGGCCTTGTGCCTTATTCTCCGCTCGGTCTGCGTCGATGGAGCTGATAACAATGTCCAGGACCAAGGGCCAGCCACAGCCACCAAAGCCACTAATATCCCTACAAAAAAAATTTCCACAGTACTTAGTGGGATAACAAGCTCGTCGGAAGGACGTGGTTATTATAATCGGAATTACAAAATATTTGGACGCCTGTACTCTGTCGGAAGTTATACAAAAATCGAACTTTCAGCTCATACAAAAAAATGAATGAAGAAAGACAAACAAAATGGGAAAGGGGAATGGGTTGACTGCAGTCCAAAAAACTATTTAAAGCGCTACAAATCCAACAAATTAAATTAGCTTGTACAATAAAAAAATAAAATTGCGCTTAAATAATCTCCTACCCTTACGGACAAATTTTCCGCTGATATCGTGACAAATCAATAAGAAAAGATATACTTAATATAGGATTTGTATTCACGAAAAAAAATAAAGCGTAGAAAATAAATCCGGCTATCAAAGAGGAACGAGTCCAAACCGTGATCCGACAGAATAACCAAACTAACCATTCACACCACGTTCAAACGGGAAGGATTCAAAGGATAGGGAAGTGAAGGGTTAAATTTAAGCTGAATTACTAAAAATGGCAAAAAAAACAAAAATTAAAAGTGTTTAAAATTAACACTATGAGCCTAGAGTCGTCACGAGTAATTGGCTCGGGAAAATTAAACAGAATATTACAAAAAATGGTAAAAAGCAAAATTGAGTGGCTCCAATGACCCAGGGAACTAGAGCCTTAACGGTTAAACAGGCTGGGGAAAATTAAACAGAACTACAAATTTAATACTACCACGGTAGTGTAAGAATCTATAAAAATTTTGAAAATTAAATTAATGTGAAAAGCCAAAAAGATAAAAAAAAATAGGATTAGCTCTGAGAAATCCAGTGAAAGCGTACCAGGCATGATAACAAAATTTAAAATAAATCCCTGAAAATTATTCTCTTACAAAAATTAAACCCACAATTTTTGTCCCACAAACCACACCAACAGCGTGGGAAAGCTACTCAAACTAGCCTTGGGCAAGCCCAAACCGAAGGCCCACGTGGCCTTATACAATAAGTTTATCACAACAAATGAAAAAAAAAAAACTAAATGAATTCGAGTAACTCACCCAAATCTGCTGTGGTTGACGCCAGAAAAATAACTCAATTTGGAAAAAGAAGGAGAAACAAGGAAAAACATGGCTTTCACTCGAATTCTCTCCGCTGCTCCATCGTGACTTTCCCGCAAGTCAAGCTCACCGGTCTCTCTCCACACTCGACTTATACGTGAGGCTAGTCCCTCATAGTTCAAATATGCGTACTAATCATATAAAAATATTTTACTAGTGCTAATAAATTCAAAATAAAATTTTGCAGAGGTTACTAATAGTAATATAAAATGAAACAAAGGGAAATAGAACCAAAAAACATTTGAATTTAAATAAATTATTAAGGTAGTATAGCACATAACTAAGGCGAGATGTCGCTCCGCGTAAATATGAACTTGAAGGTTACAGCTGTATAAATCAAACAGATCTCAAACAGTGGTACCAAAAAATAACTTTTATTTGTTGTAGCTTTAAGAAATATTTGAAAAGAAAACCGTGACAGTGGCGTTGCAAATTGTCACAATATATATATATATATATATATATATATATATATATATATATATATATATATATATATATATATATATATATATATTTGCCCGTTTCAACTAACATATTTTGAAAGCAGTAAACAGTGGCAGTTCAGGTTAAACAGTTATATATAACAATATAAATTTTAAAAAGAACACCATTTTTTTTTATTTTACTATTGAATTCGGCAGAAAATTTTACATATGAAACAATAAAAATATATTACTCATGATCAGTCATTTCCAGTGTATTTTAACTATTATGATTTTTTCACTAAAAACGGCCCCTTCTATATCTCATTAATGGAATCGAATTTTTATAATTTGGAAAATATGTAAAGTGCATGTGTTAGTATGCATTGACATTGGCGTTTAATAGGGAAAATATTTTTTCACAAACATTATCTGTTCCGAAAAACATTATGTAATGCTTTACAAATAAAATTTTAAGTTTTTGAGCACTGAAATTCTTAAATTCGCGCTATTGGCGTCGGAGTAAACCTAATTTAAAGACGTGGTAAAAATGGATTCAGTATGGAATATTTCAAAAAATAAACATCATGCAAACTGTCAAACTAAATTCCGTAAAGTACCCTTTCAAAAATAGGTATCTGACAGCTTATCAACGCTCATTTCTTGAAATAACATACATACTAAAGTGAAAATTTAAACAGTTTGACATTCAAAAATTTAGAATTTTATTCTCTAAATCTCTATTTTAAAATCACTACATAACGTTTCACGGGACGGATAATATTTGGAAAAAAAACTATTATCCCATGTTCAATGCCTATGTCATGGTTTCTAGTGTTGACCCTGTATATATATTTGTTTGAAGATGTATATCGGGAGAACATCATCCTCTCGAAATTAAAACAATTTTACTTAAATTGTGTTTTACCGGAAATTATAATGGGAAATAGATTTAAAAATCAAAAATGTAAAGTTCTCGAATACATTATTAATGCAAAAAAATATGTACCTAATAAGTAAAATATAAATTATACATACTTTAATTTGTACATGTAAATATAAATAAATCCATATATCATCACAACATGTTACCCATTGCTGGGTATTTCAATCTGCTTAGTAAACACATTTCGATAATGTGATGACATATTTTGTGACGATGTGAATCTGTCACAAGTTTTGCGGATTAAATAGTTCAAAGCCGTGTAACTCAGCCCTTATTAATCCGCGAACCGTGAAAACTTTTCTTCCCGACAATTGGGATAAGGCGCGTAATTTGACCGGGAAATAAACCACATAAAGGGTCGACAACATCGTGTTCCATTTTTATCCTATTTGCCCTGTTCTTTTATGCAGTTTTTGCTATTAGTAAACAAACTTAAGCTGGCTTAATTAGTAGGGCTGTATAAAAGCAGGGCCCGCGTTTGCAGAAGACAGTTGTTGACTGCGAGTATTCCGTCAAGACTTCGAAACCGATCTCCAGGTGAGAAATTTTTCCGTTTTCTTTAAAACCCGGACTGTGAGCTTTCCGTCCGAATTGTTTAATTGTTTATTGAAAGTCCGTCTTAGTGTCTCGTTGTGAGCTTCAGACGCCCAACGTCGCAACGCTTGTTGAGCGTAAGCCAAAGCATCTTCGAAGGGCGTATTGAAAACATCCAGAGACACTACGATTGCCACCGGCCGTAATCATCTCCGTGGATTCAATTCACCAGTTACGTATATCTAGCCATTTTACAGTGACTCGTTGCGAGTTTCACCGACTTGACGTTTCGACGCCGCCGGCGTGTAAACCCGGGTGTTACAGACGTCAAGTCTGCGTGTTTTTCCAGAGTTACTGTAAAACGGCCCGTTATTCCAAATCAAGTATTTTAGCGTCCACCGGCCCAAGTGCGTTTTTCCGACTCTGCGTCGCGACACCTCAGTGCGTAAGCCGGGGCACTCGAGGCCTAGAGTCTGTGAGGTTTGCCTGGGTCGACTTTCTCGTCGTACGCCGTATCTACCATCGATTTCCACGTACTCCGCGAACAACCGGTTACGAGTATCGCCGTCGCGACGCCCGGCGTCGATCTGCCAATTATTGCAGAAACGCATAGCTACACCTCGTCCGTCATTACTGCCGTTTACCACCGAACCAAACGCGACATCAGCGTCGCGACGCTCGGCGTCGATTTGCCGATTATTGCAAAAACGCATTGCTACACCTCGTTTTCTAAGTTTTATGAGATACTATACAGTATCATGGACAATAGTATTCCTCGAAGTAAAAGGCACTTATCAAAATATCCCCCTGGTTTACCTCTGAAATTATTAAATTAATTAAACTGAAAGATAAAAATCATACTTTATATAAACTACATAAAAGTAATACATTAAAGAATTCAAACGACTACGTGCGCTTATCAAAAGCAAAATTAAAACTGAATATCAGGAATACTTAAACTATGTTGAAAGTTCTATTAATCAGAACCCACACTAACTATGGAACTTTATAAATATTTAAAAAAGGACTTCTCGCATACCTTGTCATATGCACTTTAATAATGCTACCTACAGTAGTACTCCTGATATCGTTAATGGTTTTGCTGAATTCTTCTCTAGTGTATACGTAGATTCTGATTTTGTTGATCTTGATGATCTTGAAAGTTCTCCTTCACTTGATGTTAATTTAGATCTTGTAAATATTCCTTTCATTACAGACTCTGACATTCTGCAAGCTATTAAACGGTTAAGACCATCCCGTAATCCCGGGCCGGATAACTTACCAGCCTATATTATTAAAGCATGCAGTGATATTTTTCTTCAACCTTTTAACTATCTTTTTAATCTATTCTTAAAGCATAAGTTCTGTCCTACTATTCTTAAGTCCACCTACATCTGTCCTATCTTTAAATCAGGCGACATAACCGATGTTTCAATTACCGTCCTATAGCTATTCTGTCGAATATTTCCAAAACATTCGAGTCAATTATTTACAGTCACATATACTCCTCTGTATATAATTTAATTTCGCCTCAACAGCATGGATTTGTAAAACACAGATCGACCACTTCAAACCTCATAAACTTTACGGAATACACACTGAACTCTCTACATGATAACACACAAGTCGATGTAGTTTATACGGACTTTAAAAAAGCGTTTGACAGCATTGATCACAATGTTCTATTGTATAAACTCAAGAAATATTTCAATTTCTCAGCAGATTGCCTTATTTTTTTGCACTCTTACTTGAATTGCCGTAATATGTCAGTGAATCTCAACAACTTTACTTCCAATCCGTTTATTGCTACTTATGGTGTACCTCAAGGCTCTAATCTTGGACCTATTTTGTTCATTCTTTTCATAAATGATATTATTTCTTCTATAAAACATTCTGAAGTGTTACTCTATGCCGATGATTTGAAAATTTTTAAAACAATTGTCAAAATGATTTCTTTCTCCTCCAGAAAGATATTAAAAATATTCTGGCGTGGTCTCAAACATCTAAATTATTTTTTAACTACAGTAAATGTAAAATCATGAGTTACTTTGTAAAAAAGACTGTTTATACTTATCAATATATTATGAAAAATACATATCTTGATAGAGTAACTCAGTTTAAAGACCTTGGTATATTATTTTATCCAAAATTAAGTTTTAATAGCCACATTGAATTGATTGTGAACGCATCATTTTGAAATCTAGGATTTCTCATTCGTAACACCAAATCATTTCATAATTTGTCTACGCTGAAACGTCTATATTTTGTATTTATTAGATCAAAACTAGAATACTGTCTTGTCATATGGAATCCTAAGTACAACAAATATATCACCAAATTAGAATCAATTAAGAAAAAAATTGTGAATTACTGTTTTTTTAAAGAGTTCAAACACTACTCTGGTTTTGATTATAAATACAATGCACTGTTATCCAGAGTGAACTTGGTTTCTTTGCAAAACAGAAGAAAAATACAAGTTTGTATGTTTTTGTATAAAGTTTTTCATAATGTTGTAACCGACCCCAATATATTCAGTAAGATATAATTTCATGTACCACGAGTTTGCTCTAGAACTAAAATTACTTTTAATTGTATAACAGCTAGAACAAATTATGAAATGAAATGATGTGCACTGAATACAACGATATCACCTGTAATATTGACATTTGCTGACCAACTAAATAAATTTAAGATGACTTTGTTTAAATATTTCAATAGTTAAATATTACCTTCATGAGTATTTCGATGTTTTTTTCATGTTTAATATTATTTATATATTTATATTTTGTATTTTTTCCTTCATTTTTCTATTTACTTGTATATACATACATACTTATATGTGATTATTGTTTACTGTGACAAAGCTATGTTTATGAGTACCTTTTTTATAATCATCCTATAATTGGGATTGTATCCTGTTGGATTGATTTATAATAAATAAATAACTAATTGTCGGTCTATATCTATTCTGACGACATTCAGTAAAATGTTGAGGCTTTTGTAATAAAAGTAATTAAGAATCACCTTTATAATATAATTATTCCGGATCAAAACGGATTTTGTCCCGGTAAATCTATTACTACAAATTTAGTTCCCTTTGCTGAATATTTAAGTTCGGATATGGATAAAAGACCACAAATGGATGTTATATATATACGGATTTTAGTAAGGTTTTTGATCGTATCCATCACCTTACACTTGTTCACAAATTAGAGTTGCTGGGAATTCATGGATCATTATTGCGTTGGATTCAATCTTACATAACAAACATCCCAATTAGTTAATTGCATCGGATTCAAGTCACGATACATTTATACTACATCTGGAGTAACCGAAGGGTCGCACCTGGACCCCCTACTTTTCATTTTGTTCATAAATGATATAACAACTTGTTTCCAAAATTCTAGTTTCCTTCTACGAGTACACGTCAATGATCTAAAAAAATTCTGCACTATAAAAAACAGAAATGATAACATTTTGCTTCAAAATGACTTGACTTAAACAATTTACAAAAATATTGCGAATCTAATTACTTAACACTAAATGCATCAAAATGTTATGTAACGCACTTTAAAGGGACCGTGAAACCATGATTTTTGATTATTATATTAATAATATTGTATTGGAAAGAAAGAATGTTATTAAAGATCTGGGAGTGTTTTTCGACCCGAAACTACTTTTCAATGACCACATATATATCTTTGTTAAGCAAGCATATGGATTCATATTCCACGGCTGTAAACATTTTAATAACCCGAACTCATTAATACATCTATTCAATACTTTTGTTCACCCTAAGCTAAAATATGCATCTGTTATTTGGAATCCTTACTATCAAAAATATATATTACTTATAGAAAGAATTCAAAAAAAAAGTCACACTTTTAAACTACAAATTTAATTTAGACATCACTAACTACTTTACTTACTTCTGTTAAAACATTTTACTATGCACTCGTTGGAAAATAGAAGAATTCAAGCTGACATGATTTTTTTTATACAAGTTAATCAATAACATAATACATTCACCCTCAATAACTTTTACATTAAGATTTCACGGAAAAAAATTGTACTGAGAAATTTACTATAACGTTGTATTAACTTTCTTGTTAAATTTATTACAACAATTGTACAAAAAAAAAATATTTATATTAAATTTAACTATTTTACATTTTATATATTACCAAAAAATTGTAATACCTACCATGTAGTAAAATTTAATAAGAAAGTATAGTTAATTACATTTATTTTAGTAAAATTTCAAACAATTGGAGCTACAATTTTCAATTACAAAATTGGTTAAAATTATTCACATGTGTTGTAAAAACTTCTAAAATAAAATTAATAAATTAAATTATTGTAGTATAAATTACTATAAGTGAAGAACATTATATTCTATTAAATATTAAATTTTACTACAATTTGTAGAACGTTTTACTACAACCATAAGTTACGATTTGCCGCCTTGCGCAGTACGCAATGACAAGTACGTATCTCGCGTCATGTACTCATTTTTCTTAATATTTTTATTAATATTATCATAATATGGATTATTTTCTTTTAGTTTATTAATAATATCAGTAGTAAGAATTTATTATATTTTCTTTAAACTTTAATTTTTACTTTATAATTTAAACAGCAGCGGTGATAAATGATTTGTACCCTTTACCATATAGTCAGAAAGCAATACTGGGTTTGCTGTATGAAATAAGGACAAATAATAGTAATTCCGTAAGTAATGTAACATTAACTTATTTATAATATATTATTAATTTTGTTAATATTTTATAGACTGTTCAAAAATTAATAACATCCACTGATGAAGGGAGGATAATAGCAGCAAGCTACGGAAGAAATAAAATATTCTTAAGATCTGAATTAACAGAATTGATTATAAGAAATGAATTGAAGGACAATGAAAATAGAAGGTTGTTAAGGTAACAAGATGAAATTACAAAATATTAATACATGCATTATATTGGTTATTCGTACGCTTCGTTGCGTTATTGTTAAATACTTTTTGTGTATACACAATAATTTGTATTTGTTTTGTATTAATAAAATTATATAAATTTAGAACATTTTATTATAACCTAACTTCAATTTTACTACAAATAAAATTAAATACTGAAAGAAAAGTATAAAAATTGTTACAACAGAATAAGATTATCTACTACAATAATAATTAAATTTTAATTTGACTGCAATATTTAATGTATGTTATTGTAGTAATAACTACTACAAAAAAAATAATATAATAATTTTAAGATTTTTACTACAATAAATAGCTATCCCTATTTGTACTACAAATTGTAGTTAAAGACTTTACAATTGTTATAAAAATACCTACATTTTTTTTCTGTGTTTCTGTAAACACAAAAAGTACGCGGTCAACTAATCTTTTTTCATTACAAGCAATTAATTCTTACAATTACAAAAAATCGCCAATAAATAGAATCATGTCAAATTATAATTCAAGGTTTGTGGATATTGACTTATTTCACGTATCACTATATATCTTTAAAAAGGAGGTGCTAAATGTTTTCTCCTAGTGATAACACTGATTTCTTTATTCATTGAATTATTATATTTTGTATTGAACTTAATTAATTTAATCACTTAGATATAATTTATGTACTATTTTTGTATTACTTAAACCGTGGAAACCTGTTCTTGGTATATGTATACTGTTGGTTTCCCTTAATGATATAAATAAATATAAATAAATAAGTATACATATAATATATCTAAGAGATTTGATTATAATTCTATTAAAAAAAAAACTTTTTATTTTCAGCAATATAATATTGCAAACTTAATATACAAACTAATCTTGAATATTTACACTTACAATTAGATGTTTAATAGAAAAAATTCAACTTGGTTTTCTTGGGATAGTACAGGTTGGGAGATTTATTACAACATATTAGGTACTTAACAATGTATACAAGCGATGTTCAGTAGAAAAGTGAAGGTCATTTTTCAAACTACATTACCTACACCAATAATGCTAATATCTATAATAAAAACGTTGAACCATTTCTAAGGATACTGCTGCCAAAAATTATCGGTTGAGTGAAACTTTTTAAAATTTATTTTTAACAAATAAACACAAATATGTACTATGAATATATCATTTTTCACTATAGTTTGGTTTTTTATATCAAGGGTGTGTTTTTTTTCATAATATTAAATCTTATGCTAAAAATGATATGTTTTCTGTCATATGATTGATAACAATATATTTGTATAATTTTTAGTTTTAATGGCCTTTCTTCAACTAGAAACCCGACAAAAAAAACGCCCCGTTAAAGGCTATACGCTGTGTCTTGATAATTTTAGGCAAAGTTTGTGTAGTATAAGTATTTATAACCACAGGGTCGATTTTAATATATGTCCCTATTATATAGACAATCTATTAAGAGATTATTATCGCTGGCGTGGGATTGATCCCTTAAGATAGAGTGGCTGTTTCGTTAAGAGCGCATAAGCGTAGACAAACAAGCCTTGTAGCACTCGAGCTATATACTTTTATGCATTATGCATGTAATACACTCGACGTTTTAAGCACTTGCGGCCGCATGCGGTGTAATAGGCCCTAGTGCCTCACCAAACATGTACAATTTCCCTTTAAAGGTAATACGACCATTTCACTTTTTCGCCGCAAAGGAATTTATAAGCAAAACGTTTTATCGCCCGACTTTTCAAATTCACCGTCGTTCGAACAATTAAATCTTGTTTACAAACAAATTTATGTACAGGTTGCGAATATTTGAATTGCTTCTACACATAAAAAAGTTTCCATTTTCTGCAGTTTCCGGACTGTTCAAAATTCTCTATGAACTCTTCCTTGGTAGAGGTAGGTGACCAATGTTATATCTGGCTACCAGGTCGGTTTAATCTATTTTTGAAAAAAAAGGGAATTGTTGCTAACCAGATGGGAGATTCATGAACCCATCACTTCTTGCCATCGACATCAAATTATAAATCATGAATCGAAAATACATTCTGGTTTATTTCATATTTTCATGCACAACGATAGTTTAAGATATTGATTCACTAACACTCTCAGAAAAAACAAGATTTAAAATATTCATTGACTTCGATGGGAGCTCGTAGCCAAGATGGTTAGAGCGTCCTACTACATATAGGCACCGTGCGTATGTTGTTCAGCAGCGAACATATTATGTGATGTGATGTGTATGAGTACAAATGTATTTCGTGTTATCGTTACTTTGTGCCAGACATAAATAACTGATTTAATAATAAAATTCGGTTTTTAATCAATACTATTTGGATGTAAAGAGAGTTCTTATAGAAAAGCTAATGAATTGGCTGTTGCAAACGATGTTTTAATTGTATGTAACTGAATATATACACAAATAAATTCTCTTATAAGCTCAAATATAATTCGACAAACATCACTGAAAGGTGGTAGCTTTAACATCTCGATCCGGCCATAAACTATAAATTAAATAAAAAATATCATAACGGCATATTACCCATTGCTGGGTGTGCCACTCTGCTTTGTACGGAGATATAAATAATCATGATAACATATTTGTACCGTGTGGTCGTTTATCAGACATCACTGCATGGAGATTGCATCATAGGGGTCACTCTTGTCCTAATTAAAATTCGAAATTAGTTTTGGCGTCGTTTGGGATCAAAGCCGGGTTCCCAGATTCGCGACCAGACATTCAGGCACGCGGCCATGAAACCCCATTAAATAACAGAGAGAAACAAAATCAGACATTAAATTTAGTAATTATATACGTAAATTATAATAAATAGATATAGGCCAGTTTTTTGGTGCAGGGTTCGTATACATTGCAAACTAAATTAATTGTTTGTATTATATAGAGCAAATTGTGCGGAAATATCAATTTTAAAAATCAAAATTTCTGATTCATTTGTTCCTATCGATCTACTTGCGATGTCAAATTCATATATACTTTTGGATACATTATTTTGGCGGTTCCTCAGGCGTTTAAATATTTGATCATCAATAATATTATTTGTTTGATATATTTCTGGGACGATAGTTGGCACATGTATTATTTATTGAAATTCTTGTTGCATCCTACCACACAACAATTTTCTCTTGATGATTTTTTACTTTTGTTTTGTGACAGTGTTTCAATTTTTTTCATATTTCGCTATTATCAAGCCACCAGACGTCAATTTCTATTAGTTACTGTACCTACATGAAACTGCCGTCACGGCTTTCACATAATACGCACGGTGCCTATAGGAAGGCCTTGGGTTCAAATCCCAGTGAGGTCCGTGAATTTTTCACAATTTCTTTATTCGTTTATTTAAAATCTCCTTGTTCTATTAAGCCCATTTCTATGAAATAAAAATTTAAGAAAGATCACAAATAATTATTTTTTACGTATATATGACGGTATAAGTTCACAACAACATAATATGTATATGTGCATTGTTCGCGCTGAGTATGCATTTCTCCAGTTAGGGAAGTCGACTCGTTAAGATTTGTAAAAAGACTTGTGAAATATAGATTTACTTCGATGGGAACTCGGAACTCAGATGGGTAGAGTTTCCTATTAGATATTGGAAGGCCCTGGGTTCAAATCCCAGCAAGGTCCATGCATTTTTCACAATTTCTTCGTTTATTTAAAATGTCCTTGATCTATTAAGCCCATTTATACGAATTAAAAGTTTAGGAAAGATCACAAATAATTATAATCTAAATTGAAAATAGTCCATATAAAGATAAAATTTAATCATTTATTTGCCATTTTCGATTTCACTTTAAGGTTTAAATTGTAATCTTTTGTCTTATATTTTATCAAAATGTTCCAAATTCTATAATTATGGTTAACAATGTACTAAATATCGATTTTGCTTAAAGTGCCGGTATTGTACATTTATTGTTATTTATCTTATTAGTATTAAGTTATGTTGAGGAATTTGGGAAACAGCCAATAAAGTCTTAATTTTCTTAGAGAAGCCAAAAACGATTAAATACTTTTGAAATAACTTGAAGTTCGATCTTCAAGGAGACAAAACATTTATTACACAATTTTAGTTCACACTTGAAGTTTCACTAACGCTAAACTAAGTGCAGTGATAGATTTCCAAGTTGCTACGTTCCTCGTTGCAATATCACGGGTGTCTCGGGTAATTTCATGCATAGGATACTACTTAACAAACTCTACAACTTTGTATTACAAGTAATGTAACTGAAAATGAAACTTTTATACCGTGTAGCATATTAAATACAAAGGCTTCTTTCATATTAATTACCCATCGTGAAATATTCTTAACTGGTACATCTTCTCACATTCTTCAAAAAAACTCCGTCTTTTTTATATATAGAGAGAATTGAGATATTTGTCAGTCTTTTAAGTATTATAGTATTGTTCTGAAATAGTGCTGGAAATATCATAAAGAATTATAGAATTATGCAGAGGTATATAAGGCGGTAAACAGCTCTTGAGATTTAGTTGAGTCCAGTATAGAGTTCAGTTAGTTAAGTCCACTAAGGCGAGTCGAAATAAATCATTACTGATATAAATATCATGTAAATAAATAGTGCGTTGTATCAATTGTTTAAATAAATAAATAATCTTAGTGTTTAACTATTTAATAATAATCTTAGTCTTAAATTAGCGTTTATATTGGCTCAGTCAAATTGGCCCGCCTTTTTAGTATTTCCAAAAAATTCTTAGTGTGGTAAATTCCCCATGTTTTGCGCTTAAGTGCTCCCCATATATTATTTTTTGCGCTTCTCTTAATCATGAGTTATTAATATAATAAGTTAGGAAGGGCTAAATTGACATTAGCCTATCCTTTTTGGAAATTACGAAGTTTTCTTTATTGTTTATATAGATCTAGGTATGCGCTATTTTGCGCCATTAACATAAGTTTTTGTAATTGTTTATAATTTATTGTATTGAAAATCAAAACAGGTAGGGCCAACTTGACACTAAAAAAAAATTGTTTTTATTGTATTTTTTTGTATTGCAATCACATCTACATTCAATGCGCTTTTTCGCTCCAAAAATATATTTTTTTGCACTTGTATTCATTAAATTATAACTAAAGATACAAGTTAGGAAGGGCTATATTTACAACAGTCTGCCCTTTCAAAATTACTAATTTTTCTATATTGTTTGAATAGGTGTACACATGCGCTTTTCTGCGCTATTGAAATAAATTATTGCGCTTACATACAATTCACTTAATTAAAAATCAAAACTGGTAGGGCCAACTTGACGCCTAAAAAAAATAAATTATTTTGATTTTTTTTGCAATGAAATTAAACCTAGGTACATGGCGCTTCATCGCTCTATAAATAATTTTGTTACACTTGTCTTCATTATTGTAATAATTGAAATTATAACTATTTCGTGAATCTCTCAAGGTCACGCTAAAACATGCGCACTGGTTGTAAAGGAGAGAATAGACAATAAATATAGTTGTCTCAGTCTATCGCGCTACACTGTACTTGGCCCCGCCCCGCAGCTGTTTATTGCATGCGCAAGGACGACCTTCGGAGGTTCACGAAAAAGTAACAAAGCTATACAAATTTGGGAGAGCCACATTGACAACAGCCTTTCCTATAGAATTTACCAAGTTTTCTTTATAATATGAATTTGTTTACATATGCGCTTTTCTGCGCTACGACATACATTGTCTCGCTTGCATACATAGTTCTTGTAAAAATTTAAATTGGCAGGGCCAACTGAGGCAACTATATTTATTGTCTATTCTCTCCTTTACAACCAGTGCGCATGTTGTAGCGTGACCTTGAGAGATTCACGAAATAGTTATAATTTCAATTATTACAATAATGAAGACAAGTGTAACAAAATTATTTATGGAGCGATGAAGCGCCATGTACCTAGGTTTAATTTCATTGCAAAAAAAATCAAAATAATTTATTTTTTTTAGGCGTCAAGTTGGCCCTACTAGTTTTGATTTTTAATTAAGTAAATTGTATGTAAGCGCAATAATTTATTTCAATAGCGCAGAAAAGCGCATGTGTACACCTATTCAAACAATATAGAAAAATTAGTAATTTTGAAAGGGCAGGCTGTGGTCAATATAGCCCTTCCTAACATGTATCTTTAGTTATAATTTAATGAATACAAGTGCAAAAAAATATATTTATGGAGCGAAAAAGAGCATTGAATGTAGATATGATTGCAATACAAAAAAATACAATAAAAAAAATTTTTTTTTAGTGTCAAGTTGGCCCTACCTGTTTTGATTTTCAATACAATTAATTATAAACAATTACAAAAACTTATGTTAATGGCGCAAAATAGCGCATACCTAGATCTATATAAACAATAAAGAAAACTTCGTAATTTCCAAAAAGGATAGGCAAATGTCAATTTAGCCCTTCTTAACTTATTATATTAATAACTCATGATTAAGAGAAGCGCAAAAAATAATATATGGGGAGAACTTAAGCGCAAAACATGGGGAATTTACGACACTAAGAATTTTTTGGAAATACTAAAAAGGCGGGCCAATTTGACTGAGCCGTTTATATTTGATTAATTATTGTAATCGATATTTTTATTATATTTTTCTTAATTTTTTTATCATTTAATAAACTTCTATTTTAATTAATAATAATTTTCACGTCACTCAAATAAATAAATGCTACAGTATTTTTTCCTATTTCGCGTTTACAAAGTCAATTTTCTGTATACACAAGGTAAATGATAATTGAAATGTAAACCAAAATCAAATGTACTGCACGGGGTAAGTATTAATAATTAACAGTCGAATTACATCTTAAATTTTTCATTAAAAAACTTAATTTTGTACACTGTACTGTTTTAGGGGTGTTTTTATTTGTGAAGTTGGCAATGGTCTGTGTCAAATACATATCTATCATTTTAGTTGTCATTCCTCATAATTATTACTGCAATTAGATTTAAATAAACAATCTTTTCGTTTTCAGTTTTAGTTCTGTGATATATACATTTATTTTTACAAAAAAAGCTATTCCCTTCTTTAGGGGAAAAATGAGTGACAGAACCACTGTATATAAGAAACAATATTAATTCAAATTTATATTTTAAATCAGCTTGACGAAGGCGAACTACTCTTTTTGTATTTTATCTCCATCTCAAATTCCCAATTGAGAAATATTTTGTGTGGAAAATGTCGGGCTGTTAGTTTTGGAAAGCGCTAACGTTTCAAAACTACAAAGTGGCTGGCTTACATTTCTCCAGAACTCAAATCGTAATTGTAACCTGTGACCCGTAACTCGCAGCCAGCTCGTTAACACAGCGGTTTCTTTGAAATCGCCTTCTTCACGCCGATTATTGTTTATCGCAGGAAAGGGTTAGCTATCCCTATGAAATTTCAACCCTTTCTAAAAGATCGGTTTATTAAGGAAACAATAAAAGTATCATATCGTCCGGATCTGACCAAAATTATATTTTGGGCTTATGGCAAGAACATTTAATGACATCATTTCTAAATTTAGGAATGACTAATTCAAAATAAACAAGAAATGTTTTTTACAAATGTTACGAATTCTGTTATTCAAACTGTCTATAGCGCTAGTCTCCTATAAGATTTTACTTAGAAGCCTTCGTCATTATTACAATAAATATAATTTTTGTTTTATGACATGATATTAGTTTAGTAATTGCCGATTAATTTACAGGTAGATTTTGGTTTTTCCCGTATAAAAAATATATCGGCTTTTTAGCCGATTGTAAATCAATCTCATTTTGATTAAAAATTGACATCGGTTATTCGTTCATTAAGCCACAGATATAGTATAAAACAATGTCTAATAAAAAAATAGAAAAACATTCCTAGTTAGTAACCGCAAACGTATTTCGATTTTATTGGAGCTCATCAGTGTAGTGCATCTGTGTTCTCTTTGTAGAGACTTTTACTGATGACTCAGATTGAGATATATTAGTATACAGGGTGTTCAATTTAAGTGTTTCAATATTGCTATCTCGAGAACCGTAAGAGATACGAAGTCGGTTAAATTAGCAAACAATTTCTATATTATAAGACTATTAAAATGAGCATTACAAAAAATATTTTCAACCAGTAGTTCTCAAAATACAGAATTTAACTTTTTAATTTTAAATTAAAACCTACTTTTTTATTCGCCTATTCGATTTAGCTTTTTTTTAATATAACGATATAAAATGTTTATGCCCTTACATAACAGAAAAAAAACGAGAAAAATGCAAAAGAAAAATTATTATTTTCATATTTATTTCTACATGTAATCAGAGTGCCATGACAAAAACAATTGAATATTTTGTTTTCATCATTGTTTGGGCGATTTAGATACTTTAAAAAATAATATAAAAATTGTTCAAAATTATTGCCATGCTAATTTATACATAATTCCAGCCTTCTGAACATATTACTTCTTACTTTTCTTAAATTTCGGCCGTCTATGTGGGAAATAATATTTTCGATTGCATTTTTTAAATGCTGAATATCTGGATAGATAGTTTTGTAGACTTCATCTTTAACATAACCCCATAAAAAAGTCCAGGGGATTAAGGTCTGGTGATCTTGCGGGAATTGTGAGCTGGTGCACCATCTTGCTGGAAATAAATGTTTCCCAACTCAGCTACTGGTATGTCTTCCAAAATAATACCCAGCATATTTTGAATTAAATTCAGGTATCTGTTACCACTCAATGTAACTTCGTACATGTGTACATAAATATTATCACTGAAAATGGCACACCAAACATTTATATTAAATTTTCGCTGGAAACTTCTCTCGTACAACAACAGGATTTTCTCGGCTCCAGTTGTGTGTGTTTTTTCTATTTGACATTCCATTATTAGAAAAATTAGCTTCGTCAGCCCAAATAATTGATTTTAAGATATCTGGATCCTTATTTATCAATAAATTACAAAATTCTAATCTTCGCTCACGATCACCAGGATGTAAATGGTGAATTTTAATCATTTTGAATGGTCTGTATTTATGTTTCTTTAAAATCCTATGGATCGTGCCCACACTTAAATTACACTCAGCGGCAGCCATTCTAATTAAAGCTGTTGGATTAGCTTCAAAATATGCTAATATATTTATCTCAGCTTCTTGATTTTGTACGCTAACTCGCTTCGATACGAATGCATCCGTATTAGCGCGCAGTGCTAATTCTAATTTTCTAAAATACTGACGACAAGGAACTCGCTGCTCAGGATAACGTTCCCTATACATATTCTTTGCAGCAATAGTATTTTTCAGAGATAATATGAAAACATCGTACATATCAATTTTTTCTTCGTGCGTAAAATTCATTTTAACACAAAAGAAAATAAGAAAATTCATAAACGAACTACTTTGACATGTGATACAAAACAAAATATTCAATTGTTTTTGTCATGGCAATCTGATTACATGTAGAAATAAATATGAAAATAGTAATTTTTCTTTTGCATTTTTTTTCTTTTTTTCGTTCTGTAAGGGTATAAACATTTTATATCGTTGTTTTCAGAAAAAAATACTGAATCGAATAGGTGAATTAAAAAGTAGGTTCTCATTTAAAATTAAAAAGTTGAATTCTGTATTTTGAGAACCACTGGTTGAAAATAATTTTTGTAATGCTCATTTTAATAGTCTTATAATTTATAATATAGAAATTGTTTGCTAATTTAACCGACTTCGTATATCTTACGGTTCTCGAGATAGTAATAGTAAAACACTTAAATTGCACACCTTGTATAATACAAGATAGATGACATGAGGGAGTAACTAACTACCTGCAGAACGATCTACCAGAGAACGTCGTAAAGCTCTGACGGCTATTGAAATAACATAACAAAGTAAAATAGCAAACTTTCGGTGAAACATTGTCTAGTTAAGAATTAGAAAAACAGATAGATGGTTCTGTGAGTGTTTTTCTAATACTTTATTTTAAATTTATTATTGGTAATTATATACACCCAATTTGCGGATAAAAAAAACTCCCGGCACACGGTATAGCAGATTTTATGTATAGACACCCGGTATATTAAAATAAAAATTTAGTCATATACCCCATTACAAAAATTATATAATCAAAGATTCTGCTCTTACATACATAAAACTCGTGATTGATAAAATTCTCAGTCAAAAAACTAATCAGTAAAAATCTTGTTAATTAAATATCACAAAATGTTTAACTTTGATTCCTGTTATTTATTAGACATTTACATGAAAATGTAGCAGAAAATTGCAGCACAAGATGAATTAATATTGATATAAATCATGAGATCCGTTTTCATGGAAAATTTAAAAAAAAAATGCATAGCATTCCCTTTTTGCGTATGGGAATTCTGTTTGATGCAATAATGATAACGAAAATATTTAACTCTAGAAATACTACCTATGCCTGACTAAATATGTTTCTCTGTTTCGGAATTAGAATGTCATATTCTAGCACGCTTATTGATGTTAAAATGACCGTTATTCTTAAACGATTTTTGGTGACATTTTGTTATTTGGAATTGATATCACTGCAATAAATACACAAAATATCTAGGTAACTGATAGAATAAAAAACACAAATCACTGTTATGAACTAAACTATTCTACCAAAAAATTCCTTTAATGGACATTCTCAATATTTTTATAAAGAAAATGTAAATGAAACTTTAATTCATTTAAATAAAGCGTTTAAAATTCATTATCAACCATGTTTGTTGTTGTATTTGTAGTTTCCGTTTCAGTTGACTACTTCACATGAAATTATTCTGTTATTGTTGTTGCTAAGTAACATATATTTATATAATTTGTAAGAGTTGGCGTGTGTAGTACATAACATTTCCTCCCCTCTTTCTTAATGCGGATATCTCTGTAGAGGACGGCGAACTCTCGTAGAACGTCGTGGATATGAACAACTAGTAGGTGATGGGGAAGATGGTAGACTTCTTTGTTCTGGGCACGGGGTTGTTGTTTTCAGCATCGCATCATCCTCATAAAAACGAAGACGGCGGTTTGTGTTATCTTGTTTTTCGTTTTGGTGCTTTTTCATAATTTGCCTATAAAGTCGAATCTGATCGATGTGACGTTTGACGCGTTTTCCATGGTAATCGATTTCATAGTGAATATCCCCTAAACGAGTGACAATTTCACCTAATATCCATTTGTTCATGTGAGGGTTTCCGGAAATGAAAAAGACTTGTTGTCCTTGCTTCAGTGTTCGGAAGGATGGATTGAATTCGGCTTGTTGTTTCTGTCGAACTCTAGTGCTGACTTCTTTGGGCCTTACGAGATCAAGACGCGTATGAATATTTCGTCCTAAGAAAAGTTTTGCGGGTGATTCTCCAGTCGTGGTATGTGGTGTTTTTCGGTATTGTTGTAAAAACACGTTCAGATTTGCCTGAAGTGAATTTCTTGTAGTTGACATTGCCTTCAGAGCATCTTTTACAGTCTGGACATTCCGTTCAGCCTATCCATTTGTAGCTGGATGGTATGGTGCTGATGTCTTGTGGTATTTAACCCCGTTCTTTTGCAGAAATATTTTGAATTCAGCGCTAGTGAACTGCACATCGTTGTCCGAGACAATGGTCGTTGGCACACCATATGAAGCGAATAATTGATCTAAAATATTAATGGTAGTCTCTGTTGTGGTAGTATTCGTAACCTTGACCTCTAGCCATTTGCTGTACGCATCCACGATGATGAATAATATTGTAATAAGTAGCTTTACCTAAAAACAATTGTAGCTCTTCTGTAGTTGCCGGTTTCGGTGCATTACGGATAACTTCAATGTGTTTATCTGATTTGTGTAAACCATGACGATCAATTTTGTGTCCTAAGCACTCTAAAGTCGATGTTACGAAGACGCATTTTGTTCGGTTGAGCCGTAAACCATGACGTTTTAGTTGATCCAAGGTTGCTGTCAGAGCTGTCATCAAACCGTCAAAGTCATTTGCAAATACGATGATATCGTCGAAGAAGTTGATAACATTAGCCAAACCTTGAAGAACAGTTTCCATACGACGTTGCCATAATACTAGAATGTTTGCTGCTCCGTAGACTGCTCGCGTTGGTTGAACAAGTCCATGTGTCGGGGTAGTTAGTGTGAGAACATGACGAAAATGTTCATCGATTGGCAGATGCGTGTAAGCATCAGTAATAAAAATACTAGCACTTTTCATTTTGTTAAAGATATCCTCGATTTTCGGTATAGGATGTTCGTCTACAATCATTCTTGGATGGACAGTTGGTTTATAATTTCCGGTGATGCGTAGTTTTCCATTTTTCTTAACTACGATGTGAGTAGGTGAAGCCCATTCAAAAAAATCAGCCTTCTCATAAAATCCAGATGCGATTTTCTTTTCGATTTCTTTAGAATATTGCTCACGGAGTGCTACTGGGACATCGCATGCTTTGACGAAGACGGGGGATGTTCCAGGTTTCAAATGTACTGTTACAGGACGACCAATCAGCTTACCTGGCACGTCGGAGAAAATATCTTCAAATCTTTTGAGTAGTTCGTTGAGATGGAAGTTCTGTTCCGGAGTTATTTGTAGCTCTTGAGATTTCAGAGAATTAACTGGAACTGTCGAACAAAACATTTGATTTAGATTGACTTCGTCTATGAATTGTAAAATCCATTCTCGTCCAAACAACGAATCTGATTCTCCTGATACGACGTATAATTTGAGATTTCGTGTAGTTGAACCTATTATGGCATTCACTGAGATGTAACCTAGACATTTAATTGCATGACCTGAATAACTACGAAATTTATCGGATTTCTGTAATGAAAAATGAGGTTTTATTTTTCGTAAATGTGAAATGCAAATTATGCCACATGGTGATCCTGTGTCGACTTCCATCTGCAAAGATTGGCCATCGATTTTCACATTGCAGTCTGTTTCCCTGATGAAACAATGTCGTGCATTTGGCTCACTTTATGCAATACTTCAATTTTCTCCTCCGAAAATTGTTCTAATTGAATTTGACAGGCAGGATAATTTTGAAATTTTAATTTTTCAGATTGGCACACTTTTGACAGATGTCCTTGTTTACCGCAATTATAACAGATTGCTTCACGGAATTTAAATTTATTCCGTTGGTGTTGACCTCCGCATCCCTTACAAGGCTTTTGGTTCCCACAATGTTTACTGCCGTCAAGCTTCCTATTCGAATTTTCCCAATGCTTTGACAGTGAACGCTGTCCCTTTTTGACGCATTTTCTTGTTTTGGGTGTTTCGTAACCCAGCGTATTTGGATCTTCAAAAATCGAAGGTACAGGAGCCCTAACTTCATTAGCCGTGTTACGGGTTGCTTCAAGCGTGTAAGCGATTTCATATGCTTTGTCAAATATAGTCGGCTTCTTTGCGATAATTTCATCACATATTCCTCGTGATTCAAGTCCATGCAAAAATTGTTCGATCAGCATTCTGTCCAAAAAATCGCCGTATTCACAACTGGCAGCGCCTTGTTTCAGGCGAAGAGCAAACTGTGAAATCGATTCACCTTTTCGCTGAGTTATTTGTCTAAACTTGATACTTGCGACGTATTTGTTCTTTGTTTGATCAAAATGGTTTACTAAAGTTGTACGTATTTCTGTGAAGTTCAGTTCTTCGGGCTCTCGAGGATTTACCAAGAATTGTATAGCGTTGTTAAGTTCTGCACCCATGTGAACTCGAGCGTAGTTTGCGTATTGTTCTTCAGGAATCTTACTTAATTGCAATGCCCATTCAAAGCGTTTAAAATAATGTGCAACGGATGTTTCTACCGATGAACGGTATTCTGGCATGTTGAGCGGTAGTGGTTTTGATTGAGCTGCTGTAGCTGATGCGACGTCATTGTTAGATGTACCAGTTTCGGTAACAGCACTCGCCACGGATGTTCTCAGCGCATTTACCAGCATTTGCGTTAACGCTTGCATGATATCGGGAGACACTTCCTTAGGCATTTTATAATTTTCGTTCGAACTGAAACTGAAAACCTTTTAGACAATCCCACTTCTGACACCAAATGTTGTATTTGTAGTTTCCGTTGCAGTTGACGTTACTTCACATGAAATTATTCTGTTATTGTTGTTGCTAAGTAACATATATTTATATAATTTGTAAGAGTTGGCGTGTGTAGTAACATTTGTGACGTGCTGGGCACTGGCAAATGCTATTGGATAATGGCTGTTCGAACGCGCCAGGTAAGGACGTGTATCTCTTCCGCCATGACGTACCCAGCGCGCTGGTCATATATCCGTCTCACTCATCACTAGAAATACAGGCTGTAACAGAAATAAGTACATTATATTTAACCAGTGATATAACTCGTCGAGAGCAACAATATTTCTTAATAACTTTCTTTCGAAATCTCATTTTTTTAGTATTTTTACTCCCGCCGCCCAATATTCACAATAAAAATTATTCCCTGTACTAAATTTTAGTAATAACAGCAAAGTTTTTTTTAACGTATTATAACGAAACGGCATATATCGGGATAACGTTAACCGGAATATGACTGCATATTCTGCGTCTAGCATGATTGATATCTCGAGAAAATCCAGTGGTTTTAATTGAAATTTGCTGTGAAAATATTTCGTTAGATAGTAAATAGCTCGTTGTAACAAAGTACATAATGTCTGGGTTTTATTATCATTACAGCTATCAATATCCTTCAGTGTTTACTCTTGTTGCGTCAGTTCTAGTGTAGCATCACGTCACTTCAGGGTACTGCACTTAATTATACGGAGATAGTGAAGCGATGCTACAACTATAAAGCAAACTTCCCTATAGGCTCCGGATAACTACTTTGTTTTCCTTCATTCCAATTTTATACAGCAAAAAGTAGACGATGGATGGTTTGAAATCAATCATCAGGATTTATTAATGTAATAAATAATCTCAGATATAATAATAATAATTATTATTATTAATAATAATAATAATAACAATAAATAATAATAATAAATAATAATTAATAATTAATAATAATAATAATAATAGTAATAGTTATAGTTATAGTTATAGTTATAGTTATAGTTATAGTTATAGTTATAGTTATAGTTATAGTTATAGTTATAGTTATAGTTATAGTAATAGTAATAGTAATAGTAATAGTAATAGTAATAGTAATAGTAATAGTAATAGTAATAGTAATAGTAATAGTAATAGTAATAGTAATAGTAATAGTAATAGTAATAGTAATAGTAATAGTAATAGTAATAGTAATAGTAATAGTAATAGTAATAGTAATAGTAATAGTAATAGTAATAGTAATAGTAATAGTAATAGTAATAGTAATAGTAATAGTAATAGTAATAGTAATAGTAATAGTAATAGTAATAGTAATAGTAATAGTAATAGTAATAGTAATAGTAATAGTAATAGTAATAGTAATAGTAATAGTAATAGTAATAGTAATAGTAATAGTAATAGTAATAGTAATAGTAATAGTAATAGTAATAGTAATAGTAATAGTAATAGTAATAGTAATAGTAATAGTAATAGTAATAGTAATAGTAATAGTAATAGTAATAGTAATAGTAATAGTAATAGTAATAGTAATAGTAATAGTAATAGTAATAGTAATAGTAATAGTAATAGTAATAGTAATAGTAATAGTAATAGTAATAGTAATAGTAATAGTAATAGTAATAGTAATAGTAATAGTAATAGTAATAGTAATAGTAATAGTAATAGTAATAGTAATAGTAATAGTAATAGTAATAGTAATAGTAATAGTAATAGTAATAGTAATAGTAATAGTAATAGTAATAGTAATAGTAATAGTAATAGTAATAGTAATAGTAATAGTAATAGTAATAATAATAGTAATAGTAATAGTAATAGTAATAGTAATAATAATAATAATAATAATAATAATATTTTTTTAACTAGAGAAGGGCATCAACTGCTGAGGTTATTAGCCCATATTCAAAAAGTACAATATAAATAAATATACGGGACCTATACTACTATGTAAGTATTACAAATAGAAGTATAATAATAATTTTGAAAAAGTAACATGTAAATAAATATACAAAATAAATATACATATGTATACTAGATCAAGAAAACCCACATGCATAAAATACAATATAAATTATAAGTATTTACGCATACTTATGTATACGTATAATGGGAAAAATAGAAAAGAATACAAGAATTAAATAAAAAAAAATTAAATGAGATGAAAAAAAAATAAAAAAATAAATCAAGTCTATAAATTTTCATATATATTTTCCGCACGCAAAACTTCAGAACATTACGAATCTTATCAGAGTCTGTAAGAATAAAGGGAAGGTCTTGATCTAAATGATATAGTCGCCTGAGTAGATCATACTGTGGACATGCAACAAGAATGTGTTCAACTGTCAGAGCAGTATCACATCTGTTGCACATAGGGGCATTATCCCGATTTAAACGGTACCCATGTGTCAGACTTGTATGACCCATTCTCAGACGATGGATCTTGACTTGATCCCTTCTGGTAAGATCATTCGGCAATAAAACTGGTGCAACCGACGGCTTAATGGTTTTTAGATGGTTCTGAACCCATCCCATGTGCGCTGGCACAAAGCCAATACCTCTTTCTTCAGATGAAGACTTATATCTGAAGATTTATACATTACCACATCGTTACTATCAGCGGCAGAACGTGCTGCCACGTCAGCCAACTTGTTACCCCTAATACCGACGTGACTTGGCACCCAAAGGAAATAAATATCTCTTCCTGTCTCATGAAGATGTTTCATGAGGGACAAGATATGATGAATAATTGGGTCAACTGTATCATTAGCGGGGGACTGTTGGACTTGTCGTATATAGTTAGTATGTAATTAGTCCTAGCTAATGGAACCAACCACGGCGGTACTTCAGATTCCCCTACAGGAATGGTATATCAAAGTTTATTTGGTCTAGAAGCTCTTTCGCGCGGATACCAGCGGGTCTGGTTTGAATTTGTCGTGGATTGCGCCAATTATCACTCCGAAAGAAAGTACTGAAGTTCTTGTCTTGCGGTAAGGACTTGATTTTAGAAACATAAATCAACAGAAACTTTTTACGTCTTACATCAAGTGGCGTCATTCCTGACTCTGAATACAAATTTAATGTGGGGGTACTGGGAAACGCACCAAGAGCGTACCGTAGAGCCTTGTTGTGGATTGAGTCTAGTCTATTGAGGGTTGTACGTTTTTCAGAGGCATAGACGACACACCCGTAATCAATCTTTGATAAAACCAGAGATTGGTACACCCGTATTAGAGTTTTGGGTTCTGCTCTCCATTTAGTACCCGCCAATATTTTTATAATGTTTAGAGCTTTAAGACAAACAGTCCTTAGCTCTTCAACATGTAATTTCCAAGTTAGCCTTGGATCGAAATAGAGTCCCAGGAATCTGACGCTATTGATGATTTTAATAGTATTATCCCTCATAAAAAGGAGTGGTCCATAGTGTGGTCGGTTTAGGCGACAGAAGTGCATGCACTGGATTTTTTCGCGAGAGAACCTGAATCCAATTTTGTCAGCCCTCCGTGTAATGCTGTTAATTGCAGATTGCAAAGTTCTGTTGATGTCTCCCATCTTCTTACCAGAACAGAAAATGGTGAGATCATCAACATAGAGGCACATACCTACAGAGCTGACAAAGGACACAAGCTCATTTACCCCAATGGCAAAAAGTGTAACGCACAAAACAGAACCTTGAGGTACTCCATTCTCTAATATCCTTGAGGATGATAGAGAAGTACCGACCCGAACTCTAAATTTGCGTTCTGCCAGAAAAGAAGAAATAAGTTGCGGCAAATTACCACGGAAACCCCAGCCATGTAGCTTCTTAAGAATGTGATACCGCCACGTCATATCATAGGCCTTCTCCAGATCAAAGAACACTGCAACCAAGTGTTCTTTATTATTGAAAGCAGTGAGAATTGCATCTTCTAGATATACGAGATGATCAACGGTGGATCTGAATTTGCGAAACTCGGCCTGGTGATCTGACAGAATATGATTGGTTTCTAGAATCCACATAAGACGGTTGTTGATCATTCTCTCGATTATCTTTCCGATGCAAGACGTTAAACTGATCGGCCTATGATTTGACGGTATCGATAGGTCTTTACCGACCTTAGGGATAGGGATGACAATGGCTTCCTTCCACTTCTCAGGATATGAACCTTCTTGCCAGAGCATATTGTATACGGAAAGCAAGTATAGTTTAAAATCAAGGGTTAAATTTTTGAGCATATCGTTGGTAATTCTATCTAAGCCTGGAGATGACGACTTCGATAGGCTGAGAGCATATTCCAGTTCCATAAGTACGAATGCATCGTTATAATTAAGAATTTCAGTAGTGCTGAAATCTAGCGGTACTTCCTTGTCCGCTTTTGAGTTTTGAAACTCAGGTACATAATTTGAAGAGCTGCTATTACTTTGGAACTGGTCGGCCATTATTTCCGCGATAGCGGATGGATCATCTGTATAAGTTCCAATCATCCAGTTTTAGGTACGTTATGCCTGTAGAATTACCATGCCCAGCGATACGTTTAACCCTTGACCAACAATAATAATAATAATAATAGTAATAATAATAATAGTAATAATAATAATAATAATAATAATAATAATAATAATAATGATGATAATAATGATAATAATAATAATTAATAATAATAATAATAAATAATAATAATCATAATAATACTAATAATAATAATAATTATATATATATATATATATACAGGGTGATCACGCGAGAATGAACCAGCAATTATCTCCGTTATTAAGCGAGATAGCGATTATCTTCAAATAAACAAATTTACTGTAGACAATATGGGCAATAAGATGTCGTATCAAGAAGCATTATGTTACTCCCGGTTTCGGAGTATGTGATACCAACTTTGAAATTTCAAATGGAACATACTGTATTTTTCTATATTTTTGAAAAGTACATAAAATTTGCTTTACAATGGTAGTCAATTAGTAGTACATTGTATTATTAAAAAATAAAATTGCGGACGTTTGAAATATGAATATATTGAATGAAAAAAAAAATCAAGTGTGTGAGATTTTATTGTTTTTTGTTCATAGATGATGATATTTTTCAGATAAATTCATTTATATGACGTAACCTAGGCAACAAATGCAATAAAACAAAATTCCACACTTCCATGACTTATTTTCTAAGATATTTCGAACGTCCGCCATTTTACTTTTTAATAATACAACGTCCTACTTGTTTACTATCATTGTCAAGCAAATTTTATGTACTTTTCAAAAATATAGTATGTTCCATTTGAAATTTCAAAGTTGGTATTACATATTCCGGAACCGGAAGTAACAGAACGTTTCTTGATACGACATCTTATTGCCCATATTGCATATAGTAAATTTTCTTATTTGAAGATAATCGCTATCTTGCTTAATAAGGGAGATAATTGCAGGTTCATTCTCGCGTGATCACCCTGTATATATATATATATATATATATATATATATATATATATATATAATTATTATTATTATTAGTATTATTATGATTATTATTATTTATTATTAGTAGACATCCAATATATTATGCAACGTTCAAATTTTATTTAATTGCAGAAACTTTTACTTTAGCGTTGCAATGTTTTTACAAATATGTGTTGTTTTATTGTTATTCAATTAGTCCTATTTTATTGTCAATGTACTCTTTTTAAATGTGCTAATAATGTGCACTTAATTCTACATAATGTACTTTATAAATTAAATTCGTCTCATTACTAGATAGTTACGGTTGCTCAACAGGTCAACCATGCCAGAGGTCCGAACAACTAATTCCTACAATGCAGGAAAACGCAAAGAAGATAAAAATGCATATCTATTTTCAGAATTTGTAAAATGTTTAAAATCAGAGACCACTGTTCCCGATACTTATAATTGAAGAATTTATTTTTCACGAGTTACCAATACAATTAGCTGAGCTCATTTCAGGAGAGGGTGAAACGATCATTGTACAATGTACACCCCTAACAAACCTACCCTATAATGTGGCCTGAGGCCGATATCTCGTTCTCACACTCATGCACACATACATAGGCACACATATACATATACTCACTCACACACACATGCACTGCCTTGTAGATAATCTGTCTTGTCCAGTCCTTCGTACAGTTCTGGGGAAATATTGTGAAATGGGGTTTTAGTTTTTCACACATGATAAATTGTTTCAAATAAAAATTTGACGCCGTAGTACACGATATTCTCTAGGAAATTTTATGAAGAATTCTGGATTTTATTTAGGTGAACATTGGTAAGTGGATGTTATAGAATTATTTAATATAAATAAATAAATAAATAAATAAATAAGTAAATAAATAAATAAATAAATAAATAAATAAATAAATAAATAAATAAATAAATAAATAAATAAATAAATAAATAAATAAATAAATAAATAAATAAATAAATAAATAAATAAATAAATAAATAAATAAATAAATAAATAAATAAATAAATAAATAAATAAATAAATAAATAAATAAATAAATAAATAAATAAATAAATAAATAAATAAATAAATAAATAAATAAATAAATAAATAAATAAATAAATAAATAAATAAATAAATAAATAAATAAATTATACTGAAGATGAGAATTTTGTTTTCGAAATACGCATAGGTATACTTTTTATTTTCACTTTATTTCAAGGTTAAGGTAATGTACAGTCCATACGATGTAACAGTTCACTATTCCTAAGTTGCGTTTTGTCAAATATTTACTTTTACTTCGATGCCGCACAGCTTCAGAAGTGAAATAGTGATTTTACAATGTTTTATTGCCTTACACAAAGCAAATTTCACCCTAATACACTCAAACTCGGGGTGTCAGGTACTTTTCAACCCAAGAAGTTATATTTATACATAAGCGTTGGTGCATTTGTTTTCAATAGCAATAGAAATTTTATTTTCTTAACTTAATTAATTTAAAAAATAATTAATTATAATATGATTTATATAATAAATAATTCATTCCAATATTTGTAATTTTTTTTTGTACAAACTTCATTCTTCTTCGGTACGCCTATGGATTTTATAATTTCCCCATTACCGCAGTAATAATGTAAATTGCCCCAACTCGCCAAGTTACATCGTATGGACAGTAATGAATATGAATGTTTTATTATTTCAAACTTAATATTTGATAGTACGACTGTATATATTCTAAACAAACCGGTGTGCGACTCACGAGATCACCGGAACGCGGATGAGTCTTCTAGACTCATTTGGTTGGTTTGGGTCAAAATTTCATAAGAGAGTCTTCAAAAGTTCAACATTTTGTGAAATTACTCAAGTGAAACCGAATCCCTGTGATCAAGAATTGTCCCAGGGAGACTTCTTTCACTCCTAGAATCTACTAAAGGTAGGTTTTCTTCTTTTGTACATTTTTACCATTTTTATTGTTCATGTATTATTGCGTAACCATTTGAAACATTCGTAACCATTATGTAAAATTAATAACAGTTGGCAATATTTATACTTTTTTTATTGTTTAATCTAACACTTTGTGTATACATTTTTTTCTATTTTTAATTAAATATTGTTTGTTATATTCGTACTAAAATTATTTGCCTTTTAATTTTGACACCGCTCGGTAAGAATTGGAAATAAATTTATTATTAAAGGTAAAATAAAGTCCTACCCCAGCTACCAAGGTAGGTAAATTTTGATAATAACTAGTAAATTAATATATTTAGTGATTCACGTTGGAGTTCATTGTTGAGATCATTACATTTGGTGACATCGATGATCCCATCGACAAGATTGATGGCAGCTTAAGGGATTGAATAAAATGCTTTTACTAGAGTAAGGATAATTTTAAATTGTATTATCAACTAAATATATATAAGTTATAAGTAACGAAGAAAGGATTTGTGGACCTCATATGGATTACAACCCAGGACCCTCTTACATCTAATAAGATGCTTTAACCCAGCGTTTCTCAACCTTTTTGTCAACGCGACCCTATAAAACTTTTTACATTATCGTGACCCAAGGTTTCAAAGGCTACGACTTTTTTTAAATAAAAATGTATTGCATGTCAATTCTAGCTTTAAGCATATGTAATTAAATTAAGATAATGCCTAATTATAAATTATTTTATTAAAAAAAGTGAAATTAAAAATTATTTAATAATGATGTGACGTAGCAAGAAAAATGGGCCTGTGTGCAAACAATAAAGTCTTCAACTTTTAATAGGCCCAGAATTTGTTCGTTCCTATGTATTAGAAATAATACTACGGCACACTTTACGCGTTTGTTCTTGTCACTGGATTCACTCAATTTTCTTTGTCATTCTACTTCTGCCTTGCACCGGACAAGTAGTATCTATCTCTACGGAGGATGTGACGTACCTATCAAGCAATTTTCAACAACTTTCTCAAATTTTTATTGGAGTATTAATAATTTGACGGAAACAAAAAACAATAGAAACATTTGTTTTAAATGAAGGTAAACATATAAAAAATTAGAAAATTCCTATTCACATAAATGCACTGTTATATTAATATAAAGGAGAATTTAGTTGTTTTGAAAATAATTGGACAAATTTATTCTTTTCCTACAATGGGTAGGTACACTAACTGAAAATATTAAATATTGAAAGAAAACAATATGAACAACAATTTTCTATGAATTACAATCTTTAATAAAAATAAATATTTTTAATATTAATAAAAAAAAAAAAAACAGTTTGATGTAATTATATGTAAATATCAGGGTTGTGCTATCTATGCTACGTAAAATATGTCATTCTCTATGCGTATTTTTTTTTTTTTCTTAAAAAGGGAAAAAATATTACCATTACTGATTAAGTTACGAAGTATAATATATGAAAGAGCTGTTAAAAGTAGCATACGATGTCATTTTATTGAAATAGTGAAGCAAGTTAGTAGTTTACGTTGTACTCAATAGTCAATAGATGACACTAGTTGCTGGAGTGTGAATCAGCACTTCTGATGGGTGCTGCTGCTAACTACCTAACTACTATTCTGGTAAAAAAATGACCTCGTATCAGCACATATTTTTACAAAAACGTGACTTACACAAACCATAAATACGTAAAATTCTAAAAATAAAAACACCTATTAATGAATAAAATCATATTCATTTTTTTTCTACAGTATTACAAAAATAGTATAAAAGCAAGGTATTATTTATAGAAAAGATTATAACTAAATAATTGCTTTCTCATATTTTTTTTATAAAATAATATAACGGTATGAAAATGACAAAAAATGTCTATATAAGAAAGAAAATATATTACATATTTAATGGACAATGCACTATTTCATTTTCATCATTTTCATCGTCACCAAAATTGTCAATAGACGATTTTAATCTTGGGTCATCTGACTTTCACTAGACTATCAGGTTAAGTGAAATCAGGTGTATTTCGCTAAATCTCTAGTGTGCATGTACAATATATAAAAAGTTTAGATAGTTTATGTCATATATGCATTATCTATATTTGACAGTATTCTTTACATTGTTTACGCATTATTTACGCATAAAAGTAATCTATCATAGATTACGTGTAGACGCACAATTCTGGTAAATACATATAATGGGCAACATAAACAATACCAATATCGTCAAATCATTTGGGAATTTTTATTTTGTATTGTCTACAATTATTTACAAATTTTATAAATGTAAAATAAACTATAACAGATATTAATACAAAATATAGAGGAGGTTATTTATTTACGTAAAATTCTCTAACATATTATGCAGTATATGCACACTAGGTAAGTACAGTAACTATATTAACAAAAATAATAGACAACAAATATTTTCATGTAAAAATTATGTTACATTATAGAGTAAATTAAAAATACCTTTTGTATAGCAACGGGTTTAATAATACGCTTTTTATGTGTAAAAGTAAAAAATTCAATAATGTAAGTGTATGAAAATATTCACGAAGCATTTGTAAATAACAAATTCCCTTCGTTTTAGATTAATAAGTTTCATAACATGGTGTTAAATTTATCTTGCTCGGATTTCACTGGATGAAATTTAAAGCTGATCGATTATTATGAGTTGACAGGCGAACAAAAACTTCTCGCTACAAATATTGCATGCGTCAGGTTTCAGAATCAGCTAATTAATTTTATTCTCTAAAAAAATAACCTGGGTTTCATTTTCAGTGCCCTGAAGTTGATATTAACAATTTATGAAATTTATCATTTGATTACAATGTGTTATTTTGTTATTATAATTTTGTTAAAAAAAATAATTAACATATTTCAATTCAAAAGTCTCTAATAAGTGTATTGTGTTAAGTTAAAAACTAAAAAAGTGCTATGTACGAAAGAATAGCTGCATTATTAATAATTTCATACATTTTGTTCTAACTGGAAACTAAAACTAGATGCAAACACATGATACTATAACTTCAAAGCACTAATGACACATAGATGAAGCAACTTTTGTAAACGAAGAAACAAATATGCTTCTGAAATTGACAATTATAAGCATTTCTAACTTTTTTTGTTTGGATGTTATTGCAATTGTAAATTTTCAAGTTTCGGGCACTACTTTGTCATCTAGCGGCGTTTTATTATCGTACTGTCAAACAGTGACATCATTCCGTCGCTCCATTTCAGAGACCGTTTAACATTAGTTATTATTTAAATTCATCACAAACATAATTATCAATATTATTAAAAATTATGTTAGTGTTTATTTATTTTTTAATATTTTTTTCGGCAGAATTCCTCTTTTCCAAAGAGTGAGTCTTTTTAATATTTAAATTGCGCATAATTACACCTACTTAAAATAAGAATTATTCTCTGATGACATTTATACTTTGTCAAATTCAATTACATTTTATGTCACCCATGAAATTTTTACTAATTACAAACGCATTAATTACTTTTCAAATTAAGGTCTTTATCATACATATTTTATGAAGGAGAATCGATAAAGAACACTATTTTTATTTATTTCTCTGAATAAAAATTAATTATTCTTTTATACAGGACTGAATTTTCAACCCTTCTTGGTATATGCTTGGTTATGTAGTATAGTACTGTCTAAATACAGCACAAATTGGGCATTGGAACAAGAAGTGGTTGAAGTCATCTTCTTCGTAGGAAGTACAAATCTTGTATCCCTGATGGCAATAGCGGTTAAGGTAAATTTTAGGATTTTATAGGGAAGTGGTGTGAAGTTGAATTATTAATTTATGAATTTGGAATGAAAGGTTTAGGATGAGGTAATTTTATGTGAAATTATAGCTTTTGTACATATAACTGGAGAATATTATTCTTTGGGTGTCTTTTTCATAAATGGCTTCTCGGTGTGATGATACCATGTTGTTCAGTTCTGTTTTTAATGTTGTAGATCTCTGGTCTTCCCAAATCCAAAATTTGCCCTTATAATCATTGTTTGGAAATTTCGAACCTCGTTAAATTTTGTTTTCTTTTCTTTGTCTATACCATTGTTAGAGTTTAGTGATAAAAGTAGGTTGAAACATTTTTTTATATATCTATTTTCTTGTGCCAGAAATAACTTGTACCACCAATTCAGCATTCTTTGAAATATTGTTAATTCCAATTTGTGTAATCCAAATTCTCTGCCAAGTATGTAATTTGGAGTTGTAAGTTGCAGACAGTATGGTTTTAAAAAAGTTGTGTACTGTAGACAGAAAAAGTGTGAAAAATACCGAATAAGTTTTCTCAAAAATACAATAAGTGGGCATAATTGGAAAAATCTGTTTTGTATTTTTCCAAAGTATACACTTGTAGCTCGAGAGCAGCGATGAGATTATTATAAATTTTCTTTTCGTTTTTCAGATTTTAAATAAATAAAGAAGTAAAAATTGCCATTTTTCAGCCCCATTTTTCTATTAATAGGCGAATGATTTTATAAATTATCTTATCGGTGCTCTGTAGTGGATGGTTTTCTGAATCGATTTATATTAAATAAAACTTAATTATTTCATTAGTTATTGCACATTAAAGGAAAAGAAAATTGAAAATTTTTTCACAGTCAGATGTCGCTGGTAGTGGTACGCTGCATTTTAAAGGAACAAGTATCCCCCTTTCCCCTCGACTCTTGTTGTTGACCCATCCCACAGCATGGGGTGGGTTTTTGTCGGAAAAGGCAATATTAGTTATAGTCAAATTTTTTTACTCTGTCGGGTACAGTAATAAAACTATAAATGAACTATAAATATCGCAATTATGATAAAGCGGCATATTCTTTACTTTTTGTAGTATAATACTGTTTGGCTTCGGCCCATATTTTGAGCCGCGGCTATTTTCCTATACATACCTGGTACGTTCGATTCATTGCATGAATAGAGCGGCTCAAAAATATGGGCCGATGCCAAACAGTATTATACTGCAGAAAGTAAAGGATAAGCCGCTTTATCATAATTGCGATATTTATAGTTCATTTATAGTTTTATTACTGTACCCGACAGAGTCAAAAAATTTGACTATATCTTTAAATTAATCCCTTGACGGAATTTTTCGTCTTTTCACTTTCTTATACTAGATTCTCTCTGGGTTCTTTTCCAAAGTTTTAAAGCAGACCAGAGATTTTTATAATAATAATCATTATACCTTTTAGGCTGTTAATCTTTTAGGACGGCATCCATTTCCATGTATAATGTCAAAACTAAATACTAATACCTAAGTTATTAAAAATCACAATTAACTTTTTATTTAACAAAACAAAATAATAAATATTTTTTGTATACCGGGTGTCTACTTGAAATCTGTTAGGAAATACAATATAATTGTTTAAATTTTGCTATAGTTAGTTACCTATTATTTTCAGACAAAAATGTTTCAAATAAATGTTGTAGATAATATTTCTACACCTAAATCAGTAATCAGATTTTATTTTGCACGTTTTGAACCCGTAAAATAGAATTTGAAATTTTATGCATGTTACTCGTTTGTAGTGACAGCTATGAAATTGACGTCAAATTACAAATAAATGCATAATGTTTGAACAGTCAGGGATAGTTATTTGTGTATCAAAGCTGTAAAAGTGATCTTTTTTGGTTGGATCTGAAGTTTGTAGTCGAGGCGAAGGCCGACAAATTAGATGAGGCTAAAAAGAAACTTTTAACCCGAGGTGCACACAAGATTTTTTTAGGCAACTATCACAAAATAATTTCAAGAAGAAAAGTTTGCAAATAATTTAATTGCATTGTTCTGACAATTCAAACATACGCATTTATTTGTAATTTCGTGTCAATTTCATAGCTATCACTACAATAAGCAAGATATATAACATTTCAAATACTATTTTACACGTTACAAAATACGCAAAATAAAATCTGATTACTGATTTCAGGGCCTTATTACCGCCTAGGTCCATGAGGCCACGGCCTCGGGCCGCTTAGATTGGGGCCCGCAGGATCCGGTTGGTATGATTTTTTTTTTAATTTACCTACTTTATTTTTCAATTTTGATTTTATAAAATATATAAAGCATCTACTCTCTTTCTAACATGACCAATGCAATGTACAATTCATGCATACATTATTTCATCACTTGGACCCCGCACATTCAAATATCTAAGAAAATTTGATAACAAAATCTTTTATTACAAATATTTTGGGGCCCCGATAATAACATATTCTCGAGACAACGTAAAATCGCAAGCCGGCCCTAGGGAGGGGTAACATATATGATCAAAATGTTCTGCTAAGATTTTACCCCAAACTAGTATCGAACATGCGCTATGTATGTAATTGATCAGATTTTCCCCCTGTAAGTAATTTTATTTTCTCTTTAACAAATAAACTTTCATTATAAATATATAAAGTGGTGTACTTATTTTTTACTATAAAGAGGGGGTGAAGCCCGAAAAAAATTTTGGCATAGGGCTCAAATATCTGATAAAAAGGACCTGAGTGATTTATTTGAAATTTCATTATCTACATTCTGTATTTAACAAAAAATGGTGCTACCGTCTTTGTTTTTACAAATACTGAAGACAGTATTGTCATAGTCACAACATATTTTTATTTATTCGAAAATGATCCTATAGATAGAAATGTGAGCAATCACTTTCATCGGTATGTCCAGTCAAAAAGATTTGGTTTACGTGCTAATGCAAAGAGGTTTAAATTATGGAATGATTAATGTAAGAATTACTTTGTCAAATTATTAAGTTCAACTATGAACAACTGAAACTGATTAAAGTAGATCTAAGTAATAAATACGCAAATTGTATGGTATGTATACCGTAAAGCTCTTAGTTCAAAGTGTTTAAGGTCGCCGTCGAATTGGGCTTGACAAACTAATCCGCTGCGGAAATCTAGCGCTACAATCGCAAGGAGAGGCGCCAAAATCTCAAAGAGCAAGATTTAAAAATTACGGCTAGCGCGACCGACAATACCTCGCTTGGAGGCTAGTCTAGTACGTACTGGCCGGGAAATAACTCTACACACTGCAGTATTTTTATTCTTTCATACATCAAGAACTAAAAGTATTTAATTTTGATTTCAAGAAAAATTGTATTTTTATAAATATAATTAGGGTTTATGTTTATACTACGAGTACATAAAGAACATATCTAGAAAAAAACGCGGCTCCCTATAATTTCTCTATTATTCAAATTAAAACAATTCTATAATAATAATAATAATAACAATAATAACAATTTATTCTTCAAGTAAGACCAAAATTGCATCGGTATATGGAATGTCAAAAATACATACATGTCCAAATATAGTGTTCATGCTATTCCAATAAACAAAGTACCTACTTAATATTATCCGTATAATATTCATTAATGTAGTAACATTTATCAATTAATAAATATTTTAGTTTCCTTTTAAATAAATTAAACGAATCAATGTTCTTTATATGATTTGGTAATGGTTATATAATTTGATTCCTATTACAAAAGTAGTATTTAGAGTTAAATTTCACTTGTTTTGGAAGCACTAAATTCTCTTTATCTCTAGTATTATAACTATGACAATTCTTATATTTTAAAATTTGATTTTTATTTTTTCTAATAAATAAAATGACATTTAAAATATACAAACATGACAGAGTAAGAAACTTTTCTTTTATAAAACTATGTTTACAGGTACTTCTGTAGCTAAAGGTTATAAATATTTCTAATATGTAGCTCGTTTCTGTATTATAAAAATGCGAACGGCATTGGGAGAGCAGCCCCAGAAAATTATGCCATATGACTGACTATAACATTTTGCAACAATTTTTTTTTGCTGTATTTACTATGGTATTTTTTGCAAGTTTTTTAAGAGCAAAGCATATATGTAAATAATAAAGTTGTAGGAGCCAAAAGTGACAGCTACTTATAAAAGAAAATAGTTTTTCAAGTTGGAATACGTATATTTTTTTTAAATGGAAACATACTTTAAATAGAACGATAGATAATTTTATTCTGAATTTATTCTAAATCTAATTCCCTCAAGTGACTTATTTCTCTTTTGCAGAATAACCCATTTGAAATTTTCCTGTTCATGATTTCCGGTAACATGCATTCTAAATAAAAAGTGGCGAGATTGTAAAGCACCGCCACATTGTCAAATATTCGTTGACTACAATGATTTACAATCTAGCTAGTCGTGTGCACTTAGCTTGTATGAAAGCTATTCTTCGTTTATTAAAACGTCTATCCATATTGTGAAATGCATAGGTATTTTATAATTTGGCTAATTTTACAATCTGGCTAAGACATAATTAGAAAACCGGGATTAATACCGATACCAACGCTAGGAGGCTAGGCACAGCTTATAAAATATCGTTTATGAAAGCAATGTTATGATATATGTGACAGAAGTTTATGTTTCCGAGATATTTTTTATTAATCAGCTAAATAAATTTATTAGAGAATTTATTAGGAGGTGGATATACCTTTTCAAGATCATGTTCAATTTTGTAAAATGTATCCTTATTCAGAGATTTAATGTTCATGATAGAAAGCAATTCTTCTTTGTGCGAATTTGTACTACCAGTTGCTATATTGCCCCATATGCAATCAATATTTATTTCTGATTTTTCTTTATTTGATTCTTCGGTGTATTTAGAAATTTCAATATCATACATTGAACATTTGAAGCATGTTAGGCTTACTAGACCTAATCCTCTGCAGGTTTCGAATATAAGTGACCTACTTATAGTGCAAATTTTCGAATGATCCAGTTGTAATTTCATGGCCCATTTTAGAACATATCCTAATTGTACAATTCTATTACCTGTTATGGTTTTCTCAAAAGCAAATTCACTCGTAGGATTAGGATCACTTTCAATACATAATTTATAATTTTTATATTAAAAATAAATTATTTATTAGAACCGTAAATATCAAAGTAGTTTTCACTTTCCGTCACGCTTTAGGGTCCGTAGAGTACGATTTTAGCATGTTTTTACGATGATGTGTGGGTGTGTATGTGAGTGCGTGCGTGCGTGTGTGTGTGACGATAACACGAACACTACAATTCTAAAAATTATAATTATTTCGTATTCCTTTTATTTATATCCATATGAAGAGCTGATGAGATTTTGGTTATAATTGGTCAACATTTAGAACATTTTATTAGTACATATCTGCCAACCCTTCATTATATAAACTATATTCATAAACATTTACAAAAGGAGTATTAACAAACCTTTCGTATACATTTTTTGGGCACCAAACATCTTCGAAAGTAATTAGTACTTCAGAATTTTCCGGCATTTGATTGGGAACGTCATACGAATCCAACAAAATTCTTCTAGTTGCTTTTTTGGCCAAATTTATATTTGTTTGCAAGTTTTTTTGTTGAAGAAGAGCATTTTTTCACCTCTTTAAAGCAGTCGCCGTTCGTTTCTTTGATTTTGAAGGCCTGTTTTGTTTTCAATTTTTAGTTTTAACCATTTTATAATAAGAGTAATATAGTAATGTTTCGACACGAGTAAGCAGGTTTTTTTTTTGTTGCTCCGTATTTTTTTGCATTTTTCTAAAATTTTGTGATTTTTTTTTTAAATTTCTCTTCGGAAAATGTCGACGCGTAGTAAAAACGCTAGTGCCCTTGAAATCGAGGCATCTAAGTTATTTAACGATGAATCTTTCATCAATAAACTGGCTGACAAATTATTTGCTCGGCTCGACCAGCGATTTGAGGAGCAGAAAAAGCACTACGAAAAAATTATTGAAGAACTTACATCCAAAAATCAACATCTGGAGGAGGCGATCGACAGACTGGAACAATATTCCAGAAGGAATTGTGTCCGCATCTTCGGTATTCCTGAAGAATCTTCCGACGATCCAGAATCTAAGGTGCGTGACATTGCTAAATTCAAACTGGGTATTGGTGTTACCCCTGAATCCATCGACAGATGTCATCGTGTCGGCAAGCCCCCCACGAAAAGTTCAAGTGTTTCTAGTGCTTTACCTCCCAGACCTCGAGGTATTATTATTAAATTTACCTCTTATAAAACACGTCAATTATTCCTACAAAACAGAAGTAAACTTAGAGGTACCGGTATCGTAATAACTGAAGATCTCACCAAGCCCCGGCATAATTTGTATAAAGCTGCGTGCAAAATACTTAGTAATAAAAGTGTCTGGACTCATGACGGCAATATTTTTGCAAAATGTGGTGATGGTACTATTAAGAAATTGTCTCTGGCTACTAATATCGATGAACTCTAACTTTTTTTTTGTCTTTCTCTGTTAAATGTCATGAATATATCGCTTTTTTATTTTTCTGGAGCGACATTGTCCACTGTTTACTGTATTTGACTGATTGTTTTTTCTCTGTTAGTTTTAGTTTTATTCGTCGTCTTTATTTTGTTATTTGGTATACTTGCTTTGAGCTGTCTGAAGTTGCCCGTGCGATCTTGTATAGTTTGTTTAAATTTGTAGTGTACAGTTGTATATAGTATATTCAATCTTATGAATATTTATTACCAGAATGTCAGAGGTCTTAACACTAAATTAGAATGTTTTTATAACAATTGTAGTTCCTTGGACTATGACATAATTGCAATAAGTGAATCTTGGCTAACATCCGCCGTAACCAATTCTGAAATTCTATCGTCGGCATACGATGTATATCGTCACGATAGAAATAAAGTTATAACTGGTAAAAAAACTGGTGGGGGTGTGCTTTGTGCTGTTAACTCTAAATTTAAATCTACCTTTGTTAATATTAATCTTCACCCCTCATCTTCTACCGATATCTTATGTATAAAAATTTTTCTCTCTCCTACCAACTATATCTTTCTTATTGTCTTTTACTGTCCTCCTCCTGTTACTTTAACTCAGTTAGAATATTTACTTGACACTTTAGAAACTTTCTTATCTTCCATTAACAATCATTTTATTATTCTTGGAACAAATCTTGTCAATGCTGATGATGATAATTCTAGCTGTCATTTGTCACGTAGGTTCAAAATTTTTTTAAGCTTTTTAAATGGGCATCAGTATAATTCTGTAACCAACTCTAACGCTAGAATTCTGGATATAGTTGTATCGAACACTTTTTGTAACGTCTCGCACTCTCCTGATCCTGTTGTTGTGGAGGACACAAATCACCCTGCTCTTGACATTCATCTCTCCTGTCCTATAAATCTTAAATCCAACAATTCTTCATTTAATTCTTCTCCTACGTATAATTTCAAATCTGCTAACTTTCCTTTTCTATATAACCTACTTTCTGTTACTAACTGGGAAATATTAAATAATTTTGATAATGTAAACGATGCGTTTAATAAATTTTATCAAATTATTTATGACATCTTTGACCAAACCGTACCGAAAGCCTGCAACAAACCTTCAACTAACTTTCCTCCTTGGTTTACGCGATCGATTATTAGGAATATTAAACTCAAAGAGCATTACCGTAAACTGTACGTAAAAAATAAATTTGAATTTTATAATTCTGAATATAAGAGATTACGGGCTCTTACGAAAAAAGATATACATATTGCCTACAAAACTTACATATCTACCATGGAAAACAAAATTGACAATAATCCTGCCAGCATATGGAATTTCATAAATGCAAAGAAAAATGTTACTCGCTTACCTGGTACAATGCATCTAAATGATACAAAATATAATTCTACTCCTGACATTGTACAAGGATTCTCGAGTTATTTTTCTAGCGTTTTTGAAATTGATGATGCTTCATCCCCCTTATCTAATATTTACGATTATGGTGGTTATGTAAATTTTTATAAAATATCTAACGAAGATATTATTCAGGCAATTAATGATATTAAACCGTCCCGTACTCCTGGTCCTGACAACATTCCTGCTTATATCTTGAAGGGATGTCGTGACCTGTTCGTTCGTCCTCTTCACATCTTATTTAATCTCTCTTTAACTACAAATACCTTTCCTTCTTCTCTTAAAACTTCTTTTGTTACACCTGTATTTAAATCTGGTGACAAATCTGATATATCCAATTACCGACCTATCTCTATACTCTCCAATCTTTCTAAAATCTTTGAATCTATTATTTATAATCACATATATAGCGAAACGCAGAAATACATAACTCCACAACAACATGGTTTTATGAAATGTAGGTCGACTGCTACAAACCTTATGAATTTTACTGACAAAACTACGAAAGCACTTCGTGACAACAAGCAGATAGATGTAATCTACACTGATTTCGCCAAAGCATTTGACAAGCTTAATCATAATATCCTTCTATATAAACTTTCTCATAATTTTAACTTTTCCCCTAATCTTATAGCTTTTCTTTCTTCATATCTGTCAAACAGAAAAATGCAAGTGCATTATAATAACTATCATTCTAGCACATACATCCCTACTTCTGGTGTACCACAGGGCTCCAACCTTGGACCCTTGCTTTTCATACTTTTCATCAATGACATCACTACCAGTGTCAAACACTCTGATTTATTTCTTTATGCCGACGATATGAAGATATCTAAAATAATAAATTCACCTGATGATAGTTTAAGGCTGCAAGATGATATAAACAGCATTCTACTGTGGTCCAAATCTTGTAAACTGCATTTCAATATTCAAAAATGCAAAATTATGACATATTCTGTGAAAAACTCTTTTATATCTTACACTTATAAAATGGATCACCATTTGCTAGATCGAGTCACTGAGTTTAAAGATCTAGGAATCATTTTTGATGTTAAGCTCTCTTTCACTCCACATATAAATTACACTGTAAAATCGACTTACAAAGCACTAGGTTTCATAATTCGCAATTGTCGTTCTTTTTGTAAGTTAAAAACATTAAAAACTTTGTATTTCTCCTTTGTCCGCTCAAAACTGGAATACTGCTTACAGATATGGAATCCTATATATAATGTTCATAGCAATATTATCGAAAAGATACAATACAAATTTGTAAAGTACTGTTATTTTAAAATTTACGGTGTTTACCCGACTCATGAAACATCGTACTATAACTTGCTACTGACTTTCAATCTTATTTCGTTAGAAAATAGAAGAATAATGCAATCTTCTATGTATTTATATAAGCTAGTGAATAATTTTGTAGACGATTCCATTTCTTTAGGTAGTATTCCATTTTCCGTTCCACGATTACCATCAAGAAATAAGAATACATTTAGATGTGCATTTGTACGTACTAATTATGAAGCTAGATCGCCCATCAGGCATTTATGTTACATTTTTAATAGTTTATCTGTTGATATAGATATTTTTCATTTAACTCCAGGACGCTTCAAGCAAGCATTGATAAATATATTCTTATAGCATTATTTCATTATTATTTTTTTTCTCTATGTTTAATCTACATTACATATTTTTTTTGTGTTGAAACATTGATTTTTATATGTATATTTGTATATGTTTTGCATCCACCCCGTAATTGGGATCTTGATCCTGTGGGATGGATGGGTTACTTACTAAATAAATAAATAAATAAATAAATAAAAGAGTATATAAACTTAGCGCATAAAATTTCAAAACTGATGCTAGCCTCTATTCGGACCGAGCCAACAAGATTTCATGCGAAATCGGTTTCTCTCCTCTCTATAGCTTGTTGGTATGGCCTGAGGAGGGGTGGTGGCGAGCGCGGTGTAGAGAGAACGACGGCAGAGCTCCAGTAGTACGCTCCAACAAAACGCTGCACTAAATTTACATTACAGTATAGGGCAATATCGTAATTCCATTAGTTTATAACAATTACTTATTGCATTAAATATTTTTTTTCATTATTCATTATAAAAAAATTATCTGCATATGACGAACATACTTTGAACCCATTTTTTTCTTTTATTACGTGATTTAATGTTATAAACAATATTATTATTGTTAATAAAAAAATGAATATAAGTTCAACCATTAGATTTACATTTCTCAAAATCAATAAACAAAACTGCATTTGTTTTAATGAATTCCTTCAATCACACGAACGGAATTATGATTGGACTGTATTCGACGGCGACCTTAATTTTCATTTGCACATTATGTACAGTGGAAAAATAATTCACTTGTCACTTCTGTGATTATATGTATATTATATGTATGTATATACTGACATCGAACTCTGTTCAAAGTTCAAAGCGTAAGTATCTCCCTAATTTACAGAAACTCAAAACGATGCACAAAATATCTTCAGTCCAGCCCACTTCTTACCTCCCCCTTTACACTTGCAAAACCGTAGATGGTTAGAGATTGATGAGTACTGTCCATACGATGTACAGTCCATACGATGTAACTTGGCGAGTCGAAAGAATGTAATTCAGTTCACTATTTCTAAGTTGCGTTTTGTCAAATATTTATTCTATTGCTATTGAAAAAAAAAAAAAATGCACCAACGCTTATGTATGAATATAACTTCTTGGGTTGAAGAGTACCTGACACCCCGAGTTTGAGTGTATTAGGGTCAAATTTGCTTTGTGTAAGGCAATAAAACATTGTAAAATCACTATTTCACTTCTGAAGCTGTGCGGCATCGAAGTAAAAGTAAATATTTGAAAAAACGCAACTTAGGAATAGTGAATTGAATTACATTCTTTTGCTCGCCAAGTTACATCGTATGGACTGTACAGCCTTAAGTCTTTCCAATATTTTCGAAATCCTTGGTTGCCCAGATTTCTGCTGCGTATAATACTGTAGGTATGATAATACTATTACAAAGTTTCATTGTTGTTTCCCAACAGTTGATTTTTGCTTTTATTAAAGTATCTTTTATGGCACCCTATGTTGTGTTGGCTTTACTTATAAAATCTTCTGCCGTATGATGATGTAGACCGGATGCTGAGAACTTTACTCGAAGATAGGTATATGATGTGACAATTTTTATTTCATTACTTTAGCATGTAAATTTAATTCTTCTTTTTGGTACTCATCCAGAGTGAAACTGTACATTTTGTATTTTTAGAGGGTTTATACATTTAGGAATCATCCAATTAATTAATATCTACGTATGTGTGAAGGCTAAAAGTTCATAACAATATATATATATATATATATATATATATATATATATATATATATATATATATATATATATATATATATATATATATATATAGCTTCCGCCCGGCAAGTGGGAGGTCCCGAGTTTGGAGTCCCGGCGAGGCCAGTTAATTTTTCAAATTTATCTGTAAGTTATATACTTCGTTGGCATCAGTCATTATCTTCATTATATATAATATATAATTATACTTTTATTAGCATGATGGGCAAGAGTATTTTTGACTTGATGTGGGTTAATACAACAGCATTTCAAATGACAATAGATTCGACACCTCTCACAGACATTAGCCTATCAGACCACCTTATCTACTCACTATCACTATTACAATATATCAGACAAAATAGTAAATGAAAATGTACCACGAACTCCAACCAAGAAACTAAAAGTGAAATGGGAATCAGAGAAAGATCGAATCTTCAAAGAGCATATGGAACAAAACTTCGATATCTCACATGTATCCAGTGATCTAACATTAGTATATCATCTTATAAAAGAAGAAATTGAAAATATCTCCCTAAACATTGGAATTAAAAAAAAGTACTTCATGTAGATTCATCCAAACCCATTAATAATAAGACATGGTTTAACAAAGAATGTAATGATCTTAGGAAAAAAGTCAGAAAATCACTAAAAGAGTTAAGGTAAACAAAACAGGTGACAGAACTACTCAGACATACTTGCAAATAAAGAAACAATACAAGAATACCATAGATTCTAAAAAGAAAAAAAAATATAAAAACGACATTAAACGGCAGTTAGAAAATATTCGAAATCAAAAAACATTTTGAAAAACAATCAAACCATTAAACTCCGCTGTACAACATAACAATCCTATAAATAAAAATGATTGGGAAAACTTTTAAATCACTTTCTTTGTAGCCAAAATAATATCACATACAACTTCGACGTCTTGCATCCTTACCTGGACATAGAAATTACAGTAAATGAGTAAAATTATGCCATCATCAACTTAAAACCGAGCAAAGCACCCGGGACTGATAATTTAATAAATAAACAACTAAAAAAACCCGTCCTTCAATTGTGAAAATTATCTCAGACATATGCTAAACATTTTTTAAATAAACGTATTAATTTAATTAATAATATTTCTCTGATTTTTACACTTCACCCATATAAATAAACGTTACAATATATTATAAATAACAGACTGCAAACCTGGGTAGAAAGTTTCCAAATACTCCCTGAAGCAAAGCAGGCTTTAGGAAAAGAAAGTAATGTGTAGACAACTTATTCGTAATAGATACAAATCACGAATGATCTCTATCAATGGGACTTACACAATATTCATTGATCTCCATAAAGCTTTTGGCTCTGTCCCACACAATATGCTATACGATAAGATATTTAATATTGGAGTAGTGGAAAAATCATGAGACTGATTACAAATATATACGTTGAGGCTACAATGCAAATAAATATCAACAGTTAACTCACAAATATATATATATATATATATATATATATATATATATATATATATATATATATATATATATATATATATATTGTTTTATATAGGTTTGACTGAATTTATTCTCGACTTCATAAAAACAGTTTTATTGCAAGATACATACAATACAGGTATTCTCATACGCAGTTCTGTTCACGTCGTCAACAACACGACTCTACTTCTTGAATACTACTACTTGACTACTTCTTCTACGCCAGGGCGCATGTCACAAATGCCCCCGACCTTGAAAGGATCTCTTTCAAAAAGACAAAGTGATTTTTAACTAAACTAACCTATATCTAAACTAAGGTTTATAATTGTCTTTTTTCTTATATTCATAATAATTAAGTAGCACATGCACAACACAACACTCGTCACGTAATTTCACTACACTGTAATTTCACTGTCACTAGTGAAAAGAGGACAGATTTTCGAAAATGTCCTTTTGATGATCCTGTCGGCGACCTTGATGTTGGCGACCCGGGCTGTCCCATCCTTGCCTGGAAAGATCTGGATTACGCGGCCCAACTGCCAATTTAAGGGATGTTGGAGATCATCTTTGATGATGACCAATGCACCTTCGCTTAAAGATGATGTGGTCTTGTTCCACTTAGTCCGAACCTGAAGTTCAGTGAGGTATTCCTTGCACCATCGCCTCCAGAACTGTTGCTGGATGTGTTGGATGAACTGGAACTTTGATAATCTATTTTCGGTTATTAATGATACATCGGGTTCTGGCAATGATGTTTATCGCCATCCAATTAGAAAATGTGCAGGTGTAAGAGCCTGGAGGTCATTAGGATCAGATGTTAACGGGACTAAAGGCCTAGAGTTTAGGATGACTTCAACTTGGTAAGTATGGTGGAAAACAATTCATAGGTGATATGTGTTTTTCCGTCGACCGTTTATTAATAGGCTATCTTAATGTGTAGAAAATCATTCATTAATAACCCCTATTAATGCATGATTTTTTTAATAATAAACTATTTATTGGGTGCGTTTACCACATGGAACACAGCATGTATTGCTAACGCTACGTTGTAGCAAAAAGATAGACAGAATTAAAAGTCATGCTTTTGACACTTACTAGCTAGGTATATTCACGTAGCGTACCTTTAAAATGAATTTGAAAGAATAAAATTCCTCATATAACATAAAAAACCGTTTGTTTTGTCTAGCATTAAGTAAACTGAATGCACCCACTGAAAACAATTGATGACAAAACTTAATGATTTTCTGACGTAAAATTTGACGTTCGGTCAACCATTACTAATCTAAAAAAAATTGTCATGGAATAAAATTAGATTTTCCATTTAAGTAAGATACGGTCAACGAAAAAATATTGTAACTAACACGTGTGTTAATTGGCGATTAATGATCTCAACAATTAACGCGTGAGCGATCATTAATCGCCCTCATGCATTGTTGCATTATCAGAATGCATAGTTGAAGGTCTCCAAATGCATGGCCTTTGTGCTCATACAAATAAAAATGCAAATGTAAGATTTTTGAAGTTTTGTGCAGTGACCTTCCCTTTTTTTAGTAAAGAATGGTCCAGCAAAATTAACACCAGTGTGTTGAAAGGGCCAGGAAATTGAAGTTCTCTCTTGAGGCAAATTTTCCATTTTTATCTTCATTGGTCTCGGGTTTGCCTTAAAACATTTCACACAAGAGTGAATTATTTGCCTTAACGTTGTTCGAGCTGAGAGAGGCCAATAAGTTTCCCTGATTGACGATAGCGTATGATAAAGTCCTGCGTGGCCTAATCGTATATGTTCGTTTCTTAGGATCAGTCTGGTGAGATGAGATTTTCCTAGTAGTATAGGATATTTTTTCTCAAATGTACAGAATGATTCTTCCAATCGTCCACCAACGCATATTAATTTGTCTTCATCAATAAAGGAACTTAATGCGTGTAATTTACTGCTTGATGGGAGATCAATGTACCATTCGTCAGCCATTTAAATTCTGTTTTAAAAAGCTCTTGTTGTGATAATTTTACTAGTGTTTGCAGTGCTAGTGAATATTCCACGGGAGTTACGCATCCTATCTCCCTTTCTTCACGCTTTGATTGACAGTTTTTCAAGAAACGTTGACAATATGCAACCGTTCGAACTAGTTTGTTCAGTGATGAGAAATTTATAATAGAGAAAATATCATTCTTTTCTTTTTCCTGTGTAACCATTGTCATTTCGGATTTTCTTGTTTCTGGTACTGTTCCAGAAAATTCCAGTTTTGTTTCAAGCCAATGCTCGTGGTTTGTTTTCAAAAATGATGGTCCATGCCATCAAAAACTACTCTTCACTAAATCTTCTGGATTCATTCCCCGCGATAGTAAATCGGCAGGATTCTGATTTGACGATATGTGATTCCAATTAGATGGACTAGTCATTGATTGGATTTGTGAGATCCTGTTGCCAACAAACACTTGCAATGTATTGGAGTATTAATCCACTGTAAGACAACCATTGTGTATGACCACAAAACAATGTTATTAATCGGTAAAGTAAAGACCGATTTTATCCTTGTTAAAAGTTGTGCTAACAAATGTGCTGCACATAACTCCAGTCTGGGAATAGTGAGCATTTTTACTGGTGTAAGTCTTGTTTTTGCAATAACAAGAATAACTTGACACTCCCCTAGTGCATTTATGCTCTTCATGTACAAACAACATCCATAAGCATCTTGGTATGCATCTGCGAACCCATGCAATTCCAAGAATGTGGGTTTAGTGCAAGTTATCTGCCGTAGTGTTATAAGATTATTTAATGTAGATAATGTATCACAAAAGGTTTTCCATTTACTATATATGTGTTGCGGTATGGATTCATCCCAATTTAGTTTTGAAAGCCACAATTTTTGCAGAATTATCTTTGCAATTATTATAAATGGAGCTAAGAGTCCCATTGGATCAAAGATCTGTGATACATCAGATAATATAGTTTTCTTCGTAATATGTTCAGGTTTGGTGACATTAATTTTATATAAGATTGAATCATCATCATTTGTCCAAAATAGACCTAATGTTTTTGCATGTTCTACCGCCCCCAACTGAAGTGTATGTGAATCAGTTGTTACAACATCTAACTCCTTCAAAGTGTTGGCCTCATTAGAATACCATTTTGTTAATTTTAATCCATCTTGAATAATGGGTATTAATTTATCCATTGATTCTGCCCCTGTTACTAGATCGTCAACATAAAAATCAGAACTAAAACTTTGGATGCTTCAGGATATAAATCTTTACATTCAATTGCAAGTTATATTAAACACTTTGTGGCCAAGTATGGCGCTGAAGATGTTCCATATGTTACAGTGTTGAGTTCGAATGTCTCTACTGGGTCTTCTGTATTGAATCGCCATAGAATACTTTGAAGATGACGTTGTTCTGGATTGACGAGTATTTGTCTGTACATTTTTTGTATGTCGGCACATATGATAATACTGTGCTGTCGGAATCGTAATATTACAGACAATAAGTCTTCTAGAAGTTGTGGACCAATGTATTGTGTACCGTTTAAGGAATGTCCAGAAGTTGTTTTTACTTAAGCCGTCGAATACGACTCTCAATTTGGTTGACACGCTGCTATCATTTTCCACCCCATGGCGAGAAAGATAAACTCGATTGTGATTATATGACGGATCCTTTATCTTTGTCATATGTTCTAGCTGTAGATACTCATTCATGAAGTGACAGTACGAATTTCTGAATGATTGGTTTTTTGAGAATTTTCTTTCCATTGCCAGTAGTCTTCTTTTAGCTTGTTCATACGATTCTCCCAAGACGTCAGGTGATAACTTCAATGGTATATTTACCACAAACCTTCCTTCAGATGTTTTAGTGGTAGTTAATTCGAAGATTTCTTCACATCTTTGTTCATCCAAAGATTGAGTACGGTGTGAATCTTGTGTCACCTCTTCTATTTCCCAAAACTTTTCCAACTGCGTGTCAATAGATTTTACGAAATTACAATTAACCATTCGGGCACCATTGTGAGATTGTAGTGTTCCCGTCAAAATCCAGCCTAGAACAGTTTTTTGTAAAAAACGACTATTGTTATTTAAATGATGGTGTCCCACACTTAGAAGCTTCCAGAAAATACCAGCTCCTAAAATTATGTCAATTGATCCAGATTCATTACATTTTGGTTCAGCGAATTTTATATGAGTGGGTAATTGTAATGACGAAATGTCAAAGGAATAGTTTGGAATATCATCACATAAGTTGTCAATAACTAAACATTCAATGTTCGTAGAATAGTTATTGTACAGAGATTTAAATTTGATTTGACATTTATGAGTTATAGGTACAGCAGTTTGGCCTATACCAACTACAAAACTTTTGCTATCATGCTGTTCTAAACCCAAATTTGAACAGCACTCCTTTGAAATGAAATGAGACTGTGACCCATTATCTAATAAAGCACGACAATTTTTAAATTTTCAATTCATATCTTGAACTTGAATTACTGCGGTCGACAATATTACCTGTGTTTTAAATGTAGAAGTATATGCGCGAGTATCTTCTTTCTTCGATGAAGACACCGTCTTTTCCTTGGGATTTTGCTCTTGTTCATTTTCTTGATGTAACACTGTATTATGTTTACCATTGCAATGTTTACAATAACTCGACTGGCATGCGGCGCTGCGATGTCTTGACCTAAGACAATTTAGACATAAATTCAATTTTCAAACCAACTTGTATCAAGAATCTGATACATAATTATTCTGAAATGTGTTGCATTTATAAATGGTTATCCTTACAAAGAGGACATTTAACTTCTGATGTCACAAATGATTACATTTTTTGATTAACTGGTTTGACGTCCAATTTTACCCTTTGACCCTTTGTTAATTCTAAGTTTTTTAAGAGATCCGCTTTCTTTCTTATAAATTCTTTCTTGTCATCTAGTGTAGGCACATCGTCTGTTTTTTTCTTCTGTTCCCATTCATTTGTTTTTGGTTTGTCTACCTTCATTTAAGTGATTGACCAATGTGTCCCATGACTCGGTGGACAATCCTAAGATATTCAATGATTTTACGCTTTTGGTAACTTGATCTATCATTGATCGATATTCATTTGCAATTTCTTTTGAAATTGATGGCAAATTGAATAGTGCGTTTATATGTGTGCTAATGAGAATAGATTTGTTATTGAACCTATCGCACAGTAGGTCCAAAGCCAAACTATAATTGGCTGCAGAAAATTCGACTGAATGAATGACTTGAGCTGCCGTGCTATGTAACGATGATGAAACTTTTCAATTTCACTTATATTTTCAGTCTCATGAACAAGTGACTGAAATGTATCCTTGAATTCTAGCCATTTTTCGTAAGTTCCATTAACCTCAGGCAGTTTTATTTGGGGCAATTTGATGTTACACTTAGCCGCTATTGCCTCTAGATTTGAAGCTGACGTTCTTGAATCAACTGACATATTATCATCACCTGGCTCAAACCCTTCTTCTTTCTCTTTTAGTAAGTGATTAGCCCTTGCAACTTCCTTGAAATATTGATTTTCAAATTTTCTTCTTTCTTGATGCTTATTGAAATTTGGCCATACATTTTCAAACGTCACTATTCTTTCCTGTAGGGGGCGAAGGGAACCCGAAATACAAAACACAAACTTTTTTTGACAGTAAGATGACATACAATTGTTTGTAATTTTGTTTGAGTCCCATGGCCACCGCTATAAATCAGCTATCTCCAGAAAAATTTAAAATTGATTTTCTCGGTTATGAAATGTCAAAAATAAAATCTTATTAGTAATTCGGGTGCAGAATTTAATTCTCTTCCACATTTATTTGAAGTATTTTTGTCTATAATAATTTCGGAACTTTTGCGCAAGGAAAAACTGATTTCCCATGTTAAACGCCTATGGCCAGGTTTTTAATTAACACACTGTGTACATAGATATAGAAGAAATTATAAATATTTTTGCAAGGAAAATTGGAAAACTAGATTATGTTATATAATTAAATATTACCACCTATACTTAATTAAATTGATGTACTTTTAGTTCAGTAGAACCCCGGTTAACCGAAATAAAGAGGGCGCAGCCGTTTCGGATAACGATTTTTTCGGTTAACCCATTAACATCTAAAAATAGCCTACATATGTACTAAAATGGGTATGTAGGGGAAATGAATTATTTTCAAAGAATGTACATTACATAATATACATATGTAGTTACAGTTTTTAGATACAGTACAGTATGTACATAAGTTTTCAACTTCTTTGATAGCAGCTAATTTATCCGCAATAGAAATCGCAACACGCTTCCGCTTAGATGCCATCTCACAACAATACATAACGACACATACAAAAAAACCTACGTTCTACTCTACTATTCATTTACGAGCCCCCTTGCGAGATCCCCGTCGCTACAGCCCGCATGTGGAATGAAGGATCCGGACAGTAAGTGGGGCTACATAATGATTCGTGGAATTGATAATATACGTGGAATTGTTTCGGTTGACCCAAGTTCGATTACCCGGGGTTCTACTGTATATATATATATATATATACGCATTGTTCGCGCTGAATATTCATCTTTCCAGTTGAGTGTACTAGTTACGATTTGTAAAAAGATTTGTGAAATATTCATTGCTTCGATGGGAACTCGTAGCTCTAATTGTTAGAGCGTCATACTAGATATAGGAAGGCCCTGGGTTCAAATTCCAGCGAAGTCCATGAATTTTTCGCAATCACTTTCTTCGTTTATTTAAAAACCTCTTGATCTATTCAGCCCATTTTCTACTATTTAAACATTTAGGGAGGATCCAATTAATTATTATTACAACATTGTTCTAATGCTCTTAATTTCCGCTGTACATCTATCGGGTTTCATATTGTCTGCATACTGTAGGCTCATGATATCAGTCTTGTTATTAAGAAAAATGACTTCCAGCCTTTGGCTTTGGAAGAAATTCTTTAGGTCGTAAATGTATAAAGCAAAGAGAAGCGGACTTGTGCATTCTATCTGTAAAACTCCCTTTTGACAGGTATAGGATTTCTGAGTTCATTGTTGATATTTATTTGCATTGTAGCCTCAACGTATATATTTGTAATCAGTCTCATGATTTTTCCACTACTCCAATATTAAATATCTTATCGTATAGCATATTGTGTGGGACAGAGCCAAAAGCTTTATGCAGATCAATGAATATTGTGTAAGTCCCATTGATAGAGATCATTCGTGATTTTACAATGGTATCTATTACGAATAAGTTGTCTACACATTACTTTCTTTTCCTAAAGCCTGCTTTGCTTCAGGGAGTATTTGGAAACTTTCTACCCAGGTTTGCAGTCTGTTATTTATAATATATTGTAACGTTTATTTATATGGGTGAAGTGTAAAAATCAGAGAAATATTATTAATTAAATTAATACGTTTATTTAAAAAATGTTTAGCATATGTCTGAGATAATTTTCACAATTGAAGGGCGGATTTTTTTAGTTGTTTATTTATTAAATTATCAGTCCCGGGTGCTTTGCTCGGTTTTAAGTTGATGATGGCATAATTTAACTCATTTACTGTAATTTCTATGTCCAGGTAAGGATGCAAGACGTCGAAGTTGTATGTGATATTATTTTGGCTGCAAAGAAAGTGATTTAAAAGTTTTCCCAATCATTTTTATTTATAGGATTGTTATGTTGTACAGCGGAGTTTAATGGTTTGATTGTTTTTCAAAATGTTTTTTGATTTCGAATATTTTCTAACTGCCGTTTAATGTCGTTTTTATATATTTTTTCTTTTTAGAATCTATGGTATTCTTGTATTGTTTCTTTATTTGCAAGTATGTCTGAGTAGTTCTGTCACCTGTTTTATTTACCTTAACTCTTTTAGTGATTTTCTGACTTTTTTCCTAAGATCATTACATTCTTTGTTAAGCCATGTCTTATTATTAATGGGTTTGGATGAATCTACATGAAGTACTTTTTTTTAATTCCAATGTTTAGGGAGATATTTTCAATTTCTTCTTTTATAAGATGATATACTGATGTTAGATCACTGGATACATGTGAGATATCGAAGTTTTGTTCCATATGCTCTTTGAAGATTCGATCTTTCTCTGATTCCCATTTCACTTTTAGTTTCTTGGTTGGAGTTCGTGGTACATTTTGTCTGATATATTTTAATAGTGATAGTGAGTAGATAAGGTGGTCTGATAGGCTAATGTCTGTGAGAGGTGTCGAATCTATTGTCATTTGAAATGCTGTTGTATTAACCCACATCAAGTCAAGAATATTCTTGCCCATCATGCTAATAAAAGTATAATTAGAAGGACTATCGTTTAGGGTTCTACCATTTATAACATACAAGTTTTGAAGCTCCATGGCCTCTACTAACTTTCTGATGTTCTTGTTAGTTATTTCATCCTTGGTTGTTTGTGTAGCGGAGAGATAAGAGCCAGTAAAAAGAATCAGCTCACTGATTTAACTTTCCTATTCTACCATTATAATCGCCTCCTAATATCAATGAATAATTTTTATATGTAAGTGTTATATTTCCAATACTCATTTCATGTAATTCCAATAACATTTCAGTCATATTTTGGTCAAAAATAAGCTGTACCGAGGATTGATTTTTGTGTGGTCTCGTGGCTGCGTGCCCGAGTGTCTGGTCATGAATCTGGGGAACCGGGTTCGATCCCGACCAACGCAAAATATTTAGAATTTTAAATGGCGCAAATTGACCTCTGTGGTGCATTCTCCATGCCAGCAATGAATGACCGTGAGGTGATGCCTGGTAAACGCCCACACGATACAAATATGTCATCATCATTACAAAAATCTGTATACAAAGCAGATTGGCACACCCAACAATGGGTAATATGCCGTGATGATACATTTATTTATTTTATTTATTTTCAATTTTTAGGATTATACAGTGAATTTCATTTTCTAAAATTATGAAAAAAATATTGTTAACATATAGCGTTTTTTTATTTGAAAATTTTAAAATTATCATATTTTTTATTAAGTTTTAGGATAAAAACTTTTTTTATTATTATGTACCTACTACATGTGACACTGAAAAACGGGCCATTAAAAATAACTTTTTTATGTATAATTAGTTTTTAATTTTCTTGATATATTTTTAAACTAGTCTTGGGGATAGTATTGAGTTAGAGCGCCGAGATCAGAAATGCGCATCCCTTTGGGGGTGTGCGGAAATTTTTTTGCGGGTCACGGAATTCTTCAGAAATTAGGGTCACGTAGAAATTTTGTTTATGAAAAGGGATCGTACCCACCCACCTACCAACTGGGTGCTAGTACCACTATTAAAATTATTTTTACTATTTGTTTACTGAAAGTTTCTTATTGATTTTGAATCACTCATTCCCAAAATTACAAAATCTTGACATTGTTGCATTAAACCACAGAGTAAAAAGTAGTAATATATTATGTATTTATTTATGAAATAGAACAATTTTAAATGAATATATAAATGAATCCTCTACATCATGCAGTTTTAATAATTTTGTTTTGAATTTATAATTTTTTGTCTCCCTGGTATGAAATTTGTTTTCACGTTTTATTATGCAGCTTTCATAATTTCAAATTGCAACACAAGTGATCTAAATGAATGATACATGCAGAGAAGAGAGTTGAAAACAATTTTGCGCTTCTAGAACGATATTATGAAAGTAGTACATTGTAGTTCAATTACTGTAGTTGCCAAGCAATAATGTAGAGGGTGTTCGCTTTGCTTTATGCTTCAAATTGTCATCCACGAGTATGCGAATATTTGTTTTTTTTCTTCTTTTCAATATTCCACCGTTTACGAGATCTTTATCACGAATACCCTCTCAACTCGCGTACATAAAATCTAAAAATGAATATATTAATGTCAAATCAAATTTAAATTAAAGAACAGAGCTTTTTTTTCTTACTTTAGTAATGAAATAGGAATAGTATTATAATACATAAATCAAAGTGTTAAAAATATCTGCACTATAGGTAATAGGGGGAGAACGCGACCTCGATCAAATCGATTCGAATGAAATTTTGTGGATACTTCTCATATAAGGAACATATGCCAAGCAATTCAATGCAATACTGGAAAATAACTGAGAAAATGATGAAAAAAGTTTAGCGACTATCGTTGTCTTACTGGTAATAAATTATAAACAATAGTTCATACAGTTGACTGGTTAGATTCGCTTTCGTATACAGTTTCGAAGAAAATACGCGCTCAAGTACTCTTAAAATTTAATTTTAACAATAATGTATATTATTTTGATCATTATTTTAATATTTTTAGTATTTATCTGATATTTTTAAAAGTTGTAATAATATTGACAAGAAAATAACATACCTACCTCGGATAGAAAAACACTATTATTAATCAATAATTAGTAAATGTCAACCACATACGAATTCATTATAATTTTTAAATATAATCAAATATGTATGTAACATTTATAAAACATAATTGATTTGTCAACAATATAATAAGTTTTATACTATATAAAATCCAGTGGCGGCTCGTGCACTAAAACTTTGGTGAGGCAAAGTATCCAGAAAAAAATACCTTATAATTGAAAGTTACATTTTTTCAAGGGACGTGCAAATGCATATTTTTCCCCTCTCATGTACAAAAATAAATTGCCAGATCACAGAACATTTTAGGAAATTCTTTGACAAATAGTTTATCTTCATAAGACAGTTGATTAAATGGATTTTTGTTAATTAAAAAATTAACAATATCTTCAGAATTCCTTATATTATCACTCAATTCTTTGAAGTTGAAGTCGAAGCCATTATTTGTTTTTTGTTTTCAACTAAAATTCAAATTACAAAAACACTACGTGGGTAAACTATAAAAACAACGAAAAAAATAAAAGAATTAAATATTTATTGCAATACGTATCAGTCGCAAACCAGAGCCTATTATAATAAAAATGCTAGACAAGACAGGTTATGTTATGTTTGTTTATTGTCGAATGCAATTTGCAACTATTTAATCTTGCTTGTAAAAATATACAGTAATGTCGTGAACCGTGAACCTACTTACAAAATTTATCAGTACGTGGCGTTGATTGTATTCATGTATGGTAACGGCCTGTATAGGGCCGCGTGGAAGGTAAAGCGACTATCTTTTATCCTTTATGCACTCATTGCATTTAGCAATTGAAGCAATGCCTCAAACAGCTCTTTGTCTAGCGCAACGTATTTCTTACCGGAATTATTGCTTGTATCAAAAACATAGGCATATATACTATTCATTTCGAGAAGCACTTTATAGGGTGTAAATTAGGTGAACTGCATTACATATTAGTTATGGGGTGGCTTAAATTATTCTTTTGATATTTATAAAGACAAGCATTAACGGAATAAGTTAAAAATTAATTTACATACTACTTTATATGCAGCTTTATATTTCTTTTCTGGTGAGGCACTGCCTCACCTGCCTACCCTGACAAGCCGCCACTGGTAAAATCAGTAAAAGTGAACAAACAGGCAAATTCATGAAAATGTTTACACGTAAGCGAATTATTAACAATTTACTTCGGAAGTAAAATCGGAATATGTAAATAAATATAAATTCATTACAGTTTTTAAATACATGTAATCTACTGTAGTAACACTAAAACATAGTCGAATTGTAAACAAATATTATAGAAGTTTTATACAAAGTCAAATCAGTAATGTAAATAAATATAGGTAAATTAAATTATTAAAAAATCTTTCAGAACTTATAATTCAATTAAAATGATAGAACCTTCTAGTTTATGTTCTGTATATTAATTTAAAACCCAAAGTTTCGGCAGCATAAATTGTTGGTTTATTCAGGGAAAAACATATAAATAAATAATAAAAAAACAATAGCAACAAGTAACCAAGGTAACATATTACACAACATATTTAATTTAGGAAGCCATGCCCGACTAAGTTTAAACCGACACAATGATTGAGATTATTATTCATGGTTTTGAAAATCTCAATGGCTTCTCTAATTAACCTGTTGTTGAGATGTCTAGGTCTTGCAAGAATTTTTGTTTCTTCGAATTTGTTTCGATGGAATTCTTCCAGAGCATGCTCTGCAACTGAAGATTTTCCTGGCCGGTTTAATTTTATGGATCGCTGGTATTCATTCAATCTTGTTGAAATACTTTTATCAGTTTGGCCAATGTAAACTTTCCCGCAGACACATGGAATCTCGTAATTCTCTAATGACTGAAGAAGGATGACGTCTTTTACTTGTCTCAATATATGTCGAAGTTTAACATATGAAGAAAACGAAATTTTCATGTACTTCTCACAAAGAATTCTATCAATCTTGTCTGACATTTTTGACATAGGGAAGATTTCGTTAGACCTACACGCCTCAATAACAGATTAATTAGAGAAGCCATTAAGATTTTCAAAACCAAGAATAATAATCCCAATCATTGTGACGATTTAGAACTTAGTCGGGCACTTGTTGCTATTGTTTTTGTTATTATATATTTATGTATGTTTTTTCCCTGAAGAAGACAGCAGTTTATGCTGCCGAAACGATTTAAATTAATATACGGAACATAAACAAAAAGATTGTATCATTTTAATAGGTAAATTATTTTCAAAAGCGTAAATTTTTTATCATTGCACACTTTGTTACATTTGCTTTATAAGCGACGATATGATGGAGAAGAAAATTTTTTCGTAATAAATTTTCGTAGCATTGTAAATATTTATCGATAGTAATGAGATGAAATTGTGAAAGACGTACACATCGGCCATGCCTTTCCCGGGATTTGAACCAGGCAACCTTGGAGCGTGAAACGATAGCGTTACCGCTAGTCTACTTGGGTCGGCGTAAATAAAAATATCAGCATTTTATGCTTTCAAATTCTGTGTATAAAGAATCTTATACGGTTTTACGGGACAGAAAATATTTAAAAAAAAAATATTAATCGGCTGTCACAGGTTGTTGTAATCACCTTGTATTTAAATACATTTATGTATATTTAGTTATGGTATGTATGAAATTTGCACTGTAATTGTTATAGCCTAAATTAAATGAAGTATTCGTGAGCTATATAATATGAAATTATTTCAGTTATGTCTGTATAATTACAAAGTACATAATTACATAAAGACATATCTTTATAATTAATTAATAATGATCAGACAACATTTAGCAATAACTAAATGAATTTTTTATGGCACAAATGATGAAACTTAATTGCTCATACACTTAAGTTTATGTGTATATAAAATGGTCGTAAACCCAGGGAATTTACTGCGATAGGGTTGAATTAAGGGGGAGATCATTCGCTGTAATTGTAGAAATGAATTCGGTATTTCAAATCAATTGAGTTCACTTTTATTTGTTTGATCATGGATCGTTGACCGCATTGATATGGCATAGGATAAATAGTTCAGTTTGCACAGCTGAAAAATTGAATTCCCTGAAAATAGTCAAAAATAACAAATATATATATATATATATATATATATATATATATATATATATATATATATATATATATATACCGTGTGTCCCAAGCAAACCTTGACATAGGCGTTTAACATGGGAAAACAGTTTTTTGTAAATAAAAAGTGTCCAGCAGAAAATTAAGCCATGTTATTTAATATGATAATAGTACATTACTTCCTGTATGCTATTTAATACTAATTGTTTTATTATCTGTACATAAATCAAAGAAAAATATAAATAACTGTGAATAAATATTTGTTTCAATATTTTATTATGTAATATAAAAATATTTACAACTGTCATTGTAGCTTAGTGGTTAGCATGTCTGCCTGTGGAATGGAACAATTTTTGAAGGTTGGGGTTCATATCTCCATCAAGCTATACTTTTCATTTTTTATTTTTTTATTTATTACGAATTGTAATACATTTTTATAATATTCAATCGATCGTTAGCGTTTTAGAAATTCATTTTGACATGAATATTTGATTTAAACAAAACAAAAAACCAAACAATGAAAACATTGTTGACACGAAAAGAAAAACACTTTAAATATTTTTTTATAGAAAAAGCTTATTTCTAAATTATTGTAATTGGAAATAGATATTGAAATGGATAACAATATTTTATAAATAAAAGTAATTGGTTTTAACAATGACAAAAATTGATTACAACAATCCAAATATGGATTTAATAAAAATGCATAATTCTTTCTTTTGATCTTAATAAAACATGATAATAACAAAATGAATATGTGTATGTTTTGTATTTTTACTGTATTTATAAAGAAAAAGTATGTGGTATAGTTTAAAATCTTGCTTTACGGTTACTACTTCCATTGAAATTACTATTATATCGTGATAGAAACTTACTTGTAATTATTTAACTAATTCATCGATATTATCTCATATCTTTAATATAATTTGTAATTAATACAAGTTATAGTGCTAATCAAATGAACAGGTGTTGATGTGACAGAACGTGACAATATCATATTACAATAGTATAAAACCATATGTAACTGTTAAGTTAAGCTAGTCTGTATTTCGCATCCTGTATTATCATATTAAAGTATCATAAACTTGTATTCACAAAATAAATATTTTTTAAAAAACCCAATCGATCGATAAAGAAATTTAAGTGGCGCAGTCTGTAGGATTGTCAAAACAATTTAACGAATATAAATTGTTTCACTTTCGTGATTAATTTGGCAATTCGAACATATTTATACTTCGATCACCGTATCCTGCATCTGAGGGGACATCAGAAGCAAGAAACATCTCGACGAGCCGAGCGAGCCAAGCTGAGCGGACATCAGTTCAACTCCAGCCTCAACTTCGAGATCGTGTACGTACGACCTTTGAATATATAATACCTACTATTGGTATTATATATTCAAAGGTGCGACTTCAGGGCACTACTATTTTTATGAGTACCATATGTCATTCAGAGATCCAGAATCTATATCAAATTCAAATAATTCCGAATCAGACTCCGATCTCGAAATAGAAGATCGTATAATTTTTTAAATCCAAATTCTATTAGAAATATCATTTTAAGAACGCCAGTATTAAACATGGCTATCTCTGTATTAAAAAAGGAATATTTGGACACGGTGCCAGAGTTCCATGGGGAACGTGAATTACTCTCCAGATTTATTAGTGTTTGTGACAAATTAGTTACAAAATTTTATAACACCACAAACACAATAGATTTGCAAAACGAATATTTAATGAGTAGTATATTAGCGAAAATAAAAGGTGAAGGAGCTATCAATATTGCAAGTTGCACGATTGAAAAATGGGAAGATTTAAAAGAAGCATTAAAAAATGCTTATTCAGACAAACGTGACTGGTTCACATTAAATATGGAAATAACGGAATTAAAACAAAATCCTAATGAAAACTTTTTTGATTTTTATGGTCGTTTACAACACCTATTAAATTTACAAATTTCTTGTATCTCAACAAATGCCGCTGCCGAAGTATCCGTTCTAATGATTGATTATTTCCAACATTATGCTTTGCGCGTTTTGTTAAAAGGTTTAAAAGAACCTATAGGCCAATTAATGAGGGCAAAGAACCCCACAGATTTAAATTCAGCTTTAAGTATGCTAGCAAATGATTTCCAATTTGAATATTATGCCAAATCCAAAAATACTAATCAGCATACACACAAATTAAATCATAAACCACAAACACACCAAACAAGATATAATATTCCGAAACCCACACCTTATTTTAATTTTACACCCAATAAAAATCCACATCATTCACCTATGCAACAAACAGCATACAGACAACAATATACACCCCAACAACAACCAAGACAATACACACCACAAACACCACGGCAAGGTCCATCCATCAAACAAAACCTTCCTGGCCCTACTCCGATGAGTCCAACACCGTCCTACACCTGGCCCATCCAGACAGGTACAAAACCACTACGGACAAAACCGTGCTAACACAGCGGGAGAATTATTTAATATTAACAAGTCAGCTACACCTGACGTTGACCCATATGTTTATTACAATTTCGACGATAACCAAGAACAAACTAATCAAGTTTTAATTGATAACAATGACTACGAAAATTCAAAAAACCCCGAAAACTTTAATGACGATAATTTTTTAGACGTTGCAGCCTCGGAGCACATAGAAAACATTTACCCAGAATCGAACTAATCAACTTGACAAATAAAAGTAAATTACCATACATTATATTCCCAGAAAATAATCTGAAAGTTTTAATAGACAGACGAAGTACGAAATCCTTTATAAAACCTACCATAGAGCATAAATACGAGTATTACAAAAATTCAATTTTTAAAGGCCCATTATAAATCTCAACTGCGCATGGAACATCAATCGAAAATTATAGCACACTCGTACCTATTCCAAAATTATTTAATTTAAAGAAAAATGCAAGTTTAAAATATCATATTTTCAATTTTCACGACGAATTTGATCTTTTATAAGGGTTAGATAACTTGAAATCATTAAAAGTAATAATAGATTTGAATAAAAAAATAATTATAACACCCACCTGCCAAATAAAAATTCAACACCAAAATTCCGAAAATACAATTAATACAAACAATATTTGTCATTCAGATAATAACGTAACTTTAGATCCCAAAACTGAAAAGGTAATGAAAATTCAAGTAACCCAACAAAACGGAACTATTCTAATACCAAAACAAAAACAGAATAATTTAATTATCCCTGAATGTGTCGCCACAGCCAATAATCACTATGCACTTTGCACAGCAATTAATAATTCAGAATCACATATTAAATTCACACAATTACAACCAATTACCGTAGAGAACATCTCCAATTATGAAACGTACTCATCCCCTAACTTCAATTTCAGTCAATCAAAAAAAAATTAAATTTGATATTTCAAAAATTTGGACAAATCACATGAATTCGGAAGAAAAATCAGCTATTTCTAAATTAATTCACAAATATTTTGATATATTTCACGTAGACGACAAAAATTTAACATTTACTAATCAAATTAAACATTCCATAAAAACAAGTGACGAAATTCCTATTTACACAAAATCTTATGGATACCCAGAAATTCACCGACAACAGGTACGTTCTCAAATACAAAATATGTTAGTTTAAAATATTATCAGACTATCATGTTCTCCATGGTCATCGCCTATTTGGGTTGTTCCCAAAAAGCTTGACGCATCCGGTACACGCAAGTGGCGTATAGTGGTACAAAAAACTGCATTTAATACGGAAGACTGGCATTATGAATTCACTCGTATGCCTTTTGGCTTAAAAAAACGCGCCCGTGACATTCCAACGCGTTATGGACAATGTTCTGAGAAGATTAGTAAACGAAAAATTCCTCGTTTACCTCGACGACATTATTATATTTAGCACCAGCCTTCAAGAACATATTCAAAATTTAAAATTAGTTTTCGATCGTTTGAAAAATTCAAATTTCAAAGTACAATTAGATAAATGCGAATTCCTCAAAAAAAGAAGTAGCATATCTCGAGCATATTGTGACCCCTGATGGCGTGAAACCAAATCCTGACAAAATTTCAGCCGTTCTAAATTAAAGGTTTCTTAGAAATTTTAGGCTATTATCGAAAATTTATTAAAGACTTCCCTAAAATAACGAAACCGCTGACTAAAAAGGTGCAGTTATTGACATTAACGACCCTGAGTACAGACAACGTTTTGAAAATTGCAAGAACTTGCTGACTAATGAGCCGCTACTCTAATACCCAGACTTTGACAAAGAATAATTTAACTTGACTTGCAACGCTAGCCAAGTAGCAATAGGAGCCGTGCTATCTCAAGGTGGCCTAGAAAACGACCTACCAGTAGCTTATGCAAGCAGGACACTGAACGACACTGAGATAAACTATTCCACCATCGAGAAAGAACTTTTAGCTATCATTTGGGCGAGTCAGTACTTTAGAACATACTTACTAGGACGCAAATTCAAAATCTATACAGACCATCGACCCTTGCAATGACTATTCTCGTTAAAACAATGTAGACAAAAATTAATAAGATGGCGCCTCAAATTAGAGGAATATGACTATGAGATAATCTATAAGAAAGGCAAACTTAACACCAATGCCGACGCCTTAAGCCGTATACCTGTAGAAACTAAAAAAAATAAAAATCTACAATCATAACACAACTAGATGACACTCCACTAGCTTTATACAAAGACTATTTAGATAAGAAACATTACCTTAATCACAACAACGACAATATCGTAGAAGTAATACGTAATCTATTGACGCACCGTCCGACTCTAGTCTAGCTCATTGCGTGAGCAAAGATCTAGAAATGTCATCGAGTATTGCCAAAAATTTCAAAAATAAATTTAATAATGTACACATATTAAAATCTCAAAATCCTCAACTTCATAACCTGGTATAAAAAAACCCCACAAAAATATATACTGTACTTAATAACAAAAGAAAATTATTACAGTAAACCCATTAAACAAGACATATTCTATACCTTATTAAATTTGAAAAAAATATGTTTGCGTCATAATATAAAAAACTTAAGTATACCAAAAATTGCATGTGGACGTCATGTACCAAGATTGGACCGAAATTAAATTAATGTTAAAATACATATTTGATAACACTGACATACTAATAACTGTTTACAAACTCCCTGAAAACTAAATTCCCCAGATCGAATTAAGCATAAATGAAGCAGAAAACATGAAACACTTTTATAAATTCATAAAAAATTTAATACAGAGTTAAAAAATAAAACAGACAATAAAGACGACGATACTCAATCCCTTGCAGTCGAGGTAGGTGACTCATATCATAATAAGATAAACGATGACGACACAAGGGGTCCGTGAAGTTGGCACGTTATTGGAAGCACAAATATTCTTTTTTATATTAGTAATTAGTGCTTCGTTAGTGCTCTTTTGTGCTTCAAAAAAAATTAAAATTAATTGAACGGTTCATGAAATAATTAACATTTTATAATGACGTGCCAACTTCACACTTAGCACGTCATTAATAAAATTTCAAATAACTTATTATCTTTTGTTAGTGCTTCGTTAGTGCTCTTTTGTGCTTCAAAAATTTTTGAAATTAATTGAACGGTTCACGAAAAAATTAAAATTATTTGATGACGTGCCAACTTCACACTTAGCACGTCATTAATAAAATTTCAAATTATTTAGCACATCTTTTATTAGTGCTTCGTTAGTGCTCTTTTGTGCTTCAAAATTTTTTGAAATTAATTGAACGGTTCACGAAATAATTAACATTATTTGATGACGGGCCAACTTCACACTCAGCACGTCGTTAATAAAATTTCAAATTACTTATTATATCTTTTGTTAGTGTATCGTTAGTGCTCTTTTGTGCATTATTTTTTTTTGAAATTCATAAAGCTGTTCATGAAATAATTAACATTATATATTGACCTGCCAACTTCATGTTATTAATAAAATATTAAATTGTTTAACACATCTTTTGATCTTTATAATTTTTTTTAAATTCATAGAACTGTCAAGAAATAATTAACTCATTTTTTTTAAAGGAAACAATATTTAACTTTTTACCTAAAAAAATCCACATACTTGTATTTTCCTGTTTTAAATGATATAAAGGCTGCTTAGTTCCGAATTTGTTTTATTATATTAATTTAAAGATAAACTTAATTTCATGTTAACTATCAAAAAAATAATTTAATTACTTACTAAAAAAACATATCCTAAATTATTTATAATTTTCCCGAATATTATTTAAAAAAATCTTTTTATTCGGCCTTTATGTTCCTAAATTTTTATACAGGATGAGTCGGGGTGACGCCCCCCCCCCCCTCTTTAACTTGTTTATTTTGAGTAATAGAAAAAAAATACTCATACAAAAGTTTTATTATTTTAAATATACAATTTTATGGCAGATGTAGATATTATTTACAAAGTCAGGTTTACAAAATACGACTATCAACTTTTATTTTTTAAATAGCAACCTATAATTATTTTACTAAAAGTTTTTTGCAATTCCCTGCTTGCCTAATTATTTAAACAAAAACGCGTCAAATAAAAGTTTTAGGGTATAAAATTCTGCATCTAAATCAATAAACAGAATTACTTTTACATGCTTTGTAGCGGCAGAATTTAAATATGAAAATTTCGAAAATTACGTTGGAAATATGGATAGCCATGGAATTGAACAAAAAATAAATAAATTCTTTACATTTTATCTGTCACAACCATAGATTAAGGAAAATATATAGTAGAAGATTGGGTATCTCCCTTATAAACCGTGATAACAAGTTTAGTGCCATCTATGAAAACGTCAGAGAACTAAATTTGACAGCCGACAAGGTGGCGGGAAATATAAATTCATTTCGAATTGTTCTAAACTATAAATTTTATTTCTTCATAATGTAATTAATAAAAAATCTATCGAAAATAGATAATTTATTAAAGACATTATCAAGAAATGTGAAATATATCTTGCACTATAAAAAATAATTAATATGTTAATGTCTTTATTTAAAAATGTATTCATTACACTATTTAAATCAAATAAATAATTACAAATCTCAAACTACGCGGCAACAACTACTAAAATTAAACTTATACTACCCAAGGAACCAAAAATTTTAAATATTATTATTACAAGACATATATTTTTATTTCAAAAAAGGGATGTTAATTTAAATGTCTACCAGAAATGCACTGTTTCTTTGACTCGTCATCGATGTTGGTTCACTTTTTAACTAATTCTCCTATTTAACACTTTTTTTATGAAAACTGGCAACACCATACTATTCCAACATTCTCTGATGAATCTTATGAAGCTTTATGTCGTTTTGCCAAAGAATCGTGATATCTTGCTGGTCTCTTACAACCAAACTTCTAAGAGTACCGCCATGATGTACATTCTCCTAGTCCACTTATACACACCATTTCTTCTACTCGGCACTATCAACTTCTTCTGCAGGAATATCTCTTCACTACACAGAAGTTATAAATATTTCATGTGATCTTTTTTCTGAAACATTGTTAATTTGTCATTAAGTTTTTATATCACCCCCTGTATAATTATGCTAATATGAAAGATAATATACTTACCGAAAATATATTGTATGATAAAGTACTGTATTGCTATAAAGATACCAATTCACAAATAATAGTTTTAAATGTCAAAGTATTTCGAACGATGTAATAGAGAATTGTGGGAAATTTACAGCAGTTCTCAAACATTATGTTACCTTTTTATAGTATTTTAGACATTAAAGTTTGAGAATCACTGTAAAAACTGTGCTACTTATATGACATCTATGAAAGGGTCAGAAAGAATTTCCAAACGCTACTAGATTGAAACTTGTTATCACGTTTCTGAATTCAGTTTCACACCCCTGGTCACAACGTAAGTTCTGAAAATTTGATTTTGTCTCTGGTTTTATTGTTGAAATTATTAAAAAATGAATATTTATACTAATATAAAAGTTTTTATGGAGTGTAGACCACTTCTATAGTACTAGATATATTGGAAATGAGTTGAGAGTACGTCACAGCATCATACATAATATTTTCGTATTATTCTTATAAAATGCAGTGTCACCAAGATCTTTTCCTATACGATGAAGAAAGTAGAAGAGTGTTTTGCGTAGATATGCAGAACCCGGCTAATAATGATCAAAATTTGTTCCATTTCTTTCATGGACGAATGCACTTTCACTTTGAACAATGAACCAAATATCCAAAATACCCGTTGTTGGGCTATAGAAAATCCTGGAATTAGTATTTCAACAAGGACACAATATCCTCGAAAAGTTAATATTTGGACCGGAATTTTAGGTCACCACATAATTGGTCCTATTGAAATACGTGGCAATCTAAATACCGAAAATTATTTGGAAATGCTACAAAATGAAATTGGTCCTGCAATAGACGATGTTGTGCGCCCAGATCGAGAGGTCTGATTCCAACAGGATGGATGTTCTGTACACTATGGTAGGAACGTTAGAGAATATTTGGATCTGGTATTTCCTGGGCGCTGGATTGGACGAGGGGGTATTATTTACTGGCCTGCTAGATGTCCAGATCTTGCTCCATGTGACTTTTTTTATGGGGTTACATAAAAAATCAAATTTATAACGAAAACATAAATGATCTAAGAGATTCCATATTTAATGAATGTCATCGTATAACTCAGCGGCAACTATTTAATGTACGAACGTCGTTTTGCAATGGATTAGGTTATTGTCTGGTCCAAAATGGTTCAGCATTTGAATATTTATTGTAAGTATTATCTTTATAATTACTTGTTATCCGTTTACTAATTACTACAAAACTTTTCTTGCTTGAGCATATTTTGTTACGCAATATTGAATTTTTAATAAATTCATATTATTTAACAAAACTGTATTTTTTAAATTTATTTATTAATCTAATATTTCTATTATTGTTATAATTAACGATATTTGCCCAAATAGAAAAACGTCAAGCATTTATTTATTTTTTGTTCAATTCCATGGCTGTCGATATTTTCAAAGTAAATAATAATATTTAGGCAAGCAGGGGAATTGCAAAAAAAAATATTTCCATGTTAATTTGCTACGTACACCTTTAAGATAGATACACGGTATATGAAGTGAAAATTAAAATAAATTGTTCCTTTACTAGAACTATCAACATTTTAGAAAATTGAACATTAGATGAACATAGTTCTAAAATAAACCTGCGTTTTAAAAAAGTATTTTTGAGATCTATTAGTATTTGACTATGATTTTATGACGAAAACAATTCTCGTTTTCCCTATAAAATCAAAGTCAAATACTAATAGATTTCAATAATACTGTTTTTAAAATGCAGTTTCATATTAGAAGTATGTTCGTCTAATGTTGAATTTTTTAAAATGTTAACATTTCTAGTACATGAACAATTTATTTAAATTTTCGCTTCATATATAGTCGGCAGGGGTAGGCATTCCGCTTAACCATTTATCTAATTTTTTGTATTTCAGTTTCCGTCATACCAGCGAGGAAGTGATTAGATTCTGTTTATAAGGTGTATTATCACAAAAGAATTTTCATATACTCCATTTTCCAACAAGAAGTAATCCTTCAAATATAAATCAAAACTTTTCAAATTTTGTACTAAAGGCTTTTATTTTATATTAAAATAAATAATATATATATATATATATATGTATCATCAGTCTAACAACCGAACGTCCGTACATTGCCAGATCCCCAACAATTTGACGTCCTTCGTAAAGTGACGTCCGAATATGGACGCCAAATTACAAATCAGTTTTTCTCACATTTTTAGCATCTACGTGATGTGGGGTGTCTACCTGCAAATTTTAATTTTGGACGTCAAATAACTGTTTTCTTGTTAACAGCCGTATATTTAGTTCATCTAAATTCCGTGTGTGGCGCTTCCGTCGCATCATAATATACGCTGCCGTATATTGATAACCGAAAGTCACCGCCAATTTGACGTCCATACACTTGGCAACATGGCATGTGTAACTCATGCGTTTAGTTTTCAGTATTTCCTCACTTTAAATGTTTAAAGAATATGAACCTGTATTGGTTATGATAGCATAATCAAATATTATATTGAGAAATTATTATTTTTAAAGAATTTAGTCAACATTGTGTAAAATTATAAAGATGTCTATAATTTTCCATATTATTTTGTTTATTTTATAAAGATAATTTGCAGAAATAATGTACTTTTATAAAATAAGTGTTTTTGATAACTCGAAGGATAATAACGTCTTTTCTCAATTAAAAAAAATCTATTCCACTTAGAAACGACCAAAGTTTATTCATTAAAACATGAAAAATAATTTTATATTTATTTATTGTTCCAATATTTTGTTACTGACATCTATCAATTAATAAAATATACTGTTTCTATTTGATTTCCATTGTGCTTACAGCAACGTAGGTTGCAAGATTTATGAATATTAATTTCTTTATACTTTTTCATCTCCAAATACATTGAATATAAAGAAAAAAAAAATAATCAAATCATACAGAGAATAACATATCTTTAATATTTGTGATAACGTCAAATGTCAGAAAGAGATATTTAACTGCTTTAAAAAAAACTGTTAAGAACTGCAAATAAGAGTACTTCCGGTATACCAATTATAGCCAAAATTTAATCAAGTCTTCATACGGACGTACAAAAGAAAAGAATGAAAGAATTATAATTTTTGGAATTGTAGTTGTTGGAGTTATCGGAGAACATTTTTCACACAAACAAACACAGACACACACATAAACACACACACACACACAGGCACACACACACACACACACACACACACACACACACACACACACACACACACAGAGAGAGAGAGAGAGAGAGAGAGAGAGAGAGATGCACACACACGTAAACATATACATACATATATACAGATATCATCGTAAAAATAATAAAACGAAATTTTTGCCCAAAGACAATACTTTCCTTACCTAAGGTAACGGAAGATAAAAAAGACAAAACCACAGAGAGGAATAGCAAAATTATTTATTTTAATAAAATTAAAAATAAATGTGACATTTATGTAGCAATGTTAAAATATTTTGCACATAAGGCGTATAAATACATATCTGCAGACTCATTTTATTAAACATGCAGAACGAATTTTGTTTCATTGATACATATAATGTAAATCAAATTTGAACGAATAGTTTTCAAAATATTAGTAAAAAATATAATTTAAAAAAAATCATGATCTCATGTTAGACGACTATGTTCGTATTCCATGTTGGTGCTACAGTACACAATATTTGGCAACAGTGCAGGATGCCCGATTGATAGCTTTTTGTAAACGTATATTAATTTTGGACGCCAAATTGTCAGTAATAGGTACAAAAATATACGCGGGACGGCAAAAACCCGTATAAAGTACGGAAGTCAAATACACGTGTATATTGTTTTCTCTAAATATGAATTTTTTAAAATATCCTTATGCTCACATTATTAGGTATAGAGTGAAACATTCTATATACATGAAAAAGTAGACTCCTAGGACCAGTATTTCCCATAGACGCCAAATGAATGTTTCTATGTACGGAAGTCAAATTGATAGAGAGATGTATATATATATATATATATATATATATATATATATATATATATATATATATATATATATATATATATATATATATATAGGGTGATTCAGGATTAATGTTACAAATTTCAACAGCTTATTCCTGAGGTCATTTTATACAAAAAATGCTATATGAACATAGGTCCTATCTCTTCTAGTTACCAAAATACAAGAGTTTAAAGTTTTATAAAAAAGCTCAAAAATTTCAAATTTTTGTAATCAAGATTCTACTAAAAAAGAAGAGTTTTATAAACAGAAAAGTCAAACCTTATTTGTCATAATTATTTTTATTTTATTAAAATATACGTGTATTGCTAAAAAGTATGGAAAGAAAGAACATAATTAGGGCAACAAAACACAAGATGAGCAATTAAATAGACAGATAAACAAATTCTAAATACAGAACAACATAACAATACTTACAATAGATGCCAAACACAATATGAAATACTTAAGACAACAAATTAGAAATATTTTATAGTAAATGCTCAAAATGAGCTCCTTGACTGCATGCTACACAGCGGCGAATCATGGAATGATAGACACGATTTGAAGATTATCAAGAATAGCATCAACCACAATCTCTTCCTCTTCATGGTTATGAAGAACACCAATCCTGTCATTTCGTACAGCAGTAGATCCAGTTTCCCTTAGTCGCTGAAATACGCGCGCAAACATGGTATGGGAAGGTTGGCGTCTATGTGGGTATCTGTCATGGTATTGTCTGTATGCATGACTGACATTACCATTACAAAATCCATAAATAAAAATTATATCTGCATATTCATCAGTACTAAAACCATCCATTAATACACAAGCAAAGGTATAATAATTTTTAATTAGGATAAATAAGGTATGACTTTTTAATAAAATTCTTCTTTTTCAGAAGTATCTTGATTACAAAAATTTGAAAAATTTGATCTTTTTTATAAAACTTTAACCTCTTGTATTTTGGTAACTAGAAGAGATAGGACATATGTTCATATAGCACTTGCAGAAATTATTGGATGTTATTTATTTTTTAAAATAAGAAGAAGTATTAAGAAATATATATATTAATGAATTTACAATTATTTTTAAATCAATCCCTATTCATCCTTATTTGACACAATATGGTCATTCAAATAATTTTATATTCCGTAAAAGGAATAACGATTGACTTAGTAATAAATGTAAATATCATTAATATACAGGATGTAACACCAAAACTGACCACCGCCATTATTTTATTTATTATTATAGTTACAAAAAAATACTATAGAACAAAGTTGTAGGAGACCAAGGGAGACATCCTAATAAAGAAGAAAATATTTTTTAAAACCTCTGATTCTCAAGTTGTAACACAACGTTATATTTTTTCAAATTGGATTATACATATTTTTTAATGTCTATTTAATAGTGTATTTATGTCTGAATGCAACCATGTATTACTTTTATATGCTTACATTGATATATTGATAACATTGAAAAAATGCGATTGAAATTTAAATAAATTTGATTTTTATAGGCATTTTTCAGTAGGCTATGTATGAAAAACAAAAATTACTATTTGTCAATTTGAATTATTTAGGATAGAAATCAATTAGAACACTGTCCATAACGTTATTAACAAATACTTGTTTCATTTTAAGTTAAAGCTCAATTGTTTTTCATTCATTACCCACTGAAAAATAACTATAAAAATAATATTTAGAAGATTTTTGTTAAAATACTACTACTTCCGGTTGTCCAATTGCTACCAGAATCTATACAACTCTTTCCATTACTGTTAGGTTGAGGAATCCGTAGTTATACAGGTCTGTAATCTCAAAGAATTTGAGAAATCGTACCTCCAACAACCTCACACACACACACACACACACACACACACACACACACACACACACACACACACACACACACACACACACACACACACACACACACACACACACACACACACACACACACACACACACACACACACACACACACACACACACACACACACACACACACACACACACACACACACACACACACACACACACACACACACACACACACACACACACACACACACACACACACACACACACACACACACACACACACACACACACACACACACACACACACACACACACACACACACACACACACACACACACACACACACACACACACACACACACACACACACACACACACACACACACACACACACACACACACACACACACACACACACACACACACACACACACACACACACACACACACACACACACACACACACACACACACACACACACACACACACACACACACACACACACACACACACACACACACACACACACACACACACACACACACACACACACACACACACACACACACACACACACACACACACACACACACACACACACACACACACACACACACACACACACACACACACACACACACACACACACACACACACACACACACACACACACACACACACACACACACACACACACACACACACACACACACACACACACACACACACACACACACACACACACACACACACACACACACACACACACACACACACACACACACACACACACACACACACACACACACACACACACACACACACACACACACACACACACACACACACACACACACACACACACACACACACACACACACACACACACACACACACACACACACACACACACACACACACACACACACACACACACACACACACACACACACACACACACACACACACACACACACACACACACACACACACACACACACACACACACACACACACACACACACACACACACACACACACACACACACACACACACACACACACACACACACACACACACACACACACACACACACACACACACACACACACACACACACACACACACACACACACACACACACACACACACACACACACACACACACACACACACACACACACACACACACACACACACACACACACACACACACACACACACACACACACACACACACACACACACACACACACACACACACACACACACACACACACACACACACACACACACACACACACACACACACACACACACACACACACACACACACACACACACACACACACACACACACACACACACACACACACACACACACACACACACACACACACACACACACACACACACACACACACACACACACATTCAACCATGTATTATTTTTATATCCTTACATTGATATATTGATAATATTGAAAAAATGCGATTGAAATTTAAATAAATTTGATTTTTATAGGCATTTTTCAGTAGGCTATGTATGAAAAACAAAAATTACTATTTGTCAATTTGAATTATTTAGGATAGAAATCAATTAGAACACTGTCCATAACGTTATTAACAAATACTTGTTTCATTTTAAGTTAAACTCAATTGTTTTTCATTCATTACCCACTGAAAAATAACTATAAAAATAATATTTAGAAGATTTTTGTTAAAATACTACTACTTCCGGTTCTCCAATTGCTACCAGAATCAATTCAACTCTTCCCATTACTGTTAGGTTGAGGAATCCGTAGTTATACAGGTCTGTAATCTTAAAGAATTTGAGAAATCGTACCTACAACAACCTCACACACACACATACACACAAACACACACACACGCACACGCACAGACATCATCGTAAAAATGTTATTATCGGATTCTAGGGAACTTAAAACGTGCTTATTCACTAAAATCTGGATATGCAATTTATAGCATGATTCCAATACCTCTCTTAGCGAGAGGTAAAAATTCCACGTAATGAAAACATTTATTTCAATCTATTTCTTGCATATATTAATATATACATAAGCACATTTTTAGTCTTTCTTGTATTACTTCGTATTGTAAGTAAAAACCTATTTATCCACAAGTATTATTTACTTAGTACAAGTATTAAACCAGCCGCCAAATTTCTTGTTTTTCAGTGTAATCCAAGAACGGAAATTAGGCAATACAATAATATAATAGATTCTACAGACGGAAAAGACGCTTTTACCTTCCGTAATTTTAGGTAAGGAAGATATTATCTTTGTTCAAAAAATTCGATGATGAGTTTTTAGACAATAAGCACGTTCTAGGGTACCTAGGATACGATTTTACCATTTTCACGAAGATGTATGTGTGTGTGTATGTGTATATGTGTGTGTGTGTGTGTGTGTGTGTGTGTGTGTGTGTGTGTGTGTGTGTGTGTGTGTGTGTGTGTGTGCTTGTGTTTGTGTGTGACGATTTTTTCATAGACAATAACTTCAACACTACAATTCTAAAAATTACAATTCTTTCGTATTCCTTCTTATTGGATTTTGGTTACAATTATTGGTCAACCTGAAGTACCCTCCTTTGAAGATTTTAACAGTTTTGTTTTCTGGAAAAACACTGTTAAAGTCGTGACATTTAATGTTATTATAATATTGAAGAATATTCTAGAATCTACGAATTTTTTGCATTGTATACTTCATATAGTGAAAATGATTAAGCAGAAGACACACGTCATCAACCTGAGAAAAATCTTATAAAATGAAATATAACTTGTACAAATTATTAGTTGTTATTATTTTTTTAACAAAGAAGAAAGAATATACTAGTATTAAAGAAACGTATATATTAATATATTTATAATTATCTCTAAGTCAATCCTTTTTCCTTTTACGGAATATAAAATTGTTTGACAAAACATGGTTATTCTCAATAGACTCAACGTATGTTACGAAAATAAACTACAATTATTTCAAATAATTTTATATTCCGTAAATGGAATAACGATTGACTTAGAAATAATTGTAAATGTCATTAATATATACATTACTTAATACTAGAACATTTTTTTCTCCTTCTTTTAAAAATAAATGACACCTAATAATTTTTATATTTTTAAAGTTATATTTCATTTTATAAGTTTTTTTTGATGACGTGCGTCTTCTGAGATATCATTTTCACTATATTCAATGGATATAGAGTTAATGAAATTAAATTTCATAAATCAACCAGCCATGCTATAACCATGGAAACAACTACTATATTAAGAAAATTTTAATTGACAGATGTTAGTGTCAATGAAAAGAAAATGAATGTGACAGAGAGATGAGTATGTTGAGATTGATGTTGGGGAAGGCACCGAAAGGTAGGATAAAGAATGAGAGGATAAGAGAAATGAATCGAGTGATAGAAGTTTCTAGAAAGATACAGGAGAGACGATTTTATTAGTTTGAACATGTAATGAGAAGATATATATATATATATATATATATATATATATATATATATATATATATATATATTGGAAGAAGAATAAGCTTAGTAGTAAAAGGTAGAAGAAACAGAGGAAGACCAAAGAGAAGATGGAAGGACTGTATTGCGGAAGACTTGAGAGAAAAGGAATTGAATGAGTACGATAAGCAAAATAGAAATGAGTTGATGAAGAAAATCAAAAATAACAATCCCTAACGAATGGGAAAAACTAAAGAAGAAGTACATGTCAGCGCCAAATGCAATTTACATAGTTCGTTTATGAAATAATTTTACTGGAAATAATATCTTTTGCAAGAAAATATAGGAATTTGTACATAATACAAAGAATTAACAGATAGTAATGTGGGGGCCACATCAGATCTTTTTATTCAAATATCACTGCGATTTTGACTATGGTCTCTGTACCAATTATCTGGATAATGGTATAAGTAAAATTTTTACAAACACCAAAAAGCAATAACGAAGCACCAACAAAATATACATTAATAAATTTACTATTTCATTAATATTATTAATGCCCTAGGTGTGAAGTTTGCACATCATTGAATAATGTTTATTATTTCAGTCAAGAATCTGAGATTTTCAAACACAAAAGAGCACTAACAATGCACTAACAAAAGATAAAATAATTTGATTTTTTTTAATGTTGTGCTGGGTGTGAAGTTGACACGTCAATAAATAATGTTAATTATTTCATAAACAGCTTTATGAATTTCAAAAAAAAAATAAAGCACAAAAGAGCACTAACAAAGCACTAACAAAAGATGTAATAAGTAATTTGATATTTTGTTAATGACGTGCTAAGTGTGAAGTTGGCACGTCATCATATAATGTTAATTATTTCGTGAACCGATCAATTAATTAAAAAAAAAAATTGAAGCACTAAAGAGCACTAACGATGCAGTAACAATAGATGTAATAAGTAATTTTAAATTTTATTAATGACGTGGTAAGTGTGAAGTTGGCAAGTCATTATATAATGTTAATTATTTCGTGAACCGTTCAATTAATTTCAAAAATTTTGGAAGCACAAAAGAGCACTAACGAAGCATTAATAAAAGATGTAATAAGTAATTTTAAATTTTATTAATGACGTGCTAAGTGTGAAGTTGGCACGTCATCATATAATGTTAATTATTTCGTGAACCGTTCAATTAATTTCAAAAATTTTTAAAGCACAAAAGAGCGGGTCCGTGAAGTTGGCACGTCATTGGAAGCACAAATATTCTTTTTTATATTAGTAATTAGTGCTTCGTTAGTGCTCTTTTGTGCTTCAAAAAATTTTGAAATTAATTGAACGGTTCACGAAATAATTAACATTATATGATGCCGTGCCAACTTCATACTTAGCACGTCATTAATAAAATTTTAAATTATTTATTACATCTTTTGTTAGTGCTTCGTTAGTGCTCTTTCGTGCTTCAAAAAATTTTGAAATTAATTGAACGGTTCACGAAATAATTAACATTATATGATGACGTGCCAACTTCACACTTAGCACGTCATTAATAAAATTCCAAATTACTTATTACATCTATTGTTAGTGCATCGTTAGTGCTCTGTTGTGCTTCAACAATTTTTGAAATTAATTGCATGGTTCACGAAATAATTAACATTATATGATGACGTGACAACTTCACACTTAGCACGTCATTAACAAAATTTCAAATTACTTATTATATCTTTTGTTAGTGCTTCGTTAGTGCTCTTTTGTGCTTTAATTTTTTTTTAAATTCATAAAGCGGTTTATGAAATAATTAACATTATTTATTGACGTGTCAACTTCACACCTAGCACAACATTAAAAAAAATCTGTTGTGGCCAGCACAATACCTCTCGCCATTTTCATTTTATGTTGCATAGGGCGAGAGCAGTCATGTAACTTTGTTGGCTTTGGCAAGCAGATATAGAGGCCCGTGTTAGAATGAGCTTTTAATAATGTACATAGGTGTCAAGTATCATAATTTTTTATTCAAAACATTATTTTCCAAATCCATGTTGATTATTTTCCTCGATAAGTAAATTCCATACTTTTGATGACAAATAAACTATAAGTAACGAATTTAATATTTCTTGTACATACAAATAATTGAAATTGTATCTCTTCTTTCGTTCTATGAGGAATTTTGTCCTACTCTTCTAATATGTTCAAAATTCTTCAAATTCATTGACAGTATTAGCGGTATTTCTTAAGGATATATGTACTATTAACATACTTATAATTTAAATACATATTTAATTAATAATACAATAATATATATTAAATGTATTCTTACATCCCAGAAAAATCTGATTTTTAACACTGACATTTTGCATTTATCTGTCAATTACAAACATTTGAATATCTCAACTGTTTTTTAGGCAACGAGATTATTTTTTTACAACAGATTATTCTATATTATTATATACTCTATCTCAAAACCTATACGAGATATAATAAAAAAATTAAATGTGTCAGATTGAGAATTTATTTTTCTTTAATATTTCCAAGAAAAAATTTCAAAAAATAGTATTTAGAAGCTTTTTTTTCAAGAATCTGCTACTTCCGGTTGTTCAATTGTTACCAAAACCTTTTCAGGTCTTCCCATGAATGTCCGATTGGGAAATACGTAGTTAAACAAATTTAACTTGTTATAGTTTTTGAGTAATCGTCCACACACACACACACACACACACACACACACACACACACACACAGACATCATCGTGAAAATATTAAATTCGGATTGTAGGGACCTTAAAACGTGCTTATTCAATCAAATCTGGATATGCGATTTTTAGCATGAATCCAATACCTCTCTTAGCGAGAGGTAAAAATCAAATTATTTTATCTTTTGTTACTGCATTGTTAGTGCTCTTTTGTGTTGAAAATCTCAGATTCTCGAATGAAATAATAAACATTATTCAATGATGTGCAAACTTCAAACCTAGGGCATTAATAATATTAATGAAATAGTAAATTTATTAATGTATATTTTGTTGGTGCTTCGTTATTGCTTTTTGGTGTTTGTAAAATTTTTACTTATACCATAATCCAGATAATTGGTACAGAGACCATAGTCAAAATCGCAGTGATATTTGAATAAAAAGATCTGATGTGGCCATCACATTACTTTCTGTTAATTCTTTGTATTATGTACAAATTCCATACATATATTTTCTTGAAGGATGACGATATTACTGGATTTCAGTCAAACTTTATTCAAACCCTACTAGTGTCAACTCCACATGAGTCTTCTTCAGGGGATGAGTTTTCTTAAGAAAGAAGACTCATATGGAGTTGAAACTAGTAGGGTTTGAATAAAGTTTGACTGAAATCCAGTAATATCGTCATCCTTCATCATCCATCCCAGTCAAGTAATTTACCAGATCATATATTTTCTTGCAAAAGATTCTATTTCCAGTAAAATTATTTCATAAACGAACTATGTAAATTGCATTTGGCCCTGACATCTTCTTCTTCTTTAGTTTTTCCCATTCGTTAGGGATCGGTATTTTTGATTTTCTTCATCAACTCATTTCTATTTTGCTTATCGTACTCATTCAATTCCTTTTCTTTCAAGTCTTCCGCAATACAGTCCTTCCATCTTCTCTTTGGTCTTCCTCTGTTTCTTCTACCTTTTACTACCAAGCTGTTCATTCTTCTTCCAATATATTATTCATCTCTTCTCATTACATGTTCAAACCAATATAATCGTCTCTCCTGTATCTTTCTAGAAACTTCTATCACTCGAGCCATTTTTCTTATCCTCTCATTCTTTATCCTACCTTTCGGTGCCTTCCCCGACATCAATCTCAACATGCTCATCTCTCTATCACATTCATTTTCTTTTCATTGACACTAACATCTGTCAATTAAAATTTTCTTAATATAGTAGTTGTTTCTATGGTTATAGAATGGCTGATTAATTTATGAAATTTAATTTCATTAACTCTATATCCATTGAATATAGAGAAAATGATAACGCAGAAGACGCAGGTCATCAACTTGAAAAAAACCTTATAAAATGAAATATAACTTTAAAAATATAAAAATTATTAGGTGTTATTTATTTTTAAAAGAAGGAGAAAAAAATGTTCTAGTATTAAGTAATGTATACAGGGTGATTCATCGGTCTGTCCTCTCTTTATAACTCTTTTATTTTAAGTCAGATAGAAAAACTCTTCAGATAAAATTTATATGATATATTATTGTCTATCTACGTACTATATGCACTTGTATACAGGGTGCTCCGTTGAAGCGCAACAATATGTAACTTTATATTTCTTAATGAAACACCCTATATATATTTATTTATTTTGATAGTAAATTAGATTTCCTTTAAAAAAGTACTAAGTAATAAGGGGTCTAAAATTATAAATTAAGAAGTTATTTACCTTTATTCGTTGAATGATATTTTTGTATCATGTTATTATTATCAAAGTAAGCTATGGATAATTTGATCAATTGTTTCGAATTTGAACAAGCATTATTTAGTCTGTCACTAAATACACTTTGTAATTAGTGTAATGTTTAAAATAAGTATTAATAAAAAAGAATCAAAATTTTGCATTAAATTATGGTTTTTTCCACTATGAACTACTATTTTTTATGACGTAAATAACTTCTTAATTTATAATTTTAGACCCCTTATTACTTAATAGTTTTTTAAAGGGAATCTAATTTACTATCAAAATAAATAAATATATATAGGGTGTTCCATTAAGAAATATAAAGTTATATATTGTTGCGCTTCAACGGAGCATCCTGTATACAAATGCATATAGTACATAGATAGAGAATAATATATTATATAAATTATATTTGAAGAGTTTTTCTATCTGACTTAAAATAAAAGAGTTATAAAGAGAGGACAGACCGATGAATCACCCTGTATATTAATGACATTTACAATTATTTCTAAGTCCATCGTTATTCCATTTACGGAATATAAAATTATTTGAAATAATTGTAGTTTATTTTCGTAACATACGTTGACTCTATTGAGAATGACCATGTTTTGTCATACAATTTTATATTCCGTAAAATGAAAAAGGATTGACTTCGAGATAATTATAAAGTCATTAATATAAACGTTTCTTTAATACTAGTATATTCTTTCTTCTTTGTTAAAAAATAATAACAACTAACAATTTCTACAAGTTATATTTCATTTTATAAGATTTTTCTCAGGTTGATGACGTATGTCTTCTACCTAATCATTTTCACTATATGAAGTATAAAATGCAGAAAATTCGTAGATTCTAAAATGTTCTTCAATATTATAATAACATTAAATGTCAGAAAACGATTTTAACAGTGTTTTTTTAGAAAACAAAACTGTCAAAATCTTCAAGTGAGGGTACTTCAGGTTGACCAATAATTGTACCCAAAATCCAATAAGAAAAGTAATACGAAAGAATTGTAGTTTTTAGAATTGTTGTGTTGAAGTTATTGTCTATGAAAAAATCGTCACACACAAACACAAACACACACACACACACACATACACATACACATACACACACACATACACATACACATACACATACACATACACATACACACACACATACATCATCGTGAATATGATAAAATCGTATCCTAGGTACCATAGAACGTGCTTATTGTCTAAAAACTCATCATCGAATTTTTTGACCAAAGATAATATCTTCCTTACCTAAAATGACGGAAGGTAAAAGCGTCTTTTCCGTCTGTAGAATCTATTATATTATTGTATTGCCTAATTTCCGTTCTTTGATTACACTGAAAAACAAGAAATTTGGCGGCTGGTTTAATACTTGTACTAAGTAAATAATACTTGTGGATAAATAGGTTTTTACTTACAATACAAAGTAATACAAGAATGACTAAAAATGTGCTTATGTATATATTAATATATGCAAGAAATAGATTGAAATAAATGTTTTCAATACGTGGAATTTTTACCTCTCGCTAAGAGAGGTATTGAAATCATGCTATAAATTGCATATCCAGATTTTAGTGAATAAGCACGTTTTAAGTTCCCTAGAATCCGATAATAACATTTTTACGATGATGTCTGTGCGTGTGCGTGTGTGTGTGTTTGTGTGTATGTGTGTGTGTGAGGTTGTTGTAGGTACGATTTCTCAAATTCTTTAAGATTACAGACCTGTATAACTACGGATTCCTCAACCTAACAGTAATGGGAAGAGTTGAATTGATTCTGGTAGCAATTGGACAACCGGAAGTAGTAGTATTTTAACAAAAATCTTCTAAATATTATTTTTATAGTTATTTTTCAGTGGGTAATGAATGAAAAACAATTGAGTTTAACTTAAAATGAAACAAGTATTTGTTAATAACGTTATGGACAGTGTTCTAATTGATTTCTATCCTAAATAATTCAAATTGACAAATAGTAATTTTTGTTTTTCATACATAGCCTACTGAAAAATGCCTATAAAAATCAAATTTATTTAAATTTCAATCGCATTTTTTCAATATTATCAATATATCAATGTAAGGATATAAAAATAATACATGGTTGAATTCAGACATAAATACACTATTAAATAGGCATAAAAAATATGTATAATCCAATTTGAAAAAATATAACTTTGTGTTACAACTTGAGAATCAGAGGTTTTAAAAAATATTTTCTTCTTTATTAGGATGTCCCCCTTGGTCTCCTACAACTTTGTTCTATAGTATTTTTTTGTAACTATAATAATAAATAAAATTATAAGTTTTTTTCAGGTTGAAGACGTGCGTCTTCTGCCTAATCATTTTTACCTCTCGCTAAGAGAGGTATTGGATTCATGCTAAAAATCGCATATCCAGATTTTATTGAATAAGTACGATTTAAGGTCCATAGAATCCGATTTTAACATTTTTACAATGATGTCTGTGTGTGTTTGTGTGTGTGTGGATGTGTGTGTGTGTGTGAGGTTGTTGGAGGCACGATTTCTCAAATTCTATAAGACTAAAGACCTGTATAACTACGGATTCCTCAATCTAACAGTAATGGGAAGAGTTGAATAGGTTCTGGTAACAATTGGACAACCGGAAGTGGTAGTTTCTAAAGAGAAAAATTCTAAATATTATTTTTTGAAAATTTGTTACTACAAATATTAAAGATAATTAAATTCTCAATCTGACACATTTAATTTTTTTATTATATCTCGTATAGATTTGGAGATATAGTATATAATAATATAGAATAATCTGTTGTAATAAATCTCGTTGCCCGAAAAACAGTTGCGATATTTAAATTTTTGTAATTGACATGTAAATGCAAAATGTCAGTGTCAGATTTTTCTGGGAGGTAAGAGTACATTTAATATATATTATTGTATTATTAATTTAATATGTATTTAAATTACAGGTATGTTAATATTACATATATCCTTAAGAAATACTGCTAATACCGTCAATGAATTTGAAGAATTTTGAACATATTAAAATAGTAGGAAAAAAATTCTCATAGAACGAAAGAATAGAAACAATTTCAATTATTTGTGTGTATACAAGAAATGTTAAATTCGTTACGTATAGGGCGCGAGCAGTCATGTGACTTTGTTGGCCTTAGCAAGCAGATATGAGGATCCGTGTCAGAATGACGGCTAGTAGTTATTTACATAGAGTCACAATAATTGTCATATGTCATAATCTTTCATTCAAAATTTCAAAATATTCTGATGTTTATTTGTCAGCCATTGTCGAGGAAAATAATCCACATGGATTTGGAAAATCATAATGTTTCGGATGAAAACTTATGATACTGGACACCTATGTATATTACTAGCTCTCATTCTGACACGGGCCCCCATATCTGCTTGCCAAGGCCACCAAAGTTACATAACTGCTCGCGCTCTATGCAACATAAAATGAAAATGGCGAGAGGTATTGTGCTGGCCACAACAGATTTTTAATATAGTTGTTCCTCTAAGTATAAAAATATTAATTTAAAAAGTTCTACTTTATGTATAATACTCTATCTTTTTTTGTGTACCCGGATCCGAAGTTAGCACTTCGCACAAGCAATACACAGCGCGATATTTAATTTCGCGGCCATTAAACTAAATGTCACTTTGACATTTGAGAGATGGCATGATAGAAAATAATGTAACAATGACAGTGACGTTTATAAAATATAACAGGAATATTGTTGCAAAAAATATGACGTGGCCACTATTTCAGAGCTTCAAGCAAAATACCACTTCCAGTTGATCATTTGTAATCATAACCTTGTCAGTTTGTCACATATATATATATATATATATATATATATATATATATATATATATATATATATATATATATATATAGGTATATAGGACATTTTAAGCAAAAAGTGCCATATGAACATATGTCCTACCTCTTCTAGTTACCAAAATACAAGAGGTTATATTTTATAAAAAAGATCAAAATTTTCAAATTTTTGTAATCGATACTGCTGAAAAAGAAGAATTTTATTAAACTCGTATTATACTTTTGCTTGTGTATTAATGGATGGTTTTAGGTATTGATGAATATGCAGATATAATTTTTATTTATGGATTTTGTAATGGTAATGTCAGGCATGCATACAGACAATACCATGACAGATACCCACATAGACGCCAACCTTCCCATACCATGTTTGCGCGCGTATTTCAGCGACTAAGGGAAACTGGATATACTGCTGTACGAAATGACGGGAATGGTGTTGTTTATAACCATGAAGAGGAAGAGATTGTTGTTGATGCTATTCTTGATAATCTTCAAATCGTGTCTATCATTCCATGATTTGCTGCTGTGTAGCATGCAGTCAAGGCGCTCATTTTGAGCATTTACTATAAAATATTTCTAATTTGTTGTCTTATTTCATATTGTTTGGCATCTATTGTAAGTATTGTTATGTTGTTCTGTATTTAGAATTTGTTTATCTGTCTGTTTAATTGCGTCATCTTGTGTTTTGTTGTCCTAATTATGTTCTTTCTTTCCATACTTTTTAGCAATACACGTATATTTTAATAAAATAATTATGACAAAGTTTGACTTTTCTATAAAACTCTTCTTATCTTGATTACAAAAATTTGAAATTTTTGAGCTTTTTTATAAAACTTTAACCTCTTGTATTTTGGTAACTAGAAGACTGACCTCAGGAATAAGCTATTGAAGTTTGTAACATTAGTCCTGAATCACCCTGTATATATATATATATATATATATATATATATATATATATATATATATACAGGGTGATTCACAAATATATATATATATATTTGTCTAAAATACCATTTCACTAGTTCACAACTAGCAGCTAAATTTAAATATTTGTTCTCATCGATATAAAAGCCTATAGTACAAAATTTGAAAAGTTTTGATTTATATTTGAAAGATTACTTCCGGTTGGAAAATGGAGTATATGAAAATTCATTTGTGATAATACACCTTATAAACAGAATCTAATCACTTCCTCGCTGGTATGACGGAAACTTGAATACAAAAAATTAGATAAATGGTTAAGCGGAATGCCTACCCCTTCCTACTATATATGAAGCGAAAATTCAAATAAATTGTTCATGTACTAGAATTGTTAACATTTTAAAAAAATCAATATTAGACGAACATACTTCTAATATGAACCTGCATTTTGAAAACAGTATTATTGTAATCTATTGGTATTTGACTTTGATTTTATAGCGAAAACGAGAAATGCTGTTTTCGTCATAAAATCATAGTCAAATACTAATAGATCTCAAAAATACTTTTTTAAAACGCAGGTTTATTTTAGAACTATGTTCATCTAATGCTGAATTTATTAAAATGTTGATAGTTCTAGTAAAAGAACAATTAGTTTAATTTTCACTTCACATACCGTGTATCTATCTTAAAGGTGTACGGAGCAGATTAACATGGAAATCTTTTTTTTTGCAATTCCCTGCTTGCCTAAATATTTTAAGCAAAACGCGTCAAATAAAAGTTTTAGGGCATAAAATTCTGCATCTAAATCAATAAACATAATTACTTTTACATGCTTTGTAACGGCAGAAATTAAACATGAAAATGTCGAAAATTACTTTGAAAATATCGACAGCCATGGAATTAAACCAAAAATAAATAAATGCTTGATGTTTTTTCTATTTGGACAAATATCGTTAATTATAACAATAATAGAAATATTAGATTAATAAATAAATTTAAAAAATACAGTGTTTTTAAATATGAATTTACTAAAAATTCAATATTGCGTAACAAAATATGCTTAAGCAAGATAAGTTTTGTCGTAATTAGTAAAGGGATAACAAGCAATTATAAAGATAATAGTTACAATAAATATTCAAATGCTGAACCATTTTGGACCAGACAATAACCTAATCTATTGTAAAACGACGTTCGTACATTAAATAGTTGCCTCTCAGTTATACGATGACATTCATTAAATATGGAATCTCTTAGATCATTTATGTTTTCGTGCCTGTTTTATAAATTTGATTTATTATGTAACCCCATAAAAAACAGGCCAGTAAATAATACCCCCTCGTCTAATCCAGCGCCCAGGAAATACCAGATCCAAATATTCTCTAACGTTCCTACCATAGTGTGCAGAACATCCATCCTGTTGGAACCAGACCTCTCGATCTGGGCCCACACCATCGTCTATTAGATATCTACGCAAAACACTCTTCTACTTTCTTCATCGTATAGGAAAAGATCTTGGTGACACTGCATTTTATAAGAATAGTACGATTTTTTTTTTAAATATTATGTATGATGCTGTGACGTACTCCCAACTCATTTCCAATATATCTAGTACTACAGAAGTGGTCTACACTTATCCATAAAAACTTTTTACTAGTATAAAAATTATTTTTTTAATAATTTCAACAATAAAACCAGAGACAAAATCAAATTGTCAGAACTTACGTTGTGACAGATAAAATGTCAAGAATTTATTTATTTTTTGTTCAATTCCATGGCTATCGATATTTCCAACGTAATTTTCGAAATTTTCATATTTAATTTCTGCCGCTACAAAGCATGTAAAAGTAATTTTGTTTATTGATTTAGATGCAGAATTTTATACTCTAAAACTTTTATTTGACGCGTTTTTGTTTAAATAATTAGGCAAGCAGGGAATTGCAAAAAACTGGTTCCCATGTTAATTTCCTATGTACACCTTTAAGACAGACACACGGTATACACAGGTGTAGCCATTTCTCTTAAATAGTATATGAACTAGATAGAGTGTATATACCATTAATACACACACAAAGACATTATCGTATAAATGTTAAAATCGGATTACACAGACCTTGAAACTAGTTTATTAATGAAAATCAAAACCGGTGAATTTTAGCTTGATCCTATATCTCTACTATTGGCAGGAGGTAAAAACATCGGTATCTCTACCCAGTTTAAAAAAAGTTATATATTTCAACCATATGCAGTAACATACAATTTTTTTTGTTGTTTACCTACTCTGAAATTAAGTTTTTTTCAAGAAAAATGAAATAACACCCAAGTATCTATTTGAATTTTGACTAATTTTGACATCCTAATTGACACTAATGACATTGAAAAGTTAAAAATCCCCTTTAACTTTTTAATTATAGGTAATAGAAAGAAATGGCTCATATAAAAGTTTTATTATTTTAAATATACTATTTGATGGCAAATATAGATATTTTTATAAAGTCAGGTTTACAGGATACAACTATCAACTTTTATTTTTTAAATAGCAACCTATAATGATTTTACTAAAATATAAACCATCATATTTTTGTCTTTGTAATGATCTAATAGTTTTTATTAATGTATTTGAAAATTTTTGAGTAAAATAAGATAAATGAGTTATATGAGAAATAATTTTTATTCAAATATTCTAGGTGGCTATGCGAAAATAAGTAAACAGATAAATAAGTAATAATAAATAAGTAACAAACAAATGTATACTTTGTTGGTATTAGCATTGTTATATTTTGTTTATTTTTACATAGCCACGTATAATATTAGAATAAAAATTATTCCGTATATATCTCAATTATTTTATTTTTCTCGATTTTTTTTCAAATACATTCATTAAAATTAATACATCATTGAAAAAAGAAAGATATGGCGGTTTATATTTTAGTAAAATAATTATAGGTTGCTATTTAAAAAATAAAAGTTGATAATCGTATTTTGTAAACCTGACTTTGTAAATAATATCTACATCTGCCATAAAATTGTATATTTAAAATAATAAAACTTTTGTATGAGTATTTTTTTTCTATTACTCAAAATAAACAAGTTAAAGAGGGGGGGGGGCGTCATACCGACTCACCCTGTATAAAAATTTAGGAACATAAAGGCCAAATACAAAGAATTTTTTTAAGAATATTCGGGAAAAATTTAAATAATTTAGAATGTGTTTTTTTTAGTAAATAATTAAATTATTTTTTTGATAGTTGAAATTAAGTTTATCTTTAAACTAATATTAATATAATAAAACAAATTCGGAACTAAACAGCCTTTATATCATTTAAAACAGGAAAATACAAGAATGTGGATTTTTTTTAGCTAAAGTTAAATATTGTTTCCATTAAAAAAAAATCTGTTGTGGCCAGCACAATACCTCTCGCCATTTTCATTTTATGTAGTATAGGGCGAGAGCAGTTATGTGACTTTGTTGGTCTTGGCAAGCATATGTGGGGGCCCGTGTCAGAATGAGAGCTAGTAATATACATAGGTGTCAAGTATCATAAGTTTTAATTCGAAACATTATGATTTGCCAAATCCATGTGGATTATTTTCCTCGACAAGTAATACTAATGGATGACAAATAAACATCAAAACATTTTGAAATTTTGAATGAAAAATTATGACATATGACAATTGTGACATCTATGTAAAAACTACTAGCCGTCATTCTGACACGGATCCTCATCTGCTTGCCAAGGCCAATAAAGTCACATGTCTGCTCGCGCCCTATAAGTACACACAAATAATTGAAATTGTTTCTCTTCTTTCGTTCTATAAGAAATTTTATCCTACTATTCTATTATGTACAAAATTCTTCAAATTCATTGACGGTATTAACGGTATTTCTTAAGAATATATGTAATATTAACATCTGTAATTTAAATATATAATTAATTAATAATACAATAATATATATTAAATGTACTCTTACCTCCCAGAAAAATCTGACACTGACATTTTGCATTTACATGTCAATTACAAAAATTTAAATATCGCAAATGTTTTTCGGGCAACGAGATTTATTACAACAGATTATTCTATATTATTATATACTATATCTCCAAATCTATACGAGATATAATAAAAAAATGAAGTGTGTTAGATTGAGAATTTAATTATCTTTAATATTTGTAGTAACAAATTTTAAAAAATAATATTTAGAATTTTTATTTTAGAAACTACCACTTCCGGTTGTCCAATTGTTACCAGAACCTATTCAACTCTTCCCATTACTCTTAGATTGAGGAATCCGTAGTCAAACAGGTCTTTAGTCTTATAGAATTTGAGAAATCGTGTCTCCAACAACCTCACACACACACACACACATCCACACACACACACACACACACACACACACACACACACACACACAAACACGCACACACAGACATCATTGTAAAAATGTTAAAATCGGATTCTATGGAGCTTAAATCGTGCTTATTCAATAAAATCTGGGTATGCGATTTTTAGCATGAATCCAATACCTCTCTTAGCGAGAGGTAAAAATGTGTTAATTATTTCATGAACTATTCTATGAATTTAAAAAAATTATAAAGAACAAAAGAGCACTAACATAGCGCTAACAAAAGATGTGTTAAACAATTTAATATTTTATTAATGACATGAAGTTGGCACGTCATCAAATAATGTTAATTATTTCGTGAACCGTTAAATTAATTTCAAAATTGTTTGAAGCACAAAAGAGCACTAACGAAGCACTAATAAAAGATGTAATAAGTAATTTGAAATTTTATTAATGACGTGCTAAGTGTGAAGTTGGCACGTCATCATATAATGTTAATTATTTCGTGAACCGTTCAATTAATTTTAAATTTTTTTGAAGCACAAAAGAGCACTAACAAAGCACTAATTACTAATATAAAAAAGAATATTTGTGCTTCCAATGACGTGCCAACTTCACGGACCCCAAAAGAGCACTAACGAAGCACTAACAAAAGATATAATAAGTAATTTGAAATTTTATTAATGACGTGCTAAGTGTGAAGTTGGCACGTCATTATAAAATGTTAATTATTTCATAAACCGTTCAATTAATTTTAATTTTTAAGCACAAAAGAGGACTAACGAAGCACTAATTACTAATATAAAAAAGAATATTTGTGCTTCCAATGACGTGCCAACTTCAGGGACCCCGACACAAGCGATAGCGATATCACAATACACTCAAGTAAAGAAAATCCTAATGTCGGAATCCCAATAGTAGACTGCCCTGTAAACTATGGCAAAAATTACAAAATTATACGATTATAATTACGATTGGAAGTAGATTTTTCAAAATTTAATTATAAAGATGAAATGATTGCAATCATTAAAGAATACATTGTGCCAAAAGTAAAATATCACATTTATTTCCAAAATGAACTATACGAGAAATTCAGTCTAATACTTCAAAATTATTTCAAAAATTCTCAACTAAATTTGGTAAAATGTACAAAATATTTAAGAGACGTTACCGATAACAAAGAAATCACACAAATCATATCGAATTACCATTGTGGCAAAACTAATCACCGCGGTATCGACGAAACAGAAGCACGCATAAAACAACAATATTATTGGCCAAAATTAAGAAAATCCATTTAAACATTTATTAATATCTGTGAAATATGTTAAATAACAAAATACGATCGGAGACCTTTAAATGTAAATTTAAATATCACCCCTACCGCTACGAAACCTTTCCAAATTTTACACATAGACAGCATCACCTTAGAACAAGCTAAATTCTTAACTATTGTAGATTCATTTCCAAATATGCATAAGCATACAAATTAAAATCAGGACAAGGCATAGAAGTTTGTAATAACCTAGTAAAATATTTTACACATCACGGAATTTCAAACAAATTATTTCAGACAACGGGTTAGAGTTCAAAAACTCAGTCGTAAAAGAATTGCTGACACTACACAAAATCGACATACATTACATAAGCTCACAACATCCAGAATCTAATGGCATCATAGAACGTTTTCACTCTACCCTTATAGAACATATCAGACTCTTTAATAATCAAAAAGAATACAAAACTGAGCCTATAGAATCCAAAGTAAATTATGCGTTATTAGCATATAATAACACAATTCATTCGGTCATAAAATTGAAACCACACGAAATTATTACCGGCCATTTAGACACTAACTCTCCATTTAATCTCGACCTCGAAAAACAGCTTATCAATAATTATATAGAAAATCACAAGAATACAACTAAATTACTTTACGATTCAATTAGAGACAAAATCCAAACGAATAAAGAAAAGGTAATAAGCAAATGTAATGCAAATAGAGAAGAATTGCACGAAATCCCCGAAAAGGTATACGTGAAAAATACACAAAAACAACAAAAAACGAAAAACAAATATAAACCCGAAAAGCTAACAAAAGTTAATAAAAATCTTAAAACAGGAAAAATAAAAACCACCCACGGTAATACAACAGAGAACATTCACCTCTCTAACATTAAACGCCCTAGACAAAAAACTTATAATTTTGAACCACTTTCAGGTTGTTCGCATTGGGACACGGAACAATAATTAGGAACATACCAGAAAACCTCGGAATCCTTCCCATCAATCTCGGTCCTGCCAAACTCGAAAAGACGACTCATACATTCATACACTACTACAATCTCAAAGTTCTTCTGAAGCAGTACAGCGATTTAAATACACAATACTCAACACTAAAATCAACCATGTCAAATAACTCACAGTATTTCAACGAACTCCAAAATTATGATAAAATATTAGAATTTATTCGGACAAATATTTACACTAAAATTAATAATATCGGATTTCATTCTGATCATCATAAAACTAAACGTGGCTTAATAGATGGATTGGGGACAATATTCAAATCAATCACCGGAAATTTAGATGCCGAAGACGGGAAAAGGTACAACGAAATGTTTGCACACATGTAAGAAAACGAGCATAATTTGGCAAATCAACTCAAACTTTCGTATTCGGTGAACCACCAAATTATTCAAAATTTTAATAAAACCATCTCAGATATCCAGCACAACGAAGAAATACTAAAATCCAAAATTTTACAACTTTTCCAAATAATAAAGAGTACGCACATTAATATACTGTATGGAAAAAACATTTACGATCAACTTATTATATTATACAATTCTATATTAAATGTCTTACAAGACATTGAAAACTCAATCACCTTTTGAAAATTAAGAACGCTGCATCCTAGTATAATACACCCCATGGAGTTACTAGCAGAACTAAAACAAATATCAAAATTCTACCACTTGCAGTTACCATTTGAACCCCGACAAGAGAACTTATTAGACTTTGAGTCATTTTTAAAAATAAATTGTAAAATTGAAGCAACTCAAATAATCTATTTCCTTTCCACCCCCATTCATTTCGAAAAAACTTTCGAAATCTACTATATGTACCCAATTCCAATCAAATACGAATCAAAATTTATTACAATTATCCCCAATATGAAATATCTTTTTAAATCTGATAAGGAAATCGTGCCCCTGAATGATATGTGCGTTCAAGCAAAAATATATCAGTGTCCTCACAAATATGACGCCCATTTCTCAGCGATGTGCGAAGAAGAAATATTCCAAAATCAAACTTAGAGTCACTACCATTATACAAAAATAAACTTAATAGAAATTCATGACGAAGTGATTCGAGAAATCAACAAATACCTAGCTGTTTTTCCTTACGAGAAGAAAATCACTACCAAATGTCAAGAAGAAACCAACATCCAAACCCTAGAGGGAATCTTCCTAATCAATAATCAAGACAACTGCGAAATCCAGTTCAGACAACAAGTAATAGTATTCCAAAATGAAAACCATGGCCAACCCTTACTACTTCCTAAACTGAATCTAAAATCTCAACCGTATAAAATTACAAATTTATTAAATGATATTTCCTTCAATCCAATCGTTCCGATACCAGAAAAAAAATTCAATATGCACATCCCAAGTATATAGTCCATCTTTCTGTAACTGATCGTTGCAATCATCATTGGGTACTTCGTATACAAACAAATAAAGAAGAGGAAGCTAGCCATGCAGAAGAGGTCGTCTCGCACCCCTGAAGGCACAGAACTTCGACTCCCCCAGGAGGCTCGAATCTGAGGAGGGAGGAGTTATAGTGCTAACCAAATGAACAAGTAGTGTTGATGTGACAGAATGTGACAATATCATATTACAATAGTATAAAACCATATGTAACTCTTAAGTTAAGCTAGTCTGTATTTCGTAACCTGTATTATCATATTAAAGTATCATAAACTTGTATTCACAAAATAAATATTTTTTAAAAAACCCAATCGATCGATAAAGAAATTTAAGTTACATAAATAAAAATAAAAAAATAAAAGTTTAGCTTGATGGAGATTTGAACTTCGACCCTCAAAAATTGCTTAATTCCATACACAGACAATCTAACCACTCAGCTACAATGCCAGTTGTAAATATTTTTATATTACATAATAAAATATTGAAACACATATTTATTTACAGTTATTTATAATTTTCTTTGATTTATGTAATGATAATAAAAGAAATAGTATTAAATAGCATACAGAAGGTAATGTACTATTATTATATTAAATAACATGGCTTAATTTTCTGCCGAACACTTTTTATTTACAAAAAACTGTTTTCCCATGTTAAACGCCTATAACTAAGAACTGGGGCTCCAAATCAAAAATTTAAGCTAAGAAAAGTTGTTTGTTTTAATGAGTTCTATCTATCATTTTCGGGTGTAACGACTTAGTATGAACACCCTGTATAATGGTTTTTAGTATTCAACAAAATATAAGCATTAATTTTCAACTTTTTAACACTAGAGTGGAATAAACCAAACAAAACTATTGAAGTACTCAGTATTTTTTTTCTACAATAAGAAAATCATGGAATTTAGTCTGATCTAATGTTGTTCCTCAGGGCATCATAAATTGCTGAGGAGTGCTTATGCAAAACTATATAAATCCACTTTTCGAAAAAAAAATCCTTATAGTATTTTTTTGCAACAGACCAAATCAATTCATGAACAATCAACATACATATGACAAATAATACATTTCAGTAGCATTCAATTTGACAGCCGTATTTAACTTCTGTATAACTGAGGCAAATCCACTTTTCGAAAAAAAATCCTTATAGTATTTTTTTGCAACAGACCAAATCAATTCATGAACAATCAACATACATATGACAAATAATACATTTCAGTAGCATTCAATTTGACAGCCGTATTTAACTTCTGCATAACTGAGGCAAAGTGAACTAACCTACTTTCCCCACCGATGCTGCAGAACATATTTCACAAGTGCTTGTTGAGATATTTTACTTACTTAGTTATTTTAATTACAATTTTCAGCACTTATTTTTTAACTTGTTTATGGATATTCTTCTATAAAACATGAAAAATTATACAAATATACACAAGAACCCGTGCCATAGGCGTTTAAGATAGGAAACAGTTTTTCTCAAATAGTATCTGTCTCGTAAAACTTTATGCATTGCTTTATACATTGAGATTTAGAGAATAGAATTTTGAATTTTTGTATTCCAAAACTATTAAATTTACGCTTCTGATGCCTAAGTAAATTTAATATAAAACAGATTTAGTATGCGTTTTTCAAGAAATGACCTTCGATTAACGACAGTTTTCTCGACGTTCATTTTTTAAATAATTACATAATACTTAATCCATTTATAAATCTTTAAATTATGTTTACTTGAGCAGTAGATGCATAATTTTTTAAATTTTTGTATCATAAAATTCAAAATTTTATTCTCTAAATCCCAATGTATAAAGGCATCGCATATAGTTTTACGGGACAGATAAGATTAAAAAAAAAAAATTCCATATTAAACGCCTATATCATGGATCTACAGGTTCACCCTGTTTAGTAGTGATCTGGTAAAATAGTGAAGTAGAAAAGTAGATATAATATAATGAAACAATGTTATTTATTTATTTATTTAAACCACTCAACAGGACTTGCGTCCCAGTTACAGAGGGTAACATTACAAAATATAATACACATAAAAAAAGTATTCTAATGGTAACAAAGTAGTACATTGTAAACAAATTGAAATAATAACAAGATTGAAAATATGAAGAACATCAATTCACAATTGTTTTAAAATAATGAATTAATTTACGTTTGTAGACATTAAATTTGTCATTAAAAATATCAATATCTACAGACTTACAAATATCATTGTAATACGAGCATACGCGCCTTACAGGGCATTTTAATTCGTAATTTACCTTTGCAATTGTAACATGAAAAAAGGGTTTCTGTCTAGGATTACTTGTACGAGGAACATGGAAATTTATGAGAGATAGCAGATTGCAGTCTCTAATATTATTGTTAATTAGTTTGAAAAGAAATATGCATGACTGCAGAATTCTGCGATTTTCTAAAGACATCATATTATATTCAATAAGAGCAGTAGAGTAGTGAAAATGATCATTTAATTGGATATTCAGTTTAAATTTATACCAACAGTATCGTAAGAATTTTTTTTGTACTCTCTCTATTGCTCTTATTGAGTTTTTATATAAAGGATTCCAAACTAAAAAACAATATTCAAGCTTGGCGCGAATAAAACAATTGTATAGTGTTATCCAAATATTATTAGACATTCTCCTTTTAAATTTATCACTGCTATCATTAAATATAAACAAATCACCAGGTTCAGTTCTCTGAAGCTGTTTTATTTACTGTAAACTCACTTCAAAAATTCTTAGCTCAGTTGAAGTGAGCTGAAGTGAAATTTTTAGAAAATAGAATGTTAGTTTTATCTGTTCGTGGAACAACTGTAATGTTTTTAGATTGAATTAAGTAGGTAAGCAACGAATATACTTTTTAATGCTGCGAACAAATCTATTGAATCCTAAAGTACGTAAACATATATTCTAATTGATAGTTGCTAGGTGAGGTATTCAAATCCTCCTTTGTATGTGCAAACATAAGTGCATCTCGTTATCTCGCAATGTCTCGCCGTTCATTGTGTCTAAGTTCTATTCCATTTGCAGGCTCGGCATGACTATGCTTTCTAGGTCCTCTTATAACTTGTCGTTTGAAGGCAGGACATAGAAGGCGCATTGCAAACGCGTGCATTGCGGTTACATCGCTTGCTCTTCCAGCTTTGCTTGCTCACTTCCGCCCTGTCTCTCTCGCTTCCGATCTACACTCCACACCGGAAATGCTCTTTACACTATGATGGAAAATCTTCCAATAGACTACCGCAATTAATTACATCGAAATAGCAATGTAATACACGAGATATTATTGTGAGCAATGGATGCATCCTAAATTAAATTAAAATACTAATAGGAGCAATATGGAACAAGAATTGGTCAATGATGTTGCAAAGCACTATACTGCACTTTGAACATCAAAAGTAATTAAAACTATTGATGAAATCCATGTTAACCCTCTATAACCGAACATTACTTCAGTTACATGCTATATTTCATTGTTTCTATGTAGGTGAGTACACAACACTATTAATAGTCCCTTGAAACTTTCAAGTATCAATGTGGAATAATTATTCATATACAGGGTGCTGACTAGAAACTAACATAGGAGTTTAACATGGGAAAACAGTTTTTTTTTTCAATTATTATCTGTCTCGTAAAAGAGAGACATATAAATATTTAAAGAATAAAATTTTGAATTTCTTGGTGCTAAATTTAATAAATTTACTATTATGCTGTTCGAGTGAACTTAATTATAAGATGTGATGAAAAAGGATTTAGTATGCGATTATTTCAAAAAATGAACGTCAATTATACTGTCAAACCAACACACACGTCAAAAATAGGTTTTGGCAGTTAATCCTAGACATCTATTTAAGCGTTTATTATGTTATTCAGTTTTTTATTTGGTTACGTTCAGTATAAATAATAATTGGTCAGTAAAAAAAAAATATATTTTGTTCCGTATATTTGTTCAGTAAAAAACATTTTGGTTCAGTATATTTTCAAATTTGTTTAGTATTATTTGTTTAGTAAAAAAAAAATTGTTCATTATTTTTTCATATTTGTGAAGAATTATTTGTTCAGTAAAAAAAAAATTGTTCAGTATTTTTCATATATGTTCAGTATTATTTGTCCAGTAAAAAATTTCTTTACTGAACAAATAAGAAAAAATACGAGAATAGGTATCTGACAGTTAATCGAAGGTCATTTCTTGAAAAACGCATACTAAATCTGTTTTATATTAAATTTACTTAGGCATCAGAAGCGTAAATTTAATAGTTTTGGAATACAAAAATTCAAAATTCTATTCTCTAAATCTCAATGTATAAAGCAATGCATAAAGTTTTACGGGACAGATACTATTTGAGAAAAACTGTTTCCTATCTTAAACGCCTATGGCACGGGTTCTTGTGTATATTTGTATAATTTTTCATGTTTTATAGAAGAATATCCATAAACAAGTTAAAAAATAAGTGCTGAAAATTGTAATTAAAATAACTAAGTAAGTAAAATATCTCAACAAGCACTTGTGAAATATGTTCTGCAGCATCGGTGGGGAAAGTAGGTTAGTGTCGCAAATTGTACATTGTACAGTTTTCTATTAGTTCACTTTGCCTCAGTTATGCAGAAGTTAAATACGGCTGTCAAATTGAATGCTACTGAAATGTATTATTTGTCATATGTATGTTGATTGTTCATGAATTGATTTGGTCTGTTGCAAAAAATGATGAATTTTTAGTAGTTTTGGATTTATAATGGGTGAAACAAAATTAAACCATATATTGGATGAGTAATTTTGAATAAAACATGTTACGAATGAATGTTAAGAAACATTTCATCGCAAAACTATAGCCCTTTGACGGTGTACCTCATCAGACACATTTTTATTACTAATTTTGCACTAAAATTTTGAAACATGATGGTATGAGGATATTTATGTAGAGGCATGTTTACTTTCTTTTGTTTCCATTTCTCAACCAGAGACGTCAGTTATGAATGTTTTTTCATTTTTTCTTATAAAATATTATATACAACTCAAAAAGTACTCTTGTTGAAACTTGATAAACACATTAGTTTTTGAGATATTTTAATTTGGCAGTTTACAAGTTGACCTTTTGCTAATTATATTTCAGCAAAATCTGACAAATGCTGAATTTCACTTGACGTGTAATTCGTTTTAGTTTGTCATTCACACTGCATTACGGGATTTTTTTTGCAGGAAATACCCATATTTACAGTTCCTCAAATTTATAAACGTAGTTTTTCTTTTAATATCAGAATATTAAACTCCGAATAGCATTCAAATTGAAAAAGTCAGAATAACACCCGGTATTTTCATATGTGGTTATACTGACAGTTAAAATAAAATATAGCATAAGTTGAAAAAATTAGACGTGTCAATTTTTGGATGCGACATTTTTCGTTTTAATTGAAAGTTAATATACAGTTTAATCACAGATGAAAATATTGGGCGTTAATCGGACTTTTTCAATTTGAATGTTATTTGCGGGTTAGAAATTCAGATATTAAAAGAAAAACTCCGTAAACGAATTAGAGGAACTTTGTATATGGCTGTTTTTTGAAAAATCGCCCATAATGTAGTGTGAATGACAAACTAAAACGAATTACACGTCAAATAAAATTCAGAATTTTCAGATTTTGCTGAAATATAATTAACAAAAGGTCAACTTGTAGGCCGCCACCTACACTACTCTTCATAAATATTAATTAACAAGGAAATTAATGAAAATGTAAGCGAAATAATCAAATCACCTCAGCAGCTAGCTACGTTTCTCTATCGATTCGGAATATTAGCTAACTACATGTAGCCGTAGTCATGTCAAATACGAGCTTTTATATTTCATGCTAGCATTGCTAGCTAATATACCAGTATTTGAATGTTTCAATGTATACAAACAGAGCAGCGACGAAATCGATACCGATAGCTTGTAATGACTTCATAATGGAAAAAGTATGTATTCTCAATATTGTATTAACTGTTGCTGCTATCAAAATCAAAATGTTCATAATAGATGGGCCTAAATGCATAAGCTCATTTGAATTTTAATGCAAACATTATATAGGTTTTCAATAGATTTTTCAAATGGATTTTACATTATTTACAAAACAATATTGCCTTCCCTCGTACTGAAAAAAAAAACAGATATTTCATGGATTTTATTGACAATCGCTCTCACCTGGTCACCTGTCATTTGGACCAATTAGACCAATCAAACTTAGAAACTATCCAATCAGATACTAATTACATTAATAAGGCCCGATGTTTTATTTTGGTTAAACTGTCTATTAAATGAAAAATATAGCATTATGTATCGATATTATAACATAAGTTCTTAAAATTACACATTTGTCAATTTTTCGAAGCGACATTTGTCTTATAACTAACGTTAAGTTCACAGATAGTTTAACAAGAGATGAAAATACCTACTGGTCCTAAGTATTAAATATCTTAGTAAAAGACTGTTCAAGAATATCAGCTTTTTCCAGATGGGAAATGGCAGAGGATCGAAGAGAATGATTTAATTTTTTTACTTGGTATTAATAGCAATATATTTTGTGACCATCTTTCTCTATTTGGAAATTTTTATCTGCTGGAACAACATCTACATTGTGTAATTTCGGGAATGACTGATTAAAATCAACAAGAAACATTCAGTATTAATAACATCGAGAGTACCCTTCTCAGAAATTTTGTGTACGAAATTTTATTCAATTGTCTACATTGGTTATTTTTGTAATAAGTATTATTTTATTTTATGAATTGACATTGGTTTTATGGCTACCGATTCTTATAGGTTCCTTAGCAGACATATAAAAATATACTATTAGCCGATTTTATAACCAATATCATTGTGGTCAGAAAGTTAAAATAGATTGTTTTTGCATTATGTTCTCATATCATTTTTACAATTGATAATAAGAGATGCTACAAATTAAGAACACCTAAAAATACCAAATTGTGGTTCGGTGTTCTTAAAACTGCACATTGAAATATATAAGGAGTTTATAAAAAATAACGTACCTACTTTTCTGTTTATAGTTGTACGCTTCAATGTAGTAATATTAAAATAGTTACAAATCCCAGTCCGTATGCTAATAAAATAAAACACTTGATCAGTGTTGTCTAGATTTTGGTAATAAAGAGCTTCGTATGAGTGTTCCTTCCGAAGTCTGTTACTGTCTGTCTTTTGCAATTGCGAAGTCGTTGTCCCAGTGCCCGATACTCAACCTCTCTGCTCTCTGAAGCACATACAAAAGCTAATTTATTTTCGTGGAAGATAACGCAGTTCTCATTAAATTTTAAAGTTTGCGTTAGAATTTAATGAAGCACGGCTGCGTTCTTACGTTACCCTTACTTTCAAGTTTATGTCTTCTTGTGATTACGTTAGGTTTATACAATGAGTGTGAAAATAAATTTATGCTTAATAGCAAGAAATTGCAAACTAAATTACAAACTAAGCTTATGGAGACACAAGAGACACTACAAATTCGCACAATACTCAGATTACGATTACTATGAGATCGAGATCTCTTTTTCCCTACATAGACCCTTGGTTTCTGTCATAATTTTTATAGAAAGGATCAATAATTCTAGACTTCCGGGTCGATCAAACAGCAGTATTTAAGCATTGAAATCCCTATGAAGTCAATAAATTTTTCACCTGTTTTAATGCGCCTGAGTCAAGTATATCCTTCTTTTGGTGCATTTAGTACTTATTATACAGCGCAACACACTTCGTGGTTTCGGGACTACACTCCTTGTAACTATATATTAAATATACTCAGATTATTATTAAAACAGGTGAAAAATTTGTTATCTTCATAGAGATTTCATAGCTAAGTTGGTAGAGCATCCTATTAGCAATAGGAAGGTCCTGAGTTCAAATCACGGTGGAATTCATGAATATTTCACAAAATCTTTCTTCGTCTTTAATTAATTGTTTTGTTCACGGTTCTAAATGTTACAAAAAAAAAAAAACTATATAAATAAAGTTTAATATAAGTATTATATTATAAACCTATTACTTTTATGTACAGGTGAGTCAGGAGGAATGTCCCAAATTCGGGTACTGTATACTACACATAAATCTATGACTAAAAACCTCAAAAGTTGTCATCCGATTATATTTGTTTTCGAGTTATAGTGACTTAAAAGTTTAAATTCAGTGAAGTAGGCTAGCTCATTTTATTTGTGAAACAATAGCTTGCCATTCATTCATTCATTAAGTTGAGGGCTTAAGCGCTAACCGCTTTTGTCATTGCGATCTGTAAGATCTGTTGTAACATGGCCCTATTTTAGTTTTCTGGAAGTAGTGCCAGAGTTCTTATGAAGCCAATTATCGCTCCAGGAGTCAGTTTCCCTATCTCATTTGACGCGAGGTACCTTTTACCAAGATGGTTAAGTCTACTTACGGTCACAGCTGGATATTCACTTACAATGTGTTCCGAAGTTTCTTCGTCCTCTTCGCAGAGTCGACAGATATTGTTTTTCAGCTATACCAATATTACATAGATGGTATTTCAGAGGACAATGACCGGTAAAGATAGCTATCATAGTTCTAAGGTCCTACTTACTGAGAGCTAATAGCTCTTTGGCATTTGTCAACGAGGGTGAAATGAATTTCTTCGACTGACTAAGGTCAGGGATGTCTCTTCAATATAAGGCTATGGCTGCTTCCTCCCAGTTTCTGACTTCCTTCTTTATATGGCTTTTCAAGAGTCCACAAGAAGGTTCAGACCCGTAAAACGGTAGTTTAGCTCCCTTTTTAGCGAGCCCATCTGCTTTTTCATTGCCTAGAACTCCCTCATGTCCCGGTACCCACCACAAAGTAACGTGGTTATCTTTGGCTAGTTGTTGTAAGGTGTTCATACAATTCCAGACTAGCTTTGACTAACAAGTGAAGGCACTTAGTTCTTTTAAAGCAGCCTGGCTGTCTAACAATATGTTGATTGTTGCTCCATTGAGACTTTTGTTTAGGTTTATTTGAGCACAGAGATTTATTGCGTAGATCTCTGCTTGAAATATGGTGGGACTATTGCCTATGGATTCCTTTATTTGGTAACCTGTCTTGCAGAAAATAAACTACGCAGTGTATGCTGAAACAGATAAAACCCCAAAAGACACAAAACTAGGATCAAAAACACTTTATTGATAATACAAATTCTGATAATATTTTGACGTATTAAAAAAATATATGAATTACATCAAATTGATAACTTGATTATTTTTTACTATATTATATTTTCATGATCCAAGTTTACATGATTGAATCTCAACACTCCTCCTCAATCATACAAACCGCATAATTTTCTTAAATAAATAAATCTTGATACTGACAATGGTTTGGTTAATAAATCTGCTACCATCAAGTCTTTTGGACAATATCTGCATGAAATTATATTCTTTTCAACAAAGTCCTTCACAACTTCATTCTTAAATACATCATTTATATAAAGTTCATTCTCATTTTCTTTCAAAGAATCTTAGACTTTATTTGAATTTTTCTGAAAACTATTTTCTTCTTTATCTGTATCCATAAAATAAACGTCACGCCTAATTATAAGTTTCTTCGTAATTGGATCATAACTTCTATATGCTTTGGAGTTTTGGTCATATCCAACGAAAATCATTTCTTGAGCAGTGTTATCCAATTTCCTACGCTTTTATGTAGGCACATGGACGAAACATTTGCTTCCAAAAACTTTCAAATATTTCATATTTGGCTTCTTTCCATTCCAATATTCAAATGGAGTAATATTTGTAGATCTTGTAATTGTCCGATTCTGTCAATAGTTAGCCGTCACGACTGCTTCTTCCCAAAAAACGTTTGGTAATTTTCCTTCCGTAAGCATACAACGTGTCATTTCAATTAAGGACCGATTTTTTATTTCGGCTATCCCGTTTTGTTGTGGGGAATATGGAGCCGTAAATTGACATTGTATACCTTCAAACTTCATGAAATCAAAAATTTTCTTATTCATCTCCTCCTCGATCTGATCGAATCATTTTTGGTTTACTTCCAAACTTGGTTTTTACCATTTCAATATACAGGCTGATTCAGGACTAATGTTACAAACTTTAACAGCTTATTCCTGAAGTCATTTTAAGCAAAAATTCTATATGAACATAGGTCCTATCTCTTCTAGTTGCCAAAATACAAGAGGTTAAAATTTTATAAAAAAGCTCAAAAAATTCAAATTTTTGTAATCAAGATGCTTCTGAAAAAGAAGAGTTTTATAGAAAAGTCAAACTTTATTTGTCATAATTATTTTTATTTTATTAAAATAAAGATGTATTGCTAAAAAGTATGAAAAGAAAGAAAATAATTAGGACAACAAAACACAAGATGACGCAATTAAACAGACAGATAAACAAATTCTAAATACAGAACAACATAACAACACTGAGAAGAGATACCAAACACAATATGAAATAAGACAACAAATTAGAAATATTTTATATTAAATGCTCAAAATGAGCGCCTTGAGCTCGTATGCATGCTTCACAGCGGCGAATCATGGAATGATAGACATAATCAATTACATTACGAACGTTACGAATGGCAGCAGATACATTCATTATTCGCTGAAGTAATTACTCACGCGTGTTTATTTCTACCCTATAAACTTCTTCTTTTAAGAATCCCCATAGATAATAAATAAATAAGGTATGAATTTTCAATAAAACTCTTGTTTTCCAAAATATATTGATTACAGAAATTTGAAAATTTTGAGATTTTTTTATAAAACTTTAATTTCTTGTATTTTGGTAACTAGAAGAGATAGGACCTATGTTCATATAGCATTTTTTGCTTAAAATGACCTCAGGAATAAGCTGTTAAAGTTTGTAACATTAGTCCTGAATCACCCTGTATATTTTTAATTTTTCCTCAACTTCTGATTTTTGTCCCAATAAAAATATAACTGTATAACGTGAGAAATCATCAATGAAAGTAACTAAATATCGAAATCCACTTGCTGTAGCTGTTTGCATGGGTCCACAGACGTCTGTATGAACTAAATCTAGTACAGATTTCGATTTACTTTCAGATTGTTTTGGGAATGGTAGACGTGTCAATTTTGCTTGAAGACACACCTCAAATTGAACTTTAAGTTTACAATCTGTTATGTTCATTCCATTGACTAAATTCTTGTTAGACATTTCTTTAATTGCATTTGGATCACGATGGCCCAAAACTCGATGCCAGTAGTAAATGCAATTTTATGTTCTACCGGAGAATTCAAAAGTTTAACATTATTTTTCTCACGTAATTTATAAAGATTCGATTGAGAGTCTGCAATACCTATTTGTCTGTCACTTTATTTCACAAAAATTATTAATAAAGTTGACTGTAAATTCTTTGTCTAACATTCTCTTTACGGATATTAAATTCCCTTGAACCTGAGGTACATATAAAACATCTGTCAAAAGTGCACTTACTGTTTCTCCATTTTCATTAATTAGTTCTATTCTGCATGTTTCTTTTCCTTGCACAACTACATGTTCACCATTTGCCATATTTATGCTACTTGTATGTGATTTGTCTAAAGATTTTATAAGTTGTTTGTTGCTTGTGACATGACAGGTAGCACCGGAGTCTATTATCCATCCATTTTCTTTCATTCCAACTGAAAAAAAATCTGTATTACTTATAACTTTATTTACTTTTATTTCATTTTCTTTTCTAAATTTCCACAGTTTGTACTTCACGCAGTTCTTCTTGACGTGTCCTCCCTTCTTGCAAAAGAAGCATGTTATACTTTTTACTTCTTTGCTCGCATTACGTCTTTCTTCTTGCGCCACTTTCTCCAAGATCAATTAACTTTTGAAATAGATCTGTGAGTTCTGCGACATGCTGCTCCATGTTTCCATCTTCATTTAGTTTTGAACTACAAATACACCGCATTAAACTGACCTTATTACTAAGCGTACCTTTCTCATGATATTTTTTTTAAAGCAAGCCAAGTAGCTTTTGCTGTAGTCTCTTTCCGTATGTGACATAACTGGTTGTCTTCGACCGATAGACCTATCAAAGCCCTTGCTTTATCATCCATACTTTGCCAATCTTCAATTGCATTATAATTTGATCCATTTGGTTTTTCTTTATTTATTGTGTCCCATAAATATTCCTTTATAAATAACAGCTGCATTTTGTACTTCCACACGAAGTAATTTTCGTTATTTAATTTCGCAATCGAAATTCTTAGAAAATCATCCATATTACCTAGGCCCATAACCTCTAGCAGAAAATAAACTACGCAGTGTATGCTGAAACAGATAAAACCACAAAAGACACAAAACTAGGATCAAAAACACTTTATTGATAATACAAATCTTGATAATATTTTGACGTATTAAAAAAATATATGAATTACATCGAGTTGATAACTTGATTATTTTTACTATATTATATTTTCATGATCCAAGTTTACATGATTGAATCTCAACAACCTGGACCAAATACGCTCACTCCAGTTTCTCCTGACTCTAGTTTTGAACCATCCGTAAACCAGGACAAAAAGTACCTTGGAAAGTGTGGCCCTCTACGTCTGGTCAAAATTGTATCTTGTCGTCCTTGTATCACGGACAGACATGGCCATTTCATTTAGGCGTATCTTGAAGTTTTTTGTCCTACTGAGTATGAGTGCCGGAGCATCGCCTCTTTTTTCACTTGAAGGTGCATAGGCGTTAGCCCCAGAATTACTTCCAGTGCTGTAGTTGGACAGGTATTCATAGCACCTGTAGTACATAGACAGGCTAATCGTTGTATTTCCGCAACGACGTTTGTGCTGTATTTTGTTTAACTTTTGGCCACCATACTAATGATGCGTAAGTAATCAATGGTCTGACTACAGTGATATAACCAGTAGGTCATTTATGACTGCAGCCCCCAATTTTTACTAAGAAGACGGCGGCATGTGTTCAGAGCCACTGCACATTTCTTAATAATTTTGTTAATGTGTGAGTTGCAGGTTAGTTCTTTATACATTGTTTAAAAGTGATAAACAGGGCCACATACTCGCTCCCTTAGACCTTTGTTTAAGGGCTGGTTGAAAAGTAAAATGTACAAAACATAAGAGAACAATCGAACAAATTCATCGTATTTGGATGTTGCGACTAGCATAAAAGAAGATCAAGATAAACTCGAGAAAGCCACACGCGCTTTTAGTAATTTAATACTCAATAATGTTAAATGATGCGTGTGTTTTTAAATGTATTGTTTAACAATTTGTTTTTACACTGGCTTACTGCAACAGCAGTGAATGTGATAATACGATTATAATTTACATTTATATTGCGTTTTTTTTTTTTCAAAAAAAAAAAAAAAAACATTTAAGTGAAACTATACTATTGAAACCAGAAAAAATCCTTTATTTTAAATGCCAATAAAATATACTAGTTGCCATTTAAATAAATGTAACTTTGTGTCAGCTTAAGAACCATTGGATTTTTTTTTATTTGTAATAAAATCAGCCTCTATGTATTGAATAGTTTTCCTGGATGATCTTTCTGCTAAATACATTAATTAAAGAAATAGTCGAGCTGATCACTTTTATTGGAATATCCTGTACACATATTTGAAAATTTATTATAGATTAAACAATTGAGACACTGTAACTTCAAAAACACATAAGATTAGTATGGTTACAACATCCGAAATTTGAAATATCCCTCTTGACTCATCAGGTACATTGACACATACATATTTTGTGATCTATAAAATAAAGCATAAGTGAACTCAGTTAATAATCAACGGATAATCCCTTAGTAATACTAAGAAAAACCATAAATAAAATTTGGTTATATTAAAATTGTAATAAAACACTAGATATATTTTGTCTTTGTAGATGATAACGAATATGCCCTAAGCCCTGAGCGTATTTTTTGTAATGGCAAAGTTGCTGTTATCCCATGATTACATTACGCTTGTATAGCAAGTGTGAAAATAAATTTGCTTGGAATATACGAGAAGTTGTGAAGTGAATGTTTGTAATAGACCATTATACTAGTCGTTTGTGAACAAACACAATGTGATGTCTGCTATCTAATTCCTACTTCTACTTTGCTCGCTTTGCTACGGCCACTGTTATGAATAATGTTTAAACGTACTCACTGAATGTGTACACGATAAGCCTCTGTAAACAAAAGAACGAATTTTAATAGATTCCCAGAATTAGATATACTTAATCATTGTTTTGTGGAGCGCGCAATAATATTTGTTCCAACTTTATCAGCAAAGGAAAATATACAAGATTTAGTTTTCATATTGTACGTAAACTCTTAAAAGTACTTTAATTATATTTACAAATATTTGGTTGGAGCGTAGTTACTGATAACTTTCGGCACTTATTAACAAAGACCGAACATGTCGACTTAACTAGAACCCAACAAAGAGGGAATTAATTCAAATATTCTATTTCGAAAATCGATTGTGCCCAGCATAGAACCTGTCGCCAATTCATATAACACTTCTTGCAAAGAGATTTGTTTTTAATTTCATTTAAAATAATTTTCTAACTTTATTACACTTTTTACATGCAGTAAAATTAGTCCATGGATTAATATATTAACTATTTTTGATATTTGACACTGATATTTGTCTATAAATTACAAACATTTGAATTTGTCAGCTGCTTTTTTTAAATTTAAATGTATCAGATAGAGAATTTAAGGTTCTCTAATATTTGTAATAACATAAATTAATTAAAATAATAATAATAATATATCGTACACAGATTTCACTAATGATGATGACATATTTGTGCCGCGCGGCCGTTTACCAGGCATCACCTCACGGCCATTTATTGCTGACGTAGAGAGTGCACCGAAAAAAAATCAATATTTCTCAATTGGGAGAACATTTCTTTTTAAATGGTACCCTATATATTTTTTTAGCTCTTTAGATAGTTTTTTTTTTTTATTTCAACGATATAAATATTGTATAGGGTTGTGTAACAATTATTTCAAGAAAAATGGTATTAAAAATTAAGAATAATGTTAAAGTATTGCAATAGGCTATGCAATACAGAGATATTGATACGTCTGTGATGTAGGTTACAGTAGTAGTATAGCCATCTTTGTTACATTGTTCCTAATTTTGAATACCATTTTTCTCAAAATAATTATTATACAACCCTATAGAATATTTATATCCTAGAAATCAGAAAAAAAATATACATCTATGTTTATAGGGTATCATTTAAATATATATATATATATATATATATATATATATATATATATATATATATATATATATATATATATATATATATATAATTTTGTTCCACCGTTTGAGAACTACTGATTGAATTTTTGGTTTGTTATTGTTATTACTAATAAATTACCTTCTTATTCTTAATCATTTTTATTTCATAACATTTTTCTCTAAAGTTATTAGTTCGCCCAAAAAAGCGCTGGTTTTTCTGAAGGAAACGCCTTATATATTTTTATATAAATATAAAGCAAAGTCTAAATGCAAAGGAAGTTATAAGAATCGGTATCCATTGACTCAAAGTCATGTCATAAAAGAAAAAGATATAAATAAATTAATGCTTATTGCAATAATAACCAATGTAATCATGTTAGTAAAATTTTAAAGGGTTTAGTTTAAATTATAATATTAGTGACATTTGTAATCAACATTAATAGCATTTATTCTCCAACTACGAAATTTAACAATTTAATTTAATCTTTATTGAATTGTCAAGGTTGGTAACCGTGCGTTGTAACTGAAAACCATAAAGTTAAGTGACTTAAAAAATTTAAACAAAATATCGGTTTTTTAGCTAAATTATATATAAACACACAGATAAACTAAAGTAATCTGCAATACTCGTGAGTGTTAATAAAGTGGATTGTAAAGTGATAAACACCATTTTAAAGGCACGGGGTCTCAGCGCTATCAGTAGATACGCACGCGTCAGCTCGCAAACTAACAATGCTGATCAGTGTTCCTAACTATTGTAAAACTTAAAATAATCAACTATCCTACAACTTAGCCTATCAGTAGAGGATATTCGCAAATTGTTAGCACCCATTCAAGAACTAATAAGTAATTTAGACTGTAAAGTAGATAAATTTCAAAACTCCTTAACTGAACTGAAGATTACTTCTGCTGATAATTCAATTAGGATAAATAAACTAGAGAGTGAAATAGAAATAAAGATAAAGAAATTAACATACTACTGCAAAAAGTGAAAGAAAAAAATTTAATTGTCCATGGTGTTCTAGAGGAAAGGCATGAAAATGTTGAACTTTTAATTTTAAATATCCTCCAAAATAAATCAAAAATAAAGCATTTGACACCAAAAGACCTAGAAGAAGCTAGAAGGATAGGGAAGAAACAAGACAACGGAAAAGCGCGATCCATCATTGTAGAGCTCTCATCTAAAAAACTTAAAAAGGAAATCTTCCAAAATGTTAGACTACTCAGCGGTACAAATATTCGCATTGAGGAGGATTATACAAAAAAAGTCCTTGCAGAAAGGAAACTATTAAAACCGTACCTAATGAACGCAAAAAAACAAGGCTATAAAGCTTACTTAAAACAAGATAAAATTGTTATAAACGGTACAACGTATAATTCCTCTCAACTTCATGAAGATCAAAATGAAGAAAATATAAATGAAAAAGAACAAAAAGAGTATCTATTAGTATGCCAGAACTCCCTAACAATAATTTAACTGAATCAGAAAGCGAAGACGAGACTCCGAATACCACGAATATTATAGTTACACCTAGTATCCCAAAGAAATATGCAACAATAACCACTTTACCTCAAAGTAATACAATCAACAATCAATTGCCGAATCTTACGCAATATAAAAATGACAAGAGCATAACTCAATCTGAAGGTAAGATCAAGAAGAAAGGGAAAAAAATTACCGGACCACTTGACAAACACGTCATTAATACAAGATCTAGATTACAATCTACATCAAAATCTTGGATCCTAAAAGTAAAATTCCAAAAAACTAAATAACGTATCTCGTATAAAATTTTGGAATATTCAAGGTTATAAAAATATATTCAAACTTTGCCCCGAAAATGAATCAACCATATTAAAATTCGATGTTATTTGCCTGAGCGAAACATGGCTTAACTATGAACTTAACACTGTACCACCCTTCTTAAAAGAATATAAACTATTTCAACAACCAGCAAACAAAGAGGCAAGCCTAGGTAGAGCAATAGGTGGTCTCATAATATTTATAAGGGCACCCGACACAAAAATAATCGTAAATGAAAAATAACTGCATTGGATAGTTTTGGAACTCCTCACCCCTACAACTAATATAATTCTGGGCAGTATTTATTTTTCACCATCTTACGAAATAACTACCACATTAGAACTATTCAGTAGAACTCTACAAAACTCAACGTAACAACACCTAAGTCATAGTATAATAGTCGGAGGAGACTTCAACTGTAGAGTTGGGAATCTGAATCACAATCATGACCAGTCACCGAACATCTCTAGATCAAACTCTTAACACAAAAGGGCGAAATCTTACAGAAATTATGGAAAATGACAACATGTACTTATTAAATGGAAGAACATCACGAGATTCACCGGGAAACTAGACGTACCTAGGCCCAAGAGGCAAAAGCACAATTGACCTCATCTGCATTGACATTAACACATTCCATCTCGTCAAAGACTTCTGGATTGACAATAGTATTTTACTCTCCGATCATTTCGCATGTAACATCGAATTAATAAATGTATGACAGACCCCGAAAATACTATATAATCTCAATACTACACAAAAATACAAAAAGACGCTTTGGGAAAATTGCAAGATCGAAAATTACATACAAGGAATAGAAACTTTTTTAAGCAATTCCGCAGAATCCACATGCTTAAACTTAGCGTATGTAACCTTAAGAAATACCATCGAAATAACTTCTAAGGAACTTGGAATTTCTACAGAAATCTCAGCGTCAAATACTAATAAACCTAGAGCAAAGAAACGATGGTTTTCAAAAGAATGTAGGCATTACAAAACAGAAATGAAGAAAAACTTAAGGGCATGCGAATCAAATAATTTCAATAATGAACACTTGAAGAAATATTAAGAATCAAAAAAATTATACAAGAACTTAATTAATCAAGAGAAATCACAATACAAACAATCACTTAAAACCACCTTAGAGAATATTAAAAACCAATCGGAGTTTTGGAAAGCAGTAAAATCAATAACACCTAAATGCAACAATAACAATGAAATAAGTGTAGAAGCCTGGGTACTTCACTTCAAAAAATGGTACAAAACTGAAATACCTAACGACTCAACCTTCGTCGATGTTCGACATCCATATCCCTCACCGAAGTAAACCTTACCCTGAAAAATTTAAAAACAAATAAAGCAGCCGGATCTGACACAATAGTAAACGAACAATTACGACACCTACCAAAAATTGGAAAACAATACTTAAAAAATATTCTAAGCCTATTCCTTATAGAGGAAAAATTACCAAAGGAACTAACGAAAATAAAAGAACAAAAATGATTTATAAGAAAGGCGATCGAAAAGACTTAAGCAACTATAAACCTATTGCAATCATTAACTCAATCACATTTTTTTTTACCTCTATAATTAATAAGAGACTTCAAATATGGGCAGACAGTAACAACGTCCTACCAGAATCTCAGTCAGGTTTCCGCAAAAATAGATCTTGTGTCGATAACCTGTTTGTAATAACTTCAATTGTACAATCACGAATGATGACAACTAAAGAAGGTACTTATGAAATATTTGTAGAGTTCCAAAAAGCCTTCGACTCCATTTCACATAACATTCTATGGGACAAAATTTTCCAAATAGGAGTAAGCGGGAAGATTTGCAGACTACTTCGTAACATATACAATAACACTACTATGCATGTAAAATCAAACAACGAAGTAAGTGAGCCGATTACTGTTACAAAAGGTGTTTTGCAGGGCGAATGCAACAAACCACTTTTATTTATTCGCCATATACGAGGTGTTACCCAAATGTTCCGAACTCTATGTGTAACTCTTCTAACTATTGTACTACACCGATTTGCAGCTAGATTTCAACACTAGTACATCTCCCAAACCCTTCCTTTCGTTTTCACAACATTTTGAGTTCTTTTGTCGTATCAGTGTGGTGATATTTGTGTTACTGTTTGTTGTGTTCTGCGATAGCGTCATGAGCGAGTTGAAAGAGCAACGCATTTGCATCAAATTTTGTTTCAAGCTCGGGAAAACGGCGACCGAAACTCACCAAAAGCTTCGAGAAGAATTTGGTAATGAAGCCATGGGAAAAACCCAAGCCTTCCAATGGTTTAAGAAGTTCAAGAATGGAAGGATGAGTGTGGAACACGATGAGCGCTCTGGACGTCCGTCAACAGGAATCAATGACCAAAACATCCAAATTGTGCGTGAAACAATTCTCCGAGACCGTCGACAATCAATTCATGACATCTGTAATAAAGTTGGAATTTCCTATGGCACAGTCCAAAGATTTTTGGCGGACGAACTTGGGATGCGCAGAATTGTAACAAAATCTGTTCCGCGTTTGTTGACACACGATCCAAGCAAAATCGTGTTCTCATTTGCTAGGAACTGAAAACACGTGCCGAAAATGATGAAAACTTCCTTGCGACTTTTTCATCTTCCCAAAAATGAAAACCAAGCTAAAAGACAAGAGATTTGAGACTGTTGAGGAGATTAGAACTATATCGCAGGAGGTCCTAAGCGCTATTGAAAAAAATGACTACAAAAAGTGAAAAAAGATGAGACAAGTGTATAACTGTAGGTGGGGATTATTTTGAAAGAGACAATTTGTTGGTTTGATGTTTTAATAAATACAGCTTTTTTAAAAAAATAAGTTCGGTAACTTTTGTGTAGCACCTCGTATATTACAGATTTAGAAGACAAATTCAGAGAGCAAGGACAAGAAGGCATTTTTTTAATCAAAAAATCGATTTACTTACTCTTTAATATGCCGATGACATAGTTATCTTGTCAAACTCTTCAATTGACACCCAGAAAAAACCTCATCTTTAGAAAAGTACTGCAACAATCTTGATCTAAAGATAAATCCAGAAAAAAAAACTAAAATAATCCACTTTCACCTAGGAACCTGTACAACATCAGGGATATTTAAAGAAAATGCCGACACAATTGTAACCAAATTCAGACAGATAACTGGAAATATAAAAAATATTCTGATCAAGAAAAAAATAAACCATTGGGATACGACAACAAGACTTTACAACTCAGTATTAACTCCTTCAATACTTTACGCATCGGAAATCTGGGCAATAAACCACGCTGATACTTTAGAAAAAGGCCAGTCGAACTTTTTTAAAAGTATACTAGGCTGGCAAATTTCAACCCCTAATTATATTAAGGCGTGAGACAAATCAAAACAAACTAGAGCTAACAATCGTTAAAAATATGCTTAATTGGTGGTTTAAGATATTACTAATGAACGATAATAGAGTTCTAAAAATATGCTATTGCAAACTCTTACAATTAAATGAGAAAACCTCAATCCCCGATGAAAAACAAGCAATATATAACTGGGCAAGAACCCTACAAATAATATTGGAAAAAACGAACTTCCCAACATACTAAATTCCTACAACCAGTATTTGTACCTTAAGGACATCAAACGTATAACAGAATCCTCCTACAACCCCTACTACAAATCATACCATTCACGTATCCCTTCACCGACAGAAAAATTCCACATAGAATCCTAAAACTAACTGGCCAACTCCGAACTTCATCCACCAAGAATCCAGTCCTCTACCATAATGGTTCTGTTTTCAGACGAAACCAAGAAGAAATTTGCATGATTTGTAACAAATTCGAACCAGATGATCTTCACCACCTAATGTTCAGCTGTCCTTTCTACGAAACCCCAAGAAAGGAGTTCATCTCGAAATATCTGACAAACACCAATCCCGAAGACTACAACAGAATCATCCTAGCAGACCTCCACACAGAAAAAATGTTTGATATATAAAATTGCGCAAAGAATGCCCTAAAACTGAAAGCTTTCGCACTTAATTTGTAAAAAAGCTAATTTGCCAATACTATTGTAATTAAATATTAAAATATTACTGAATAATTATTGTTACCAACCATTTGTACGAGATATCCTCAAACAAATAAATGTTTATTATTATTATTATTATTATTATTATTATTATTATTATTATTATTATTATTATTATTATTATTATTATTATTATTATTATTATTATTATTATTATTATTATTATTATTATTATTATTATTATTATTATTATTATTATTATTATTATTATTATTATTATTATTATTATTATTATTATTATTATTATTATTATTATTATTATTATTGAATTGTCAATGACACGCACTGGCCGCTATCTCAACTTTACCTTCGTATACATTCTTCGATTCTCTGAAACCGAAACCACAGAGCATATTTCTAATTCTTCTATCCAATATAGCGTAATTGAAAGACAAACGCTTCTGCCTGGATGTAAAGACGAAACCACGTGAATTGCACGTACTCTATCCCAGCCCAGATAGCGTTCGGGTTCGGAGATGCGTATATCGTGATTTCATATAACACCCGGTACACTCTAAAGCCGAGGTCGTGCCTGATACGCAGGGCTATAAGAAAAAATTCCTGCGTATCGAAGCTAGTTCACATCAAAGCTCATAGATGGAGAGACCTTCATGTTTTGGCAAAATTGAATTTTTAAAGTGAAGTTTGGAAATGTGCTATTCGCATCTACTGTGCCTGTTTTACGTTACTACAAAACAAATATTTGTTTTAAAATTAGTTTTGTCAGAAACGTTTTGACGAAGTGAATTTTATAAATATTTAGCAAAACTTTTAAAGTTTAGTTGGTATTCTACCTTACAAGGTATTGAGAGCTAAATAACCTGTTGTACGTATTGTTGTATTACAAACGGATTTTCCTGAATATTAAACTAAACTCAATGTACTTAATAAATAAAATATTTTTCTATATTTATAGGTATTATATTATACATATTTTTTTCAAAAAAGATGCGGGCCGAACAGAAATTCTTCATGGGCAAAAAAAGTTTGCGGACCATAGCTTAAGGACCACTGCACTATACTCCACACTTATTTATTAAATTATAGTTTCATATAAATTCTAATTCTACGTATTCAAAAATTCAAACCAATCATTCTTATTGAAATACACGCTAAAAAGACTTTGTTCTGATTACATTTTGGCAATATGTAGATAACTACTTTTTAGTAATCAATTTACCGTGTACAAAATTTTCGTCTCGCTCAAAATCATATATATGATGCATTTTATACCCGAATTTGGACAGTATTCGAAAAATTTGTTCAGAAGTATAATAGAAAACAGTGATATTATTCAAAAATCTTTTAGAACTCATAATACAATTAAAATTATACCACCTTTTAGTTTTTGTTTTGCATAATTTTAAAACACTTAAAATTTCTCAAACCTAAATTTTACTACTTCAATTGATATTACTTATCAGAATTGAACAATACTGTAATGGTTGGATTATGTTACGGTTTGTTTAAGAAAATAATAAATAAATATCAGTCTTTGTAAGTTTAAATAAATCCAAAACGCGTTGTGGCTGTTTTTCGGATTATTTTCAGGAGTTCAGAATAAAAAAAATAAATAAATAAACTTTATTTAGCACGTTGCTATACATAAATAAACAATAATAATATAAGTATACATATAGAAATATTTCATTAACTTACTAATTTACATCTGTTAACTTCTTAGTTTTATTTAAATAAATATCTTTAGCCTTTAATTTAAAGTTTCTTAAATCTAAATTCTTAATATTATTCATTATATATTTGTACTCCTTTGAACAGTAGTGCATTTTGTCCTTGCGCAGTGTTTTTTTTCGTTATATAGTATTGATTTTTATTACGAGTAATGTAATTGTGAATATCTTCAATTTTAATTCATTTATTTCTAAAATATTCAGGTTGAAGTCCTATTTTAATTTTATGTATCAGTACAATTATTTGTAATTCTAGTAAATATTTTACGTTACACCATCTTAATTCACTTAATATTGAATTTACATTGCTGTATTTATTACATTGTAATATTGTTCGCATTGCTCTGTTTTGAATTAATTGCAATTTATTTAAGTTACTTTGATTACATAAATATAATACAGAGCCAGCAAAGTAAAAATGTGGCAGAATAATAGTATTATAAATTGTTTCTCTTGCTTTTTGAGATAAATATTGACTACATCTATTCAAGAAATATATTTTCGTTGAAATTTTTTTATAAATGTACATTATATGTTCCTCTAATTTTAAATTTCCAGTCAAAATACAACCCAAATATTTATGTTCTATAATTTCAATTACCATATTTGCAATTTTTATTTGAAAGTTATAATTAATTAAAGTTGATACTTTTTTGTCACTGCCTAGTATTAATCCTTTAGTTTTATCAATATTTAATTTAAGTTTATTCATACACAGCCATTTATTTAAATTGTTGAGGTCTTCATTACCTTATACATTAAATCTGTTTTATTATCACCTTTTAAATATATCACCATGTCATCAGCAAAAAGATGAAACCGACAATATTGAAATATTTGTTCTACATCATTAATATATAAGATAAATAACAGTGGCCCTAATATGCTGCCCTGTGGTGCACCATGTTTTGTTTCTATTTTGTCTGACTGCACATTGTTACATTTGACAAAACTAGTGTTGAGCAAAAATTTGGGACAAATCAAAAAACCACTTACCAGGAACCAATTTCGACAGTTGTCGGAAAATAGAAACTATTTTTCTAAACAAATAATACTGAACAAATTAAAAAAAATACTGAACAAAAAACGGTTTTTTGCTGAACATATAACACTGAACAAATACAAAAAAATATGCCGCCACGGTGGCCGAGTGTGTTGAGGCTGTGTGTTCCGGCAGCGTTCAAAGCGAATTTCATCGCTCGGATCCTGGAGTTGTGGGTTCCGTTCCCACCAGGGGCTTTGATGTTTGTGACTGTCCTTTCATCATCTCATCTCTATCAACGCAACGAAATAAAATAAAAAATGTTATAAAATATATGGTAAAAATTGATTCACCCCAATCAATTAATTGTAATATCATGGAAAAAAATATTGTTATTACCACAATTGTGATTTTTTGAACAGCAGAGGCAGGTAATTATTAGGACAGTAAGTAGATGTTGTGACTATTACTATATTTTTGTGGTAAAACAAGTGCTGTAGACTTTACAACAATTTGTTGTATTTAAGCTTTACCACAATGTATTGTGACATATACTATAGTGACACTGATATAATTTTTGTTAATTTTTATCATTTATATATTCAATTTTAATAACTACAACAATAAATATATAAATTATTCATTTTAATAATTACTTAAAAATAACTTATAAAATAATAATTTTGATGTTACGTATTGCTAAAATTATGCCGAAATTAAACGTGCTTTTGTATTACTTACTAGTGGCATATAAAAAATACAAGGTAAGAAAAGCAAAGTATGTAGAAAAATTAATTATATTAATTATATTTTATTTAAAACTTATAACAATTACAGCTAGTCCATAAATATAACAAAAAAATATGTTTTTACAACGAAGATATACATAAGATATATAATCTTTACAAATATTCAATCTATCACATTTAATTTGATAATTTTGTTAGCTCAATAAGAGAAAAATACGTCACATTTATTACATATCACAAATAAAAATAGAATTCTAAATTATATATACGCAACTGATCTGAATGTTTGTTGGAATAATCAACATAGTTAAAATCAAAATCTTTGTCGAACTTGAAAAAATATTAAATCATTATCCTTGTGTTATTTATATCAGAGTAATTATTTACCAGTTCATAACCTGTGTGAAGCAAGTATAGGTTTTAAAATAATGAAATATATGAGTAGTGCGGGATTTATCATTCAATCGCAGTTTCGATGTAGTTTGCTAATATTCAATGACTGTGCTCCAAGGCGTAATATTATTCTTTAGCTATTGTAAATTATCTTTTATTAGTTCATCACTTTCGTCACATGAATTAGAACAAAAAAAACCATCAAAATTATTGTTATCTAAATATATTAAAAACTTTATTTACCTGTGTTATGATGACTGATTTTGTCGTCAATGAACCAATTTTTCTGTTAAGCCTTCTTTTATTAAATTTTTATTTATCCGTACTGTAAACAGTAACATGCTCAAACATAAAGTAGTTGACAAACTCTTCAAATTATATATCTACCTTTAAAACTTTGAATCATTGGATCAGATTGTTTAAGTTCCATTCTGTTAATATTTTAACTTCAAAGTCACCTGCCATGTTATAAACAACAATACAAAAACCATGTACACACAATATTCGTACTTGCACCCTACAAATGTTTCTCTTTTACTTACAAGTTAAACCTTGTCTAGAATGTCGTAATATGCTTTACAAATATGCTGTTTAGAGTAACCAAAATATTGTGGTACAAACTACCTCCTGTGTAGTACGGATAACTAAAAATTAAGTAAATAAATTGTTACTTTCAGCACAATAATTGAGCTATATTTAATACATCAAACATGGAAATTGTAATAATACATTGTATTTTTTGCTTTTATGAGATTATGAGTGAACTACAAAGTTTTAGTAATAAATGCAATACGAGAAGGAATGTTTATCAGCTATTGTGATATTATATAACAGTAGTTGTCATTCAAATTATTATACTGGAGATACAATAAATTTGTTATTAATTGTATGTACGATTTTTTTTTCGTGTAACCATTGATTAAATAGTATATATATATATATATATATATATATATATATATATATATATATATATATATATATATATATATAGATTGGCAACCTTATGAGCATTTGCGTACCGCGTTGTAAAGCTACGTATTATGCTGCCACCTTTAATAATTTTATTATTTGGCCGTACTAACATTCGATTAGGCTGGCGGTAATAATGTTCGGCTGTATTCGAGTCAAGTCGCTTGGAGTCGGAGACACGAAATTATTAACAAAAAATAATGAATTATTTAATCACGTAACTGATTATGAACAACAAATAAATTAATTCGTTATTATTTTGAGGGACGCTAAAATGAACTTCAAGAACTTTATGAATATTGAAAAAAATCGAAATGTATATACATATTCCCAATTTTTTTACCCTTCTTTTAACAACCTGTATAATGAACTTTATAAAAAAATAAATTAAGCTATTTTGTCAAATGCATAGGATATTAGTATATTATTTCTAACGACAAGGGAGATATCGAAGACGGCGATTTCGATAACTCACCTGTATACAGGATACAGGTTACAGGTGACATTGAAAAAGGGCTACTCAAAATAACTTTTTTATTTATAATTATTTTTTAATCCTTTTACATATTTGTAAAGTAGGCTAAGGGGCTCACAAATCACGGAATTTGGCATGATGGCAGCGCTTTCGGTTTAACCGGAAGTGACATTAACTTTCATATTTCAAATGGGACATCCTATTTATTTTTATATATTTGGAATCTACGTAGAATTATGAATTCAACGATATGTTTGAAGTGTATTTTTATTGAAGAAATAAATTACAAGAACGTAAGAGAAAATGATGGATAATTAACCTGCTAAGCCAAGCTGTGAAAACAGTTGAGATAATATTAAGTAATATTTAAGTTAATTTTGTAAGATTCCATATTTTGATGAAGATGACAAAGAAAGATGAAATATATATATTGTATTCATGGTTTCATTCAAACTATTAATGGCATTTTAAAATTATTTGCGGACGTGAAAGAAGAGAATTATTTATTTTTATTAACAAATAGATTTCAGCAAGATTGTATGGAAAACCACTTTTCAATAATAAGAAATAGAGGGGGGTACAATCTAAATCCGACTGCAAAACAATTTAGGCAAACATTGCAAAGAACTATTCATATAAGAATTTTAAGTTGGAAGCGGAAACTGTGTAATAGATAAAGATGAAATTCTTGAAATAAAAATATCAGAATCCATTACACCGCCTGAAGAAATTGTATACGAAATGATCGACAATGTTGAAATTGTACGACCAGAAAATGTGGAATGTGCTGTGGTTTTGGTTTTTCGTTGTATTAAACAATACAATTGCGAAAATTATAATAAAATGACCTTATTTTTGATGAAAATGAAATTTATTTAGTTCTTAAAGATTATGGCAAAGTGAATGAAATATAATATTTTTGCAGACCAAATGAACAAACAGTAAAAATTGTATCACAATTATTACACATTTTTAGTGAATTTACAAAAGAACATTTACATTGAAACAAAATAACCAGCAATTTATTAAAAAATAGTATGCGGTGTATAAATTTGCATTACAGTGACTGGTTAAATAAAAATGATGACCATAAAATTTTTATTATAAAAATATTTATTAAAATAAAAGTTTTAAAAACTTTGAAATGGAAATCTACAGATATCACAAGAAAAGCCTGCAAAAGAAACATATATATTTTGCATAACAAATAATAATTAAAACGTTGAATAGTGTATTATTTTTTTAGGTCAATAGTTCTATATTATCCTTGTTTAAATAAATGTTTTTTTCTAATTGGTACTTTTTGTTTTGTTATTAATTGGTGGTGAAGGAGATATTAAAAAATTGATTTAATTTATAATTATTAAGTAAAACAACAAGAAAACTTATTCGGAGAAGATTTATTTTATTAAAATACATTGTTTTATATGCGGAATATCTTAAAAAGTTGCTCTTTTAACAATATTTAAAAATTAATAATTTTATGTGCGTCAAATTATCGGGTGTGATTTTAACAGCCCCGATTCAATTCTAATCCAACCTAATTCAATGTCGCTTGGTAAGATGGTAAGCACCTTATTTAAAAAGTATAGCTATTTATGATGTGTTAAAAGTGGCATTTTGATTTGTGAGAAGGAAATTTGGAGTAAGACGTGAAGCGGATGGTCCAAACTTTCAAATACATATCCACTGTAAATTCATATAAAAACATTGCTCGATTAAATGATAAATGAATGCATATCCCCTGTGAATTCATATTAAATCGTTTCTATTAAATGTTAAATGAATTTTTATTAGAAATGTTAAACAGATTATGAAAGAATGTAAGCTTATTTTTTAAAAATAAATTTATAATTAAATTAAATATCTCTGAAGAAATGACGAAATAGGTTTAACAAATTCTCATTATAAAATTGTTTGGCTCCGCCCGATGCTCCGCCCGGCGATGTGTACTACCATGCTGCTATCTTGTAGCGAATTAGACACATGCATAGTATGCAACTACAGCACAGATGGCTCTTACTCGTACATAATTAAAATGTGTTACGCGGATTGACTATAGCATTGCCAATCTATATATATATATATATATATATATATATATATATATATATATATATATATATATATATATATATATATATATATATACTATTTAATCAATGGTGTAACTTAAAGTTTATATACAATAGAGAGTATTATTATTATTATTATTATTATTATTATTAAATATAAAAAATATTAAACAATTTTAATTTATATACTGAACGTAAAATACTGAACAAAACCAAATAAAATATTGAATAAAAATTAATAAAATAATGAACGTTTAAATACGTGTTATTATCAAAATGAATTGAAGCTTTATGAAATTATACATAGAAATTAAATAAATAATTTGATGAACTCTGATTTGAATAAATAATGAAAAACCTATTATTAGAAGTTGAAATTTCATAAAAATGCTTGTAACTTATACATTGAAAACGTAATCTCTTTCGAGCCATTTGGGTGTAACTGCTCCGACATTTAGGATTCAACCGCATCAAAAATTCATTCCCAGATTGAAAATCTGCTTCCGTTCTAAATTTCATTATATTTTAATGATAGCCGGTAATAGAAATTATTGCAAATATAGTTCACGAAAGTGATATCAAAAACAGAGTTGTAAAACTAAAGTAATTTTTTCTCGGGTATCATCTATGAGAGGGAGAAAATCTACAAAAAAATTGTCATTTTAAAAATTCATGTCTGTATTACATTATACTTTTTTAATCCAAAAACTTTTTATTGAAGTTTACAGTAGTTTAAGAAGAACTCATTGAAGTAAATGCGATTATGAAGAGACTATGTAAAGAAGTTTTACAATAAATTTGACTTGAACTGCGAAGATGATATTTTTTATAACAATCCTTTTAAACTGTGACATTGCATAAAGCGTAATTCTATGGCGTGATATATTCAAATATAGGCTTGAGGGGGCAGACGGCTAAATTTTGCTAAGTTAGCATAAATGCATAGCTAGAAGTTCTGTACCGATGGTAGGACGAGTCAGTCAGATGAAATCTGTCTCACCGTTATGACACTCTCTGTGTGTCACGCTTACGCGAATAAGAATTCGCACGTTTAGAGTTTACGAACAATAGTTCGACGTCAAACTACGCTTATAGTTAGTAAGCAGCAGTAACTCAAATCATTTCGCTTTTACCTCTGTCATATTCGCCCCGCGTTTATTCTACGCACGTATATGTATAAGTGTTTTTATTTATGTTTTGTATTTACTCTTTTCTTATTCACTTCAATATATTATTTAATTTAAACTAACCGGCGTTAGTATATTAAATTAAATCCTAAACACCCTGTGAAGTGTTGTGAAGTGGAATTCACAAGGTTCCAGCCGATTAGCCCAGCAGTTCCGTGACGTACGTCTGGTACGGGGTAAGTACCCTTACTCCACATTTCGCCTACTCCCATTTCGGTCCAACCTGTCCGCAAACGCAATAGGTGGTTCCTCAACCTTTCGCTAACCACCGGAACAGGTTATAATAATCCTCCCCTTCCATTAGGCTACTTTGAGAAGTCCGGCCTAATTTGTAAACTGTTACATTTAGGCAATAGACGGTAGTATTACTCTCCGCCTGTTACATTTGGCGGCAGTCGGTAAGATTATCGTTGAATCAGTAGGAATATTATTTCCAACCTGTTACAAAACTCTCATAATAACAAATACAAATAATAGAAGAAGACGATGTGGTAGTCTGGTTCGCAGTTTTAAATATTGATTACCAAAATATTACTTGAGCAAGAAAAATAATAAATTAGCCCTATATTGATGTCTTAATTGTTATTCGTTAAGCCATAATACATAATTTTTTTTTAAAAGATTCTGTGAGGTAGATGTTCAGGTCACTTTATTTTTAAGCAGTAGCATTTTGGTAATAAATGAACTCACACTTATAGAAATACAATAAATATATTGAAAATAACTATCGTTCTCAATAACTGGAAACATGCCTGGACAAGAAGCAATTTAATAAAATGATTAATAAAAAACTACGTATATTAGAATCTAAGTTTTAATTGTAACTGGCAGCTTATGTCATTGAATCAACATATCCGGAAATGAATTTCGGATTTCAAAAAGGCGATAGCCGAAGTGTTCAAAGTAGTAAAACTTTGGAAAAGAGTAGATTTGTAATATATAGATGTTAAGGTCATTAAAAACTCGATTCTTCTAATACCTAATTAATAACTTACTTTTAAAAATTTCATAGTCCCTTATATACAGATATAAGGGCTAGTTTTAATATAAATGACCAATTTTATAATTTGTTACTATATGAGAGGACACCGTCAATCTTTTTATGCTTTATCTTTTTAACTCGTTATGTATAATTTGGAGCTGAAATGTTAGTGTCCAAATATTAGTTTGGGTGGAGAAAAACCAAATATTTGAAGATAAAATCAATATGACTTTAGTGCGTGGTTAAAACAATATATAAACTTCTCAGGAATCACAAAAGTTTTCGTACATTATTTAATTATTTTCTAATTCACTATTAAATACAAATAAATTTGTCAGTATTTTGTTTTACTGAAATAAAAATGAAAACCAACAGATATGAAATTAGTGAAAAGAGAGCAGGTATATGAATTGTTTTTTTTTTTAATAACTATTCACAGTGTTCATTGATAATGAAATACCATCACTAAATGAAAAACAAAAATTACAGACCGTCCACAAATTTTTCGTCAAAAACAAACATTTAAAACACTACTCGAATCAAATTGTGGGAACATTTCAAGTGTCAATCTGATAAAAATCACAATATCCGTACATTCAGGTTCAGATAGATGCGCTTTGGCCATACGAGTAATTGGCGAACGTAGAAATACAAGCGACCGCTGCGCAAAGCAATGCCAAATTTTATCCGCTTTGTGGATATAAGACTAAATTTATGTTTGTATGTTGTAAATTTTGTTGAAATTGGTGTTTTATGGTAATAGCTACAAAAAAAGATATTAAAAGTGGTTAATTGCAGTGTCGTCCAAGAATATGGGTATACAGCTGCTTATTTGAAAAATGCATTGTAGTTAGATTGTTTCCCTCATATAATTATGGGACCAGGCGTGTTGTGCGTTAGGTTATTAGGTTATATTATTATTAGAGAAATATCCAAGTCCAAATTCATAATTTTACAATTTAGTGCAAATAAAAACAATTGTGGTGTACTCGTATGTAAGCACATAAAGACAGTAATTATTGGTATTTAAAGACCAAAACAAAATCAATCTCAAGTTTTGTCTCGTCTCGTCTTTAGGCAATACTATTAACAACAATAGTAACGTTAATAGTGATACGGAGTCTCAGATGCTCCCCTATACTAATATCTCGAAACTAAGATTCGGGAAGGTACTGAAATGGATAATACCTACGCAGTTTGGGTTGAGAAAAATTACCACCACCGGAGTATCGCAGACCCAACGTCAGCAGTTAAAGGTTAATCAGCTATGGGAGAATTTGGAAAATATTTGGACCAGTTTTTAGTAATGTTTTACAAAAACTGGGATAAAGAATGCCTAGCGTTTGTCAAGCCGTTATCAAAGCCAGAGAATTTTTCGAGGAATTGAAAATTTAAATTTACTATGTAATTGAATATGTAGTGTCATTAGGGTCTTCGGCATATGTTCAGTAATTTTAATCACACCGAGAAAAAGGACTCTTAGTACCTTTGGCATCATTGTTATGTTGAATAATCCTAATTTCTCTTTGTCTTCTTAATATGGTTTCGTGTAAAATTTTACTGAAGATGAAAACATTGCTCTCGAAATACGTATATAGTTTTTATTTTCTCTTAATTTTAAGTTTAGGGGTAATTTGAAATTTTATTATCAATACACTAAGTAATTTTTCTTGTTAAATATTTGCAGCAATAGTATAAATGGATATTTTTAATTGTTTTAGGTGTACCCATTTTTTAGACAGTACTGTATGTACATACATAGGGAATGATAAATATAAGCCATATATTTTAATATGTTTGCTTTTTTAACGTATTAATATTCTTAAACGAATACAGGCTGTAACATAAACGAGCTACATCAAATAATATCTATTTTATTAAAGATACAATAAAATACTATAAAACAATATTACAGAAGACGAAGGGCGATACCAGATTACAGAAGAAAGTATTTTTTTAAACCAGCGGTTCTTAAGTTACAATACACAGTTATATTTTTTTACATGGGATGTTATATAGGTGTTCATTTTTAAGGGGCTACCATTGCGATCTCGGAAACTATAAGAGAAAAAAAGTTAGTTAATTAGCTAAGAATCTCTATTTTATATGGGTATTTCAATGATAATCTGAAAAAAAAAATTCAACCAATGGTTCTCAAAATATGGATATCAACTTTTTTTATTTTAAATAGAAACGTATACTTTTTATTTACTCATTCAATAGAACTCTTTATTCTGAATCCAACTGTATACAATTTTTATACCCTTACATAATAAAATTTTCAAAAAAAAAAAATAAAGTTTTGAATTAATTTCCCTAAAATTATGATATTAAGAGTGTCATGATTGAAAAAGTGAATATATTTAAAAAATTAATTTTATTTTTAATTAAATGATTTATTATTTATAAAAACTGCTCAAAATTATCTCCATTTTTGTAGTTGGGAATATTCCTGTTGGTATCCATATTTTGAGAATCACTGGTTGTTTTTTTTTCAGTTTATCGATGAAATACCCATGTAAAATAAAGATTCTTTGCTAGTCTAACCAACTTCGTATATCCTATAGTTCTCGAGATCGTAATGGTAGCCAATTAAAAATGAATGAATATATTAGGCCCATTTGATAGAGTATTTTTTTTATGAATTTAACCATATGATTATTTTATATAGTTACTAACAACAATAATGAGAGAAATTCAATTGAAATTTAAATTAATTTGATTTTCATAATTATGTTTCAGAAAGCTATGTAGAAAAAAACAATTGAGCCTATATTAAAATGAAACAAATATTTGTTAATAACGTTATAAACAGTGTTCTATTTGATTTATATCTTAAATAATTCAAATTGATAAATAGCAGTTTTTGTTTTTCATAGTCTACTGAAAAATGACTATAAAAATCAAATTTATTTAAATTTCAATTGAATTTTTCTCAATACTTTTGTTATGTAAGAATGGTTGAATTCAGAAAAAAATACTCTATGGAATATATATATATATATATATATATATATATATATATATATATATATATATATATATATATATATATATATATATATTTGGGCGAACTAATGACTTTAGAGAAAAATGTTATATACAAAAAAATACCAGGAAAAATGGCTTAATTTATGAGGAATAATAAATAAAAAATTCAACTAGTGGTTTTCAAACGGTAGAATAAAATTATATTTTTTTAAACAGCAACCTATATAATTTTTTTGTCCATTAGATAGAGAGTTTTCTTCTGATTTCAACGATATAAATATGATATGGGGTTGTATAACAATTATTTCGAGAAAAATGATATTAAAAATCAGAAATAATTCTACAATATTGAAGTAGGCTATGCAATAAACAAATGCAAACAAATGATACAGGTGACAGATAGTTTTGTTACTTACGTTATTAAGTGTTTGTTTTCGTAATTGTTTAATTACTTATTAATAAAAAATGGCTTTGCAGTTGCAAAATACCAAAAATACCTAAGGTTGCATAAATTTGTAAATAATTTCCATCATATTGTTTTTCTTTTTATGTTAGTACTATTATTTTTTGATATTTCTTCGTTATGTAGTTCATTTGTTATTATGAATTTCTTAGTAAAACAAGTTATTTTATATATAAGAAAATAATATACTATCGTAACCTAGGCAATAGTCGTATTAATAGTTGTTTATTGCATAGCCAACTTCAATATTGTAAAATTATTTCTGATTTTTAATATCATTTTTCTCGAAATAATTGTTATAGAACCGCATATCATATTTATATCGTTGAAATCAGAAAAAAATTCTCTATCTAATGGACAAAAAATTTATATAGGTTGCCATTTAAAAAAATATAATTTTATTCTACCGTTTGAGAACCACTGGTTGAATTTTTTATTTATTATTCCTCATAAATTAAGCCCTTTTTCCTGGTAATTTTTTGTATATAACATTAGTTCGCCCAAAAAAAGCGCTGGTTATTTTAAAGGAAACACCCTGTATATATATATATATATATATATATATATATATATATATATATATATATATATATATATAGGGTGTAACACCAAAACCGATCACCGCCATTATTTTTTTTATTATTATAGTTACAAAAAAATACTATTGAACAAAATTGTAGAAGACTAAGGGGGACATCCCATTGAAGAAAAAAATATTTTTTTAAACCAGTGGTTCTCAATTTGCAACACAAAGTTATATTTTTTCAATTCTGAATTCAGCCATGTATCAGTTTTATATCCTTACATAATAAAAATATTGAAAAAAATGCGATTGAAATTTAAGTAAATTTGATTTTTCTAGCCATTTTTCAGTAGGCTATGCATGAAAAACAAAAATTGTTATTTGTCAATTTGAATTATTTCAGATAGAAATCAAATAGAACACTGTTTATAACGTTTTTAACAAATATTTGTTTCATTTTAATTTAAGCTCAATAATTGTTTTTCATTCATAGCCAACTGAAAAATAATTATAAAAATTAAACTTATTTAAATTTCAATTGAATTTTTCTCAACATTTTTGTTATATAAGGATATAAAATAATCTCATGGTTGAATTCATAAAAAAAAAACTCTATCGAGTAGGCATAAAAAATATGTATAATCCCATTTAAAAAAATATAACTTTATGTTGTAACTTGAGAACGACTGGTTTAAAAAAATATTCTCTTTTCTAATAAGATATCCCCCTTGGTCTCCTACAACTTTGTTCTATAGTATTTTTTTGTAACTATAACAATAAAGAAAATAATGGCGGTGGTCAGTTTTGGTGTTACATCCTGTATACCGTGTGTCCCAAGCAAACCTTGACATAGGCGTTCAACATGGGAAAACAGTTTTTTGCAAATAAAAAGTGTCCGGCAAAAAATTAAGCCATGCTATTGAACATGATAATAGTACATTACCTCCTGTACGTTATGTAATACTAATTACTGTATTACCAGTGCATAAATTAAAGAAAATTATAAATAACTGTCAATAAATATTTGCTTCAATATTTAATTCTGTAATAAAAAATATTTGCAATTGTCATTGTTGCTGAATGGTTAGCATGACTGCCTGTGGAATGAAAGAGATTTTGAAGGTTGGGGTTCAAATCTCCATCAAGCTAAACTTTTTATTATTATTTTAATTTATGAATTAATTACGAATTGTAATACATACAAAACAAAAAACCAAACAATGAACACATTGTTGACACGAAAAATACTTTAAATATTTTTTATAGAAAAAGCTTATTTCTAAATTATTGTAATTGAAAATAGAAGATAGATATTGAAATGGATAACAAAATTTTATAAATAAAAATAATTGGTTTGAACAATGACAAAAATTGATAACAATAATCAAAATATGGATTTAATAAAAATGCATAATATTTTCTTTTGATCTCAATAAAACATGATTGAGACACAATGAATATGTGTATGTTTTGTATTTTTACTGTATTTATAAAGAAAAAGTATGTGCTATAGTTTAAAATATTGCTTTGTATTGTAACTTGAGAACCACTGGTTTAAAAAATATTTTCTTCTCTAATCGAATGTCCCTCTTGGTCTTCTATAAGATTGTCTTATAGTATTTTATTGTATCTTTAATAATATTGAAATTATTTTAGGTAGCTCATTTAGCTGGTACAGCCTGTACATGTACCCACTTTATTGATACTGAATACAAGAAACAAATGATACTTTAGTAGTAATATTTTATCTTTTGAAGTACAAAATTTTAATTTTAAAACGTTCGTCACAAAATATTGCCAATTAAAAGAAAAGCTCACTACGTTTTTGCTGGTTTGTTTGCACACATTTTATCCTGAAAACATAAACTAGCTTTCTAAATAATTTTCTGCAGCAAAATCCGTTCACTGCAGAAAATGTACGGGTTAAATGAACAACAAACAGTCGTAGACCAACAATTATTTAAGGAAACTACATATTTTTTTACACGAATTATAAGATATACCTACTGCATGGGACATTTGAATTACATTTTCGCCTGTATCTAGTGATCTATATGACTTATAAATTCGAAATAATAATGTTTATTTTAACAAAATAGGACATTGTTATATTTAATAAGGAATTATAAATATAAGGAAAATAAATTCAGTACATTGATTTTTACAAATTAGCAGGTGTACTCATATTTATGGACGGTACTGTAATAAAATACTTCATGTACCTAATTCATGTTTTACAATTCTGGTTATATTAAGTAAAACTTAGATGCATTGTAACAAAAATTAAAAATTACGTTAGCGATAATTTTTAAATTACAATAATTAAAGGTTGTATCGTTTTGAAATAGTCCTGGGAACGGAGCCCCAGAATGACGTTAGTATTTGGCATTACTATGATGAAACACCTCTAGATTGCGATTCAGTAGTATATGAAACATGAACTCGAATTGGTATAAAACAATATTTCGTATTAGTACCTATTTAAAAACTTTACAATTACGTACCCATTTTTATAAAGCGCTTTTGTTAAGAATTATGTTTAGCCTTATGAGATTATAATGTAAAAGCGCTCTTCATAATAGTGATATTAATATTATAATGCGATAGTCTGTATGACTAACGCCAATGATATTCTAGTATAACCTCAAAACCCAAGAAGTGCTTAGAAATGTCAACTTGAGAAGCATAAATGTTTCTTCGTTTTACTACTGGGTTTTTGTAGTATTATCGTTGCTAGTGCTATTCCATATACTTGTCAATATGACGTACGTACAAACAAAAACAATAAGTGTTTTTTTTTTGATAAAGGATGGCAAATAAAAAAATAATTAAATACTCTAGGTACTCTCAACAAATAATATTGTTTGCATGTACGAGTACGTTGTTATCGATTATCGACTTATTTTTGTAGTGTAATGTACTGAAATAAATGAGAACAATTACAAACAAAGCGGCTCTCATGGTGATAAAATTGGAATTAAATTCAGCGTTGAATATAGTAAATATCTGTTCCACATCTGGAATATCCTGCATTAGATCTGACAATAATCCGACAGCATCGTTGGTATGGAGAAAGAGGTTCTGATTGATTACTATATGGAATGATTGATTGGAATGAAATAGTGTTTGCTGTGTATACTCCCTTTAGATCGATAAACTTTAAGGGGTTCGAACTTATGCTGTAAAACTTAACCAGGCCAATTTTTCCTACTCGCTGTCACACACATGTGTGATAGAATAATTTTTGTACTTCATGCATGTTTAATTCTTTCTCAACTTTTGCTTTTGATTTTGTTTCGCAGTAATATCAAACCGTTTCAGACGCATATTATTACGGGAATTTTATTAAATTTTGTTGGATTTATCTTTGGAAGAAAACATTCTTTTCCAGGTTTCTAGTTAAATTTGAAAGTCAAATAAAACGCTCATATACCTTTACTTTCGCAAAATCCCTTTTGAGCGTTTCGTGAAAAAAGAATTCATTTATTGAGGACGATATAAAAACAAATAAAAATGAAAAAAGAAACTAATGCAATTTTTATGTTTTGCAGGAAAAAATAACGATAACTGCAACTTATTCGTTTATTAATATACTTAGGTGAGGTATTTTCATCTTTGGTTAAATTGTGAGTTAAAATGCAAAATATAGGATCGATATTATAGCATATAAGTTGTAAAAATTATATAGGTGTTAATTTTTCGTATTAACTGACCGTTAAGTTAACAAAAGAAAATTTTGACCCAGCATACTTCAGGTTCGGTTTGCACGTCGGCTTAAACCTTGCAAGATCCAAACTTTTACTTCATGTCAAGAGTGAATTCGCATGCTTCATATGGACAACGTATTTTTGCCAACAGGGGCGTAGTAAATACTGCCTTGAAATTTGCTATTTGACATTTGTTTTATGAGGTTTCATTTAGACTTTAGTATTTTATCATGTTGCTCCTAGATGTCTTACCTAATTTCAGAAAGAAGTAAAGGTGGTTGCAAATGCCATAAATGTATAACCGTCACAATTTCCTCTGCAAGTGCAAATCAAACCGAGCCTAAAGTGATGTGAAAGTATCTTAAGTACTAAGTATAGCAACTATTAAAATACGTAAGTCTTACGTACATAGGTACCATTTAGGAATACCCGGTAATTTCCAAATATTTTTTTAAGTAATTACAAAATATCTACATAATGATTAAAAGTAGGAACAGACCAATTGTAGTTATTTGAAAATGACTTTTCCTTTACATTTTTGCTGTAGTGGAAAAGTAAATTCATATTAATTTTCACAAATGTTTATTCAAATGTCATCATACATATTGATCAACAAGAAATCCCCAGTTAAAACTTAATTTAAATAACAACCTGTTGTAGTCTACAACAGGTATGTGTACCGGAGCGGAAATATGCATTTTTCATGTGAACTATGCCTTAGGCTTGCTTTTCTGTTTCAGGACGATTGCTGAAGATCACACAAACGGATATTTTATTTTTTTTTCATTAGGGTTTTTAAATCAACTAAAATATTAGCAATTAAATTATTTAACAGCAAAGGGATTTAAGTGAAAAAAAATATTACCTATACTATAAATAAAAATTTTATATGAAAAGTTTTTTATGAAAAATTTCTGTCTCATTTTTACATATCGCCACAAAAGAGGTATAGGGATCGATTAAATATTATTAAATTCTGTGCAGATATGCTTTAATACTATTGGATAAATTTTAAAAATAATTTATTATAAAAATCCCGGAGCAAATGTAATTTAAAATCCTTGATTATAAACAGTTCTGATGTCAAATGTGTGTAACTGACAGATAAATTTCGCTGTAAAACAAAGTAATCATTTCAAATTAATAATAGATAGTGTAGGAACATATTAAAATATGAATTTATAAAATAAATTTTCATATATATGTAATTGAAAAGAAATTAACGTCACTTTCAGAAAATAAATTTGAATTAATATAACGGTAACATTTTGAAGAAGATAAGAATGTTAATGAAATTCATAGTGTTGCCAGTATATATATATAGTGTGACGTGCGCCCCTGAGTTAAGAGTATACGAGCGCCGCTACTTAAAGAATATTCCATTAGCGATTACGTAATTCCCTCGCCGGAATTACCCAGATGACGCAATCCCCGGCGACGGACTGACTAGACGTATTAATTACACCATTGACCTATATCTATTGTATTCGGTATCATTGTGTTATCGGAAGGTTTTAGAAGGACACTGGGCTGTATAAATACCGTTCGAACGACAGCGGAGATATAGTCTGTGATATAGAAGCAACGAAGATGAACAGAGGGTGATATAAATAAACAGTCTACGTGTTGTGAACATAAATAAATGTAGTTGTACATATATATATATATATATATATATATATATATATATATATATATATATAATAATAATAATAATAATAATAATAATAATCTTTATTGTATACAAACTTATTACAAGTTATTAAAATTATGGGGATGAATCAATTTGTCGTTATATTTTTATACATGCTTTTCGTTGCGTTGATGGAAATGAGATGATGATGAAAGGACAGTCACAAACATCCAAAAGGTCCGTGAAGTTAGCCACCACCATGAAGCACAAACGACCAAATTGGTGTCAAACGTTTGTGCTTCGTTAGTGCTTAATTGTGCTTTTACAAAATATACAGTAACTGCCAACTTCAAGCTCAGCAACCACCTTAGAAGCACAAACGACCAAATTAGTGTCAAACGTTTGCGCTTCGTTAGTGCTTCAAGAATATGCATAAATAAAATCAGCAACCCCAAGCGTTCATTAATTATTAACAATTTAAAAGTGGTTGCCAACTTCACGCTCAGCAACCACCTTAGAAGCACAAACGACCAAATTAGTGTCAAACGTTTGTGCTTCGTTAGTGCTTCAAGAATATGCATAAATAAAGTCAGCAACCCCAAGCGTTCATTAATTATTAACAATTTAAAAGTGGTTGCCAACTTCACGCTCAGCAACCACCTTAGAAGCACAAACGACCAAATTAGTGTGAAATGTTTGTGCTTCGTTAGTGCTTCAAGGATATGAATAAATAAAGTCAGCAACCCCAAGCGTTCATTAATTATTAACAATTTAAAAGTGGTTGCCAACTTCACGCTCAGCAACCACCTTAGAAGCACAAACGACCAAATTAGTGTCAAACGTTTGTGCTTCGTTAGTGCTTCAAGGATATGAATAAATAAAGTCAGCAATCCCAAGTGTTCATTAATTATTAACAATTTAAAAGTGGTTGCCAACTTCACGCTCAGCAACCATCCGTGAAGCGCAAATGAGGAAAAAATTACCAGCTTATGTAAAATAGAATAAGATTGACCAGAGATATTGCGCTAAAACAGTTTTTTACCTCCCGCTACCCTTGGTAAGGGCGGTATTGGGATCGTGCTAAAAATGGCATATCGAGATTTTGGTAAATGACCACGTTTTAAGGTCCCTACAATCCAATTTTAACATTTTCACGATGTCCGTGTGTATGTGTGTATGTATGTATGTGTGTGTGTGTGTATGTGTGTGTGTGTGTATCCTCTTTACGCTCTATCTCAAATACTATCATTCAGAAAGTTTTGAAACCATGTATTTCTACCTTATTCTAATATGGAAAGAAGCCATTAGATTTTGGTGGCAATCGGATAACCGGAAATGGCAGTTTACTTGAAGCTCAAGATAGTTTTTCTTCAAAAAATACCTTTAAATATAATTTTTTCGCAATTTGGATAAATTTATAAAGTAATATAAAAATTATATCTCGGAGCTTATGCTCAATGGTTACATAGTTCATCTGAAATATATGTAACTGACAGATAAATGTCACTGTCAAAAAAATAATCATTTCTAATTAATAATAGTAGCGTTTTAAAAGGAAAATTGTAAATTGAACAAGAGTTTTATGGAAAGGAACTTAATATATATACAGGGTGTTAATAAAAAAACTTTACACACTTTAGCAGGTGATAGTAGAGATGAAAACAAGAAAAAAATTCTAATACACTTAGGTCCAATACTCATTGGTTTTTAGAAAATTTATGTATGGAATTTGTACATAATACACAGGATTGACGGAAGGTATTGTGCTGGCCACATCAGATTTAACAACTAAGGACTCTAGGTGTTTACGATCAAGTGCGTGAGTCTCTTCGACGACGGCTGCAACTTTGTTTACAATTGATCGTAAACACCTAGAGTCCTTAGTTGTTAAATCTGATGTGGCCAGCACAATACCTTCCGTCAATCCTGTGTATTATGTACAAATTCCATACATAAATTTTCTAAAAACCAATGAGTATTGGACCTAAGTGTATTAGACTTTTTTTCTTGTTTTCATCTCTACTATCACCTGCTAAAGTGTGTAAAGTTTTTTTATTAACACCCTGTATATATATATATATATATATATATATATATATATATATATATATATATATATATATATATATATATATATATATAATTTCTAGCATTAGTAAATATACAGGTATGTATTTAAATAAAGAAATAAATAAATATATTATCACGGCATATTATCCATTGCTGGGTGTTCTAATCTGATATGTACACACATTTCGGTAATGACGATGACATATTTGTATTGTGCGGGCGTTTACCACAAGGGTTAATTTTATGCCATTTAAAATTCGAATTATTTGGCGTTGAGCGGGATCGAATCGGATTCCCCAGACTCGCGACCAGGCATGTAGCAACGAAAGCCCATAGGTAAATTGCTGGAGGTATTGTGTTGGTCACATCAGATATTTTTAATTTACAATGCCGGTACATCATTCACATATTTTATATTCCAGCAAGATAATGATCCCAAAAATACAATTATTGTTAAGGAATGACTGCTTTACTACATACCGAAACAACTTAAAACACCTCCCCAGTCTCCTGATTTCAACCCTATTGAAAATTTAAAGTCGGAACTAGATATGCGACCTTTCAAAAATATTTTTCACTACTTAGCAATGCCGGGGGAATCTGACAAGAATGGGAAAAATCCACTTTCCATATAATCTAAATTAGTAAAGTCAATGCCTAGGTTACTAGAAGCTGTAATAAAGCCAATGGGTAGGTATCCTATTAAATATTAAATTGTAGTATTATGTATTAATAATTTTATAACTGTAGGTTTACGTATAATTTTGTGTTTCAGTTTTTGTATATATAAAAAAAATGTTACAAAATAAATATTTATCCCAATCTAAACCTATTCATATTTCTTATTATTTTGGCAACAATACCCGTAACATCTTGCAGTAGTGAACGTTCATTTTCGACTTGAGAAATTTAAATTTCTGGAATGGATTAAGTGGCTTGGCTTTTAAATATCCCTGCTCACCCAGTAAAGTATATCACTTTCAGATCTTGTTACATAAATTACTATTTCCGGTCGGAGCACTCTTATTATAGTGATATTTAAATAAAAATTAATATAAAATTTATATGCATTTTACTCAAAAAAATGTTACGTGAGGGTGTAAAAATATATCATTATATTCAGAATTAAATTAAATTAAATTAGAATTTTTGAACAATATATATTCCTACATATTTAAAATATAAAAGTTAGGTCTTGTATTTTTAGAACTACATATTAAAAAATTTGTTGTGGCCAGCACAATACCTCTCGCCACTTCCTTTTTTTTGTTACATAAGTATAGGGCACGAACAGTCATGTTACATTGTTGGCCTTAACAAGCAGATGTGGGGGCCCATTTCAGAATGATAATTAGTAATTATGTACATAGATGTCAAATGTCAAAATTTTTCATTAAAATTTCAAGATTTTCTAAATTCACGTAATTAATTTGTCACCAGAAGTGTGGAATTTACTTATCGAGGAAAATAAACCACATGGAATTTGAATATCTGACATGGGCCCCATACCTGCTTATCAAGTCACATGACTGCTCGCGCGCTAATGTATTTAACATTTCTTGTATACCTACACTCTACACCAAAAATTCTACTTACATCTATTCCATATATTTAGATTATTTTAAATTTAAATTCATTCTATGAAGAAATTTTGTCCTACTCTTCCAATATTTCGAGATGTTTCCAATTCATTGTCGGAAGTTACAGTATTTCTGAAGGGTATGTGTAATATACCTATAATGTTAAATATTTAACTATTAATACATTAAGAAATAATATAATGTATGTACTTCCCAGAAAAAGTCTTCAGTAATGTCTCCGGATTTCTGACACTGACATTTATCTGTCAGTTACAAACAATTTTAATTCTCATCTATTTTCCATGGCATTCTTTCGGCTGTAAAATTTATTACAACAGATTATTTTATATATTATATATATTTCTTTTATCTCTAAATCTATAGAATATATAATAAAGTATTTAAATGCATCAGACAGAGAATTTAATTTTCTTTAGTATTACCTTTCAAAAATATTTTCCACTACTTAGCAATGCCGGGGGAATCTGACAAGAATGGGAAAAATCCACTTTCCATATAATCTAAATTAGTAAAGTCAATGCCTAGGTTACTAGAAGCTGTAATAAAGCCAATGGGTAGGTATCCTATTAAATATTAAATTGTAGTATTATGTATTAATAATTTTATAACTGTAGGTTTACGTATAATTTTGTGTTTCAGTTTTTGTATATATAAAAAAAAATGTTACAAAATAAATATTTATCCCAATCTAAACCTATTCATATTTCTTATTATTTTGGCAACAATACCCGTAACATCTTGCAGTAGTGAACGTTCATTTTCGACTTGAGAAATTTAAATTTCTGGAATGGATTAAGTGGCTTGGCTTTTAAATATCCCTGCTCACCCAGGTTTACGTATAATTTCGTGTTTCAGTTTTTGTATATATGTAATTTATTTTCAGCAATATTACATAAATGTTAATAATAATAATTATTATAATAAGCTTTATTATTTAACAGAACAAAGTTCCAATTACAGAATAATATTAACATTGTAACATTTTAGGTGAGAACATATATATCATACAAAAATATACATATACATTTTAATTAATATAAAGGGAAAATTAAGTATAACAAAGTAAATTAAACATTTCTTAAATTTGATGACTATCATTTGATATTGAAAGAAAACTATGATTAAGTTTTTAAATGAATTCCTTTTTTCGTAACACTTTTTATTTTACATGTTAATGATAAAAGTAAAATGTAAGAATAATTTTGTGAGCCACTGTATAATTAATTTTTTTTTTCCTAATTTCGTGCCCCCCCCCCTTATTATAATTTTGTAAATTCATCACTGACCACGGGCATAATCAAAATTATACCACTCGTGCTACAATCTTTTAATTATGCCCTTAATACGTAAATAACTATTTTTAGCGGTTTATGTTATTATACAAACTAAAGATTATTACATTTTCTATAGGTAAACACTAATACTTTTTCTACATTTTACGGATAAATTTATAAAATAATTAATATTTATTCGCAATCGATAATTTGTCATGCTTATTTTTATAAAATATCAACATGCACAAAATATTCACTTATTCATGGCATTCTAATTCTATGTACAAATAACATGTAAGTAATGATTTTTTTCGCATTCGCTCAGAAAATGGGCTGTTTCTCATCACTTTTTAGACCGGGAAATCCTTCTTCATTTAGCTGGATCGAATATTTCCATGGCGATCAGTTGTTTATTTATTTATTCCTTGTTTAATAATAAATAAAATAGTGCATACTGTAGCGTGCGTGCACCCGACTAGTGAGTACGCGACCGACGCCGCTGGTTGAACATAAATAGCCGCCGCGCTGAGTGAGCGTCCAAGCATGTCGATGCCGTAATCGGCGCGAGCAACCGGCGAAGTAAACAAATAGGTCTCAACCAGTTTAATTACTTACGGTCACCTGATCCTTTGTATTCGATGTTATTATCGTATAGAATAGTGGAGAACATTCTAAAAATACGACACCAGACTATATAAACCCCGTCAGGGAAGACAGCCGGGCATTCTGATATACACAGGCATCGTGAAATGAATAGTTGGTGATATAAATAAATAGTCTACGAGCGATGAACATAAATAAATAATCTTAGTGTATAAATATTTAATAATAATCTTAATCTTAAATTAGCATTCATATTTATTTAATCATAGTATTAGTTATTTTTATTATCTTTATTTTAATTATTTATCGTTTAATAAACATTGAATTCGATTATTAATAACTCTTTGATTTTTACACTTGACCCAAATAAATGAACGTTACAAAACCATAGATTTTTATTATTATTTTTTCCAGTACCGCTAAAAATATTGTACCCAACATGACTTGAAAGTACGAGCGTATTTAGAGAGGGGTTTTGGCGGTCAGAAAGCTCCAAAATTAGGAAGATGAAACTAATTTATTATTAATAATAATAAGAAAAAAATTAGTTATTACACTAACTTTAATAGGATATTAAAATATAAGTTACAGAAGGCTACCTATTCAAGCACGAGTTTAAATTTCGAACAAGAGCGCGTAGCAGCGAGTGTGCGGACGAACGAGTGCTTGAATAGACTTCTGTAACGATTGTTTTATATTATCTTCTCTGTTTCGGCTTTCATTTACATTATTTTTTATAAAAATATATATGACAATAAGAGAATTTTTTTGACATAATAGTAAGTAGGTAACAGTAATTTGTTTTATACTATAGTGCAGTCAAACCAATCCCAAATATAATGTTACCAAAAATCGTTTGAGATTGAAGCTTCTTCTAGCATCAATAAGCGTGCTAGAATAAGTCATTTTAAGTCCGAAACAGAAAAAATATGTGTTCGTGACAAACAATTGCTAATGGAACAGAAACTACCACGCTTCGAAAACATAACAAATATGAAAATGTGACGTGCGCCCCTGAGTTAAGAGTATACGGGCGCCGCTACTGAAAGAATGTTCCATTAGCGATGACGTAATCCCCTCGCTGGAATTACCCAGATGACGCAATCCCCGGCGACGGACAGATAGACGTGTTAATTACACCGATGATCTAAATCTATTGTATTCGGTATCATTGTGGTGTCGGAAGGTTCCAGAAGGACATTGGGCTGTATAAATATCGTTCGAACGACAGCGGAGATATAGTCAGATATATAGAAGCAACGAGCAATGTACAGAGGGTGATATAAATAAACAGTCTACGAGTTGTTAACATAAATAAATGTAGTTATATAAATAAATGTAGTGATACAAATATTGTTTAAATAAATAATCTTAGTGTTTAAGCATTTAATAATATTCTTAGTCGTAAATTAGTGTTTATAATTATTTGATCATAGTTGTAGTTACTTTTACTATCTTTTTAATATTTAAACTTAATTATTTATCTTTTAATAAACGTATTATTTAAATTAGTAATATTTCTTGATTTTTTCACTTCACAGCATGTTATATATATATATATATATATATATATATATATATATATATATATATATATATATAAAACATACTGTACTAATAAAAATTCACAAAATTTAGAATGGTTTACCTTCTTGAAATAAACATTTTTAGTTTTACTGGTTTGATAGGCGTTTTTAATATTTTATTTAAATTTAATTTAAATGGGCCACCAAGAACCAATCTCAAGAACTATAAGAGCTACATATTTTACAAGACTAATGTAATGAACAGAAAAACATTTTTACCTCTCGCTAAGAGAGGTAATGGATTCATGCTAAAAATCGCATATCCAGATTTTATTGAATAAGCACGTTTTAAGGTCCATACAATCCGATTTTAACATTTTTACGATGATGTCTGTGTGTGTGTGTGGATGTGTGTGTGTGTGTGTATGTGTGTGTGTATGTGTGTGTGTATGTGTGTGTGTGTGTGTGTGTGTGTGTGTGTGTGTGGGATGTTGGAAGGACGATTACTCAAAAACCATAAGACTTTATACTTGTGGGAAGATCTGAAAAGGTTTTGGCAATAATTGGACAACCGGAAGTAGAAGATTCTTGAAAAAAAATCTTCTAAATATTATTTTTTGAATTTTTTTCTTGGTAATACTAAAGAAAATTAAATTCTCTGTCTGATGCATTTAAATACTTTATTATATATTCTATAGATTTAGAGATAAAAGAAATATATATAATATATAAAATAATTTGTTGTAATAAATTTTACAGCCGAAAGAATGCCATGGAAAATAGATGAGAATTAAAATTGTTTGTAACTGACAGATAAATGTCAGTGTCAGAAATCCGGAGACATTACTGAAGACTTTTTCTGGGAAGTACATACATTATATTATTTCTTAATGTATTAATAGTTAAATATTTAACATTATAGGTATATTACACATACCCTTCAGAAATACTGTAACTTCCGACAATGAATTGGAAACATCTCGAAATATTGGAAGAGTAGGACAAAATTTCTTCATAGAATGAATTTAAATTTAAAATAATCTAAATATATGGAATAGATGTAAGTAGAATTTTTGGTGTAGAGTGTAGGTATACAAGAAATGTTAAATACATTAGCGCGCGAGCAGTCATGTGACTTGATAAGCAGGTATGGGGCCCATGTCAGATATTCAAATTCCATGTGGTTTATTTTCCTCGATAAGTAAATTCCACACTTCTGGTGACAAATTAATTATGTGAATTTAGAAAATCTTGAAATTTTAATCAAAAATTTTGACATTTGACATCTATGTACATAATTACTAATTATCATTCTGAAATGGGCCCCCACATCTGCTTGTTAAGGCCAACAATGTAACATGACTGTTCGTGCCCTATACTTATGTAACAAAAAAAAGGAAGTGGCGAGAGGTATTGTGCTGGCCACAACAAATTTTTTAATATGTAGTTCTAAAAATACAAGACCTAACTTTTATATTTTAAATATGTAGGAATATATATTGTTCAAAAATTCTAATTTAATTTAATTTAATTCTGAATATAATGATATATTTTTACACCCTCACGTAACATTTTTTTGAGTAAAATGCATATAAATTTTATATTAATTTTTATTTAAATATCACTATAATAAGAGTGCTCCGACCGGAAATAGTAATTTATGTAACAAGATCTGAAAGTGATATACTTTACTGGGTGAGCAGGGATATTTAAAAGCCAAGCCACTTAATCCATTCCAGAAATTTAAATTTCTCAAGTCGAAAATGAACGTTCACTACTGCAAGATGTTACGGGTATTGTTGCCAAAATAATAAGAAATATGAATAGGTTTAGATTGGGATAAATATTTATTTTGTAACATTTTTTTTATATATACAAAAACTGAAACACAAAATTATACGTAAACCTACAGTTATAAAATTATTAATACATAATACTACAATTTAATATTTAATAGGATACCTACCCATTGGCTTTATTACAGCTTCTAGTAACCTAGGCATTGACTTTACTAATTTAGATTATATGGAAAGTGGATTTTTCCCATTCTTGTCAGATTCCCCCGGCATTGCTAAGTAGTGAAAAATATTTTTGAAAGATCGCATATCTAGTTCCGACTTTAAATTTTCAATAGGGTTGAAATCAGGAGACTGGGGAGGTGTTTTAAGTTTTTTCGGTATGTAGTAAAGCAGTCATTCCTTAACAATAATTGTATTTTTGGGATCATTATCTTGCTGGAATATAAAATATGTGAATGATGTACCGGCATTGTAAATTAAAAATATCTGATGTGACCAACACAATACCTCCAGCAATTTACCTATGGGCTTTCGTTGCTACATGCCTGGTCGCGAGTCTGGGGAATCCGATTTGATCCCGCTCAACGCCAAATAATTCGAATTTTAAATGGCATAAAATTAACCCTTGTGGTAAACGCCCGCACAATACAAATATGTCATCGTCATTCCCGAAATGTGTGTACAAATCAGATTAGAACACCCAGCAATGGATAATATGCCGTGATAATATATTTATTTGTTTCTTTATTTAAATACATACCTGTATATTTAAAATGCTAGAAATTATATATATATATATATATATATATATATATATATATATATATATATATATATATATATATATATATATTAAGTTCCTTTCCATAAAACTCTTGTTCTATTTACAATTTTCCTTTTAAAACGCTAGTATTATTAATTTGAAATGATTATTTTTTTGACATTGACATTTATCTGTCAGTTACATATATTTCAGATGAACTATGTAACCATTGAGCATAAGCTCCGAGATATAATTTTTATATTACTTTATAAATTTATCCATAAAATATATAGAAAAAGTATTAAAGCAAACCTGTAGAAAATGGCATAATCTTTAAATTTTATAGTAACAAATTGCGAAAAAATTATTTTTAAAGTTATTTTTTGAAGAAAAACTATCTTGAGCTTCAAGTAAACTGCCATTTCCGGTTATCCGATTGCCACCAAAATCTAATGGCTTCTTTCCATATTAGAATAAGGTAGAAATACATGGTTTCAAAACCTTCTGAATGATAGTATTTGAGTTAGAGCGTAAAGAGGATACACACACACACACACATACACACACACACACATACATACACACATACACACGGACATCGTGAAAATGATATATTGGATAGTAGGGACTTTAAAACGTGGTCATTTACCAAAAACTCGATATGCCAGTTTTAGCACGATCTCTATACAGGGCGGTATAGAGATCGTGGTAAGGGCGTACCAAGGGAAGCGGGAGGTAAAAAACTGTTTTAGCGCAATATCTCTAGTCAATCCTATTCTATTTTACATAAGCTGGCAAATTTTTTCCTCATTTGCGCTTCACGGATGGTTGCTGAGCGTGAAGTAGGCAACCTCTTTGAAACTGTTAATAATTAAAGAACGCTTGAGGTTAATGACTTTATTTATGCATATCCTTAAAGCACTAACGAAGCACAAACGTTTGACACTAATTTGGTCGTTTGTGCTTCTAAGGTAGTGGTTGTTGAGCGTGAAGTTGGCAACCACTTTTAAATTGTTAATAATTAATGAACGCTTGGGGTTGCTGACTTTATTTATGCATATCCTTGAAGCACTAACGAAGCACAAACGTTTCACACTAATTTGGTCGTTTGTGCTTCTAAGGTGGTTGCAGAGCGTGAAGTTGGCAACCACTTTTAAATTTTTAATAATTAATGAACGCTTGAGGTTAATGACTTTATTTATGCATATCCTTAAAGCACTAACGAAGCACAAAAGTTTGACACTAATTTGGTCGTTTGTGCTTCTAAGGTGGTTTCTGAGCGTGAAGTTGGCAACCACTTTTAAATTGTTAATAATTAATGAACGCTTGGGATTGCTGACTTTATTTATTCATATCCTTGAAGGACTAACGAAGCACAAACGTTTGACACTAATTTGTCGTTTGTGCTTCTAAGGTTGTTGCTGAGCGTGAAGCTGGCAACCACTTTTAATTGTTAATAATTAATGAACGCTTGGGGTTGCTGACTTTATTTATTCATATCCTTGAAGCACTAACGAAGCACAAACGTTTGACACTAATTTGGTCGTTTGTGCTTCTAAGGTGGTTGCTGAGCGTGAAGTTGGCAACCATTTTTAAATAGTTAATAATTAATGAACGCTTGGGGTTGCTGCCTTTATTTATTCATATCCTTGAAGCACTAACGAAGCACAAACGTTTGACACTAATTTGGTCGTTTGTGCTTCTAAGGTGGTTGCTGAGTGTGAAGTTGGCAACCACTTTTAATTTGTTAATAACTAATGAACACTTGGGGTTGCTGTATATTTTGTAAAAGCACAATTAAGCACTAACGAAGCACAAACGTTTGACACCAATTTGGTCGTTTGTGCTTCATGGTGGTGGCTAACTTCACGGACCTACATCCAAGCCCCTGGTGGGAATCGAACCCACGACCCTTGGATCCGAGCGGTAATGGTCTCTTTGAGCGCTGTCTAAACACGCTGCCTTAACACGCTCGGCCACCGAGGCGGCTATATATATATATATATATATATATATATAT